>JARHVA010000177.1:777500-1412500 GCA_037957365.1 Torreya grandis
TGTACCCTAGGTTGATAAATAATGTTAAGTAGATTTAAGAATCTGGTATTAACTAGGTTATAATTCTATCCAACATTTTGGCACCATTACCAAGGATGTTGTTAATTATTGCTTTCTAGATTAAATTTTACTACTTTTATTTCCTAATTTCTGAATTAATTTTACTAGTTTCATTTTCTGCTTTCTAGAGTAACTTTCTAGTTTTCATTTCCTAATTTCATTAGATAACTTTACTACTTTCTAGAGGTAAAATTTCAATTCATGTTTTTTTGATTTTAACATTCCTTTATTTATCTACATTTTATTTTTGCTTATTTTGAAACAGCCCTTGAAACACACAAAAATGATAAAAACTAACCCTGTGTAGGAAGGGATTGAACAATAGAAGGAGTGGCACAATGTTTATGCAAAGAAAAAGAGATTTTTGAGGGAGATTCTTGCCAAACAAGCCAAAAGTTTCTACCAATAAATAACCACAAATACTTGTAGAAATTAAGAATCCTATTGAAAGATATACCATAAGCCAGAAGGCTCTTGAAGAAGGGAACACTACAAATCAAAGGAGGTAGCTTGCATAAGAAGTACTATTAGCTTTGTAAAAGGAAATAGAAGTATAGGAAGCATTAGTTGAGTTAGTAATAAGAAATTAAGGGGAAGATATACATGAACCAAACACTCTATAAATTAACATCAGAACAACATTCCAACAAGGCTTTTCTGAACAAATCAAAGAAAGCTCAAAAGAGTCTTTAGACTTTCTATCTGATAAAAAGACTATAGATCAGTAGATAAATGTCTACTATCATTTGAACAAGGGACTAATATAAAATTTGAAGAGGTGATGCTAAGTACCTTTGGTATTCATATCACAAGAAAATCCTTCATGAATGGAGAAGGAGAATTTGTAGATGACAATAGAGCTCTACACACAATTACTTTTAAAGTTTCTATTCCAGATGCAATGTACATAACACAAATGAAAAATATTCCATCCTCAACCTTACCAAATTTTAGAGGTACATTATTAGAAGACTCAGACACATTTTTTTTCAAATTTTATATTTTCTATAGAAGTTATGACTATAGGCAGGATGCATATAAATTAGAACTATTTCCTACCACCCTCAAAGAGTCAACACTTCACTAGTTCATGGGACTGGGTAGTAATTTAGTTTGTAATTGGAAAGATATGAAAAAGAAGTTTTTGGTTAATTATCAAGAGTATATAAAAGGAATAAATTATAGAATAAATGGCATCTTCAATATGACTCAAGAAGGGGATGAATCCTTAGAAGACTGTGTTGAATGATTCATGTTTACTATACATAAATTCAAGTAAAGTGTTTTAGGAGAAGAGCCTCTAAAAATCATCCTCCTAAAAGAAGTTAGAGAATATTTCAGAGAAGACTTAGACCTACTGAGTGGGGTACATATCTCCCAAATAAAATTTGATGAAATCAAAGAGCTAAGTAAAAATTATTCTAGGTCTACCATAAATAAAGTTTGAGGTAGCAAGCTTCCACTAACAACTGCAAGTGGCCTATTAAAATATGAATTTAGTAACATATTACAAGACATGAAATAGGATATCATTAGTCACTTGAACACCCAACTAGATAACTTTTATAAAATATAAAAAAAAGTAGTGTCGGATCAAGCTTTGACCATCTATTATTTATATTACAAGAAGAAGGCAGATTGTAAGTGTCACAAGATTCAGGCTAAGGTGGCTACTCACAGCTAAAGAACCAAAAATAGTAGAGATACACACTATAGGAAGATATGGGGACCAAGTTTTCTATGTTTCATAAAAAAATCCATGGGTTCAATAACCATCTTACCTAGGCATGGGACAAAATCCACCTTTTACAAATTCTACATTTTTTAATTCATAATTTGTAAATGCTTCTCTCAATTGGAGTAGTCCATGGATGAATTTCCCACCTCCTAATCCCAACTAGAAAAAACCTTAGACAAGACACCCTGCCACCTCCTAGTAGTCTCCACAAAATATCTCCCCACCTTAGATACAAGCTTGGAAACCACCCCAAGGCCCACCCCTCATAAACTAGTTGAAGTAGCCTTGTTGACCCAATCAACCCTAGGGAAACTATTAGGAAATATTACCTCCATAGTATCAACAATAACCTCCTACTCTTATACCCAATACACAAGCTACACCCAAGCCTAATTAGCTCCCTACCTAACCCATACAAAATTATGCAAATAAGTTAGGGTAATCAGTATTCAGTACTGAACCTGTTTAGTATGTAGCATATATGGTGAACATCAATGAAGTTCACCTAATTTCAAGAAGATTTATAACACCCCAACCCCACCCATAATAATGGATTCAGCTCAAGAAACTCTGGAAGATCATGCTAACACACCTTCACCACCATAAGAACTTTTCAAATTAGTAAATAAAGGTTTGATATAGTAGTCCCACCATTTCCAAAACATCTCAGTCTTCAATTCTAGATAATTGATCTTAAATTTTATTTCATAGGACAACTCAAGAATCTATATGTTAAAATTCCTCTCTTTTAGGCCATCAAGGATATGCCCATATATTTCAAAGTCATAAGATACTTATGTCTACATAAACCTAGAAGGAAGAAGGATCCCAATTTAGTGCATGTGATTTCCCAACTGGTAGACATTATGCTGAGAAATACCCTACCTAAGAAATATTAAGATCTAAGATGACCAGTAGTAATAGTCCATATTCATGACCAACAACTATCCAATACATTGATAGACCTAGGGACTATAATAAACGTAATGACAATTAAAACCATGAAAAAATTACAGCTAAATAATATTCATCCTATATCTATAATATTGTAAATAGATAACATGTCTATATCTAGACTAGTAGGAGTCAGTGAATATCTTTTCATTATTGTAGATTCTTAGGAGTATCTTACAAATTTCATTATGATGCAACCAAAGTCTAATTTGGGTAGATACCCTCTCATCTTAGGATGACCTTGGCTTGCCATAACTATTACCTTTATCATATTTATCAATTATAGATCAAGTAACATGTTGATATCCAATGTTAACCACACTAATAAGTTGGTCCTCTTTCCTCCAACATAGTTAACCTTAGAACTAGAACATACATTATGGGCTAAAGAAGATGAGATAGACTAGCCTCCATTGATTTTTTTATTCACCATAGACCATGCATGCACCTTGGCTGATCAAGAGGAAGATATAATTCTCTCAAATGTCCTCCAAAATAATTACCAAATTAATCTTGAAGGTCCCAACAACTTGAAATGCATAAAGTTCCCATTTGCCAACCTCTAAAAAAAGATAAATCTATTGCATTTGTATAAGAAACATTCCATCAATTTCTACCTCATAGCTATAGCCACACCATATCTATCAGTAATTTAAAAATGATGAAAGTACTTACAAATCAAATTGAAATTTCTCTGAAAAAAACATTACTTATTAATAAAAAGTTGGAATCAAATGAGGAAAAACACATAGTTAACATGTTACATGTAAACCAAAGTTCTTTTGCATGAGATTATTAGGATATGCAAGGAATTACCCTAGAAATATGCACACATCACATATATATAAAAGAGGGGTGCCAACCAATTAGATAGCCATAATGTAGGATGAATCTATCTCTTAGAGAAATATTCAAAGTGGAACTATAGAAACTCCTGACTACTGGTTTTATATATCCCATCTCAAATAGTGAATGGGTTTCACCATTGCTAATTGTACCAAATAAAAATGGAGAGTGGCATGTTTGCATAGATTATAGGTAACTTAATACAACAAATATAAAGGATTATTTTCCTCTACCATTCATTGATCAAGTACTGGACACACTAGCAAGGAAAAATATTTTGCCTTTCTAGATGGCTTTAGTGGTTACAACTAGATTAAAATTTCTCCTAAGGACTAGGAGAAGACCACCTTGAATTGTCCCTAGGGTACTTATGATTATGTTATATTAACTTTTGGATTGTGCAATGCTCTTGTAACATTTTATAGGGATATCTTGAGTATTTTTTCACAGCTAGCCAATGAATATGTATAAATCTACATGGATGACTTCACTATCTGTGGAGAAACATTTAATGAGTGCCTGAAGAACCTAAATAAATTATTTCAATGATGTTAGGAGAACCATTTGTCCTTAATCAACAATAAATGCTACATGATAATGCTATAAGGCATTATTTTAAGCCACCATGTATTTGCTAAAGGAATCAATGTTGACCCTGCAAAAATCAGCATAATTAAAAATATGCCTGTACCTCAAAAATATAAGTATGTCAAGAGTTATTTAGGACATGATGGTTATTAAAAAATATTTAGAAATAATTTTAACAAAGTATTAAAATCATTTTTTACTCTCTTATCTAAAGATGCTGAATTCATATGGACTCTTACCTATGATACAACCTTCAAACAATTGAAGGAATTATTGACCACCAACCCAATTTTGCATGGTTCTAATTGGAAAATTCCCTTCCATATTCACATAGATGCTTTAGATACTACATTGGGATATGTTATAGATCATAAATAGGAATCACTCAACTATGCCATATATTTTCTAGGTAAGAACCTATAGGTAGCAAAATTAAATTACATGATTGTTAAAAAAGAATTATTGGTAGTAGTCTATGTTATCAATAAGTTATATCACTACATAATAGGGTATCAAGTCTTTATTCATATAGACTATATATCCATTAGGTACCTTATGAACAAACTAACCATCTTAGGTAGAGTGATAATATGGTTACTCTTATTACAATAATTTGATCTAACTATTATAGATAAGCCTAATAAAGATAATGTCATGGTTGACTTCCTATCATGACTAAAATCCTCTCTAGAAAATACCATATTGGATGAATCATTTCTAAATGAACACATGTTCTCCCTCACCCTTACCACACCTTGGCATGTTGATATTGCTAACTACCTTGTAGCAGGGCTCCTATAACACTTCCTCCCCAAATAAAAAAGATCTTTGATTTAGAAAAGTGGTAGGTATTCCTGACTATCTAGATTATTTTTCTATATTGGGCCTCACTCCATAATCAAAATATGTCTTAGAGAAGATGAAGTTTTAGATATCCTCAAAGCTTACCATGATGAACCTTGTATAGGGCACTTTGAAGCCAAGCATATAGTAGTAAAAATATTGAATATAGGGTATTATTGGTCCTCAATCCATCAAGATGCAATAAGGTATATAGCTTATTGTGATAGATGTCAATGTATGGGGAGACATACACATTAAAATGAGATGCATTTGTAGCATCAAATGGTGCTTGAACCATTTGAAAAATGGTGCCTATATTGTTAGGATTGTGGAGCTAAAAGCTTCACTGATGCAGACACGGAGGAGGTTGCAGGAGAGTTGCTGAGTGTCAGAGACACCGGCGTCGGTCAGGCCAACCGACGTCGGCAGGATAAGGCAGGAAGGCAACCGACGTCGGTCAGAGATCGGCCGGCGTCGGCGACCCCCAGGCGGACAGGGACCGGCATCGATCGCCTGTGTGGTTCGGACTATGTTTATTACGAGCAGTTAGCTAACGAACCAAGTGTTTGCATGATCAGGGCTAATTATAGACTGAGAGCTGCGGATCTAATTATTGTAATTAGATGTCTAATTATTGTTTGGATGAGATCTATATAATAGACTCATGGTTGTATTGGAAAAGTGTGCTAGGGAGTAAGAGAGCATAATTATAAGCTCCTTCTATGTGTGAGGTAGAGCAATGGTGCATTCCTCCTAGTGCCTTAGTACCAGGTGTGTTGGTGCTGGATTGGAGAGCCAGCTGGGTTCTTCAAGAGTGTAGGATCTTGGTCACAGTTGTATGGCCTATATAGGAGATCTACATGGTAAGTAAGATCGTTGATCTGCAGGTTATGTGTGTGCAAGGTCGAGGTTCACAGGTGAGCAGAACCGTTGTTTGATTTGTAGGTGTGCAAGGTCATATAGACAGCAACACAACAGGGAGCAGTATCAGGCAAGATCTACTTGGAGTACAGGTGTGTACTCGGATAGAGCAAGAGGAAGGCAAGGGAGTTCCTTCCATAAGTATGGTTTGTTGAATTGCAGGTTGTTGCAGATTCATGGGAGATCTACTTGAAGTACCTTGAGTACTTGTGGAGCACGTGGAGTGCTTGTGGAGTGCGTAGAGCACTTGTGGCGTGCGTGGAGCACAGGAGGTGAACACCAACTCTGTATTTTGAGTTGGGTGTTGGGACCTGAGAGGGAGAGCTTTGGGGAGAAGATTTAATGTTCACTTGAGGTGTGGGAAACCTCTGTAAGGTGGTGGAGAAGAAGTGGCATCTTATTTATTGTATTCTTTTCTGTATAAAGTGTTAATACAATTTGTGTATTGTCTCTCATATCATGTGTTATTCTGAATTCTAGTTACTTGGTGAATCTGGTTAATTTCCGCATATTAAGTTGCTTGGTTTGGTAATCAAATTGTGTGCTTCCGGTTTATCTCCCAACAAGTGGTATCAGAGCAAGGTTGTTGGCTCATAGCTTGATACCAACAAGTGGTATCAGAGCTAAGGTTGGAGGAAGCAGGTTTTGTGTTTGGTTACAGGGCACTCTCAGGGGTTTCTGATCGAGTGGGAGTAGAGCAACAGCAGATCAAAGTAAGCTAAGAATGGAGGAGTTGAAAAGCACAGATGGTCACTCACGGTCCTATGGAAAGAAAGAGTAGGTAAAAGATTATTGTTGGTTGGTAGCAGATCAGCATGAAGAAACTGAAGAAGCAGATGTTGCAGGTGTTATTGCACAGGATGTTCTTGGAGGTTTCTTGGATAAAGTTGAATCTTGGATAAAAGATTCGGTTGCCTCTTTCCATGCAGCCCTAGGTAGAGGAGCTGGTAAGCCTTGCCAAAGAATTGGCAAAGGGGAAGTGAAGCTGAAATTGCAGGCGGCCAACACACAGGTGTTGATGAAGGTCATGCAGGTCCCAGGTTTGGAGATATGGCTAATTTCTTCAGAAAGATTGGGTGATGAGAGATGCACAAGAACTCTCACAGCGGATGCACTTGAATTAGCTGGTGGTAAGAAAACAGGTATCCTTTATCTACTTGTTTATATTACTGATTCTTCTTTTGTTGCAGAGACGTGGCTTCGTAGGCTTGGTCACATGAGCAGGAAGGAGATGCATGTTCTTAAGCGGAAGACAGATATATTTGACAGGCTTAAGAACTGGAAAGCCTTGGTGTTTATGGAGGAGATGGCGGACAGAACCCAGTGGATGTGGCTGGATACTTCTGAGCAGGGCAGTTTGGACATGGGTTTTGATTCAAAGAAGCTCGCGGGTAAAAAGTCATCACTCACAGGTGAACACAGGTACCGATGTCGGTCAGGAGGAACCGGCGTCGAACAGACAGGTGCCGATGTCGGTCATGTGCAGACCGAAGCCGGCGATGTCGGGCAGGGTAAGACCGACGTCAGTCAGGAGACCGACGTCGGTAGTATGTAAGACCGATGTCGGTTAGAGGATCGATGTTGACAGTAGGGACACCAGTGCTGGCAGGTTGGTAGTCAGGTACAGATGCATGGAACAGACGTCGATCGGATGCAGACTGTGGAGTGATCAAGGTCAGTCACTGTAATAAATTTTGGGTGGACAGCATGTTGTCAAGGAGTCTCAAACACCCATACGAAGGACTGAAGGCGTAAGTAGGCCCTCAAATTCGTTGTTCCTCTTCTTTATACATGTTGCTGATTGTAGAGCAGGAAGGATCCAGGAAACAGGTGTGAGCTTGGCATGGATGAGGATGTGATTCCTTGGAGGAGAACCAGACATGTGTGTTTTGGTAGGGTTGCCAGCAGGTATGAAAGCACAGAGACGAATGGATACCTTAGTAGAAGAATAGAGAGAACGGATACGTGAGACGGAAGACCAGGTTATATGGTCTTGTGGAGCTGCAGGATAGTGGTACAGGTTTTTTAACAGGTGGAGGATGAAGCATGGCTTTAGTCAGTGTCAGGGTAACTACTATGGTTTACCTTACTAGGGGGATGATGAGTCATGACATCATTTTGTTGCTGTATGTGGATAGTATGCTAGCTAGCAGGGGTGTACATACAGGGTTTTGCTGAGCTAAGGGTAAGATTAGTTCAGTGGCATGTCAGGGGGAGTTTGGAGCAGCGCAATTCTTTGACATGGGAGGCATGGAGATCACAGGTTGATTTTGTCTCGAGTGGGAGCTGATGTGAATTAGGTGTTGGTGAGGTTCAGGATGCAGAGCTGGAGCACACTAAGGGCTGGACAGGGATAGTGTCCAAAATCACATGAGGTCTGGTATAGACCTGAGTATTCCCATGCAGTGGGAGCTGTCAGAGTTAGGAGCCAATTCGGGGAAGTGGGTTCTCAGGTTTTTTGAGAGGGACCGGCAGCAGGTGTTGCTATGCAGGGTCAGGACTTCACTACAGGTGTTGTAGGTTCGGATGTGGCAGGGTACTCGGATGACAGGTGGTACACCATGGGATGTGTGGTGGGTTGTCTTCAGGTGGGAGCTTGAAGAGGGATACAAACTAGGAAACAGATTAGACGGAGTACAGGTATAGGTACAGTGCAGCTGTTTATCTCCAAGTGGGAGATTTTTAGGATTGTGGAGCTAAAAGCTTCACTGATGCAGACACGGAGGAGGTTGCAAGAGAGTTGCTGAGTGTCAGAGACACCGGCGTCGGTCAGGCCAACCGACGTCGGCAGGATAAGGCAGGAAGGCAACCGACGTCAGTCAGAGATCAGCCGGCGTTGGCGACCCCCAGGCGGACAGGGACCGGCGTCGGTCGCCTGTGTGGTTCGGACTGCGTTTATTATAGGTAGTTAGCTAACGAACCAAGTGTTTGCATGATCAGGGCTAATTATAGACTGAGAGCTGTGGATCTAATTATTGTAATTAGATGTCTAATTATTGTTTGGATGAGATCTATATAATAGACTCATGGTTGTATTGGAAAAGTGTGCTAGGGAGTAAGAGAGCATAATTATAAGCTCCTTTTGTGTGTGAGGTAGAGCAATGGTGCGTTCCTCCTAGTGCCTCAGTACCAGGTGTGTTGGTGCTAGATTAGAGAGCCAGCTGGGTTCTTCAAGAGTGTAGGATCTTGGTCATAGTTGTATGGCCTATATAGGAGATCTACATGGTAAGTAAGATCATTGATCTGCAGGTGTATGTGTGTGCAAGGTCGAGGTTCATAGGTGAGCAGAATCGTTGTTTGATTTGCAGGTGTGCAAGGTCATATAGACAGCAACACAACAGGGAGCAGTATCAGGTATGATCTACTTGGAGTACAGGTGTGTACTCGGATAGAGCAAGAGGAAGGCAAGGGAGTTCCTTCCATAAGTATGGTCTGTTGAATTGCAGGTTGTTGCAGATTCATGGGAGATCTACTTGAAGTACCTTGAGTACTTGTGGAGCACGTGGAGTGCTTGTGGAGTGCGTAGAGCACTTGTGGCATGCGTGGAGCACAGGAGGTGAACACCAACTCTGTATTTTGAGTTGGGTGTTGGGACCTGAGAGGGAGAGCTTTGGGGAGAAGATTTACTGTTCACTTGAGGTGTGGGAAACCTCTGTAAGGTGGTGGAGAAGAAGTGGCATCTTCTTTATTGTATTCTTTTCTGTATAAAGTGTTAATACAATTTGTGTATTGTCTCTCATATCATGTGTTATTCTGAATTCTAGTTACTTGGTGAATCTGGTTAATTTCTGCATATTAAGTTGCTTGGTTTGGTAATCAAATTGTGTGCTTCCGATTTATCTCCCAAC
The DNA here is from genome assembly GCA_037957365.1 of Torreya grandis. Lineage (NCBI taxonomy): Eukaryota > Viridiplantae > Streptophyta > Pinopsida > Cupressales > Taxaceae > Torreya > Torreya grandis. The sequence continues at coordinate 787,299 of JARHVA010000177.1, forward strand.
ATATATTTTGTAGGTCCTTTTGATCTAAAATCAAACAAAAAAAAATACATCTTTATATGTACTGATTATGTCACTAAATGGGTAGAAGTAAAGGTTATTACACATGCTAGGGATGAAAAGGTGGTAGATTTCCTCTATGATTAAATATTCACAAGATATGGTGTGCCATGATAAATAGTCACTTATCAAGGACCATAATTTACTACTAGTTTAATTACCACCTAGGTCTAATAATACAAGATTAGGCATAAAAATTCAACTCCATATCATCCATAGTCCAATAGATAGGTGGAAGTCACAAACAGGGAGTTAGAAAATATTTTGACCAAGACTGTTAATATGTCCTATAAGTATTGGGAGGCTAGACTTTTTTAAGCTATTTGAGCATACAAAATCATGTGGAAGACCACTATAGGCTTCACCCCATATGAGTTGGTCTATGGGAAGAAACCTATCTTGCCAACTGAATTTGAGCATAAGACCTTATGGAAAACACTAAAACTTGGGATAGACATATTTGAAGCACAAAAAGAAAGGCTTATGTAATTTAATGCCTTAGATAAATACAAATAGTAGGAACTATATAACATAGAACTTATACAATAGTAGTGGATTAGATGGCATGGTAGGTATATTAAAATCAGGCAATTCAATGCAAGAGATTGGGCCCTTCTTTTTTATTCAAAATACAAAGATCACATGGGTAAACTTCAAACTAGATGGCTTGGTCCATTTGAGATTGATCATGTTCATGAAAATGGAGTAGTGCAACTCTAGACCATTGATATGGTAAAATTCCATCTACTGGTCAATGGCCATAGGATGAAATTATAAAAAAAAGCCACTCACTTAGGAGGAATTTACCAAGTAGGTAGTCAAGTAATTAAAAAAGGGATTCAATGATGTGCTAGATTAGCATGATGTCTCACTAGCCATAGGGAGAACCAGCTATCAAGTAGATGAAGAAGGAGAGGAGGACATTATAGCCCTCCTTTGGCATGAAGAATGAGATCTTAACACAATCCTTGACTAATAAAACTCATAGCTAACATGGTAAGGACCTAGAGTAAACATTCTACTACACATAATAGTTATAAATAAAAAAATCTAATAATGAAAACTATTTTGGGCATTGTTAACAGTTTCTAGGGAGAAAACTAGTTGTTGGCTGCCTAAAATTATAAAAGGGCCTAAATATAAAACCAACTTACTAGTTATTTAGGGGTAAAACCAAAAATGGATACCATAAAATCATTTTGATTAAAACTGCTCATCTTCCTATAACACATCTTTCCTTCTAGTTGCTTCCAACCTCAATCTTTAGTAGCTACAGGTTTAACTTGTAGTTGCTACAGGAAATAAATAACTCTAGGAAAATGGGGCTATAAGGTACCCCTAGAGATACTAAGGGCATCTTCATAACTACTATAGGCAACATCAATTTTTTATAGTTACTGTAGGCACCCTCACCATTTCTATAGGCACCTTTGTTAATAAAGGAATTCTTCCAGTTATTACAGGATATTTTGTAGTTACTGCAAGCATCTTCATCACTATTGGGTGCAACTTTGTAGTAGTTATAGGATCCACCTATAGTTTTTGTAGGTACATCGTGACCCCTATTTACACCTCTATAGTAGTTTTAGGTTAATTTTTCACAAACTATGAGCTATGGCTTTGGCTATGGGCTATTGAGAAATTTATGGAAGACACAAGACAAGCTAGAGGAGGAGTAAAGGAAGCTTAGAGCAGAAACTTCAAGCATTACTAAAAAATGACCGTACCCCTAAATAAAAAAGAAAGGGATACAAAAAAATCATATAATTCTAATCTCTTTTTGGAGTGTTGTAGACTAGAATTTATGGCTATACGGACACCAAAGAACCATTCTCAGCTTTTAGTCACTTCATGGGAAATAATTTCACTATGTAAAATAAGAGAGATTTGGGATCTTATTTTTTGTGCATAGGTCCTAAGTTTGATAAACCAACTAATTTCCAAATCAAAAGTTCCCTAAATAAATATTCCATTAGTAAACATCATCATTTCAATAGGAGTAAGACAAAAGAGAAAGAAGCCATCAACAGGCTCATGCAAAGGAAATCAAGTACAACAAATGCCATCACCCACCTTCATATTCATAATGGATCTAACTTGGATAGAAAACAAATATCTAAAATAACCACCTTGTGTAAGGATGGAAATAGTCTTTCATACCACTACTCTAGCCCTTTGCAGGTCATCATGATTGTATGCAGGTTGTTGAGGGCATCATTGAAGGACAAAATATTGTGAGCACATAATTACCTAAGGGTAACAATGCAACAAAATCATGACCACCAAGGTAATCATTGCATGAGAAAACAAAAAACTAAGCTTCCATTATGGCAAACATTCACATGCAAATTTCTTATGCCACAACCCTAGGAATAAAATGGTTAAAAAGGTATGATGCATCTTTTAATCACACAAAAGCACTTTATTTTTTTTAGTATAACATGCAATATATTAAAAATCATATTTAATAATTAAAACATCATTCATCAAGTCTTGTCATGAGCTGTTCCAACTAAATACTCACACCTTCATCATGACTCCAACCTATCTCTTTTCATCCTACATGACCACGTCACTTTGGGACAAGTGACCTCTCACGTGGGGGGAGGGGGAAGAATGCTATAGGAAATTAGTCACATGATAATATATGCATGAAAATTAAAATCCCTTGATTACACCAAAATATAATGAGGAAAAATAATCAATTTTGATATCATAGATCATTCAAACAAACACCTAAGCTACACATTGTTGAACCCTGCAACCAAAACCACCATTTTTGAAGAAACTTGCTTCACTATAGGCAGCAATTTGAAGGTAAAATTGGGTGTTTTGAAGAGATATCTATTTGAAACAAATTTTGATAGGGAAATAAACTAGTTATAATGAGAGGTTCAATAGTGAGAAGGGAACCCTTAGATCATAGGTAGTTGCAAGGAGACCTAGATAGTTGGGCCATCTTTAGTAGGGTTGGATGGGCTACCTATTTTGGGAAACTATAGCATTTTTTAGAACCTCTCACTCAATAATTTACAATAACTTTTATAGAATACAAGGCAAAAATGTTTGGTAGTACATTTACAGTTATAAAAGAACTGGTAAGTTAGGTTACTGTGTTGCCAAGAACAGGGGAAAATTAAGAAGAGAAACCTAATGGTCAAATAGTTAGATAATAGTTTTGTCAAGACAATGAAAGGCTAGTGTTGAAAAAAGGAGTTGTAGAGACTCTCAGTCTACCCCCAGCCTAAAGGGATGTGGACTTATATGTCATCAAATATTTGACATGTGAAGGAAGGTACTCTTTGATTTATACTCTCCAATTTACATTTTTGAATCATTTAAGGCATGATAAGACTATTAATGTACCAAAACATTTATGGAATATCTTGAATAAAATGTCTAAAGAATATCAAAAGGGAGTAGAGAAAGCCTGGTCTCATCATTACCTAATTTGGTTGCTAGTTAAAAAAGGAATAAGCAATACTAGACCTAACCTCACTTTGGAACAATTTTTAACCCTAAGGACTGGTGAACCTTGGCAAAATGAGGAAAATAATGAGGGGAATCTCCTAGGGAATAAGTCTAGAAAATAGGACAAGAGGATATTGTAGGGACTAGTATAACTAGCTAGTCTGTAGCTACTCAAATTTCACCTATAGTTATTGTAGGTAGAGACAAAGAAAATTAGTGATACCTCTTAAGGACATTGAGAAGGAAAGTCCATTAAAACAAACTGGGTAGCATATTCCTTCTATAATTTCATCACAAAAATTAGAGTCTCCCACCATGGCTCCTTCACAAGAAGAATAAGCTCTCCCATCACTAGTTACATAAGAAGAATAGGTTTCAATACCTCCCCATTATAAAAAGAAGAAGAAAACTAAAGGGAAGAAGCCCTCTACATAAAAGAGAAGGATACCTCCTCCTATGAGGTCTCATAGAATTAAAAGATAAAAGATAACCCTAGCATCCTCACCTATAAACATCAATAAAGATGAAGGAAGGAAGAAAGAACCCAAAATTCATAAGACCTATAATGGGTTTGAAATAGTAGAACGGTCTACTAAAGATAAGTCTATAAGGGAAGAACAAATGAAATTACTTGAAAAACCCAAATTTATAGAGGAATACATGAATCTAATAAAAAAAATAGGATATACAGAAGAAGAAATAAGATGTCAGATCAGCCTATAAGAGAAGAAGAATTGCTTAAAGAAAGGACCATGGAAGAAATAGCAGAGCAAGACACAATTCCTCATAACTAGGAGTTCCAAACTTTGGAACAAGCCATGAAAGAGATATATAAGTTAAGGAATAAAATAGTAGAGTTAAGGCAAAAGAGGCTTGGAAACACTTTTGGAGGTAGTAGAATTTATAGAGCCATCTCTGAAAAAAGAGTCAAGCAAGAAAAGGATATTCGATGAGCCTACAGTAACTCCCTTTGAAGTTCCTATAGTAGCTTCATCCACCTTACCTATAGATGGAATTAGTGTACCCTCAAAGGAGCCTATAGTAGATAATGCTCTAGATTTGGTAACTTTCTACGATAGTTTTTCTCATATAAAGACCATTGTAAAAGTACCTATAGCAGAAGAAGTGATTGATGTAGACCTTTCAGCTACTAGGCTAGTAGAAACTAATGACCTTTTGAATTTTCATGAGGAAAAATTAAATAATGATGAAACTTATCATAAGTAGTTGATACAAAATTTTAAGGTATATGTTAAAGTAAGGGAGTAATAGAATGATATAAAAGAAAGCTTAGAAAAGGCTAGAACTAAGATAACTTATTTGAAAGAGAAGATCATTAAAATGCATGAAACCAATGAGATGTTAATGGAATTCATATAAATTTATAAGGTGTATGAAATAAATATGGCTTAAATTCAAATATGATAGGAAATATAGTGATCAGTCCTACACAGTATGTGATCCTAAGTCTTTCTTTGAGGTCTATAGGCATGTTGATCCTAATTTACAGGCACAATTGAGTGAGTTTTACATTCATCAATATTTTATACCACATGATATAAAGTGGAATCCTAATATATACCTAGGGTATGTACAATTGAATGCCTATACGTCATATGTCCTCAATGAAATAAGAATAAAAAAATAGGTGGAGGACTATCAAGAAAAAAAATAGGCTACCTTAATTATTAGGGGTGAGTCTATGAATTTAGAAGCTATAATAGATGAATGGATTGCCTTTATGAATATAGATAATCCATGAGAATGGGTCACTAAAAAACAAGTAGAGGTCTAAAACCAATACTTGAGCATCATGGAGGGAGATGAAAAACATATTTTTGTTTCTTGTTTGCACAGATGGGTAAAGCTTTTAGACACCCTGAAAATAAAAGAGCCTTATTCCCCTTATAACCTTAGAGAGGTAATGCATAGAGTATATATGTACATTGAACTTGTCAAAAAAAGAAGCATAATTTGGTTGGGGTTGATGTTTCATCTACCCATATTTTGGTTCCCAATTCTTGATTGGGAGGGTAATGTGATAGCTGATAGACAAGCAAAGAAGAAAAGGTGGAAAAGTATAGATGATGCTAAAGGTTTTTATATCTTTGAAGGGATGGGTTGCACTGATCCCTTAGATTTTAGTAAATATTATGGATTCAAAATGAAAATAAGGCTTACTCGAGGATAAGAAAGAGGTTAAGTAGGGGGGTGTGATGAGGTCACTAATTGTTCCTTTTATAACCTCATCCATACCCAGTTATATATATATATATATATCTTTTTTCTTATGAGCCCATAGAACTATACATGACTTATGTAAATGAATTAATGAATTAATGATTATATGTGTGCATTAATATATACATGTTGTGTTATGGATTAATGATGCATTTTATTTGATTATATTATACTTATACAATCTTATTTAACAAACATTTGAAGGGTAGAATAAGATTGTAAGATTCTTGCTTGGTTACAATAATTATAGAGAAGCTTGTAACAAAAGGGGCTTCCAACCCATAGCTACTACCAAGCTGTAGGCTTTCCACCTATAGGTTTCTCATAGAAACTACAGTCTATAGTCTTTCCACCTATAGGTTTCCCATAGCAACTATAGGCTTTCACCTATAGGTTTCCTATAGAAACTGTATGTTCTCACCTACAAGAGGCCATAACCACTACACAAAAATAAACCATTTTTGTGATAATAAGTAATTGGTTTTCAAAGACACATCCAACTATTTAGAAATAAAGGAAATTATTGAGGAGGATTCTCCATACTAGTTGTATGGACCCCTCACATGAAGTGAATCTTGGATATTCTGCGAAAGGATTAATAAGATAAAGATAATGAAAAGGAGAAAAGAAACAAAACAATAATGCTACATATATTTTCCTTTACCCAATCAAGAATAAAAACAAGTAACTTTAAGTTACTAACCACTTGAAGGTTGACTGGATTAGTTGTAAATTATTTTTAACTTTCTTAGTTTAGTGTTTTTAGTTAAAGATAATAAACCACCTTATGTATGTAATGGAAAAACCTAGATTAGATTGGTAATGATGGAAATATATATAGTAATTGCATTCTAATTTTTGAATATTTTAATATAATATAAATCTTTAATTTCTATAGATATGAGTAATGAAAAATATGGTTTTGTAAGAAGCTTTGTAAGTCTCTCAGAGAAGGATTGGAACTTAGTTTTGAACAAGGAGGGCCCCCTCAAAAGGAGTTGCAGTGAATATCTTGACCCTTCATAGATTAAAGTGTATTGTGTGAATTTATTTCATTACTAGTTTATTATATAAAGTGTGATTCATGTGTGACTCATAAGTGTGAATAACTTTTGCATTCTACTATAATAATTTCCTTTCAATATATATGGTGAAAATAGTATAAGTTCATTGTCTACAACTAGTAATTAATTTAGCCTATGAATCAATAATGCATATATAGTGTTGACATATTTGAAAAGCCTAGGTACCCTGGGTTGATAATTAATGTTAAGAATATTTAAGAATCTAGTATTAACTAGGTAATAAGTTTGTCCAACAAACATAATTTGTCATTTCAAGAGAAGAGAAAGGAACAATAAATTCATTTTCATCATTTTTAATTTCAATAGAAGGGAAAGAAAAATCACATTCATTAAATACAATAACATCATTTGTAATTTCAAGAGAATAAAAGATAACATTATGATTCACTTCAAGAGAATAATCAGTAACATATTTGAATTAAGAGAAATGAATGTTAATATTTTGTGTATTACTTAAAGCATCATCACAATGAAAAATAATTAGAATTCATATTTGTGTCATATATGCATGGATTTATTTTATCTTATTTATTAAGTTACATTCTATAAACATTAAAAAAATTCATAGTGTACTTAATTATTACATTCTTCTTATTCTAATGTGTGATTAAGAATGTGCATAGAAGAAGTAGAATAATTGATTTCAACACTAGGTTTTTATTCTTCTACTTTTATATATTCATCACTATCATAACAATCCTATTCATAATCATAATCATATTAATTTCCATCAAAATAATATTGTTCCTATACATAATTAGCATCATTAATTATATAATCTTTGGCTATTAGTCCATTTATTAGAATAATCATAAGGCACGGAATGGGTATAAAATAGAAAATAAAAAAGGTGAGGGCTATTAGGGGTTGTAGATTGGTCATTCATTTTGAATTTACTAGAACTTAAGATATATAGAAAAAAAATACAAATCCTACTACTAATAGGAGAGAAAATATAGGAATATAAGGTTTGAAAGATAGAAACACCAATCTTGAGACCATATGTGAAGGGGAAATTAATTAGATTTGAAAATCAAATCTAAATATATAAATTTGAAACATTAGTGACATAAGGATGAAACTCTATGAGAACCTATGGTTTTGAAAGGTTATAGATAAAAATAGTTTGACCAATATGTTTTACCTTATTTTTTATTTAGTTATCTAAACAAGCACAAAAATTTGAACTATTTGAATTTCATAATATATGACAATAATATTCAAATCTGAATGTAAAATGGTAGAATATGACTACACAGTTATATTTTTTATAAATATAAATGACCTAAGGGATTAAGATACTTAGTTTGTTATTTTTTTTATGATGGTATGGAAATGAATGTAAGTATCAAAAGGACTGAAAGTAGACTGTGAGTCACTTAAATCAAGAATTGGTGTTTGGAACTTCCTAGACAAAATCATCAATTTGTAGGCACCTCTATTAGATAATAACATGTTTCCTCTACTATATTATTGTATGTAAGCTTTTTGTCTCTATTTTATTATAGGTCTTGTGTTTATTTTTACTTTGTATCTGTGTGATATTAGGGTATTAATGTACACATAATATCTATAAACATGTATCCATCTACTTAAAACCTTAGATCCACTTTCAACAATAGGTTTAGGCCTAAAAATGTAAAAAGAGGTGGCTTAATCTAACCTTCACCACTCCCTAATGAATGGTTGAGCACTTCCTACATATACAATACTCTAAAGAGGGAAGTCAAACCAAAAATAGTTTTACCCACTACATGTATGTGTGAAATGGTTATCCTTTATTAAATAAAACCTTTAATATATATTTTAAAACTTGGAAAAATTGTCAAAATGGCTTGGCTTAGGTGTTTTATACTTGGCCAAGGCCTAATCCTTATAACTAATTATTGAATTTGTAAGTTTAGGGAAGTTCATTTGAATGTGCAAGTGTTATAATAGGTTTGTTTGACAAGGATAGATGATATAATAGGATTAGATATATTTTAAATTTATAGATGATCCTTTGGGTGACTTATCATACCACCTACATGCAAAACGTATTGGATAACCTATAAAAATGATTTTTTATAAAATGACCATTATTGGGCACATTAACACCTTTAAAAATGTGGATGATTATAATTAACAAATAATCCACCTATTAATGATGTTTCTAAGGGAAAAAAAATAATGATATGATTATCAAGAAATAATATGATAAGGATATTAAGAAAATTAGGCACATAATAGGTAATTATTGTAAGTGGCTAATAGTAAATCAGGAAGGGAAACCCCATAGAAAGTATGTGGAAGTAATATAAGGGTATACAAGATCCATATGTGTAAACACAAGTTAGATGAGGAAAGGATAGGTCAATACTAGCATGTTCAAGAGTATAATACTAGATTTTAGTGTCTATAGAATCAATATAAGGCTTTACATTTTAAAATTTTATGAAGGGTGTTTATTAACACCACCCCATTACATGAATGATTTCTAACATAAGATAAAAAGTGTACAAGGTGGGTATGAGGATGTCCATATCTATCAAATAAATGAGATGTAGCATAGTAAATTCTTCTAGATATGGATGATCAAGTATCCTTCGTAATATATGTTGCCCTAGTATAGCACTCTTATCAAATTTAGCATTATATGGCATTGACACTCCAAATAAAGTATAAACTCATATTTAGATTTCACCCATTGTATGAACCATAGATACAATATGATTAGTATGCATGGTTATAGATTAGAATGTTTAATTCATAGGTATCATTTAAACATCTATCTTAAACATGGGTATAATAAATTCATTACAAATATGCTTATCATTACATTGCATCACATTACATATCAAATAAAGATACATTACTTTTTTTAGGGACATCATTAGTTTGTATATCAATTTAATAATTATTGTAAGTCATTTCATTAGAAACATCATTGCAACCCATTAAATGATGAGGCATAGAAACATTATGAATAATTTGAGAAGCAACATATGTATCATCTATCTAATTTTTTATTGTATCCAAAAAACATTGATCTTTCATGACCATTAGTTTAATAGTATCAGTAAGTATGGTTGTTGATTCCATTTTATTATGATCTTTTTCTACCTCATGTATATTGAAAAGGTTTATTTAAGGGAAGGATAACTAGTCTCTTGATTTATAACATTAATTTGACTTATTTATCCTTCAATTCCATTATAAAAGGATACAAAACTAGAAAACCAATCTTCAATATCATCATTGGCATAATAATAATCAACATTCACATAGTCATTATTATCATTCACATAATCATAGTCATCATTCACATAAGCAATATCTTAATTCACACAATCATGATCATATACACAAATATTTTACATTCATTGGTATAATGATAAGGCACAACATGTGTATAAATAAAAAATCTTATAGGATGAGACATGGTAGGTTTTAAAAGATGCACATGCATGTAAAATTTTATGAACCCTAAGAGTATAAAAAATAAACACTGAGAATATGGTATAAACTCATTTTTATAATTCACCCATTATATTCATCATGAATACTATATGACTAGTATGCATGGTTATTGATTGAAAACATTCATTCATAGGTATCATTTCACCATATATCTCAAACATGGGTATAAAAAATTAATTACAAATGTAATTATCATTTCATTTCATCACATTGCATATTAATAAAAGAGTCATTAATTTTATTAAGGATATTATTATTTTATATATCAATTGAAAAATTATTTCAAATTATTTTATTAGAAACATATTTTCAAGTCATTAAATGATGAGGTGTAAAAACATTATGATCAATTTGAGAAGCAACATATGTATCATCTATGCAAAAAAAAATTATTATATCCAAACAACATTGATCTTTATTAATCATAGGCTCAATAGGATCAATAAGTATGGTTATTAGTTTTATTTTACTATGCTCTTATTCTACCTCATGTCTATTTGAAATTTATATATAAGGGGAAGGATCATTATTCCTTTGATTTATAATATTAATTTGACCCATTTCTCCTTTACTACAATTATACAAGGATACATCACTAACATACTAATACTTAATATGATTATTGAAATAATAATAATCATCATTCACATAGTCATTATTATCATTCACATAATCATAGTCATATTTCACATAAGAAATATCTTCATTCACATCCCCAAGGGTTAGCTTGAGTGGATAGGATCAATGACTTTTGTTGCCTAGGTCTCAAATTTAATTCTTCCTGAGTACCCTGTGATACGTTGAGGCTTAGCAGTAGATGTGAATCCCAAGGACTAGGGGAAGGTCACCCTTTATTAATGGTGGGTCATCTTTGAAACATTCAATATCATATATATATATATATATATATATATATATATATATATATATATATATATATATATACATACATATATATATATATACACATATATATATACATATATATATACATATACATATATATATATACATATATACATACATACATATATATACATATATATATGTATATATGTATATATATGTATGTATATATATGTGTGTGTGTGTGTGTGTGTGTGTGTGTGTGTGTGTTTATATGTATATGTATATATGTATATGTATATATATATATGTATATGTATATATCTATATGTATACATATATATATATATACATATATATATATATATATATATATATATATATATATATATATATATATATATATCTTCATTCACACAATCATGATCATTTATATCAATATTTTTCCATTTATTGGTATAAGCATAAGGCACAACGTGTGTATTAAAAAGGACCTATAGGATGATACATAGTATGTTTAAAACTATGCACATGTATGGAAAATTTTATAAACCCTAAAAGGATAAAGAATACAACCAATATGTCATAACCCTAATATAAGTGTAAATTTATAAACCCTAGGGTTTGTAAGTATTGGATACCAAAAAATTGAAACCCTAATGTCAAAATACATATAATAAGGGGAAAAAATAAATTATATATGAAATTCAAACCATAATAGAGGATAAATCTAAAGCCCTAGGAAAATTTGAAACCCTAATGTAAGAAGATACCTAGGGGTTTTCATGATGAACTCAATGTTTGGGGTCACCAAAATGTTTTGATTATTTTATATTAGGTGTACTTAAATAATGTAAAATTGTGAAAAAAAAAATTCTATAAAATATAGTAAACACATGCAAATATGAATTAAAATAAAAAATCTAGATATTGCACTTGTAATATTTGGAAATAAAAAATCAAGAGGGGATACATGTACTTATAATGTTTTGATATTGTATTGCTTATATAATATGTCTCAATATCTGAAAATGATATGTGTGTGTGTGTGTGTGTGTGTGTGTGTGTGTGTGTGTGTGTGTGTGTGTGTGTGTGTGTGTGTGTGTGTGTGTGTGTGTGTGTGTGTGTGTGTGTGTGTGTGTGTGTGTTTCATCAGGTGTTTAGGTCCAAAATAAAGTCTTAGACCCTACCTCTACACTACTGTTAAAGTTTGATTCCTATAGTAACTAGTATTATTTAAGCTCTGCTTGTAGTGTTCCTATATGCTATGGAATTTTGTGAATTCTTTGAATGTTTTTCTTATATCTTCAAATTGTTCCTATTTTTGCATATGCATTAGGTATTGTGAAATAAATTTTTGTTTTACATATTTTTCCTTGCAAACCTAAATTATACTTTTTTCCTCAAGATGATCTAAAAATTTGGTTATCTATACTAACCCAAACAACTCCCCAAAAACTAGTTGAGTTTTGCCTATGTTCCAATACTTTGAAGAGGGCTCAAACTCCATGTAGTTCTCCCACTTATGTGTGTGTGTCAAATAATGTAAATGAAAGTATAAATGCAATATATCTTAGGTCCTCCTCTGGTAAAATCATGTAATTGATATGCACAATCAAATTTATTCCTTTAAAAAAAATTAAATCTTAGCTAATGAAGAATATAAGTCAACTAAGTTTTTATTTCTATCTATGTGTTTCTACGCTAGATTTTCGATTTCACATTCAAAGAGAGAAAATGAGAAACTTAGAGAAATGGTCAAGGCTTGATGTACCTGGATATAGTTTTGCGCACCATAATCCAGACATTATGAGAACTCCTCTTTTGTTGTGGAGGATGACACCTGTAGAAGAAAGAGACTAAAACAAAGAAGGCGTTAGATAAAGAGATGGTGGGTTTCCAAGCAAAAGCTTGATCCCAAAAGCAAAAGCTTGAGGGATATCAACCCACTGATTGATAAAAGGATGTCTGATAAATAATAGAATAATAAAAGACTGCAATGATAAAAGACTGAAAAGGAAATGGAAGCAAAAGCTTACCTGGAAGATGCCGTCAGCCTGGTCACAGTCACCGGCATCGGTGGTCCTACCGACGTCGGTTGTCAAGGATGCTGACATTGGTTAGGCTACCGATGTCGGTTGGGGAAGTGACCAGTGTCAGTCGGGGTAGTAGCTTGTGGATGAGTCCTGGACAGGATTTGGTCTATGGACAGGTCTGAGACAGAGTTTTGGGCTTGGTTGAATAGTCCGGGGGTCTGGGTCTGAGAGTCTGGTTTGTGCTAATAGTCTGTGCAGTGGTTTTGGGCAGAGTTGCAGGGGCGATGGACAGAGTGTATGGTTAGATAGAGGACAAAGGTAGAGAAATGAGGATTTGGGTCTGGTCAATAGGGAGTGCTGAATCTAGTTCATAATACTTAGAAGCAAATAACTAGAAAACATAATGGAAGTACAAATAAAATACATACATGTGACCTGTAGAAGGAGTGTTGCAGACTGGTGTAACTGTTGTTGGTGTTGCTGATGTGAAGGTCTTGTTGTTGGTGTTGATGTAGAAAGCTGATGTAGAATCCCTAGAGAGTCTTTCTTGATGTGTACCTGCAGCCAAAGAGTTAGCAACAGAAGAGAGAGGAGTGAAAGATTGACAGATTGAAAGATTCAGGAGTCTCATGCGAGAGAGAGGCGAAGGCCAGATAACGGATGTAGAAAACCGTTATGAAGGATGCCGATGCCGGCAATATCACTGACATCAGTCGACAGTTGACCGACTTTGGCAACTGGAAGGTAGGAAAAGGGCTAAAAATAGCCTTCCGTCCATTTCCCAACTACCAGGTCAGCGAGTCCGAGGAAGAAATGGTCAAAGGTGGCTAAATAGACGCGAGAGGTTAAAGGGGAGAAGTTGGAATGGGAGTCCAACCATTAATATTGGCCATGTGGGGAATAAGGAAATCCAAGAAGGGTATCCAAGGGTGGTGAGGTGGCAAGGGAGAGAGAAAAAGGGATTTTATTAATTTAAAATAAGATACTTGTTTCAAATTAATAAAACATGGATTAGGAGTGGTTAAGTGGATGAAGGGGACCAAGGGGGGAGAAAGGACCAAGGGGTAGACATGATTTTGGTGTCTACATTTGCCCCTTTTTGTCTTGTTGGTTGTTCTGGATGAGCTGCAAGACAAAAATAGGAGTTGATTGCCCCAGGTGTGGGATAAGGTCGATTTCATCTTGTTGGTTGTTCAAGTAAACTACAAAACAAAAATAGGAGGGTTGGGTTACCCCGATTATGGATGAGGTATTCCCCCTCAAAGCAGGAGTCGAGGGAAGGGAACCAGGAATCAGGTGCTGATTTGACAAAGAGTAGATGAAAAAGGTTGTGAGGGTGAATGCGGCAAAAGTTGTGATTGCACGCATACCACTACACGAGATGGTCAGGTCAAATTATCATAGGTCAAGGGTCGATAGGTGCTAAAATTGAAATAATTGGGCCCCAACATTTAGTCGTCTACTGATTGGGTTATTCAATCTAAGCTGAAGCTCCAAATGGTCATCGTGTTCTAGGTATCCCAGGCTCAGGAAGTGCTCCCAGAAACATGAAAATGTCACAAGTAGTGCAGATCAACCAGCTTGCGATCCTATACTTGTGAAGGTCAAAAATAGTCTGCGCACAATTTTGCTAACCAGTCATGGGGTAGCATACATGCAAAAACAACCAAGGCAAAGTCATCTTGGAAGTGGTCGAAGTCTAAGGAGATAGTCGATATCTCCAAGGTCATTGGTCGAGGTGGATGGATGGACAAAAAGAAAGTGGCCAAGCTAACCTCAGAGGACTGAGTGCTGCCTACATAGCCCCTGTTGGAAGGGCCTCAAGTGAATGTAGTTCTCCCTAGAAGGGAGGAAGGGTTAAAGGGATGGAATTGGTCTTGGTCAAGGGTAAGGTCATGGTCAAAAGGAGGAAAGAAGGTTTGTCCATCAGAGAGATGAACAAACGAGGGTGGTTGAGCTAACCCCAGAAGACAGTCGTGTCATCTGAGTGTTGCCTACATAGCCCCGGTCATAGGGCCTCAGACCAATGTAGTTTAGACAAAGGGTCTGAGTGGTAGACAGGTGGTCAAAGTGGTCGATAAATTGGTCTTGCTCATGATGAATGATGAGGGGAAGAAGAGATGATGTTACAGCCTTTTCCATATTATGTGATGGTGTATTCTGCAACATTGGTCGAGGGGTCTTTCATCCCTAGCAATTTTCCATAGTCGTGATGGATGTATGCTAAAAATGAATTGAGGTCTATTTATGCTTCAGCAAGTATTGGTTTATGCTTAACATAAATTGTGTCTGGTCGATAGTTTCCATGTGTATTGTTGTCCACAGAAACTATGTGAAATGGACTAGGTCGTGTCGATAGTCTAAAAATGTTTGATTGGGTTGGTTGGGCTTAGGTTGGATAGATAATGATTTGGTTGGATGTGTGACCAAGATGTGTCAAAAGTGAAAGGCGAATTGCTCTTTCATTGACAAGGACCAGAATGAGGGCATAGGTAAGGGTTGTGAGAACAAAAACCTGTTTATGCGTTGCGTCGTTGACCAGTGGTTTGCTAGAGAAGTAAGCAAATCACTTGACGTTAAGTGAGCTCAAAATCCCTTGAGTATGCAGGGGTGATAGGTTGGATAATGAGATGGAATGGGGAACCCTTTTTGGTAGGAACAACTTTGCCCCTTTTATAGGTGGCCCCGAGAATGACTATAGACAAGTCCATGACTCTAAAGTTTTGTCAGTCAGTTTTTTTTTTTTTTTTAAGGCAAACTGATCGATGTGGGAAGCCTGTGATGAGATATTGTCTTGCTTTGTGGTCATGTCATGAAGCTGATCGATGTGGGAAGCTTCAGAGATAATTCTGTGTATGTAGCAAAATTTATGCATAGCCATCCTTTGAGGGAGTGGTCTATATTCTGCTTTTTATGTTTTTGATATGACTTTGGCCTAGCTATCCTTTAAGGGAGCAGTCTAGTAAATACAACAATGATGATGCAGCTGTCCTTCGAGGGAGCAGTCTACATTTATAGTTTTATGACCTTGGAATATGTATCCCATTTTTATATATATTTGATTGATTTGTTGACTGGACTTTTGGTCATGGACTTGACTATAGAGGTTTAGGGGGTTTCCCTTTTATTAGGACAAAGCATTCATGCTTGCCAAAAAGGTTAGGATTGAGGTTGAAAGGAATAGGAATGATGGTGATAGGGACTGCTCAAGGGATCGAGCTCAGGTTAAATGTCAAGTGAATAATTACCTGACTAACAGTGGACTGGTCAAAGCGGCAAGACATAAAGGGGCTTAGGTTCTAACAAAGTCCTGACCCATGATGGTGTTAAGGTCTGAGTCAATTGGGAGCAAACTTGCCCCATTTGCTTCATTCCAAATTGGTCACATGTTGATTGATGTTGAAGGAGTTGGTCAAAATTTGGGGTCGATGCTGAAGAAGTTGGTTGATATTTGATCAAGGTTCGATTGAGGTTGGTTTGCATGTTTGGTTGAAAATAGACTGAATGTTTGGTTGAGGTTAGGTTGACGGTATGGTTGAGGTTTGGTTGAATGTTTGGTCAAGGAGAGGTTGAATTTTTGGGATTAAAAGAGTGATTGATATGTGGTCGAGACTGGGTTGAAAGGTTGGTCGAGGCTTGGATGAAAGTTGAATTCCCCCAGTGGTTAGGGAGAATGTATGAAAGATTGGTCAAGGTTGGTTGAGGCGTAGTGGCCAGATTGACTATGTTGATGTCGAATAGGGGGGTTAAAGGTGGCAAAGGGACCATAATCAGGCATGGAGATCCAAATTTAGGTGATGAAGTTTGAGAAGCATGGGTTGGTGTTGATGATTTGTCGAAGGGGTGGTCAAGAGGATCCTTGATGAGAAGGGAATCCTTTCTCCATTGTTGACGAATGACAGCTTTAAGAATGCAACAATGCTCAGTGTCATGTCTCAGAGTGTGGTGATAATGATAAAATTTAGAGTTGTCAAACCAAGATGGTCTTGATCTGAGAGTTGATGAGTGGGACGGTGTTGAAGGTTTTTGGATAATGTGGTCAAGAAGAAGGGTGTCATTTCCCAGACATTGGTGAATGGCAACCTTGAGGGCACAATAATGCTCAGTGTTGTGCCCAGGCATGTAATGATATGCACAAATCTGAATGTCATCGAACCAAAGGGGTTTTGGTCTGAGAGATTGATATGGTCTAAGCGGTGGGAGACTGATACGAGAGGATTGCAACAATTGCCGTAACAGCAAGGCATAAGAACCTGCTAACGGGTCTGGATGTTTTGTTACAGTGAGGGTTGGTGACTTTGGTTTATGAGATGTTGGTCGATGGATTGGAAGAGATATATGTCTGATGGGTTGAGAGAGTAATGGAGGTGACTTGCCTCTGTGAAGTATGGGAGTAGGAAGCACCCTTGTTAAAGTGAACGGATGCGGGCCCAAGATTGAAGGTAATGATGAAGGTGGGGGAGGAGTCCTCCGGTGTGGTTTAATGGCCTTCATTGGTTTAGAGTGAGGGCCACTATTATGCAAGGTGAGGTTAGATTTGGGTTCAGATTTGGATGTGGATAGAGGCGAGTGAGATGTAGCAATCTCAGGCAAAAGGCAAGAGGAAACCATAACTGGGTCTTCCTCGATCGAAATGGGCGAAGAGACTGGTTCTTCTCTTGGCGGAGAAGAAATAGGAGAGTGTGGCTCTGTAGTTGGATAGAGCGTAGGAATGGTCATGGTCTCGATATGTGGTTTAGGTGTAGGGAATGTATGATCCCCCATTGATGACAAAAGGGATGAGGGTGAGGCAGCCGGTGTGGGTGCCATCAAAGCATCCTCTAATATGAGAGAGGTCGATGGAGGATTAATAGGAGAAAAAAGTTCTTCACCATGTGGAGGAGGTATAGGGGATGAAGGGTCTTCCACCTGTGAAGGAGGTTGGTCGGGGACAAGAGAAAAGACAGTGTCGACCATGTGTATATCATGATCTTGAGGGTCATTGGTCATGGTCTGGACTTTGTTTTGAGTAGGCGGGTGATTAGGAAAAGGTTGCTTAAAGATGTCGAGCTTTTGGTTGGGCGGGGCACTTGGGTTATCTAAGATGAGATCCCCCTTGTCTAGCATGTCTTGGACGATGTTTTTGAAAGTTTGACAGTGGTCCGTGTCATGGCCTTTGACACGGTGATAGTTGCAAAAGTGGTTTTACCTGTACCATGCAGGGATAGGTGTTGATGGGTCGAATTGATGTGGTTGGATTGAAGGGAGATTGAGGACCCCCTGCTTGACGAGTTTATCTAAGACAGAGGCATATGACTCTCCAATTGGAGTGAATTGACGTTGTATAGATTGATGTTGGAAGTGTTTATTGATGTAGTCTGATGTTGAGGATGATGGTCAGTTGGTTATTGTTGAAGATGATGGTCTAAAGATGATAGTGTTTGCTGACCCCTTGGACTGGGAGTGGGCAGAAGAAGGTTTGGACAAAGAATGGTCATTAGATTTTGTGTTGTTATTACGCAATTTGACCTTATTTTCATTGATGGCACAGAGTTCAAGCTTTCTTGCCATGGTGAAAGCTTCGTCAAAAGTGCAGAATGTCTAGATTCATAAGGTAGAAGAGATGTGCCTAGCACATGCTCGAGAAAAGAGCTCGATGAGCTCAGATTGAGGCAAGGAGAAGGAGAGCTAGTTAATCAAGCCTCTCCAACGGGCGACAAAATTGACTATGGATTCATTGTCAAATTGCCTGATGGAATAGAGGTCTGTGATTGAAACTTGTTTGGTGATGTTGATAGAGAAATGATCGAGAAATAATTGGGCGAGTTGAGCGAATGAGAAGATAGAATTCCTGGTAAGAGAACTATACCAGTCAAGGGCGGGGCCAAAAAGGGACATAGGGAACGTGCATAAAAGTAACGCATCGTCATGGGCAATGAGATAATAGGCATGTCTGAATTCCCGAAGATGTTGTTGTGGGTCCTCCTTACTCTAAAAGTGAGTAAATTTAGGAAGCTCCCACTGGTTGGGGTATGGTCGGATAGGGACGGAAGGATGGATGGGTTCATTGAAAATTTGCTCATATGACAGAGCATTGCTTGAACCAGAGATAGAGGTCTCGAGACTGGACATTTTATCCATCAGAATTTTAATGACATCTGCTGACGAATTGACAGGTGGGGCACCCCCTAGGTTGTAGGGCACCTGGAAGGTGGTCGAAGAGGCATATGATGTACTTGGTTGCGCTTGTGTAGGCACAACATATGGATAGTACATCATAGGGATAGATGTCATGGTCAAAGGGGCTTGTGTCATGAAGTTGGAGGACACAAGTTGACTAGATACCGCTAGAGGTGGTTGAGGGGTGGCACTAATAAAAGGATAGGTTGTCACTCCCGCATGTATGGGTGCAAGAGTGGGCGAGATCGAGACAATCAAGTTCTGGTATGGTGTAGAACTTGGTTGAAATGTGTGCGGTTGAGGGGGTAATGACACCCCGATGGAAGTAGGTTTGAAAATAGATGAGGAGGCCAAACTTTACGTATTGGCCATGGTCGAGTAACTAGTCGAGATAATAGGCTGAGTCATGATGGGTTAGGTAGCGGATGACATCGATGTCATTGCTGCTGCACCTGAAAGGTCCCGCATTTGGTTTCTTGCGAGATAGTTTTGGAGGGCTTTGATGTTGAGGTCCAAGAATCATGAAAAATCTTGGTCCCCTTCAGGGACGATGGGAGTTTGAGTCGGGGTTGGTCAGGTAGGAGTTCTTTCAGTCTCCGAGTGGAACTCCATTATAGGACTGGTTATGGATGGGGTAGATGGAAGTGGTTGATGCCTCGTGTGGTCAAGAAGAGCCTTGGTTTGACTGTGAGTCAGAACCATGCAAGGCAAGAGGGGTCAAGTTTCAGAAACTATGTTTTCTCAGTTTCAGAAACTCAGATTGTGGTTTTTGGTAGAAAAAGGGTCGGGTTTTAGGCTACTATTTTTTTTTTTTAAAGAATTGTGACAGAGACCGACGTTGGTTAAAAAACTAATGTCGGTGAGAAATATGGCTGACGTCAGTCAGATAACTAATGCCAGTGAGGAAGGGTGGCCGACGTCGGTGGTAAAACCGATGCCGGTGACTATTTTTTCTAGAAACTCAGTGAATTTGAAGATTCTTGGAAAAAAGGAAGAAGAGTGTCCTCACTAACTCAAACAAGCAGATAAGAACAAAGAAATAAAAATGGAGATAGGTAGACACTAAGCGTTAAATCTTAAGAATCAACTTTTAGAATCTTGTGGCTTATGCCTTAAAATGATGTTTGGGGAGGTTGGCTATTAGAAGGGTCCTAGAAAAGGTAGTCTATGGATAGTTTCAGGTATGTTTAGGTGCTCAAGAAGTCTGTATTAGGTTTGGTACGTGGCTTGGTGCTAAGGAGCAAGCTCACCTCACTTCACGAGCCCAATGATAAGCTGGTCTCGCTTAGCCAAAATATACCTTGCCTAGAGATTATCCTCCGCCAGAGAACGGAGTGGGATTTCCCCTTGGTGATGAAATCCAAGTGAGATTGCTAGGTAGGGGTAAGGTATCCACTAGGAGATGAAATCCCAGTCGGGCCTTGTCTCAGGTGTTGTTTGATGTTTGATTTGTGCAGGTGGTTCAGTTGTGTAACATCAAGTGGACTATGATTAATTCAATATGTGGTTATTAATTACTAAGTGTGGACTAAGAAAATGCAAGCAATCAGAAATGAAAGTGCAATGTGTTTTAATGCCCAAGTTGAAATGTGAAGTTGGAATGAAAACAAGTTGAGAAAGGGTTTGAAGGATATGATTTTTGACTAGTCTAGAAGTGCAAGAAAAGAAAAGAAAAGTTCTTTTTATTCCTGCTTATAATGTCGTTTAGAAAATAGAAGAAAGAGGTGAAAAGGGAGAAACCTAATGCACCTAAATGAAAAAAGAAGGAAAGGAACCCAAGGAAGGCCCTAAGGGTCCCACCGGGCGTGCCAAAATGTTTCTACACTAGATTTTTGCTTTCACATTCAAAGAGAGAAAATGAGAAACTTAGAGAAATGGTCAAGGCTTGATGTACCTGGATATAGTTTTTCACACCGTAATCTAGACATTATGAGAACTCTTTTGTTGTGGAGGATGACACATGTAGAAGAAAGAGACTAAAACAAAGAAGGCATTAGATAAAGAGATGGTGGGTTGCCAAGCAAAAGCTTGAGGGATATCAACCCACTGATTGATAAAAGGATGTCTAATAAATAATAGAATAATAAAAGACTGCAATGATAAAAGATTGAAAAGGAAATGGAAGCAAAAGCTTACCTCAAAGATGCCGTCGGCCTGGTCACAGTCACCAGTGTCAGTGGTCCTACCGGCGTCGGTTGTCAAGGATGCTGACATCGGTTAGTCTGCTGACGTCGGTTGGGGAAGTGACCGGCGTCGGTTGGGGCAGTATCCTGTGGACGAGTTCTGGATAGGATTTGGTCTATGGACGCGTCTAAGACAGAGTTTTGGGCTTGGTTGAATAGTCTAGGGGTCTGGGTCTGAGAGTCTGGTTTGTGCTAATAGTCTGTGCAGTGGTTTTGGGCAGAGTTGCAGGGGCAATGGACAGAGTGTATGGTCAGATAGAGGATAGAGGCAGAGAAATGAGGATTCAGGTCTGGTCAATAGGGAGTGCTGAATCTAGTTCATAATACTTAGAAGCAAATAACTAGAAAACATAATGGAAGTACAAACAAAATACATACCTGTGGCCTACAGAAGGAGTGTTGCAGACTGGTGTACCTATTGTTGGTGTTGCTGATGTGAAGGTCCTGTCACTGGTGTTGATGTAGAAAGCTGATGCAAAATCCCTGGAGAGTCTTGCTTGATGTGTACCTATAGCCAAAGAGTTAGCAGTGGAAGAGAGAGGAGCGAAAGATTGACAGATTGAAAGATTCAGGAGTCTCATGCGAGAGAGAGGTGAAGGCCAGATAACAGATGCATAAAACCGTTATGAAGGATGCCGATGCCGGCAATATCGCCGACGTCGGTTGACAGTTGACCGACATCGGCGGCTAGAAGGCAGGAAAAAGGCTAAAAATAGCCTTCCGTCTATTTCCCAACTGCTGGGTCAGCGAGTCCGAGGAAGAAATGGTCGAAGGTGGCTAAATAGACGCGAGAGGTTAAAGGAGAGAAGTTGGAATGGGAGTCCAACCATTAATATTGGCCATGTGGGGAATAAGGGAATCCAAGAAGGGTATCCAAGGGTGGTGAGGTGGCAAGGGAGAGAGAAAAAGGGATTTTATTAATTTAAAATAAGATACTTGTTTCAAATTAATAAAACATGGATTAGGAGTGGTTAAGTGGATGAAGGGGACCAAGGGGGGAGAAAGGACCAAGGGGTAGACACGATTTCGGTGTCTACAATATGAATGTTTTTATTTTAATGAATTATTATATTTAAAATTATCTTAAGGAATTCGTATATATATTACTCTAAATTTAAAATTATGGGACTATTTTTATGCACAATATGACATGAAATATAAAATAAATCAACGTGAATGATTTTCAACTAAAAATGCATGCATAAATAATGCCATAAATTACCAATAATCTCCAACCTTGCCAATAACTGACATAGTATAATTTTACTAAAATTATCTTCAGTGGAAATAAAATAGCATAGATGAATACTAAATCATGGATCCATATTAAATACCTATAATAATAAATAAATATCAAACAAAAGAGCACACATCCAAGCCAATAGACAAGAGAGTGCAATACCAATATAATAGTTCAAGTTCACCATTCATAATGAGAGTACATGAAATATGAAAAGATTATAATTTTCAAATAAAAAATTAGAAATAATATATAATTCTTAATATAGTATAACATACCCTCCAATAGATAAATGAAATGAAACACACAAGAATATCACGTCACTTAGCAAATGAAACCTTCTCTTTCATTAAGTTGATGTGTTCTTTATTTTTTAAATGTGGTTTCTCAATGAAACTTCTATGTAAATTTCATCAACATTCTGATAGTGTAATGATTTGATTTATTTGTATCAAGTAGATACAAGAGAATAATTATAATTCTCAAACATTTAGTCCCTTCAATGGAGGATGGATTATCAATTTATATACTTCTTGAATGGGGAATGGACGGTCATATTTATTTAATATTTTCAAAATGGGATGGTGGATATTTGGTCCATGAGTAAAATAAATTAAATGGATTACTTTATAATTTATGAATTATTTGGAGGAAGTGGTGAAATGATTAATTAATTTTTGAATGAGTTGAATGTCTTAAATGGAGTTCAAAGTCTTAAATGTGGGTGTTTGATTATCTTAAATAGGTTTGTGAGAGGGTGGAATGCCTTAAATGTGCATATTTTAATGTCTAAAATAGGTTTAAATAATTTTTTTATGGTTAAATGATAATTTTAAAAGTATTATATGATATTGTTTGAGTGGGATGATCAAGTGGCTTGGCAAATTTTATTATTATTTTTATTTGGAAGTATGTGTGCATGGATTAATTAATGATTAATTAACATAGATAATATGAATTAATTAGTTAATTAATAAAAAGGGTAATGTAATATGGAATATGATAGGGGCAACTTCATAATTATGATAATATAAATCTATATTTTTAATGATGGACAAGTTAATAAGGGATGTGTTGAATGTCAATAATTAGTAGATTAGTTACAATACTACGTTGATAGATTTCAAGTGGTTATATTTTCCCCTCTTTGAAATAAAATTTGAACTATAATAAGAAATAAATTTTCAAATAAATAAGAAAATTATAAGGAATAAAAATGTAAAAATATACCCCAAGAGATATACTTGGTTAACTAGATAGATAGATGCCCCCTTGAGAGGTCATATGAGGAGGAAAGATGTGGATGGGCTCTTGAAATGAGAAGAATGATGAAAATTGAGGAAGGGAAATTAATGGGGTGGGGGGAATTGGGGGGTTGAAGGTGTGTGGGGTGAATAAATAGGAAGTTGAATTTAAATTTCAAATGAGTTTCACTCTTACCACTTAGGAATTTAGAGTTATGAGCTTGTAGAAGATCTTGAGCAAAAATGGATTGTACTCCAATCAATGAGCACTGTAGTGAGAATGTGAGGGAACACTAATGACTATAGGGGAGTGATACACTATTAATTATAGGTTTTGGTTTGTAAAATTTTAAAATTTTGTGTAATAAATGCATGAAAATGAAATTTCTATGAGGAAACAAAATCTCATGATGATTTCACAGACACAAATGAAAAATTCACACCCACATAGAGAGAGATCTTGTCTTGCTAATTTAAATTAAGAAATTGATATGGAATATACGTAAGTCATAATTATTTCAATAAATTTATTCTAATTTCAATATAACAAACAATAGGTTTTATGATCAATTTAAATTTGGATGAGTTGATTAAGTTAGTGATGGCTTTTGGATTTTTATGGAAAGTTAGACTAAGTGTGCATATTTTTGGTGTTTACATGAGAGACTATCAATCATAATTGAACATGAGAGGTGATATGTATTTCTATGATTGATTAAATAATTTATAGAGGATTAGTGTAGATTGGTTGAGGCTTTTGGGTTGTCCTATATAGCTATGGTACTAGAGATCAGTGTAGACATAGCTATTTTGATAGCATTAGCATAACATTGACACTTAGAGATGACTATATTTCATATTCCAAGAACATATATTATGGTTAGAGTAGATAATGTATATAGGATCTTGCATATCCTTATATTGGGTACTATGGTATATGAGTTACTTCACTGGGGAGATTGTCTAAGGATGATAACATCATAATGGTGGGTTCAAGGGTGGATTCAGATCTGTGTTTTTTAGGAATAGATATAGATCAATTTTTCTTTTTGAGTATCACTCATTTCAATGGCATTTTATTTCCTAATAAGGGTGATATATTATTCCTAGATGGATTAACAAATGTTGTAGGGATATAGTAGAGCTTGTGATAATGATTTAATGGGTACCCTTGTAGATTAAAAAAACTTGAATAACCAACATATAAATCCTAATCCCTAAGTTTTTTTATAATCAAAACAAAAAATAAATATAATTTAGAAAACAAAAACAACGTCTAAACCTCTTTTGAAAATTTTATTAAGAACCAATTTGAAGAGGTTGAGATCAGATTATAGGCTATAGAATCTTTGGAAAAGCTTGATTATGTTTGTGGTAATCACCTATTATTGTATAAATTTTATTCTTGGTTTGGTTTAGCATGATTATTGGTTGAGGTTCCTTTTATAATTTGGCAGAGTAAGTTTTTATGAAGAAGCTAGTCTATAATGGCCAAAGACCCTTGTATTTATAATTTTTTTAGATATTTGTGAACCATTTATCTAATATCAAGATTAATGGTGGAAGATGAATCCTCAAAATCATGATCACACACATGGAGTGTGTAACATATGTCATTTAATACCTTTTTGGAGTGTGGAAGGCATGCCAAAATAAAAATGCAACCATTGATCCTCTTGGAGTGTGTAAAAGATGTGTAAGAGAAAGAGTGTGTAAGTGGGGTGTAAGATATTGATTTCAATCCTCTTTACCATTGAATTTATTTATTGACATCACCTATGTGAGGCAATTTTTCAATTTTGATTTTATGTAAATAAATAATCCCAATTCATGGAATTTTCCATTAGAAGAATGAGCAGACTAATTAATCAAGGTGATTAATTAGAATTTAGAAGAATGTAAACCTTTGAAATGATTATTTTATTAATAAAATAATCATTTAATTATAATTTAATAAAACTTAAAAGGGATTGGTTTGATTTAAGATACACTAGATAATATTAATGATGCAATATGATCCATTATCCAAATCAGGGATGTGTTGTTGCAATTTTAGGTAAAAATGATAGTTGTGTGGGTAAATTGGATCCATTAGTGATTTATAATTAAATTTTCATGGAATTAAAAAAATTAACTCTTGATTGTTGTTTAGACATAGAATTGGTTAAAATTAAGTGTCTATATTTTCCCCTTATTTGAGAAGGCATTACAAGACACTAGGCATAGTAACATCTTTTCAAAGAATGAAAAAGTGGTTAAGAATAAATTAAATAATGTTTGAATAATGATGTCTTCACTTTTATATTTTAGAATTATGAGTCAATAAACCTAGATTTATGCCCCAAAGGGCACTTGATTTGCCCTAGATACCACCTCAATGGGACATTTAGGGAGTAATTCAAAATGGATGGGCCCTTGAAATGAATAAAAATCCATAATCTATAAGAAAAAATGTTGAGAATAATATGAATATTGAATAAAATGATATATAAAATGGTCAAAGGAGCCAAAATTAGGCCATCGAGGAAGAATATAATGGTAAGATAAGATTATGCATATTATAAGTGTGATATGCTCAAGAATGTGAGATGGAAATCTGAGCATGTTTTGATAAATGTTTATGAATTTTTGTATATACTCATTATTGATATGTATCATGAGTATAATATAAATTAGTCATGGGATTTAGTGATTTATTTTCAAGATAGTAGACAAGGAGATATTTTTATGCAATATTGCTTGTGAGACATCCAACACTTGATTTTTGATATAACACCTAATGGTATGCACCATGATATAAAACACCATGATGACCATGCCATAATGTGCATAAGTACCAACCACTGATCTAATAGAAAATTGAAAATAATGCACCAATGATAAAATCCATGATGGTGATGCCTAACATATGCTAATGGATGGACTCAAGTACAACTATGTGACATGAAGCACCATGATGATGAATTTTATAGCACAATGGATTGAGTTGAGGTGAAAATATAAAAAGGAAACAAAAATACAAGAAAACACAAACTAAAATGAAAATCAACAAAATAAACATCATGTTGTTCAACCAAGAAATCAAAGAAATGCACCAACAATAATAAAAAATAATCATTATTGGAAAACACGTAGACACACCATAAAATAAGTAATTAGTGAATCACCTTTTTCATGTGTGAAAGTAAGGATTAATATTTTATATTCTTCCCCTAATATATATAGGATAACTAACTAGACAAGATAACAACTTGGATTGAGGGGTAATATAAGAAAAGGGAAGGGGTGGCTAAGTTGTCTCTAAATTCCCTAAGAAAGTGGACATTACCTACATAGTCTAATGGACTTCAGGCCAAATGTAGTTCTCCCAAGGATGTGATAAAGAATAAAAATGATGACAAGGAAGATAATTGATTATAGAGGAAGAAAATAATAAATGTAGACTTGTAAAATATTGAGAGTATTTAGATAAATCAAGGAAAATTGAATGGTAATAATATTGGTCAAGCCAACCTGAAATGCCCCATGCATCTACGTAATGCCTACATAGTTTATGTAGACCTCAAGTTGATGTAGTTATCCCATAAATATCAATATAATTGAATTAATGGAAATGGTAAATTAGAAATGATCATGGTTAAATAATGGGTTCCCACCCATAAAATATGGTAAACTACACCATCCAGAACAGATCCAAAGGCCACTACTGAATAGGATGAAAAAATAAGCAAAGATTTTGTGGATTTATATCTCTCATGGATATTTTAATCCCTTTTCTAAATAAAAAATAATTTTTAAATTATTTTTTGGATTTTCAAAATTTGAGGGTTTTTCTGACATCTCAACTCGATGGAGGATTATGAGAGCCATAATTTTTTAACTCACAAAATGGTGATAATGTGGATTAGGTTTATATTGAAATGGTTAGAGTGTACCTTAGGTTTATTATAAAATAACAAGAGCATGGCTTAGGTTACTCATAAAATAGTGATAGTTTGGCTTAGGTTGCTCACTAAATAGTAAGAGAAAGGCTTAGGTTGCCCACAAAATGGTGAGAGCATGGCTTAGGTTGCTCAAAAAATGGAGAGAGTGTAGATTAGGTTGCTTGTAAAATGGTGAGAGTGTGGGAAAATGGTGACTAAGTTAACCTCAAAAAACTAAGTGTTACCTACATACTCCAAATGAACCTTAAGTTAATGTAGATTACCAAGATAATATGAATCAATAATAGGGTGGAAAATAAGAATGGCATAATGAATATATCAAATGGTATTGGATTTAAAAAGAGTCGAAAGATGCAATTGAAAGACCATCATATAGGGAAATCATACATAAGTTCATCTATGATACTACCTATCCTAGATGTAATAATGGTGACTAAATATGAATAATCTGCTTGAAACTTTCTCTAAATTTTGGCATATAAAATTGTCTTTTATACCTATGAACTAGAATCAAGATTAGGATTGGTAATAGGATGGGGAAATAAGATCAAGATGGATTGAATCAATTATAAGTGGGATGAATGGAGGGTGTTTTTATGTTATTCCCCTAATAAAGGATCCTAATAGATAATGTTCAACCAGATCATGTGTAAAAATGCTTGAGATGCAAAAAATTCATGGGTTCATCCAACCCTTCCCCATCTGGTGTAACCAATCTGTATATCCTAAATCCATAATTAGTTGTGATGATGAATGGGCCCAACAATTGAGTCTCTAAATTTTCCTTCTTTTCATGGGTTACATTGGTATTCTTTTGGTTTTATTTTAGGACCAGGTCAAAAAGTTCAAAATCCCTATGTTTGATATTCTTGTTATAGCTATGGCATAACATGTTCTAATATGCCTAGGGATTGGTCAAAGTAGGTACCCATTTTTCATCAAGAAGTTCTCATTATTGAATTTGAGAGACTTGTTATTCCTTTTTATTAATGATGGTTTGAAATTATATACATAAGGAAGGTAACTTGATATCAATAGGGATAATAACTTTAGTGCCATAAATAAGGGAGTATGGTGTGGCTCCTATTGGAGTTCAAGTATAGGTACAATAGGCTTAGAGGGTAGGAAATAGTTGTTTATGCTAATCACATCCAAAATAGTTAACAATCTTTTTAAGGATTTAGACTATGGTTTTATTAGATGCTTTGGCTTGGACATTGCTCTGAGGAAAATAGGTAGTGGAAAAGTGTTGCTTAATATGGTATTTGGCACATAAAGATTTAAAATCCTTATTTTGAAAGGAGCCACCATTTTTATAAATGAGATTATAAAGAATTCCAAAGTGAAAAATGAGATTATTGAGGATGAATTTAGAAAGCTACTTACCATTTACATAAAAGAGTGGAATGGATTCAACCACATGTCTAAAGTGCATAATGTGAATGTGTAAAATTTGAAGACCTTTTCTCAAAAATTTAACTATGAAGTGGAAAAACTAGAGACACAAATGCATAAGTTTAATTCATAAAATACAAATTTTGAAGTGGGACATTCCAAGGCATAAACCCTGAAGACCATTTCTCAAACATAAGAATGTTGAAGTGTATTTTTGAATGCATAAAATTTGAAGAGTAAATCCTGATGTACAAATTATGAAGACCATTTACTAAAGACCATTTTGAAGGATGCAAAATGTGAAATATAATTTGAAAAAATAAAAAACTAAAGACCCTTTCACAGTTTGTGAAATGTAAACTTGTTACTTTGAATGCATAAAATCCAAAGACCATTTAAAAATACTCAAAATCTAAAGTGCACATTCTAATTCACAAATGTCAAAAACCTTTTGTTGATGCACAGTTTTTTAAAACTGATTTGCCAAAGTAGAAAATATAAAATGCAAATGCCGAAGTGTATTTTCTAAGATCCGAAATGTGAAGACCTAATTTAGATTACAAAAAATGCAATGTGCCACTTGATAAAATCTCTAAAAATAAATAAAATAATAAGGCATCTCCTTAAGTAAATCAAATAAAACATTTTACATACCAAAAATATGCACTAAATTTTGAAAAATACCATTCATAATTATCATTCCAAAATTAAAGAATCACCATTTCAAATTGCCAATGTCATGAAAGAAAATAATATCTCCTAATATTTTATCACTTTTTTTGAAATATCCTAATGTGATGATGCTTTCAAAAAGTCTATTATAATGCCTTTCAAAAAATTAGTGAGAACAAGTGTATGACCTCTCCAATTTCTATTTGGTCTCCAAGTGTAGATGATACTATCTATAAGAATGGATGGTAAAGGAGTGTCAACTAGATTTGGCTTCCATTTTTTGTCCAAAAAACCTGAATAAATTTTTGCTTCTTTACCATCTTTTTTTGTTTCATGAATTGGGATGAACGAAGCTATTTTTACACTTAGTTTTATATCTCCATTTATTTGTAGTATCTCAATATTACTTTCAAATCTAGAAACCCATATTATGTAGTTCACTCCTATAGAATTTTTAGGTCTAATAAATGACATATCTCTATTTTTCACATCTGAGTTAGATTAAATGATTTTTTTTCTTTTTCTTATTGGACCAACATATGTATTTGTAGATGCCACTCCAAAATCAAGGGCCCTATCATGAACCATTTTGTGTATATTTCTATTCAGCGGTATGTTGTGGTGAGTTCTAGGCCAAAAATATCCTATATATTCAAATTCATAAGGGAAAATGTCTTCTTTCATTGTGTCATAGATATTTTGGAAGTAATATGCTAGATCCTTCAACTTATTATTTTTGGTCAAACCAGATTCATTGAATTGATTTACATACATAATCAGGTTATATTTAATTTCTTTTTCACTCTTTTTTTTATTTATATCTGAGACTTTTGAAACAATGAAATCTTGTGAATTTTCTCTATTTTTCAAGTCTTTGAAAATATTTTCATCGGATTACCTTTTATAAAATTTGGCTCACCATTTTATTTTATTCCCCTAATTTAATCGAGGGGGGACCAATTTATATCACTTATAGAGTTTTTGTAATGCATAATGGGTTGACCTTGCTCCGCGCATAGAATAAAATATTGGCCTTTTATAAAGCCTACTATTTCATTTCTTCCCTTCAGCTAGTAACTATTAACATAGTCTTTGAAATTTGCTAATTCTTCAATAAAATATGGCATGAAGTTTCTAGTATTTTCACATGTCTTATAACTATCCATCATCTCTACCACACTCCATACATCTTTCCTCTTTATACATTCAAATAATTTTTCAAATATGTCATAGATGTCCTCATGGATATGTCTTATAGGGATAAATCCAACCTTGACATCAAGGAAAATAACTTTGTATAAAATGAGAGATAAATATTTCAACACAAATTTGTACAAAAAAACATGATTTTATGAATTTCTAAATGTAATAGAATTACATTTAGTTCCATATAAGGTTAGATAATTTTTTAATATAATAATGGATGGAAGGAAGTACCTATTTTATTGTACCTATAATAGTTGTCTAATGTAAGGTATATCCTAGAAGGAAGTTTCTTGAAGGAAATAATTGATTGTGCTTCTTCTATGTATTTATTGCATTTAAGGTAGTAGTTATTAGATAAAAGTGCATCATATAATGGATAGTTTGAAGATCTAGGTTTATATAGTAAATATCCATAAGTATATGGAAATGTTAGTTCCATATCCTTCAAGCACTTGTTAAATGAGGTTATAGTAAAGTTACACCCTCCAAGAACATATGGTAAAAAATGTCCATATGCACCAACACCATGACCATATGTGATAATCCCTACCATTGACAACTCTACTATTTTATCAGTAACTATGATTTTTTCACTTTCCTTGGCACAAATGTTTTTTTATGTTCCACCTTATCATGAATGACACTAAGGCATTCTTCAGGGTATTATTGTGACATTCATTTATGTATGTAATAAATTTATCTTGTAGAAAGTATCTAATTTGAGTGTATCATGAATTCTCAATCAATACAATCTTATTGATCTCTAGATATAGATCTAGAGAATTTTTGTTGAGTCAACAAGATTCATGTTTTTCACATAAAAAAATCTTTAGACTTGGTAATGGTCACATCATGAAAATTAGTTCTCCACATGTTATTGAATTTTGGTTTCTATATTGGCTCATTTTCCATATCTTCTAGTTATGCATTGATGTGGTGCCTCATAAATTCTTAAGTGAAATATGTTAAAATATGTAAAAAAAAATCTCATGCACCATCTATATATACCCAACATGTAAGTCTTAGAGAAACATCTACAAAATCATCCACCAATTGGTCTAGCAAATCTTTACATGCCATTATCTTCTTTTGAGGATTTAATCAAAACCTCCCTACATGGAATGCATTTTGTTCCCCATTTTTGTGATAATTTTGAATTTAAAACAAAACCACTTCTCTTCAATCCATATATTCTAATCCAAGCTTCCAAATAGGTCTCAGTACCTTGAAAATCAATGGTAGTTTTGTTTTTATTTTTCCTAAACACTCTGATAGAAAGGGCATCCAAGACATGTTTCTTCCTACCTATTGTGGTGAAATAAAGAAACTTTATCCTTGAATATTTTAGCATCTCAAATGATAATCTTGACTAAAAATAGTTTTTGGTACAACATTTATCTGCATACACTTTTTCAATCTCATTATCTATGCTTGCATCAAACTCCACTTGGTTGAGTGAAGTGTTTGGATGAATTATTTTTTGCCATGAGTAGTTGTAGCCATGAGTTAATTTTTTTGGGTGCCTTTAATCTAGGAATGTCATGTAAGGAATGACTTTAGTATCTAATACTTTCCAAACATTTTCATATTCTTTCTCCTTTAGTGTCATGTATGGTAAATTGATTTTTCTACATCTAATGTCCACTATCTTTTTAGAATGCCATCTAATGATAGATGTTTTAGTTACCTCTATATTTTAAATCTCAAAACATTATATAACATGCCTTATGTAAATTCCCAATTCACTTTATACCATTGGGATAAGAATGCAACTAAATCTCCCCCAGTTGTGCAATTTCAACATATCCAAAGAATTTTTTTCATCATTTTTAAGAGTTGTACATTTGTGAAAAAAATATACCCTTTCCCCAATAAACTCATTTCTTAGGCTATAAAATATGGTAAGATCATCAATATATCAAAGCAAAGAATGCAAGTAAGGGTTTTCTAGTTGTAATGGTTATATATTCATAACTGAACTAAAATTATTTTATCCGTATTCCATGTCATTATCTATAGAAAACTTATGTGTGGCGTGTTTCATCATTATTATGCTCCATATAGTAAAACTATAAACTACATCCCCAAAATTATCCATAAAAGCTCTAGGAAATGGAAGTGGTAGAGTCAGATCAAAATCTTTTGTCACATTAATAATTACACATTCAATAGGTATTTTTTCATTATGTCATGTGGAAGTGAGATTTATGGATTCCAAAGAGTCAGCATCTAGACTTGGAACTTTGTGTATTCTTCCTTCACTAATGACCTTACTATTATTTATGAGAGAAACATAGTCTCCACATTGGAAATCCATTGATTATGATTTTACAGCTGGGACATTTGTAAAAGACATGAAAAGATTTTTTAATCAAGGTATTTATAAAAATTGGTCTAATTTATACCTAACATAGGAGATAAATTTTTATTTATACCATAAGATAAGCATGGAGATATGTTAAAACATAAAAATGTAAAAAAGGTAATGTATAACACATTTTCTTAAGGACATTGTTTATGTCAATCTAAAAAAATAGCAGCTTTTAATATCATATACTACATACTTCAATCCTCATTTCATCCTACTTTGAAGGTATCTCCTAGGAGATATCTTTCAAAAATGCATAAGAGTGGAATAGTTGAGTAGAGAAATATAAATAAATATATCAACATTCAACCATGGACTTTAATAGTATACAAAATAATATTAAGTAATGAGGGTTTTAACTAAAATAATATAAAATGATTAGTTACTTATACTTTGGGATCCTTTATGTGATTTTAACCTCTATGGTGAACCCAAGAGTTTGAAGGTATCTCTTAGGAGATACCTTTAAAACATGCATAAGGGTACCTTTAAAGGTATTAGAAGGCCCTTCAAGGTATTTTTGAAGGTAGTAATGGGTGATAAATTTAATGTCCTTTTAATACCTACAAGGGTACCCTTATGCATGTTTAAAATATATCTCCTAGGAGATACCTTTAAGGTACCGTTGAAATACTATAATACCCTTCAAGGTATATCCTTTAAGGAATTAATGGGTGATACCTTAAAGGGACTTATAATAACTTCAATTGTACCTTTAAGGTATATCCTAGGAGACATCTATTGGAATCCCAACATGCCCCTTTCAAGAGCATCTCCTTAAAGGAACTATTAGGTAATACCTACTAGTATCAATAACATCAAAGAGGTTTCATGTTTGTGTACGACCCTAAATTTTGGATAAGTACTTTTTAGAATAACCAACATGGAGAGGCACAATGAAGAAGACTAAGGTGGAGCATATGTTGGCATGGAAGGACCAAGTCTTAATGAATAAATATGTATTTTAAATAAAGAACCTAATCATGAAAGACTCAAAACTTAGTGGAAAACTTGGGGAGCACATGAAAAGTGGAGAATAGTTATGGAAAATTCATAGTGATGAAAGAGAATAAGTCAATCATGAATCTATCATCAGTGTACAAGAAGATAAGTGATCAACAATGAGGATGAAACATCAAAGAGAAAATATAGGGTTAGAAAGGCCCAAGTCCTTAGGAAATCAATGTAATTGGCTGCCATGAATCAACTTTATTGATGATTATTGGTTAGTCACCATGATTTTATTTACTTTTTTAACTACTTGGTTAAGAAGAAATAAGTATAAATACCCCTATAACATAATTTTTAATGTTGTTACTTTATTGGATATTATTGGTAGAGTTTATATGAGTGACTTATATATACACATAATATTTTCTAACTTTTATTGATTACTAACATTTTGTGTCTTGAAAAAACTTGTCGAGTCTAAATATCTCTAAGTGCATGCCTTAAGGGGTGCACTAGGAAAGGGGTGGGTAGACCATCAATGCTTTATAATATTTTTGTCCCTTTTCTCACTTGACATTTACACACTTGTCTCCTAAAACCATTTACCCTAGGATTATTCTTCTTAATTCTACCCATTCTAATATTTTCCTCCTTTCTTGCCTTAACATCCTTTTTCACTATCAATTGTACTAGGTCAACTGAGTCAACCTAGTATAGTTTATGGGCATTCTTTACTTTCTTGGTTTGTTAGCCTTTCAGCTGACCTAGCATAGACCTAGTAAATTATCCCCAAAAACACACTGGGTCAACTAGGTCAACCTTGTATAGCTGACATTCTTGAAAGGATTTAGGGGAAGATCCACCTATATATATAACTTCATTTCCCACCATTTCATAAGATAAGAATTATTATCAAAGAAGTATGAACAAACATCTACTTATTGACCATTCTACTTGAGTAATAGAGCTTAGGGTTCCATAATTTCTTTGGAGACATGGATCTTATCTTATGGAGAAGTATTTTGTATGCTTAGATAGGTTGTGTAGCCTAGATATGATTTATCATGGTTATCCTTAAATACCACAACAATATCTTACAAAACACCTTGGCCAAGGGAAAGATTAAGGCTTAGCGGGTTCATCTTCTAAGTATTCCTAACTTTATTTCTCCTTTGTAAGAGTAGATAGATAATGCATTTGTATTCTTCTCTCCATGTATTTAGGATTATGTATACATTTACATGAGTATATGTCTTCTAATACATGTTTATTTTAGTTGTTCTAAACCCATTTTACGCCATAATCTTTGGTATGCACTAGATTAGATTTACTTTCTTGCTATTAAAATAGACTGAACATTTAAAATCTTAGGACTCTATTAGGGTTGTTGTGTAATTGTGTTAGAAAAAAATCTTTAGAACCCTTCCTAGCATGATATGTTGTGATAAATGATGCAAGTGGTCCCCTAATTTGGTCTAGCGGATCCCCATATTGGTTGTGCTCCCACTTACCAAGTTTATCCCAATCGGAAGTGTAAGTGTGATCTATCTTATCCAATCTAGGATTAATTCATAGACATAATGTATTTCCAATTTCATAAATTATGGTGAACCTAACATGAAATAAACCTTACAAGATTTGTTCACTTTTAATTTATTTATTTCATTCTTTTTATCATATATTTTTGACATACTAGATCAATTTTATCGACCCAATTTTTTATCTTTGTGCATAGGTTTCAAGAATAGGCAACTGGATTGACCCAGTCAACCCAATATAAATTTATAACCTTTTATACATTCTATTCAACATGCTAAGTCAACCTATTTTACCCCTTATAGTTTCAACACTTTTCAATAGGTTCTTATATAGCTTGATCGATATTATCGACCTAGTTTATATTTTTTCAAGCATACTTCAAGGTTTTTCATTAGCAACCTTCCTTTATTACATATTTGATCCATCAAGGTTCCTTTTTACTTCTCTATACCTCTCTTTTACTATCTTTCCTTTCATAATTTTTAATCTTCAAATCTTCCCTTGCACAATCAATTAGATCAACACTGCTGACCCAGTTTTGTGTTTTGTGTGTTGTCTAAAATAACTAGATTGACACTAATGACCTAGTTCATTTTTAGACATTGATTCCATAGTATAGATTTGACCCTATCGACCCTATTATGTATTTTTTGTATATAGTTTTCACATTATACCTTGTTTCAAATTTGGAATTAATCTCATATCTATTAGTAATTAGCTCACACATTTATTTTCTTGTTGTTTGCATTCTTAATATAGTTTACATAGTTTAATTAGGAGATTTTCAATTAATCACTTAGTTTCACTATTTCTATTTCATGCACACATGACAAAATCACATAACATAAACAAACACTTTAACATTTTGTCTACCCTAGGACAACCTACTTGTATTTCATCACCAAGGGGGAAGTCAACTTGATACTCTAGACAAGCATAAAGCATGGTTAATGGTATATTCTAGCTAAGAACCTAACACCCTTATCATTATAGTGTGTGAATTGAGGGGGTAGGCCTTAATACCAAACCTAGATCATTACCACTTTAATTAGTTCATCATCTCAACATGATTTACCACCTTGTTCTAAAACTTCTTCTTCTTCTTATCAAAAAAATTCAAATCTACTTTGGTACCTCCTTTCAAGGACCTCCTTAACCATTATGCACCTATATATAAAAACCTTCTTATGGGATATGATGAGTGGGATCATATTGTGGAGCTCACTAATATCCCATCCTAAATTCCATTCCTTGAGATTACGAGGACTTCTCCACATCATACAAACCATCTTATGCAACTCCCAGTTGAGATGAATGTCCCTCATCCTCCCCTAACAAGATGGGAGGCAACTTTCTCTGGTTTTGAAGATAGTATTTTGAAACAATGAGAAGATATGTCTATCCACATTGATGAGACTATAAACACTTTTCTTTCTCTAAAATTTCCCATAGTTTCTATGATTCTTGATGAGATTCTTCTTCATACAGATGATTCTCCCTTATTTATTAGCATCCAAATCAGTGATATCCAAGTTAAGTGTGCCTTAATTTGTGAGGGTTCCATCACATGTGTCACTTCTCTTGATTTTATTAAGACTCTTGGATATTATGAATGAAATCTCAAGTCTACACACAACACATGTCAAGGATATGATATAATTCAAATGCCTCATATAGGTTGTGTGTGGCTTCCCATTACCATTCCACCTGTCACAATTCATGTGAAGGTGATGATCTTTAACTTTCCCCTTTCATATAACATCTTTCTTGGTAGATCATGGAATCACCACATGAGAGTTATTACTTCTTCTACCTACCAATGCATTAAATTCCCTTATAATGGATCCATTTATAGGATTCAAGGTGACACTAACCCTTAGAATTTTAAACAATTCCAAGATCATGGCATCTTTAAGATTCTTACTTTTGAGGCTTTACCAAGTATTCCATTTTGTGAATCTCAACATCTCAACTTTATTGTCAATTCAACCTGAGGTTACAATTGACATCCTAAGCTTATTGGTAACATTCCTCCTAACTTTTTATATTTCAATGATGATGAGACCGATGAGATTGATTTAAAGATCAAAATTTATAATCTCATATCTCATCTCATCTTATACCTTCCTACTTCCTTAGATACTCATTCTTTCAAACCTCCTTGTGATGGCATTCTCATAGTCTTGACTAAGTCTAGGCATTCTATTCATCATGCTTCATTAGAGACAAGGTTATCCCTACCTGTGTCATTTATATTCATACCCTAGATTACGATGATGGTTATTCCTTAGATGATCCATTATTAGGTGGTCTTGTATAGGCTTGTGATGCTAAGATTTTCCATTATCATTCTTATTTATTTGAGTCTTTTTGTGCATATCATCATATTCCTTCACTTATAGTTCTTGATTTTTTGCATTTTTATCTTTTATTGTAGGGAATAGATGGCATCAACACCTCTAGTTTCTAAGGAGACACATAAGACTATGCTCATAGATTATGCTATGATCGAGCCTTACCAATTTTTTAGGTTCCCTAACTCCCATCATTGGTTTACCCCTAAGGTTAGTACAACCCTCCTTAAAACTTCTATAGATCCTGGCTCCCTCCTAGTAGAGCCTACTATAGTTGAGCCTCTTCCCACTCTTGTTATAGTTAATCCTATTCCCACTCCTACTATTGTTGAGTCTACCCTTATTTTTTATGTTATCACTCCTTTCATTGAGCCTAGTTTCATTCCTTCCTCATCATCACCTTCCCTTGGTGATGGTTTACTTCCCTTGCCTAAGATGGCTCCTTTGCCCATCAAATGGCCTAATGAGTTTTCTTTAGATTTTTCCACTCCTATTTTACCTCCTTCCATGAGTGATTATAATAAAACCACTCATAAGCATATTTATTACTTCCATGGGACAAATAACCATTCTTCCACCCATTATCACAAGTTGTGGCAATATCTTGATACCTCGCATCTTTCTTCCCCATCATTAGACAAAACTATACTCCCCCAAAGGTACTTCCTAAATATTTTCCCAAGTATAGTGAGGTATATTATTTATGGCATCTATGTGGTACCCATCATACTAATTATTATCACATCCTATAACAACATCTCAAAGATTACCTTATAGCCATTCTTGGACTTTCTACGACTCTTACCATAGGTCATTCCCATAAGAAGGCTCCTCATTCTTCCCCTATGGATCCACCTCCAATGGTTCCATTGCCTCCTATGGTCCCTTCTATGCCTCCACCTATGATCCCTTCACCTATGGACCTTCCCTCACCTGTGGATCCTTTTCCACCCATGAGTCATTTACTCATGAATCCTTCTACACCATTAATTCCTTTTCCTCTCATAGATCATATTCTCATGAATTCTCCTAACCATCCTTTGCCTAAATTTCCTCATTAGCATGATCCTTTAATCATTCCTACTTTTTTAGCTGAGGAGATAAAAAAAAGAAGTATTTGCCCAATATTCATTCAATATTGATGAGACCTTAGCAACAATTCAATTATAGCTTCATAGAGATTTATTTGATGTATTGGATAATGTGTGTGGATAGATTTACTAGTATTTATTATCACATGCATGGTTATTTCGCATTTATATTTGTATTAGATGTGTGCTCCAATTTTTATTTTTATCTATTATATCATTTGACACTATGTGAAATTTTTGCTTCTTTCATATCATGATCTTACTTGTTATATTATATCTTACTTCTCTTATCATTTATTTTTGCATATGATTGTATTTTGTTTTATCATTACGTTTGCTTCCCTTTTTATTGGAATTTTCTCAAAACTCTCTTTCTTGTATCTTCATGATTGTTTTGCTTTGTTATCATTATTTTTCATAGATAGTTTGTCATGGTGATTTGGTTATACTTACCATATTCCCCTTGGTTATTATCTCCCTTTACCATGTGATCAGTTAGAAAATAGTCTATCTCATTACTATCTCCTTTTACCTATCCAATTTGGATCTCCTTTTTCCCTCTTTCCTTTTTTTGCAAACTAATCATATACATGGTTGAGACTTGAGATCACACACTAGTTCATTGTCAAGCCTAAGTATCTTAGTCAATCTTTGTCTGTAGTTACTTAGATTCTTTTAGCCTTAGAATATAACTCATCCTTGTGTATCACTATCTCTCTCATGATTCATTATTCCAAATCCATATGGAGGAGGAATCCTGAAAAGCCATCAAAAGAAATTTAAAATCCAAATCATTTAAACAAAAGGTAATGATATCAAAAGGCAAAATTATTCTTAAAATTCTAATCACACTAAAAGATGTGATTCAAATCACATCTCCTTCTTCTATTCAAAGATCAAACTCCAGATTTGGCCTCACAGTAGATCCAAGGTCCTTTGGGTTACAGTAGGCTAGTAGATTAGAAGAGGAGAATTAAAAAATATCTTTTAGTGATACCTACTTTTTCATACAAGTACCCAATCTTCACAGTAGATCGATGGCTCTATAAGGGGTCTTAAAGAGTGGGTAACACATCATGGGGAGGTAGGTCCATTTTTATTTTCTTGTACCAATCTAACTTCATGAGTTGATATTAGTATCACACTTATTTTCCTAAAAAGACTTGTGTTTATAGCGAGCGTATTTCTTTGTCCATAGATGACCACTAGTCACTTAGTGTCTTCTCATGTTATTAGTATGCATCTTGCCTCCTAAGGTCTTCTCATAAGATTCGTAAGTCTTGATTTTTACACTCCCTTTTTCACTCCTTATTTCCCTTACATTTCTTCTTGAGATTTGTTGTTTGGTGTACTGATCACCCCCCTTGGGATTTAATTTGTGAGTTGCTTTGTAAGACTGCATGGCCATCCTCACAAATTACCATATTTTCCTTCCTACTACCAACATACTTTGATTATATGATTATTCATACTTATTCCACCCTAGTGGTCTTATCTTTGTTGAGTTGTAGTGTAAGACTATGGATAGGACTTGACCTTCCTCACATAATTTTATAATACCCATGTCACCATCCTAATTCATGTGTCAAAGCTGAGATAAGATTCAATTG
Source organism: Torreya grandis (assembly GCA_037957365.1). Classification (NCBI taxonomy): domain Eukaryota; kingdom Viridiplantae; phylum Streptophyta; class Pinopsida; order Cupressales; family Taxaceae; genus Torreya; species Torreya grandis. The sequence continues at coordinate 828,450 of JARHVA010000177.1, forward strand.
ATTATGAAGTTACATGTCATTTTACATGATTCCCATATTTACATTTAGTATATTTTATGCTTAATTTATTTTTCTTTCACCTTTTTATCTTCTTATTTTCTAAGTGCATGTAAGATTTAAACCATTTCTTAAAATTTTCATACTTCGCAGCTTGAATTAATGTCATCAATTTAAGATCCAATATTTTAGAATTTTTTTTTTAATTTCATACTTCCCATCATGATTTAGTATGATTGATTGACTTAATTTATTTATTTTTATTACCATTTTCACCCTTTTGCATACCTTCCATTTTATTACTTTGTTGTCATACTTCCCAACATGATATTTAGTATGATTTTACTTATCTTAATTAGGTGCAAAAATATTTTACATTGGTTTAAAAATAAATTCCTTTTTACCTTTTTTTTTTAAATTTCCTTGGTTCTTTATACTTAATCATTTCTTGTTATTACATGTTTCCCAGCTTGAAATAGTGTTTAATGAATTTTCTTGATTGATTATACTTTTTCAAGTCCTTTTTTTTTGCTTGTTTCTTTTTAACCATGTATGTTTTTTTCATAATGCTAGAAAAGAAACCACATTTCATATATTTCCTATAGAATATACAACAAATCTAAATACATGTTGTAAAAAGAAATATATCTTAATCATCCACAGCCTCAACCATAATAGAAAACAAAATCAACCATAATGATAACATCCACATCCAATAGCAATATACCAAAATGACCCATCATATATATATATATATATATATATATATATATATATATATATATATATATATATATATATCATGAGTTTGATATAAAATATGTAACCATATATAATGTTCTAGCTCTAAGGTTGGGCTCTATCATATTTATCTCGTAGTTTAACCATAGTGCCTATTGAGGCCTCAGTCTGACTCCTCTAAATGGTATGCTATAAGGAATCCATCTAAGATATCAATCCCTCTACCTATCCCTATAGATGTGTTGCCTACATATGTTATTCTTCTAGTTGAGTCTAGATCTCTACCACCTATACTACTAGATGTGTAGCTGTATCATCTACTAAGGCCTACCATGCTTGTAGCTCTCCTACACCCATCATTACTGGTGGCTACATCCTCTCCCTCTATGCCTGTATCTACCTTATTGCCTCTATAGCTAATCTAAATCAACTTGTTTGACCTAGGGTAGCTGGTACACTTAAATTCTCTAGTGTCATGTGGTCGTATGGCTATAAAGTCTCATCTAGAAGATCATATAGTGATCCCCTCACTAGGGAACCCTATCTCTCCTCACCATCATCATATACACCTATAAAATCACATAAGATGGATATTAGATCTATCTAAATAAAACTTAAGCAATAAATTAACCCTCTTTTTACCTATCTATGTCTTGACTACTATGGTCTCACCATTTGCATAATTTCTTAGTAGTGTCTCCCTATCTACATAGCCTCCTAACACCTCCTAAGTAGGCCACCTCCTCAACTCAAACCCAACTATCATGGTTTATGTCAATTTTAGCCTAAATCTAAGTGGTCTCTCTATAATCTCCTCTAGCTCACCTATGGGGTCCTCTAGGATAATATTAGTATCCACTCTCTCCTCTGCCTCCTAACTCTATTGATGCCATATCCTTGGTGTCCATTTCTCATCTTTTTGTGGAGATGATAGTGGTTCATCTAGTATCTCTACCTCTGCATCCCTATCCTCTTGCTTAGCTCCTCATCATGCCTAACCAATCCATGGCCACTCTTAGTATGACCTTAATGTTAGCCTTACTACTAGTGGTTTGAGTCCTCTCCTCCCTCATGACTCCCTTACATGTCGATCCTATTGCTCAAGAATCAATATTGGTGTTACTAGATGAGGTAGGCCCTTCTATCTTGGCACCCATGCCATTAGATGTGGCTCTCTCCACCAAAAGTAGTCTAACCACCCATAACCTCTCTATTACTAGTGTAACTATGTGCTAGGTCACTTATGTAGTTATTATGTGCTCATATGATTACCACATGATGTCTGCATATCTTAATGACTATAGCACTAGCATGTGGGGCATGGCTTGCACTACCTGGTCCTCCCTCCATCTCCTCACTCAAGATGACCTATAATCAATCATATGGGGAAAACCAACTAAATTGTACATAGGAAACCTCTCATAGATCCAAGTTGTTGGTAATATGATCAACCCCATGGTACTCTACCCTTTGACTAGCATCTTGCACATATCATGTGCCAGCTAAACCCAGATGACCATGCCTAAGTTGTATATAATTTTCTCTTTCAAGATCATCTTACTCAAGGTTACCATGAATAATGGTAAATTATCATCTAAATTGTGACATAACACCCAATGTGTCATAAGGCCTATCACATCCTTCCAAATATCTAGATTTTGTGATGTATAGACATCAAACATACTGAGCCTCCTTTCCAGTAATATCATCTTTGAGCTTGTAGCCCACATGGCTAAGGCTCTCGTCTCCTCTAGACTATTTGGTATCCTAAAATTCACCTATATTCCTACTATAGGCAACCCTAGGATGGCATATACATCCTCTAGTGTGATAGCCACCTTTATTATATCCCCATCCACCTCCCATCTGAAGGTATTCGTCAATCATTCCCAAAAACTAAGGAACATGACTAATAAGTCAACACTGAGGGGGATCCATCACATCTCTATTATCCTACCTAGACCTATGGATCCTAGTTTATCCCTATCTCCATTTGACAGCCTATCTAACAAATTTGGTAACCATGTTGCATTTACAAGTTGCCAAAATCTTTGTCATCCCTACACCCAAGAAATAATAAAGGATGTATCAGTTTTTCCATGTCATGTATAGTTAAAATACATTATTTTTACATTTATAAAGTAACAACAAGCCTAAATTACCTTATTTTATTCATTTTTAGCCTTATCAGTCTTTCTTGACCTTACTTGGTCATTTTAGGCCATTTTAACCCTATTTTGGCCTTTTGTATACTTTTTTGTATCATTCTAGCTCTTTGGTCAAACTAGTTTGATCAAAATTTTCCTATCTTTTTTCTTTGTTGACTTAAAAATCTAAGTCAACCCCCTTATCTTTCCCTCCCTAGTGTTGAGTTTCCATGCTAGACCTTTTGGACCAACTGACAATTCCAAACTAGGCTTTTAACCTATAGAATGTACAGGGTCAACCCATACATGTTGGGTTAGCACTATTAATTCTGCCTATTTTCCAACCTAATGGGTTGACTGGGTTGACGCAATTCTTTTTTCCTACTGACCCCTTATATTTTCCTAAAAAAAGTGTAATTTTCTTACTTTTTAAATAAATCCTTCAAACCCATTTCCCATCTTCCTATTTACTACCCTTAGAATCTAATATTGCTTCATTTTGACATCTAGAAATGCTTAAAATTTTTTAAAAAAAACACTTAATTCAATACAAATTTAAAAAGTTGGTTCGAGATTCTTAATTGCATACCACCCCTATTGCTACTTTTGGAACCTCTCCCTATCTAGTATTTTGTCTCCTTGCCATCCTAGCTTGCTTTCTCTCCTTCACAAATCAAAATGACAAATGACTTGTCTTTTCCCCTATTTTAAAACACTTTTATAAAAATCAATTATTTCAATTATTGTCCTTCAGATTCCTTATTTTACTTTTATCTTTGTTTCTACTATCTATTTTACAAACCATAAAATGCATTATATTAGTGATGATGTAGAGATTATTTTGCACTATCATATGCCTATTTTCTAAAAAAATTGATTTTTTGCACTAACTTCTATAGGTTTGTCTAGTATTCTATATATTGGACACCTTTAAATCTCTTACAATCTACTTCATTATCTATGACACTAAGGTAAGTTAAAGGTATGTGTTTTTCAATTAAATCCTTTCATTTATCTTATTTTCTACTTATTGCACTTTACTTAGCATCAATGTTGTATGTTATCATGTTTTATCTCAAAGCACCATCCTATGTTGCACTTGCATGACACGTGATGAGCTTCAAGTGGAGCATATGTATACACATAATATTTTCAAACTTTTATTAATTACAGACACTTTATATCTTACAAGAACCTATTGAGTCTCAATCTCTTTGAGTGCATGTCGTAAAGGGTGCACTGGGAAAGGGGTGGGTAGACCATCGATGATTCATAAGATTGTTGTCCCTTTTTCCACTTTCCATATACACACTTATCTCCTAAAACCATTTACCTCAAGTTTATTCTTCTCATTTATACCCATTTTAGTCTTTTACTCCTTCCATTCCTCCTTTTCTTGCCTTAACATCCTTTTTGACTATCAGTTGTAATGGGTCAATTGGGTCAACCCAGTACATTTTAAGGGTATTATTTACTTTTTTAGTTTATTAGCCTTTCAGCTAACCTAGCATAGACCCAATAAATTGACCCTAAAAACACACTAGAACGACTGGGTTGACCTTGTATAGTTGATGTTCCTAGAAGGATTTAGGACATCTACCTATATATACAAGTTTATTTCCCACCATTTCATAAGAGAGGAATTATTAGAGAATGAACATCTACTTATTAACCATTCTACTTGAGGAATAAAGCTTAGGGTTACATACTTTATTTAGAGATATGGATCTTGTCTTGTGGATAAGTATTTTGGATGCTTAGATAGGTTGTGTAGCCTAGTGTTGATTTATCATGGTTATCCTTACATACCACAACAATCTCTTGTGAAACACCTTGGCCAAGCAAAATATTGAGGCTCGATGGGTTCATCTTCAAAGGTAAGTATTCCTAACTTTATTTCTCTTTTGTAAGAGTAGAAAGATAATGCATTTTTATTCTTCTCTCCATGTATTTAGGATTCCATATACATTGACATGAGTATATGTATTCTAATACATGTTTAGTTTAGTTATTTTTTTTATTTCTTATAACCCCCACTTTATGCCACAAGATTTGGTGTGCACTATATTATATTTACTTTATTTCTATTATAATAGAGTGAAAATTTAAAACCTTAGGACTCCATTAGGATTGTTGCATGAATATGTTAGACTATAGGCTTTATAACCCTTCCTAGCATGATATGTTATGACAAATGATACAAGTAATCCCCTAGTCGAGTGTAGTGGATCCCCATATTATTCATGATCCTAATTAACAAGTGTATCCAATTGAAAGTGTAGGTGTGATCTATCTTATCCAATCTAAGATTAATTCATAAACATGATGCATTTTTGATTGCATGTAACTTGCATTAAAACTTTATAACTATGTAATCTTTGAAGATCAATTATTAATATGATGAATTAATATTGTGTTGACTTAATATTTTTATTCACCTAGTTATGGAGATAATGATATTAGTTATCATGTATGTTGTTGTTCAATTAACTGAGTTAAGGTTATTAGTTATTATTTATGCCATATTTTTCATTTTGATCATTAAGTAATGAACATGTGTTAAGATATATTATAGAATGATCTTAGTAATGTGTATATGTTCAATCACCCCTACCTATTAGTACACCCTCACATGATAAAACCAATAGGAACTAGTCCCTCACTACATGCTTTGGGTGAGCATATGAGAACTCATTCTTGCATGAAATGTCAGTGTGAGAGCACATTGGGCTCATAATCACTTTCACTTTGGTGTGTGCTTAGGGTAAGTTATGCATGTGTAATGAAAAGAAACACAATAGTTTGAAAGGTATATCCTAGGATATAGCTTCAAGGTACCCTTTAAGGTACTATAATTCCCTTTAAGATATCACATTGAAGTCACTATTAGGTGATTCCTTGAAGGGCCTTGTAATACCTTCAAGTTATCTTCTAGGAGATACCTTTCAAACATAAACAAGAGTGGATTTTTCCTTCAAGGTATGTCTTAGTAGATACCTTAAAGTTACCCATGAAGGTATTACAAGTCCCTTCAAGTCATCTCCTAAGATATACCTTGAAATGAATTACAAGGGGATGTTGAAGGTATCTCTTAGGAGATACCTTTTAAACGTGCATAAGGGTGTGCTTGAAGGTATTACAAGGCCCTTCAAGGTATTTTTGAATGCACTTATAGGTGATACCTTTAAGGGACTTGTAATCATTTCAAGGACACCCTTATGCATGTTTTAAAGGTACCTCCTTGAAGGCACTATTACATCTAACATACCCCACTTTTTCAATCCTAGATACCAAGGGTATTTATGTCCATAAATATATATTTATATTTCTATATCCTTTTAGGTTTTACCTCATGTAATGATCTTCCATGTGCCCATGAACTATATTTGGTGTTACTCTAATGTGTTGATATAACATATGTTTTGTTTTAGTCTTACAAGCTACAAATGTTCATGTGTATAAAACCTATATTGTTATGTTTTTATAGCTTATAGGGTTTTACTTTATACATTTTGTGGGACTAACTTACTAATGTTTTCATGAAATTTTCTAAGTCTTATGACTTTGTAATATTTTGGTCTTTTAAATTCTAGTGTTTACTATTTACACTTTATAGTTCAAGTTTTGCAAGTCAGTCTTCAAATTTTATATCTTGGGTTTTACACTTTATAATTCTATTTATTAAAAATTACTCTTTAAACTTTACATCTCAAAGATTACTCTTTGTATTTCACATATTACAGAATGATCTTCTGTAGTTAAGTCATTAGCATTTTATACCTTCATAATTTACACATTAGGTTTTGGCCTTCAATATTTGAGTATTTCAAATTGTTATTTAGGTTTAGGGTGTAGGTTTTAATGTTTAGGGTTTAGGGTTAGGGTTTTTGAATACTCTCACATTTTGTATTCATATAAAGGGGAAAAATACCAAGTCAACTCTTGAGGAATGTCAAGTCTCAACAATAATAAGAAGGTGGATAAAATATGAAGGTGTGAATAGGTAAAACCTATCTAATATTGATGAATATGAATTATGACTATGCAAATTGTCAATCCACATATATACCCACCAAGTTGACTTACAAAATATGAATTAAACTTAAGAGTGGACATGAGCCATTATGCATTGATGTCTCATGAACTGCATTAAGATAGTTGATCTTATTGGATATAATTATGATACATTAGCACATCTGAAACTATCAAATTCATATCAAACTCAAGATATTGACAACTAAAATACCTTATTTATTTGATGTATTTATATGAGAAGATATTTTGATTCAATTACCAAGCTAATTCTAGTTATAGTCTCATAGGCATCACACTTCTAGTCATGGAATCCTCATCTAAACCATCTAGGGCATACCCCCTATTATCTAAATTCTCCATTAAATATTTAATAGAGTATATAAAAACTATATTCAAACTTGAGGTATTAGAGGTTAAATACCCATATTACAATAATATCTATGATGTTGTTGAAGACATTGATGTTACAATGGATGATGAAGGTTTAACTCTAAAGAAATAAGGACTGATGCTAGATTTAATTCCCCTAAAGTGACATAAAATACATTCTATTATGGATAAAATAGAGGTAATACCTTGTATTGACCTTCTTACAGATTTATTCTCTTATGGCCACATATAAAAAGGTAGTTTTTTATACCAAATAGGAAAAACCATAGTGATGGCATGTCTCTCTAGAGAGGCTATCACCAAATACTTGTAGCTCTCAAAATATGTAGAGGCTTTGTATGATGGCCACAAACTGGTAACTTGGAAAAAGGAGAACATGATTGCAAACACACTCTAAAAATGGATTCAACCTAGGGAGAAGGTATTTTTAAAGAAAAACATCCCAATTTTAATTAAATAGTTCAGAATGGGGAGGATTGGGATGGCACTATTGAATTGATTATATGGGTATCCTTCCATCTACTATGTTTCCCTAGATTGGATTCCCTTAATTTACATCATGTTGACCTCCCAACTATTATCTGACTAGGAAATATTGTGAGTTTCTAAATCCAAGATAAAATATAACACATATACAAGAAGCCACCATGTAGTAGTTTTTACATGATGTCCTATCTCATGGATGCAGTGTTGGGAATAGTTCACAAAACCAAAGGAGAAATTTGGAGTCTGCCCATAGACAGTATCAAAAATAGGGTATGTGAGTATTTCTAATCCATGTACATTTATTATTACCATCAACATTTAGTCTAAATAGTAGAAGTGTACACATAAGTATGGTAGGAAATTCATGAGGAGCTAATGCCTAAACTCTCTTATTACTTCAAGAAGACAATTTAGTCTAGGGGTGATTATCTTTTATACCCTAATTACATAGTCATAATGAAGAGGAAAACAAGGTTGACCCTCTTTATATACCCAGGTTTGTCTTAGACAAACTTGTAGAATATGAAATCACATACTAGATTTGACATAACATTAAATATGACCTGAAGGAGAATAAGAAAAGGACATTCTTTGGGAAATCAATGATCATATGGAAAATGATGTATTATGATAAAAGTCAATTTGGTACCAATACTAGATTGATAAAATAATATGAACCTCCCACTCAGCCTCATAAAGATTTGGATCCATGAAACAAAGTCTAGTGGCATTTGATAAGGTTAGGCATCTAGTACAAACATGTCCTTTATTAACATGATATTATATTTTTAAATGCAAAAGATTAGCAAGTGATACTTGAGAGAGCATCATATGATGGGTTAATTAATCAAGTACTTATAATTTTAAAGCAACCCTACTCTCATAATTGATGATGCCAAAGTCTATGTGCCTTTTACTCCTCAATGAACACCTTATGATTTCTATAAAGATTCAACTACCTAACCCTATCAATTAGTACAAATAGATATCAAGATGGTTGAGTATAAATGAGAATCAAAAGAAACATCAACACCACAAGGCTTTGATTAAGAGCCTATTGATGAATACAGGTATAACATTTAGGACTCAGGTACCTCCTTTGTAGTTCTACATGAATTAAGCCCCCAAGAAGACATTGAATAAAAGGATATTGAAGGAGGGGGTACTAATAGAACTAGAACCAGAGTAAGGATGACATACATAGTTAGAACAATCACCTTCCAGGTCATTTCCACCATCAAATGCTACATCTTCCCCTCCATCTCAAAAAAGAGGTAATGCACATGTCCTTAAACCTATACAAAAACAACTATCAGTAATAACCCTAGGGGATTAATCTTCAAAAGAAAGGGAAGAGTTATAAAATTTTGAGGTGTTGATCATGTTATAATTGAAGGGCAAAGCACCAGTAATGGAGGAGCAACCATAATATCTCCTTGATCCTAAGACTAAAAGAAGACTAATAGAGGTAATTACCTCATTGCTTACATCTTTCCCTCATGTTATTATTATTACTTCTACTCATGTTTCCTCTAACATTGATAATATCCCCAATACTTTAATGAATAATATTGTTATCATCAACTCTTGTAGTGTATCTATTTTTGTATTTACTCTCCTTGTATATATGGAACCCTAGTCACTAATGGTCTGACTCAATTTCATTTTGGTGGTACCATGCCATCTCCTAATGTTTTTTATTGTTGATAGTTTTGATATTAATGGGGTTACACCCATTTTTGCACCTCATGCTCCAATTTTTTTACCTCCAATTTCTAATTTATCACAACTCTCATTGAATAAAATTGAGTCCCCATTTTCCTAGTGAGTTTTACTATTCACCACCACCACTAACACCTTAATTACTGCTATAAGGAAGCCAACATTCAAGTTCCCACCTAGTCAATCCATTTTTTATTCAGATATAGAATTAGATGCATAGACCACCCAAATAGGGATGCCATTACCAATTTTTAACCCTATTCAAACCCCAATTGTGCCACCTTAAAAAGTCACAAATGTGGTGCATCCATTAGTCAAAATCAATCTAAATGATTGGTAAAGGACCATCTTTCTTATAATCCATGATTAGATCCAAAATAATCTTTCATCTAGTATTCAAGTAGCCCATATAGCTATAGGAACATGAATTTTAACAATTCTTGATTGGGAAAAATCACTAGGGATTCAAGGAACCCAAACCTCATAACTGATCATCTCCAGATTGCTAACAATAAGCTCAATACTTGATAGGAAAATAGGTCCAATTTAGAGTGTCATAAAGAGAAAAATGCAAGTTAATCTAGTGAGGGTATACTCTTAGAACCAAGGGAAGATATATTCTCTCTCACATAGTAGCTAGGACAAGATCCCCATCGTGAAGACCCGTAGACCTTTATTGATACACATCTGGCAATATTCAATAACTTTATGGAAAACACTATGATGGCCAACCAAGAGCTGAGAGTGAATTGAAATGAGTATTGCAGTAGTAAAAAATTATTTAGGTGCCAATGTAAATTCATATTAGTGTTAAATAGCTACCACAAGATTATACAACTCACTACAAACCATTGAGTTGATGAGAAAGGAGGTTTCTCCCCAGTTAATTGCCATGACCAAATTATTTAATTATCTCAAAGAGGACAAAAATAAACTAAATTTTTTGGTAACATATACTTTCAATAAATAGTATAATCAATTGAGTATCATGACACTAGTATAAGCCTCTAATGCCCTCAACTTGGTAGTGGCGAGAATGTTTGAGGCTAAAAAGTGGGTATAAGAATAGTAAGAATCAATACCCAAGGTCCAAGAACATGAGCAAATGACTATCTATATTTTGCATGAGATGAAATTAAGTCTGATTAAAACTCTAAATAAAAAATCAATAGATAAAAACACATTCAACTCATTGTTAGATTTTGTTTTAAGGAATTTCAAGTAAGAGATTTAAGGAAAAATAAATGAGAAGATTTAAGAAACTCTTAAATTTTATAGAAATAAGTGACTTAGGTTGAGGCTCTTAACTTTTAAGTTCATGTTCAAGATCACTAAGGTTGAACACCTTAGAGTGATAGAAGAAGTTAAAAGAATCAATAGAACCTCATTGATTAACATGGATATAATTAGGTCAAACTATGAAAAAGATCATAAGAATTACTTATAGCTCAAAACACAAAAGGAAGCAACAATAAAAGTAGTTAGATCAACATCTTCCACACTGCCAGATTCCTCAACTCCACCACCAACCTAATTAGCCTAGTTAGCAATAGTTGTCATTCTACAAAAGTTACATGCAGCTACATACATTTGGACTAGTTCTAATTTTAGACTTGATTGTAAAAATAGCATGTATAAGCATGTACAATTAGAGTTATCTTTATATTTTGTAATACATGTAATCATTGGTTAATTTAACATGAATAAATTGCATGTTCTTTCATCTATATATAGCCATATCTAACTATAGAGATTCTATTATGGTTCTTAGGGCCCCACCATGCAAGTGGAGGCAATTATTCTACATTGTAAACCTTAAATATTACCTAATTCATAAGATGAGGTGACCCATCCTTGAGTTATAAATACATGTAATTTTCTCATTATAGGGGAGAGAGTATGAATTTCAACATATAGAGATGGAGTCTCTTTTAATTGCCAAGGCGCTAATCACCTAAGAAACTATACACAACACCAACCTTGTGAAATAGTGTTTCACTCACACCTGTATAAACATATTTCACAATAATGTTTGTGCAACATCATATGCAAATAATACTTACACAAACAACTAGTGCAACACTTACCTTATGAAAAATCATCACTACAAATAATCATACAAACCTGAAACATTTCTAATAAATATGATGGTGTTTTTAAATTAATAGCTCAATATATATATAGGAAATTTATAAGTTCAACACTTTACAATAAAGCTTCCCCATTCAACCACCAAAACTACAATGATTTTCCTATACCTTGAAAAAATAATTATTTAATTTATCTATTTGAGGTATTTTCTTGTCTTTGGATTATCATGGTGGGCAAAATTATTTTATATAAATCTCCATTCCTATTTTTAATTGAGTATTGTAAAATGTTATTCCTTTGATTTAACTTTTGGGTCACACCCGCTATCATGTTTTTATTTATTCCCTCATAGAAAAATTTATTGAAAGTATTACCTTAAATATTTAAAGGGAACATAAATTTACTATTAGAACACTTCAATAAGGGGACATAATTTTAAAAAAATCCTAACGTAAAAAATTATAACTTTGTTAAATATAAAAGTGATGTTTAAGCCTCATAGAGCAAAGAAAAGGAGTTAGCCTTCAAGTATAAAATGAAGAATATTTTCATCTGGAGTAAAATAAAAAAAGGTGCAGCCTTCAATTAAAATTAACACTTTGATATTTTTAGCTTTAATATTTATCAATTCCATGAGATATATATTTTAATAGAGATATTTGAGGTGAAATTTTTTTATAAGCTTTAAGGTAGATATTTTGGGATATTATCTTGGAGATAAAATAATAAATTTGGATTGTTGATAAAATGGAGAATAATTTGTCTAAGAAAGGATATGAAAATAAAATGTGTTTATTTAGAATCTTTAACCTTTTTTGTGCAGTTGAGATCTATGTATATGGTACAATAATTTTCAATACTTTTTATTTGTATATATGTTATTAATTTGTTTGTATAAAGGATATTTTTCCCTTGTAATTTTATAATTATGTTTTAAAGATTTTATTGTGAATTCATAACTCTAACTTTTATTTTATTTATTTAATATTAGTTTGCCTCAAAACTATATATATATATATATATATATATATTAGTATTACTTAATAAAATATCTCATGCCTATTTATTTCTCCTTGGTCAATAATGATATTTTGATGTTCATCTTATTTTTCCTTCAAGGTATCTCCTAGGGGATACCTTTCAAAAATGAACAAGAGTGGATTTTTCGTTAAAGGTAGCTTTTAAAAAATACCTTCAAGTTGCCCATAAAAGTATTATAATGTCCTTGAATGTCTACACAAAGGGAAATGTAACTAATCTATTAATCAATCCTAGCTCAGAGAAGATAAATCTTTCTTACACTTTCGATTGTTGATACATTAGATATTCAGGCCATGACCAAGATAGATCTGCTAGACCTAACCAAGAGATATATTACCATAATAACATCACTAGGGAGGGTTTTAAATCCTCTAGTAAATTAACACTATGCAATAACCCTAGCTAGGTCCTATGTTTTCATATTTACAATTAAATGGCAAGTAAAGTAAAATTTAATCTAGTGCTCATCAAAGCTTATGGCCCCAAAGTGGGGCTTAGTAGACATAAAAACTAAGCATGCATAAGTGAATCCTAATTAAGCTATGTATAAGTAAAAACCATAATACGTGGAGAGAGAAATATATTTAAAATCCATTTTTTAAGCTACTTCTATCTACTAAAATAGAGGAGTAAAGTTAGAGATACTTACCTCGAAGATGAACCCATTGAAACTCAATCTCTCCCTTAGCCAAATGTGCTTTGCAAGAGGTTATGGTTTTTAAGAATCACTAAGAAAGGACAAAGCATCTAAGACTTTTCCAAAAGATAAGATTCTTCTCTAAGTATAAACTCTAAGTTATAACTCCTCAAGTAGAATGGTGGAAGATCAGATTGTAAAGAAGCACAAATGAATAATTAACTCTATTATCTCTCTAAGAAATGGAAAAATGAATGTATATATATATATGTGTGTGTGTGTGTGTGTGTGTGTGTGTGTGTGTGTGTGTGTGTGTGTGTGTGTGTGTGTATACACACACACACACACATATATATATATATAATTGAATATAAATCTAACCTTTTCAAAAGTTTCACTAATAGGGTTAGCCTAATTGATTATGTAATATTATTGATAAAAAAAACAATTTAAGTCTTGGTTTAGGTTGTCCAAGAGTTGACCTAGACCCATAACATGTTTTATCAATTTGAATACAAGGTCTGTAGGGTTATAAGTGTAATGTAAACTATCAAAAAGGGTTTTAGGCTTAGGAAGGGGATAATGAAGGTAATAAATAGTTTCAAGAGTTTTCAAGAGATGAGACAAGGCTTATTTAAGTGTGTAGGATAAGGTTAGATTGATAGAAAGTGGTGGTATAAGGGAAAATGATATTGAAAAACACCAATGGTTTGCCTACCCTTTTCCTAATGAACACTTTAAGGCATGCACTCAGAGAGATTGAGACTCAATAGGTTCTTGCAAGAGAGAAAGTATCATTAATTGATAAAGTGTGAAAATATTATGTGTATATATATGCCCCACTTTAATCTCATGACATGTCATTTAGGTGCATTAAGGGATGGTTCTTCAAGAAAAGAACATAGAAACACACAATGTTGAAGCTAAATAAATTATAGTATTTTAAAGTATAAAATAACTAAAAGTAAATGACTAAAATGGAAATAACTAAAAACTAAAAGTAATGTATGTGCACCTTGAATTACCTTTATTAGTGGATGGTTATCTATTATGTTTGTATCATGGAGGGCACAAAGACTAATTTAGACAAACCTAAGGATACAAAACTAAAGAAAAAAACAAACAAATGTAGGAAATCCAAGATAACTGATGCAATGTAGATGAGACATACTTGGAAATTTGGTAAGTTGGGGTGACAAATGCTAAGTTAGGACTAAATGACCAAGTGAAAAATTTTAGAGTAAATTGGGTAGCTAAAAATACAAGGCTACTAAATGACCAAAAAACTCAAACAATTAAACCTTAAGTAAGAAAGGCAAACTCACCAAGTCAAACTAAGGATACAAGTCAAAAATGGTAATCAAACATCAATGTAAAAGTAATAAAAATGCTTTAATTAAAAAAATATGGACAAAAAAAATGATAAAACAACATTGATGAGTGAGTAGTAACAATCCTTACTCAAACATCAATATAAAAATACATAAAAGGGAAAACAAAATTAGTGAGTGAGAAGTAACAAGCCAAACTCACTCAATAATGGAAAAAGTACTAAAAATAGAAACAAATGTAGGTATCTATAAAAAAGGAAGTACAATAATAAAAAAATGGTAAAATAAAAAAAAAAGTTATTATATAAATGCAAATCAATTATGTAAATAAAGTAATCCATAGTCACTCAAGCATGTTGTTTTGTTATAAGGACAGATAAAATTAAAATAAAATAGTGCTAGCATGTTTTTAAAATATGAAGAAGAGGAAATATAAAAGTGGGAAAATAGGTTTAGAATCACACTTGCCTATCAAGAGGGAAAAAAGTGGGTGGAGGGGAAAATGAAGGAAAAATAAACATAGAGAAACTTTTTATTGAAGTCAAGACACTTAAATTAGGTTTGTCAAAACAAGAGGAATGTCAACATTAAAGAATATGAAGAAATTCACCTATCCAAAGAAATCTTAGGTCAACAAATGAAGTATGAATATCATCCCATGAATATTATATACATAAAAATCAAAATGGACCTACCTTCCCATAATGTGTTCCTCATTCCTTAGGACCCCTTATAGAGCCATTTGTATACTATGAAGAGTGGGTACTTGCATGAGAAAGTAGGTAGCACCATAGATTCTTTTAAATTCTCTTATTCCAATCTACTAGCCTACTAAACCCCAATGGAATTCAGCTCTATCATGAGTCCAACTGTGGATTTTAAGCTTTAATTGAAGATAGGAGATGTGTTATTAATCATGTATTTTGGTGTGATTTTAACTTTTGACTTTGTATGTTGCCTTTTGTATTATTACCTATTCTTTAAAATGATTTGGATTTTAAATTTTTGATGGATTTTTATATTCATCTTCCATATGGATTTAGAGAACCAAACATGGGTGCTAAAAATGACTTTCATTTGAAAACTATGAATTTGGTAGCTAGGAAAGGGAACTTAGAGATTATGGTGTCTAAAATTCTTATTTATTCAGGTGAAATAAAAGTGTTATCTTGATTTTGACCTTGGTTTATTTGAATTGGAATGAAAATAAATGGAATCAATAGGAATGAGACATGAAATAATTTAAATTACTTCAAATTGTAAAAAATATGACTAAGTTGAAAAGGGGATACAATGATAGGTAAGTGTGATTCCTTATCATAAGACTATTGAAAGTGTAGGGAAACATGATAACATAGTTTATCTACAAAAGAAGCAAAATCTAAAGTTGAGAACAAAGGATCATAAACTTGTAACCATTTATTAACATTATAGAAAAGGAATACTAATAAATTAAAGATGGTGAATTTATGAGGAGGGCCTAGTCATATCCATGGTTTTACAATGCAACTCATAAAATAAAAATCAAGGGTGAACAAAGCATGTGAAAAATAAATGAGAAAGATGGTATTTATGAGGAAGGTTTGGTCATATCCATGTTCTAACACTACAAATCATAAAATTAAAACCCAAGGGGTGCAAAAATCATTAGAAAGTAATGAAATAATAAAATTAAACAAAATCATGAGGAATAGTGGGTCTTATCCATGATTTTGCAATATAACTCATGAGAAAAAAAAAACCAAAAGACCAAGAAAAGGAGCTAAGGTTTTTGGAAAGAGAAATTATTGTAGAGGGTGAGACCTGTGTAGATATCCTTCAAAGAGTGTTAATAGGATAACATATAGAAATCATGATAATAATGGAAAGATCTAAGAAAATTACTTCTTTAAAAATTATGCATTAGTGGGCTCTTTGAACATATGTACTTTATTAGTTTAAAGGAAATATGTGCTAGGACCAAGTATGTCTTTTACTAAATAAGGGACCCACCATTTTTGGGCATATTTACCTTCTTTTTCATGGGTGTAATCTAATTTAAGGACAATATCACCAACATTGAAACTATGGACTTTAACCCTTTTGTTATGTTATTTGGTGATGTGAGCCTTGTATAGGCAATTGTATTGTAGAGCATCGAGATGATGTTCATCAAGAATATCAAGATCATGAAGGTGAGCTTCAAGTAATTTTTCATTAGGTATGATACCATGAAGAGATGTAAAAAAAGAGGGAATATCAACTTCTAATGATAGAATATATTTAGACCCATAGACTAGTGAGAATAGTGTTGCCCTAGTGGTAGTGCATATGTTAGTGTAATAGGCCTAAAGAGTAGGATATAGATGAATATGTCAATCTATAAAAGTTTCACAGGTTGTATTTTGGATAATTTTATTAAGGATTTTTTTAGTGGCCTTAACTTGGCCATTGCATTATGGTTGATAGGGCATGGAAAATTTGTGAAAGATTTTGAATTTATCATAGAGTTGTTTCACATCTTTATTTTGGAAATTATTACCTTTATCAAAAATGATAGTATGGGAAATTCCAAAATAATAAATGATTTGATTGAGCATGAATTTATAAATAGTGATTCTAGTGACATTGATGAGAGGTATGGATTCAACTCATTTGGTAAAATACTCAGTAGTTATGATGATGAAGACATGCCCATCCTATGATCTAGGTAGTTTACATATGAGATATAATCCCCACATGGAGAATTGCCAAGGAAACTCCATAGTTTGGATATCAGCTGGTGGTAAATGGATGAGATCATCATTAAGTTGGCAAGGACTATACTTTTTAATAAACTCAATGGTATCTTTTTCAAGAGAAGGCTAGAAGTATCCCATACATAGGCATTTGTGTGTTATAGAATGTCCACTATAGTGACCACCAAAAATTCCCCCATTTGTTTTTTCAAAGAGAAGGAACCTCTTATTTCATGACATAGTGGAATAAGGTACCTTCAGTGTTGCAATAATAAATGATGTTATATCAAAAGACATATTTGAAAGCTTGTTTGTGAATTTGAGTCTTTTTGTGGGAATTTATGTTCAGAGGATAGGTTTGATACTCAAGGAATTGAATGATTTCTTTATATCATGGGCTCTATCAAATGGTAATAGCCTTGATATGACATATCAATATATCTTGTGGTTAAATGGAAGATGTAGACTATTCTATTCAAATAAAAAAGGTGGAATTAGTAATAACTTAATATGAATGAAATAGAGATGATTAAGAAGTGAGTGAATCAATGATATAATTTTGATCTCTAGGGATGGGTTCAATGGTTAAAAAAAAAATCTCTAGAAAGGGTAGTTGTTATTTGATGATAAGTAATGAGATTTTGATTTTTTTCATTGATTATCATCATTAACCTATCAGTAGATGAGTTGGGAGTCACCCAAAACATGCAGATATGTAAGGTCTAAATTAAGTGCCACTCTCATGCCTTGGATTAAAGCTTCATATTCTTTCATGGTGTTAGTGACATCAAATATAAGTCAAAATTCCAAAGAAATAATTTTACCAAGATGACTAGTGAGTATACAACCTGCCCCAACTCCTTAAAGGCATTTGATGCCATCAAAATAAAGGGTCTAAGTGTCTTTGTGTAAATTGAAATTGATTTTGGGAAGTTCTTAAATGGTTAATTTAGATTTAGTAATATCAAGAAGGATAGAAGAATATTCTTAATTACTAACTTCTAGATCAACAATGAAATTATGCAAGTAGTCTTTAAGAGATATAAATTGATTAAGACATTCAATATAGAGGATATTATCATCGGAGAGACTATATTGAAGGTGATTGGTAGCAAGTATGAGAGTTATTGTGAGTTTGTAAATAATGACTTATCCTTTGATAAATTATTATGTGATAATGTAGAGGTCAAATTCCATTAAAATAATAATCCACTTTCAAATTTTATCTCTATGGAGAAAGGCTTTTAAAAAATGGTTATGGAGTGGATTAGAATTAACTATAACTTAATTTGTTTGATAAATCATATAATTACATAGCTTTTCAACTATAAAATATATAATGAGGTAATCACATTCTACTTTTTTATAATTTTTTACATAGTCAATGAGAACTTGATTGATAAAATATATGCCATACTCTCTTTCAGTATCATCTTATTGGGCAAGCATTGCCCCAACTGATACATGTGTTGAATAAGTGTATAAAATTAAAGGATGAACATTGGAGGGTGGACAAAGGGTGGGTGGATGAATCAATTATTTTTTAATATTTTCAAATGCTTTATGAAAAGAATCTATATATTTGAGATCATTACCTTTTTGGATAAGGGAATCGATAAAATAGATGGGATACGCCATTTTGGGGACAAATCATCTTATTTCCCCAAGCTTACCAAGGTAAGTACAAATGTCTAGAATGGAACAAGTAATAGGTATGTTGACAATAACATTGATCTTAGAAGGATCAACATTAATACCATGAAGGGAGACTAAAAACCCTATCAATTTACTAGATATGATTCCAAAGACACTTTTTTAGGGGTTTAATCTAACTTTATATTTGATGAGGCAATCAAAGATGATATCAAGATCATAAATATGAATTTTATCGATTTTATACTTGGAAAGGAGATCATACACATAGGTTTCCACAATATTATGGATAATGTCATGTAAAATGTGGGTCATAACCCGCTAATAGGTAGCTCCATCATTTTTGAGGCTAAAGGGAATTTTAACATAGTAATAGGTGCCCCATTCCATGTGAAATTTATCTTATATTGATCTTCTAGGGTGATATGAATTTGATTATAGCCTAAAATATCATCCATTAGGGATAATATTTCATATATAATAGTGTAATCAATGATGTCATCTATGGAAGGTATCCTTTAGTCAAGCAAGACTGAGGTTATGGAAATTGATGAAAATGTGGATGACCATGGTGATTTTTCTATGAATAGGGGCAATATTTGAGACCCATTTTGAATAGTCCATAGGATTGATAAATTTGGCATTGATGAGTTTAATGATTTAATTATGACATAAATTGGAAATTTTGAGGGAAATTTTCCATTTTTTTTCCACATAGGTTTGGCATTGGGATAGATGACGATGTTGTGCATCACAATACTAAGATCAATGCTAGGCATCTCCTCATATGACCAAGATAAATTCTCATAATATTTATCAAATAATATACTAAATTTATCATGTTTAGTTGGTGTAAGTTCTCTAGATATTGTTATAGGTGCAAGATAGGGTGCCATATTCATTCTTTTAATTTCTTTAATAAGCATAGCATTTCCATCTTGTAAATGATATGGAATATTAGGAAAAGAGGAAATGGGATTTGTTTTATGATAAATTATAGTGATGAAGTTGTTAAAATGAGGGTATTTTTGCTTAAAATTACTAATTTTATGATGTTTCCAATGAAGTAGACATTATTAATCA
This sequence comes from Torreya grandis, assembly GCA_037957365.1. Lineage (NCBI taxonomy): Eukaryota > Viridiplantae > Streptophyta > Pinopsida > Cupressales > Taxaceae > Torreya > Torreya grandis. The sequence goes on from JARHVA010000177.1 coordinate 848,521, forward strand.
TGGAGCAATTCAAAGATGGCTTAATCACTAGGCAACATAGCAAGAAGGCTATAATATTCCACATCTACTTCAATATTAAAATAAATTATTAAAATGGTGGTCATATTATAGATGTATTTGATGTATATTATTAGCCTTGGCATTGATGGTGATCTCAGGAGTAGGAGGAACTATAAAGTAAGGTTGATCAAATTTAACTGGTTGATCATTAGCATTATTGTCAGGGAGAGAATCAGATAGAATGACTAGTTCAATAGGAGGTGTAGAAGTTTCTATAAGTTTCGGATGTGTGAGAGATAATAATTTTCACCACCTAGGGAGTATTAATAAGTGGAGAATCAGTAGGAGGTATGTGACCTTCAAGAGATAACTCAAAATATATATAAATGGTATGAAAATCATGGTTTAAAGCATGTATTTGAGTTAAAGTTTTATGATAATGTTGGACATCCAAGTCTCATGTTTGAGCTTAGTCCATGATCTAGTTATCATCATAGGTTGGATAAATTGTACATGCTTATGACTCATGAGGAACTTCAGAATGTGGAGATGCCTAAAAATTGAATTTATGTAGAGACATGATTAAAGGATTTTAAAATTTTTGACCACTCCATAATCATTACATGTGAAATAATCTTCTATGTAAGATGAATCATGATCATTTCATGGAGGGGTAAATTTGATGATATAATTGATAAGAGGGATGATACGATCACAATTTAATAAAGAGGGAGGTATCCACTCTGAGATATAAGGAGGTAACTTAGTAATATTGTATTCTGTAATTCATTAGGCTCATCATCAAATTAGTAAGAGTGACATGTAAATCCATATTCATATTGATGAATTTTAGTAAGGGGGAACTTTTAATATTTGAAATAGTGGGAATCCAATATTGCTATTTAAGAGTAAGGATTTAAATATTATATGGGTTAGGATTGGCCTCATGTTTATACCTCTTTCCATTATGAGGGATCTTGATACATTAGCTTCCAAAAGAGGTGATAACCCTTATTCAATGAGTCCATGGGTATCCTAAGAGTATAATTTTAGATAATGGTAAATCAAGAACCATAAGATTAGTTAGTATAGTCTTAGACCCAATATTAAGAGGGAGACAAATAAAACCAAGCAGATTTTGATTAGTTTTTTCAAATCCACAACATGTCAAATGAGTTTTTTTGAGATGATGTTTTTTATAACCAAGTTATTAGATGATCCACATAGATGACACACTAATACCAAACCCTATGTCTATTAATGGATATTTTAATGATGAGGGTTATATCATCAGATAAAAAGAGGATTTCATCATCGATCATGTCTTCTTCAAGGAACTCTATAGAAGGTTTCAAAGGAGGATAAATGGATTCAATGGTATGCACTTTGGTTAGTTAAGGATCATGAGTAGATGGATCCTCTTCTAAAGTAAATGGATATTCAATATATTAAAGTTATTGTATGAGTAACTTACGATGATAAAGAGAGGTGAAAACTAACTCCATGAGATGAAGTTTGCAAAGCATATATGTGAGTTCTTATAAGAAGTTCCAATGGGTTTTATAAGAAGAGAAACCAGCACAAGGATTAGAATATAAAATATGTTTAGGATGAAGAGAAGTGGTTGGAGTCTTAGAAGGAGGGTATGGTTCTTTGTTGGTTTATGAAGCTAAGTGAGTATTAGTGGTGTTTTTGAGATTTTATTCTTTAAAGAAGGTTTCTTAGGTTTGGTGATGGAATATTTGTGGGTTAGTTTACATTGATAGTTAACCTTAGCCATGTTTGTATATTAGGAATCGGTGTAATATTAGTCATAATCAGTGTTAATCACACAAATATCCTTGTTGTCTTATTGCACGTTAGATGTCGATAAAGTATTTTGGTTGTGAGAAGAAGAAGCTTTGGAAGCTTACTTATTTTGAGAAGTATTAAGTTAATATTTACAAAGGATTTGAATCATAGCTTTGTGATTAAATAAAACACCAAGCGTAAAGGAAACATCAAAAATTGTAAGCCCTCTACATTTTTCATTGGAATGACCTATGTCATCGTGGAACCAACAAAATTGATTAGGATCATACAATTTAGGGGATTACTGGGGCAAGTGAATGGTTTATAGGGTGATAAAAAAAATTAATTTGTTGCACCATTAATAGTATGTGAGAAGATTAGGGATTTTCAACTTTGGTTACTCTTAGTTTGGGTTGAGGAGGATTACTAGTTATCACATTGGTTGAGTGTTGAAAGAATCCTTTAATGATTTTATTATTAGGTTCAAACTATTTCATTAAGAAGCCTTGGTGCTTAGTTTAGTCAAGATCTTCATTTAACATTTGGAGAGAAAAATTTCAAACCTTGTATTGGAGTGAAGGTATTAAGGTTATTATAAAGAGTTTAAATGAGTTGTCATCAGTCATGTTATGATCAACCTTATGAGTTAAACATTTCTATTATTTGATAAAATCATGAGCTAGTTGATTCATTGGGAGATTATTTAAAATTGATGAAATGACCAAGATTATTTTCTAGAAGATCATTATGTTGAAACTCTTTAGCTATATGATTGACTAAATACTCTAGTTTCCATATAGAATGTTGGGAAAGTTAGTTGTATCATTCTAATACATCATCGATGAAAGTTTTAACTAAAAGCTTATTTGTGGCAAAATCATTAGTTTGGATCCACTCTTTACAAATATTGTTGAATTTTTTAATAAAATATGTAGGGTCTTGATTCCCATCATATTTAATAGTTGGATATATATTACCAATATCAATACAAACAATGAAAAGAGTTAAAGGCTTGTTTTGGATGTTTTGAAACATCTTATTATGCATGATAAGTTGGAAAATGACATTCCCAGTGGCATATATAAGAGGTGGAAGAATAAATATTTTATTATTTTGAAGGAGAAGAACATGATGTTGATTATCCTTTTGATCAATTTATGTTGTAGTTGCATCATGTGGGAGTTGTTAGATGTTAACATTATGTTTATTTTTACACTATCTATGCAAGAATCTGAGTGGTATCAATTTGTGGGTTGGTTTTTATAGGAGGATTCCAAAAATTGGTATTATGGGAAGGGTTGATAGGTGGTATATTTCCTGTGGGGTTTGTTTCTATCTAATTTTTGCTTTTTCCTAAGTGTTAAAAGAAGAAACTAGTGGAGAAGGGTGTGTTGAAGAATACCTATTGAATGCATGTATTTTGAATCTATACTTTGTGATAACTCCTCTTTAGATAGGAAATAATGACCTGTAATTATAAATCACTATCACAAATTTTTTGGTTAGACAAGTAGTTGGTTAGATTGCCTAGCATGAGCTAGATCCTAGAAGCAAAAGCTTTCTAGGAGGCTATCAATCCACCTTCTTTAAACACTTAAGTTATTAAATTAAAATGAAAATATTTACATAAAATGACAAAAAACTAAAAATAAGAATATAAAATAATAGAAAATTAATTAATAAAACTAAATGTTTTGCTTAGATGGCTAAAATAAAGAAACTAGTTTAAATAATGCTAATTCTGAAAAGTGGTTAAAACAAAGTTATGGTTTTTGGTTTGGATTGGTTTGATAAAGGTATAAATAATGATTTATTTTGGGTTGGTAAATGGTTTGAATGGTGAAGGTAAATATGTTTAATAAAACCAAAGGGATAAACGAAAAAAAAGAGGGCCACGAATGCAAAGGGGCAAATGGTCAAAATGAGACCAAGAAGGCAAAGGGGCAAAGGGTGGATTGGAATATTGTTTAACATTGATGAAATGATCAAGAAAATTTTCTATAAGATCATTATGTTAAAACTCTTTAACTAGATTATTGACTAAATCCTCTAGTTGCCATATAGAATGTTGGGAAACTTAGTTGTACCATTCTAATACATCATCAATGAAAGTTTTAACTAAAAGCTCATTTGTGGAAAAATTATTAGTTTAGATCCACTCTTTAAAAATATTGTTTAATGCCTTAATAAAATATGTAGGGTCTTTATTTCCATCATATTTAATAGTTGGATATATATTACCAATATCAATACAAACAATGAAAAGGGTTAAAGGCTTATTTTGGATGTTTTGAAAAATCTTATTATGCATGATAGGTTGGGGTATGACATTCCCCGTGGCATATATAAGAGGTGAAAGAATAAATTTTTGATTATTTTAAAGGAGAATAACATGATGTTGATTATCCTGTTGATCAAGTTATGTTGTAGCTGCATCATTTGGGAGTTGTTAGATGTTAACATTATGTTCATTTTTTGCACTATCTATACAATAATCTAAGTGGTATCAATTTGTGGGTTGGTTTTTATAGGAGGATTACCAAAATTGGTATTATGGGAAGGGTTGATAGGTGGTAAATTCCCTGTGGGGTTTGTTTCTATCTAATTTTTGCTTTTTCCTAGATGTTAAAAGAAGAAACCAGTGGAGAAGGGTCTGTAGAAGAATACCTATTGAATGCATGCATTTTGAATCCAAAATTTGTGAGAAATCCTCTTTGGATAGTAAATAATTACCTAAAATTATAAATCACTATCACAATTTTTTTGGTTAGACAAGTAGTTGGGTGGATTGCCTAGCATGAGCTAGATCCTACAAGCAAAAGCTTTCTAGGAGGCTATCAATCCACCCTCTTTAAACACTTAATTTGGTAAATTAAAATGGAAATGTTTGCATAAAATGAAAAAAAAACTAAAAATAATAATATCAAATAATATCAAATTAATTAATAAAACTAAATTTTTTGCTTAGATGGCTAAAATAAAACAACTAGTTTAAATAATGTTAATTCTGAAAATTAACTAAAATAAAGTTATGGTTTTTGGTTTGGATTGGTTTGATAAAGGTCTAAATAATGATTTATTTTGGGTTGGTAAATGGTTATAATGGTTAAGGTAAATATTTTAAAGAAAACCAAAGGGATAAATGAAAAAAAAGAGGGTCAAGAAGGCAAAGTGGTAAATGGTCAAAATGAGACCAAGAAGGCAAAGGGGAAAAGGGTGGATTGGGAGATTGTTGAACATTTATGAAATGACCAAGACAATTTTATAGAAGATCATTATGTTGAAACTCTTTAACTATATGATTGACCAAATCCTCTAGTTTCCATATCAAATGTTGGGAAAGTTAGTTGTACCATTCTAATACATCATCAATGAAAGTTTTAACTAAAAGCTTATTTGTGGAAAAATTATTAGTTTGGATCCACTCTTTAAAAATATTGTTTAATGCCTTAATAAAATATGTAGGTTCTTGATTCCCATCATATTTAATAGTTGGATATCTATGACCAATATTAGTACAAACAATGAAAAGGGTTAAAGGCTTGTTTTGGATATTGAAACATCTTATTATGCATGATAGGTTGGGGGATGACATTCCCCATGGCATACATAAGAGGTGTAAGAATAATTTTTTGATTATTTTGAAGGAGAATAATATGATTTTGATTATCTTGTTGATAAAATTATGTTGTAGTTGCATCATTTGGGAGTTGTTAGATGTTAACATTATGTTCATTTTTTGCACTATCTATGCAAGAATCTAAGTGGTATCAATTTGTGGGTTGGTTTTTATATGAGGATTCCCAAAATTTGTATTAGGGTAAGGGTTGATAGGTGGTAGATTCCCTATGGGGTTTTTTTCTATCTAATTTTTTATTTTTCCTAAGTGTTAAAAGAAGAAACTATTGGAAAAGGGTGTCTAGAAGAATACCTATTGAATGCATGTATTTTGAATCTAGACCTTGTGAGAAATTATCTTTAGCTAGGAAATAATGACCTATAATTATAAATCACTATCACAAATTTTTTGGTTAGACAAGTAGTTGGGTGGATTGGCTAGCATGAGCTAGATCCTAGAAGCAAAAGCTTTTTACGAGGCTATCAATCCACCTTCTTTAAACACTTAAGTTGGTAAATTAAAATGGAAACATTTGAATAAAATGAAAAAAAAAAAAAACTAAGAATATAAATAATATCAAATTAATTAATAAAACTAAATGTTTTGCTTAGATGGCAAAAATAAAGCAACTAGTTTAAATAATGCTAATTCTAAAAATTGGTTAAAACAAAGTTATGGTTTTTGGTTTGGATTGGTTTTATAAAGGTCCAAATAATGATTTATTTTGGGTTGGTAAATGGTTGTAATGGTGAATTTAAATGTTCTCAATAAAACCAAAGGGATAAATGATCAAAAAGAGGGCCAAGAAGGCAAAGGGGAAAATGGTCAAAATGAGGCCAAGAAGGCAAAGGGGAAAAGGGTGATCAAAAGAGTAAAGGGATATGGGTAAGAGGATAAAATGAAAAGAGGGTGATGAAGGAATAAAGTGGAATAATAAGACCAAAGGTAAATGAATAAATAAATCAAGATAACTAAACAACAAGATCACCTCAATACTTGAAGATGTTTGTTGATGAAGATTGGCTTGTTGAGGATCTTTGATGGTTTTGGTAGAGTTTCATTAATTCATGCTCTTTTCCTCCAAGATGTGGATGAATTATAAAATGATAACTTCCTTCAAATAATTTAAACAAGATGTTAATGACCAAAGAATAACTTTCAACTTAACCTTGGGTGAAGGAGAGTGGGGTATTTATAGCATTTGATGTTAAGAAACATGCCAAAAGAAGGGAATAGTGAAATATGGTGTCATTTCTCATGTGATGAATTAATGAGTCAAAGATGAGGTTGGTGGTGATTCCCATTTGGTTTGGTGAGTCTTACACCTTGCATATGATTCCAATTTTGAATGGGAATCATGCACATGGGTTTGAAGGAGGCTTAAATACTTTTCACCACCCTTTCTTGTCTTCATCCAAGCATTTAAAGAGTTGGCACACCAAATGTGACACCATTTTCCATGTGTTGCATGAATAGTCAAAGATGATGTTGGTGGGGATTCTTATTTGGGTTAAGAAGTCAAAAATGAGTGCCCTTTGTGTTTTCCAAAGCATTAAAGAAGTAGGTATCTCATTTTGAAGACTACTTTCATGTATGAAAGAAAAATACATGTTGAATGATCGCCCTTTAAGGGTAAATTTTCCATAATTCAATGGGGGGATTGTGATGCTTAAATGAGGTCATTAATCACCTTGGGAAAGGGTCCTAGGTGGGGTATGATGTCTCACAGCAAGCCACCTCACTTCTAGACCATGTCACTTGCCATATCACCTTCCATATCACTTGACATGTCTTTTTCCATGTCACTTGCCATATCACTTGCCATGTCACTTACTATGTCACTTACCATGTCATATGCCATGTCATCATGAATAGTAATAGTGGGTCCCATAATGAATAGTACTTTTGAATAGTAATTTCAAATAGTGATTTTTAATAATATTATGTGACAAGGAGAATAGTGATTTGTTTGGGTTAAGAGGGGTTTGTTAAGGTTGAAGTTTTAGGGGGTCTTTAGGGGATCTTGAGGTATTTAGTTATTAAAAAATGTATGTGTGCATTTTTTTAGTGTCTACATTATGTCCCTTTTTGTTATGCAGCTTTAAATTAACAAACCACAAAACAAAAATAAATCACTTGGTCAAAGGTTAGGGTTCTCTAAGTATAGGAGGAGGTGTTCCTCCTCAAACTAAGATTTGATGAGGAATGGCTGAATCAAGTGTAGGTTTGATAATCAATTGGTAGGAAGGCATTAGGTGGGTAGTTAGGCACGTGAAATTCCAATGGGTGAAAGGCAACTAAGCATGGTATTTGAGATTATGCAAAGACTAAAACTACCAATATTGGTAAAAATAAGTTCAATCCTAGGACACATGATAGGGATAATCAGTCTATAATGTTGGTTATAGCTGATCGAGTTAGGCCTATCAAGCCATCTAGGTAAGGTTGATGTTGGTTACAAGTATCCAAGGTAATAAGTTCTAAAAAATAACATAATTTGTCAGGTCATGCATCAGGTGGTGTAAAATTTTAAGTGTTCAACATGGCAAGGTTGGTCAGTGTGGTCAAAATTTGTTATAAAACATGCTAATCATCTAGGTCAAAAGCAACCAATGTCAAGGTGGATGTGGTGAAAGTGTGGGTGTATTAGATATGATTTGGAAAGTGATGGCCAAGCTAATTCTAGATACACTCAAAAAATAGACACTTTTTATATAGTTCTATGGACAAGAATCTAAAAAAAATGCCAAGCTAAATGTAGTTATTTTGAGGTGGGAAGTGTGGGTTAACTTGGTTTCCCTAACTTGATGTATCATGTAGTTACGTCTAGTTAAAGGACATTGGAGAAAGGGAAGCTCCAAAAGGTGGAAAATATGGGTATGAAATAGTTTTCTAATTGGTTCGATGGAAATGATGGATGAGATTACTTAGGATACAATTAGATGATTATGTCAGCTATGAAAAAGGATTTTTTAGCCATGGATAAGTAGGTTCAAGCATGAAATTTCTACCACCATTTTAAAAAAAGGGAGAAATATGCTTTACCAAGTGTTAAAAAATATGGCACTACTCAAATTACCATGGTGACCTGATGGGTTCTTTCATCACCATCCAATTAAGATGACATTATGCACACTCTATGAAGATTTAAGGAAGCAAAGGAGCACAATGGGTAAAAAAGAAGTGATGAAGATTTAAACCCTTAAACCTTGAGCTAGAGGGGCCCCAAAATAAGTAAGCATTGTGTTGAGGGAATTCAAAGAAATAATATGAGGGGTTTTAGAATATAGAGCGAGGTGAATAATAATAATAATAAAATAAGGGAGCAGGTTGTGGATTTTGTGCATTAAATCAAGGGTTTAGATTACATGAGGAAGTAAATAAGGAGATATATGTAGAAGCAACACAACTGGTGACCACACTCTAAAGAGGTGGAGGTTGAATTAGAGAACATACAAGAGATCTAATAAAGGATGAGGTGAAGGCAGACCAGGAGATAGATGAAGAGATAGGTAGAGAAAATAATGATGTTATAGATAAATACGAAGTTAGAGAATGATGGAAGGAGCTAGGCATGAACATATATATAAAAAGAAAAGAAGGCCAGGTAGAATAAGGAATGTCAACAAGGGAAACAAAAAAATATGAAATGAAATAGAGAAAAGAGAAGAAAAATAAGAGGTAGAAGATGTGGGGTGAGAGATATACTAAAGAATGATAGAGTGGAGAATTTGTAAAGGATGGGGAGAGAAGTGTAACAATCATCAAGGGCAAGGGGAGGATGGGAAATATGGGGGGGCATGAAGGGTTTGAAAATAAGTCTAAAAATAGACCAAGGATAAAATAGTTTGGTGATGAAAATGAAAAATAAGGCAATAAGTGGAAGAAAGGAAATCAGAGGAAAATGAGTGAAATGAGGGGAAAAAAAGGATGAAATGAGAGTGAAGAAGTAAGTGGTATCTTAACCAAGTAAGCATGGATGATGATAGGTAAAAAATCAAATAATATGGTGGTTTTGGAGATGAGAATGGGATGGAAATGGGAAAAGGGTTAAGAAAAACAAGGGGAAATAAAGGATGGGTGAAGAAGAAGTTGAATAGATAAGGTATGCATCAATTAACTTGTTAGAAGAGGTTGACAAGCCGAAAAGGGGTGAGGTTGTGAATAAATAGGGGAACATAAGGAAAGTGCATGAGATGAAAATAAGGGATGAATATTAGGGATGATAAGAATAAAATGGAAGAATTGAAGTAGGGATGTAGAGCACAGATACTCACATAGTTACAAAAGATAAGGGATTACTAAGATGGAAAGAGGAAAAGGGGAATGCAAAAGGCAAAAGGCAAGAACTAAGAAGAAGAAAAGAGGAAATTATGGAAGGCTTCTCAAAGGATAAATACCTAGGTAAAAACTAGTTGTGGAGGAAAAAAAGAAGACAAAAAGGATGAAAAGATGGGAAAAAAGTAAACAAGAAGAATGGAAAAGGGGTACGGTGGGAAGAGTGGTGAAATGGTAGAGAGTGGCAGTACATGTAAAGAAAAAGTGAAACAACAAAAGAAATAGAAATATTTCAAGATGCACGATATGATGTGAAATTGGTGCAAAAAAGAGAGTGATAAAGAGGGTATGAAAAATAGCCAAGGGTGAGGGGAGATGATGAGGATGGTAAAATAAGTTAAAGAGGATAAATTAAAATATTGGTATTAAGTAGAGAGAGGGACCAAAAGCATGAAAATTTGGTGAGGGAGTGAGATAAAAATTATGCACAATAAAAGGTGATGGGGAGGCTTGTGAGGTAGAGTAGGTGGTGGATTTATGGGAGATAAGAGGGGCCAATGAGGAAGGCTATCAACCCTTGTGTTAAAATAGATTGACAAGTGTAAAAGTGGTTAAAAGAGATTGACAAGCTAAATAGAGGGAGGTCATGAGGGGAGAGGTAGAGAAGTGGAGGAAGAGATTTTAGGAGGGAAAATAAGATAAAGGAGGTGGCTTAGCTGACCTCAATAATTGAGTGCTACCTACATAGTCCAAAAATACATTAGGCCAATGTAGTTTTCCTAATAATGGAGAAAAGATTAAGAGGAAGTTTTAGATGGTGTTAAAATATAAAGATGCTTAAGAAAGAATTCAAATATTCTTTGATACAGGATGCCTTAAGCAAGATGGTGTTTTTAGCAGTGGAAATGAGTGAGAAGAAAAAGGGGATGGGAAGTAGTTGTTAGTGGCCAAGCTGCCCTTAGAAGTAAAACAACACCTACATAGTCTATGGACATCAAGCCAATGTAGTTCAACAAGGTTTAGGTGAGTGGTTTTCAAATTATTTTCCCTAATTTGATGGACCACGTGGGTTGATTTGGGAAGATGGAGAAGTTGTTGTAAAATAGTAGTTTTGGGTATTGGTGAAGGTGATGGTGAAAGTGCATGGTGTAGATTGGTAAATAGTTACCATAATGATCCCATATTTAGTAGGATGAGAGACACAGATGGGTAAGGGATGATAAATAAGAAGGGAACATAATGTTAAGTACCATAAATGACCTTTAATGGAGCTAATCCATAGAAGAGGTGCCTTTGGGAGGAGGTTGCACCTCCTAAAATTATGCAAGGGTCGAAGCCTAGAGATAGCATCTACCAATGTGGGCTGAGTTTTACGAGGTGGGATTCTATTAGGATCTGCATAGTTGGTTTGGCCAAGTTTCATCACCACTATGAGATAATTTTTAAGGGTAGTAGTGAAGTAATAACTTGAAAAGAATTTATTTTACCACTAAGTATATTCTACAAGGAAGTTAGCAGCATGGTGAGAGATAGAGGATGGACCTTGCCTGACCCAAGAGCTATATGGGTAGGTTAGACAAATGGTGCTCATGTCTACATGCTCTATCCTAGTTCCCTAAAATTGATGACTTAGGGTTCTAATTAGAAGAGGTCTTAGTATCAAGAAGCTACATGGTCTAGGATATTGGTTATATAATTGGAGAAGGGGACTATTCCCCTACCATAGATAAACTCTGAGCTGATACAAAAGAAAATACTACCATGTTTGAGTAGGCACTGCCAATGGTTGGGGTTTGATGTTTATATCCTATGGTAATGTGCTAGTAGTAATAAGAGGGTAGAGAGGATAGGAAGGTGAATTTATTATCATGAATTCATGGTGGCCTACCTCTAATGGAAGAGTTTTTATAGCAGTAATAATTTGGGAGTTACCACCTCCAGTAATAGTGGTAGTTATGAAAGAGTGATCATTACAGTGGCCCATGGTTAGAAGCCAATTTATGTCAACTGGGATAAAGATGAAAATGATTTAAATAACCACTAGGCCTACCAGGATGATAAGATGATGAAGTAAGGAAATACATCGGATGTAGATCAGATGATAAGAGCAATAAAAAGATTCATGATGGTGCATAATGGGTTTATCGAGATGACTAATCAAATCAAGGGTGATGTGTCTATATGAAAAGGTAAGTAGACATGACCATTTTAATTGGGAAGATTGTTCAATGGAATCAATTACATCATGTGACCTTCCTAGTCAGTGGAATGGAGAATCATGTCAACAATGAAGAATGGTCAAATATTCTATTTAAAGAATCATGATAAGGATGAATGTCTATCCTTGAGTTATTTGGTTTTTCAAGTTATAGAGAGTATAGATAACTACATAAGGTTGAATATAGTGGAAAATATGAATAATGGTGGAGATAATTAGAAACCCTCATGACCCAAAATAATTAAAATGGTGAACATGTGGATCTATCAGATACTGCAACATGTAATGGTGATAATGGATGTATTGTTAGATTAACAACAAGGGGAGAAGCACCCATGATCCAAGCTTGAGCCTAAATTATTACCTCCATAGTAGTGAAGAAGGCAAGAATTTCACTACACAAGATGTAGGGATGGAGAACATGACCGTTAACCTATCTATGGGGGGAACCCTCATTGTCAAAAGGTATGTGCACTAAGGCAACAACCAATGGTACCTATGCAAGTAGAACCACTAGCGTAGAGGATGTAATGGCTATGATAGGTGAGCAGAGTGAAAGACCCAAAGTATAATTTTATTCTCATCCTATGGGGATGAATGTGGGAGAGGATAATAAAGTATACCCTTTAGTGGTTCCTAAGACAGAGAATGCTATGAATGTTAGTTCAGGGAGTAATCAAGTAGAAGGATGGTTGAACATAAATCCAGAGTCACTAGATAATTAGTCTAATGCTTAGGTAGGAAAATAATGTATGCATGTGCTTTAGGCAATATGTGTATAATATAATGACTATGTATGTGTCATGTGACTCCTTGCACCCTAAATAAAACATTACATAATTTATTGTAAACATGTACAAAATGTGCTAGATGTCACTGATAAAATGTTATCATGCTTAAGGTTATGTGGATACCTATGAAGGTTATGGTAATGGTTATGGGTGGTATGGTTATGGTTGTATTCTCTCTTAATTTAAAAAAATGATTATTGTTGTTGTAACACTAGATGGTAACAAGCATGATGAAAACATCAACCAAACATAGTAAGATAAGAATAGGGCACGATGATTTTTTTTTGACAAGGACCAAAAATAGACTCAAAATGGGATTGGATTAATGAATATAATCCCTTCAAATTCTATGCATGAATGGTCATTAGTTGATAAAAATTTTTCTTGATCATAGGGTCTCGAGTAAGGTCTAAATCCCTTGATTTATAGATAGTCTAAAGGGAAGATGGGTGATAGGTGGTGTGAAGAGTAATGGGTGATATGTATGATAACCTCATGTGAATTATTTTGCTCCTTCTATAGATGACCTAAGAATGGTAATAGACAAGTCCATGTCATATGCTAGATGTAGACTAATCAATGTGATAAGTCTACATGTGAAAGTTGATTGTGTCTTTCAACTTATTATACTACTTAAGAGCCGATTGTGGTTTTAAAATTTATTGTTCTAGTGGGTATTTTGCTTTATTGTTGTATATGGGAAGCTGATTGATGTGGGAAGTGTCCAATAAATTGATCTATTTTTTACAAATTTAACTTAGCCATCTTTCAAGGGAGTGGTCTAAACTTATTGGCTTTGTTTAATGTTTTTAATATTTGTCCTTCAAGAGAGCAGTCTACCTTACATTTAGGAATTTTTATTTTGTTTTTGGGAAGTTTTCCTTTAAAGGAGTAGTCTATAATGCTTAAGATATTGACCCAAGTAATATTTTGGTATGAAAATTATTTTTGGATGTGATTTTTTTAGACATGTACAAGTCTAATTAGGTTCAAAGGTTTACCTTTATGAGAAAAAAATTTAACACAAGAAGGTTAATGATATGAAAAGGTTTGGTTTTTGAGAGACAATGACCTTGGGATTCCATCTTGTTAGAGAAAAAAATTATCCATGAGAACCATGCTATGGGTAGAGCCATGGTACCCACATTTAGGATTAGGCTATGACTATGATGGTTAATCACATGGTTCTATGTTGTAATCAATTGTCCTCAAAAGGAGAGGAGAAATATGGGTGAAGGTTAAAATCTCATAATAAGGGATAAGTTTATGTTAGACAAAAGGAGTGAGATTGATCCTTATTTAACAAAAAAATGGATGCAGATGTAAAGCATTGAGGGGCTCAGGTTCTTTTTTGTCTTTGAGAGAGGATAAATTATAAGCTCATGATCCATACTTATGGGTAATGATGTAGGGTCCAAGGTAATTAAAAGTAAACTTGCCTCATTTACTCTTTTACATATCGGTCATGTGTTGGTTTTCCTTTAGGACAAGGTCACCAATATTAAATCCCCATTATTTAAAGTACTTATTATAAGTGTGTTTGATACCCTCTTGATAGATACAAAGGTATGTGAGGTCTGTTAAATGACACTCATCAACTAGCTCAAGTTGAGCTAAATGGTGTTGATGAAAATCTTCTTAGAAATAAGCTCTTGCAAAGATATGCAAAAAAGGGGGATTTGGATGCCAAGAGGCAAGACTACCTCTGTTTCAAAGACTAAAGAGAAAGGGGTAGCACCTATAGAGGTTTGAATGCTAATATGACAGGCCCATAAATTGAATGGGATGTGTAACTACCAATCTTGACATGAAGAACTAATGGCTTTCGTGAGCATTTTGTTAAAAGATTCTGCTTGTCCATTTGTTTGTGGATGATAAGGTGAGAAAAATATTAAATCAATGCTAAATGCATCACATAACCCTTGGACCTACTTTTTAAATATTTACCATTATCAGTGATGATCTTATGAGGAACACCAAAGTGGTAGATGATATGATGGTTGATAAATTTTATAATCTTCTTCACTTTGGTTGAGATAAGAGGGATAACTTCCACCCACTTGGTGAAATATTCGGTGGCTGTGATGTTAGAGCTATGTCACTATGAAGAATGGGGGTTAATTTCCCTAATGAGATTGAGCCCCCATTGAGATAAATACCAAAATTCCTTATATACCTAGAGGATATTGGATGGTACATGATGTAAATTATCATGATGTTGACATTTTACACACTTTTTTACATAATAAAAATAGTTTAGTTGAGGGTGGGCCAATAGTAGCCAAGGTGAAAGATACATTTAGCAACTGCTAGGCCACTAAAGTGTCTCCTATAAATCCCATCTTATTTTTCCTTGATGGCATTGGAAGATTCATGATTACTTGGGTAATGAAGAAAGAGACTATCAAAACTGCATTTGTAAAGGATTCCTCCTAGGATGGTGTAATGAGAAGAATAAAGGATCTTTGGGCATTCCTATAGAGGTTGGGAGGAACGATGCCTAAGTCAAGGTAGTTAAGAGTTTGGTCATACCAAATGCTGGGTGAGGATTCCTCTACACTAAAAATGGTGGGGATATTAGATTGGTTATAGGAGGGAGTGGTAAAATGATGAATGGTGACAAGGATTTTAGAATTGGAAGGCTAAGAAGGGATCTAGGAAGTAAGGCAAGCCATCATATCTATGAATTTATTGGTAGATCGAGGAACATATTAGACCAAGTAATGTTTAAATGATGTTAAGAGTTTATCAACTAAAAGTTTATATTTTTTCAAGACACCATTATTACATTGATAGGATCCATTGACCTAGTTGACCACAAGCTGGAAATCACCAAAAACATGGATTTCCTTAGTTCCCAAGGTTAGAGTAGTTTGGAGACCTATCACTAGAGCTTCATACTTAGCCATATTATTCATACATTCAAATTCAAGTTTGAAGGAGAGAGGAAAGGGTTCACCATCAAGTGAAATGAGGATAGCTCTAGTGCCCCCTCCTTGTTGGCACTTTGAGCCATTGAAGAATGGTTATTTGGTAGGTTATGCCATCATCTTGAAAAAGATATATGATATCTTTATTCAGAAAGGCAAGAGGAGGTGGTTGGTTATTTGGTAAAGGAGCTTCAACCAATTGGTCATCAATGGCCTTCCCTTTAATTGAATTCTATTAGAGAAATTCAAGGTTGAATTCAGTTAGGAGCATGATCCACTTAGCCATACACTAATTTTGGTATAGTTTAGAGTGCATGTACTTGAGTGGGTTGGTATTAGTGATGATATAGGTTTTATAGTTAAGAAGGTAGTGGAAAATCTTGGTGGTCATAAAGGTCAAAGCTAAGTAGAGTTTCTTAGTATGTGTATACTGAGCCTCATATTATACAAGAATGTGGCTAATGTAGTATATGGCTTGATCTTTATGTTATTCATCTCAGTGAGCCAACTTTGCCCCTAGGGAATGGTTAGTGGTAGAGATATATAGGTAAAAGGGGTGGTCATCCTTAGGAAGGGTAAGGATAGGTGTGATAAAAGGTATTATTTGAGAGAATCAAATTCCTTTTGACAATCACCATTCCATTTTAAAGATACATCCTTCTTTAGAAGGTGATGGAAAGGTTAGCACTAGTCTAAAAGTTGGGAAGTGAAATGACAAATAGATTAAAGTTTTCCCTATAGGCTATGGAGCTGCTTAAGGTTGGCTTGAGGAGGTATCTATAAAATTGCTCTAACTTTAGTAGGGTCTACTTTAATTCCATGAAGAGAGATGATAAAGACAAGAAGCTTTCTTGAAAGGACCTCAAAAAATCATTTCTTGGGATTAAGGTGAACATGAAACAAATGAGGTGTTTAAATATGATTGTAAGAATAGTCAAGTGATATGTTCAGAGTTTGTATTTCTCAAGAAGGTCATCCACATAGTCTTCTACAATCTTATGGATGATATCATGGAAGATATAAGTCATGGCATATTGGTAGGTTGCACCAACATTCTTTAACCTAAAAGGCATGACTTTATAGCAAAAGGTCCCCCAAGGGGTGGTAAAGGCAGTTTTATGCTGATCTTTAGGAACAATCAAGATCTGATTATAACCTAAAAACCCATCCATGAGAGATAACATCTCATGGCTAGCCATGAGATCAACAAGCTAGTTAATTCTAGGTAGAGAAAAGTCATCCTTGGGGTAGGTGAGGTTAAGGTCACAAAATTCCACACAAATGTGGAGACCCCTAATGACTTTGGTGATAGGTAAAATATTTAAGACCCTTTGGGAGTAGTCAATGGGTTGAATGAAGTTTATAGAGAGGAGATGCTACAAATTTTATTTGACAATAAGGGATATGCAAGGATGCATGCATCAAAGTTTCTATTTAACAGGCTTGGCATCATGATGAGTGACTATGTTATGGGTAGAAATAGTGGGGTCAATCTTGGACATATCACTATAAGACCAAAGAGAATGTTATGTTGTGGTCTTAGAGGAAAGAGGATAAGTCTAAAAATTCTTTGGAATTCAATGATTGGCCCAATTTGACAATGTGGGGGTTGTCTAGGGTGCCCAAGTTGATATCTATGGTGGATTCATTTGACATGGTTGAGGCTTCAAGAGGAAGGGATTTGTGGATAGAAGAATCCACCACACCAAAGTAGGTAAGAATGAAGTCATCATCTTGATGTTGGATGGTATTAATGGTAGGAGAATCATTTTATACATTTTAGGGTGCATGAGTGGAAGGAATTTGGTTTTACCACCTTTTTGTTACATGAGAGGCCCAAACTAATGGTATTGACTAGAAAAAATAGTTAGGGGGATGATGTCAGATTCTTTAGGTAGGGAAAGTGGTTAGGTTGGTGAGGATGGGATATATTCCTCCATGGTGGCAATGGGTTTGGGTGAATTGGTGGGTTATTCAATTGGTTCATATCCAAGCTAAATGACTCATGAGGTTGCAAAGTTTTGATATGGGGTAAATCATGAGGTCCTTATTCATAGTGACCAAGGCCAAATCCTTTCCAAGAACATTCATAAAGATACAACTTAGCTAACACTGGTTTTTTAAGAAGGAAAAGTTAGAGGTAAATGGTCAAACAAATGAATTATTGGTAGGGGCTAGAAGTGGCTATCAAGTCCCTCATAAATGAAAATTTTTTGATGGTTAGCAAGCCTAAAGGGGATGATGGTTCCAATGTTAGGGTCATAAGAAGGGTCATGTTTGATATTCCCATATTCTTAGGGATTAGAGAAGGTATCCAAGGCTAAGAGCCTATATTCCCCAAGGGAAAGATGTTGGAATGTGGTTGCCATGGGGTTCTTTATAGGTATTTGGGAAGAAGGGATAGACGAGCTAGTAGAAGCTTCATCAACATTTGGTGTGGAAGTGTCACAGGTTTTGGTTGGTGGGGTTGTGTCATTAGTATATGGTTTTGAGATAGATGAAGGAGGAAGGAGGATGTCATTAGGCCAATATGTCATATTATAAGATGTGAAAAAATTAGGGTTAGCATGAATAGTCACAATTTCCCTTCCTACTCAAATTTGACACATCGATGTAAGGTGGAATGGAAATAAGTCATGGCATGAATCTAAGGGTGCCCAAGTAAAACATTGTATTTTAATTATCATTCCACAATATAAAAAAGTTCAAAAATGGTACAGGGCCCTACATTGATATGGAGGACAACTGTGCTCAAGGTAGAAGCCATGATATCATTGAAAGAATGAAGGATTGTTGTGTTTTTAGACATGACATTCATGGGTAAGTGTAGTTGGTTATAAATGTGGGAGGAGATAATATTGATGCTATATCCTCCATTAATCATCACTTTTTTGATGTAAGTTTGATTAATGTATGTCGTAATGAAGAGGGGGGGATCAGGATCCTCTGAATGAATAAAAGTTATTTCTAAATCTTTGAAGGTGAAAAGGTTGAAATTTCAAAGGGGCCAAAAATGGTAGTGAGAGGTTGAGGGTCATTGGGTTAGACCTTGATCGATTACAAGGCTTTTTGAGTGCTTGGCAATGATGGGGAGAGGTAGAGACTAACTCATATAAGCTCATTTTTGGCAAAGTTTGGTGAAGTTGTTTGAGGATAGATTTACAAATAGATATTGTATATGGGTTAAGGTATGGAGGGTTAGATGGGGAGGCACCTAATATAGACACCTTGGGTTTGTTCAAAGATAGAGATGGTTGGGTATTATTTTCTTGGGAGTTTGGGGCAGGGTAAGTCTAAGGAATGGATGCCTTAGCCTTTCCTTTATCCTTTTGTTGGGCTCGAGATCGACTAACCATGTGAATAGTGTGGATAAGGAGGTTTTATAAATTATTTGGTTGCTTTAGTTCCTTCTCTTTAATTTTGGGTGAGATTAAATATTGGATGGGTTGAGTTAGTGGTTGGATTGGCAATGGGGATGAAGGAGGGCTGTCTAATAATAGATCATCATCTTCATATAGGTTATGAATAAGTATTTGGAGAGATTTATAGTTTTATGTGTCATTTCTTGGTGCCCTATGGTATGCACATATCAATTTATCATTAAACCAAGAGGGTTTGGTATGTGAAGGGTCAAAGGGTTTGATGGGTGGTAAGCTCAAGGAAGAATTTTGTAATAACCACTGGAGAATGGTTAAGTAAGATTTAGTTAAAGGTGGTAGAGGTTTAGTAATTTTTGTTTTAGGTGTTGAAGTAGAAGGTTGTTTGGATGTAGATTTGGTGGTAGGTGTCTTGGGTAAAGTGGTATTCTCGTTTGATGGTTTTATCTTAGGTAATATGGTTGACAAGATGGAAGCAGAGGAGGGTAAGGTAGGTAACTTAATAATTATCGGTGTAGTGAGGAAAAGTGTCTTAGAAATCAAGTATGAAGGTGTGACCAAAAAAAGGTTGAATTTTTCAAGGTAGAAGATGAGGACCCAAAATGGAGGGCAAGGTTGAGGGAGGTAAAATTCAGGGTTTTGGGCCTTTTGATGTTTTTACTTCTTTGATTGTTTTAGTTGTTGATTTTGGAGGGAATTTGGTTAATTTAGTTGTCTTGGTGAGTTTAGATTTTTGAGGATAAATTAATTTTGAGGAGGTTTTGGTTATTTGGGTGGAGGTTTTAGTTGGTTTAGAAGGGCTAGGACGGTGTGCCAAACAAGGGGTTAGAGGTTCTAGTTTGGTTCCCTTACCTTTGTTTTGACCTCTGATAGAAGGTTCCAAAATTAGAGGTTTGGTGGATAGAGTTATCTTCTCTTGTGAGATAGCTTCCAAAGAGGGAGTGGATGTTTTTATAGTAGGGGAGGTAGGTGTCGTATCCTCTAATGGAGGTGTGGGTCCTTCCATTAGGGGGATGGGGAAAGAGGTAGTTGAGGTAATGTTTTATTCAATAATGGGTTCATCCATAATCTCATTAATAATATGTGCCTTGTGAGATGGGTTTGGTTTATTTTCATGGTAAGGGGTAAAAGGAGCATGATTATAAAAAGGCTTATAGAATATGTCAAGGGCTTGGTTCAGTGGTGCATTGAGATTAATTAATGTAAGCTCCCCCTTGTCAATGAGGGATTTGACAAGGTATTTTAAGGTGTTACACCTATTAATGTCATGTCCTATGACTTAGTGAAGGTTTAATGGTCATTATCATTATACCAACTCGGTATGGGGTGAGAAGCATCAAACTATTAAGGTCATTTAATTGGTAGAAGTTGGATGATATTAGCTTTTAGTAACTTTTCAAAAATGGAATGATAGGGCTCCCTAATTAGAGTTAATTTCTTATGATTATTATAATTTTGGTTCCTTTGGTTTTGATTTTAATAATTAAAGGAGTTATAAGTTTGGTTCCTTGGGTTCTATTAGTTGGTAGATGGTGGTGGTGCAGCTTTGAGGAGAATGGAGTTAGTGGTTTCTTTATTTTTAGTGTTGGGATTGGTTTGGCTATTTGGTTTGGAAGAAAAGGGATCATTAGGTTTGTAAGTTGGGTTCTTACTTTTAAAATTTAACCTTCCTTCATCAATAGCTATATCTTCTAGTTTATGAGAAATGGTAAAAGATTCATCAAAGGTCTAAAAGCTCTAGACATGCAATATGGATGAAATATGTTTTGCACATGCCTAGGCAAAAATATCTATAATATCAAGTTGAGGAAATGAGAAGGAAAGTTGGTTGATTAGGCTCTTCCAATGAGCCACAAAATTGGCAATAAATCTATCTTCAAATATTTGAATGGAGTAGAGGTTGGTAATAGAAACTTTCCTAGATATATTGATCAAAAAGTGATCTAAGAAGTTTTGGGCTAATTGGGTGAAAGAGAGGATGGAATGTTTGGGTATGGCACTATACCAATCTAATGTTGGTCTGAATAATGACATAGGAAAGGTATGGAGGAGAAAAGAATCATCATGGTCAATCAAGTAGCATGAATTCCTAAACACTCTTAAATATTGTTGAGGGTCTTCCTTACTATTAAATTTGGTAAATTTTGGAGTTCCCATTGGGCCGAGTAAGGTCTGATGGGGATCAAAGAGTGAATAGGATCATTAAAATTTTGATCATAAGATAGGAAATTATGGGCTCCAAATATGGATGACATAAGGTTAGTCATATTATCCATGATCAAATTCATGAAATTTAATTGAGGTTTTTAGGATGTGTAGTTATATGGTATGTTTTGTTGAGGTTGGGCAATGTGTGAATAACTAGTGGATGGTTGAGATGACTCCATGTATTGGTATGTGGTCCTTGGAGGTTGGGTGGAAGATATATATTGTTATGCAGATGTTAATGGTTGGGTAGAGGTGGGTGGTTGGGTAACAAGCATATACCCCTGAGGGTTATGAAGATAACTAAAGGTTGCATGTTAGGTTAGAGTGGTGTTTGGGTTAGTGGCTAATGGAAGGGTGGTGACTCTTGTGTTGATTTATGGTAACATGAGGGTATGGACACCTCAAGAATTGGAAGTGGATTAGTATTTGATGGATTGGAGGTAACTAGAGTAATATGGGTAGAGTTAGAGGTGGACACTCGTGTTAGGGCATTGGTAGTTTACATTGGTAGGTT
Organism: Torreya grandis; assembly: GCA_037957365.1. NCBI lineage: Eukaryota > Viridiplantae > Streptophyta > Pinopsida > Cupressales > Taxaceae > Torreya > Torreya grandis. Next base: position 870,247 of record JARHVA010000177.1, read on the forward strand.
AGTTTCAAAGGACTTATTGGTTGATGATAATGTTTAAGCAACTATAGGTTGAGTAGTTCTCATGGTAGTGGAAGTATTATCCATGAGATGGAGAGGCATATCCTAAGGTGGGTCTATAGGTGGGGTTGAAATCAATATTTGGTAAGATGTGGTTCTTAGGTAGTGTTGTAAGGCTACATGGTTGTTTTTTAGTAAAGAAGCAAAATCCATATCTCCTAGGACTACCCAAGTAGGACTTCCTAGAGAGTGAGGGGATTCTATAGTTTTTAAGGTTTGTTCTATAGATAAAGAGGTGGAAGTTGGTGATGGTTGATTTTGTGGTGTGTTTTGTTCCTCTAGGTCTTTTTTCTATTAACGAGTGAGAACCATATGAGAAGGTAAGAAAATGATGATGCATTCTCACACCTCAAAAAAAGATAAATAAGAAAAAGATTCAAGGAAAGCAATGCATTCACTAAGAGTGTATTATATCATATGATTCTTTTTTATCTCTCTTTTGGTTTATGCCTTATAAAAGTGTGAAGAGGAAATTAGTTTGAATAGGTCCTAAACAAGGTAGTCTATGTTTGGTTTTGGGTTTATGTTTAGGCACTAAAAAAAAAGTTTGTATTGGATTGAGTACATGGATTGGTGCTTGGGTCTTGATTTCCTCACTTCATGATCCCATATCGAGTATAGTTTCTTAGCCAATATATATCAATCACCAAAGTGTATACTCAACCAAAGAGCTGAGTTGGTTATCCCCTCAGTGATTAAATCCAAGTATGATAAATGGGAAAGGATAAGGTTATCTACTAGGTGATGAAATCCTATTCGGGCCTTATCTCAAGTGATTTTTATGTTGTTTTGTAATTGGTTTGGTTTTTGTAACATGTATGATGCTATGGTTAATGTGCTTGATTAATTAAACTATGTGAACTAACCAACACAAGCAAATAATGGATGCAGTTAATTTTAACCAAGAGGAAATTTTTGATTTATTTTCAATAAAGACAAAAACAAAAAAAAATCACCTAAATTAAACATAAAAATTCAACCCTAATCCTAGGATGAAATCTCTTTGGATATTTTAGAAATGTAAGAAAAAAGAGTGAAAATTTTTACTTTTTTATATTCCAATTTTCTAAAACAAAAGAAACTAAAACTTATGTTTAGAAATAAAGGAATGCTTAATTTTTATAAATACAATTACATCTAAATTACATTTTAATAATTCAACTAAATGTATTAAAATAAGTAATGAACCCAAGAAAACTCAAGGGTCCCACCGGGAGTGCCAAAATGTTTCTATCTAATTTTTGTTTTTTCCTAAGTGTGAAAAGAAGAAACTAGTGGAGAAGGGTGTGTAAAAAAATACCTATTGGATGAGCATGTTTTTAATTAAAAATATATGATAAATATTAGTTGGCTAGGGAATAATTACCTTCAATTATAAATCACTACCACAAACTTGTTGGTTAGACAAGTTGTTGGGTAGATTGCCTAGCATGAGCTAGATCTTAGAAGCAAAAGCTTTCTAGGAGGCTGTCAATCTACCTTATTTAAACACTTAAGTTGGTAAATTAAAATGTAAATATTTGAATAAAATGATATAAAAATTAAACTAAAAATATAAAATAATATAAAATTAATTAATAAAACTAACTGCTTTGCTTAGATGGCTAAAATAAAGCAACTAGTTTAAATAATGCTAATGTTGAAAATTGGCTAAAACAAAGTTATGGTTTTTGGTTTGGATTGGTTCGATAAAGGCCTAAATAATGATTTGGTTTGGGCTATTAAATGGTTTTAATAGTGAATTTAAATTTTTTAAAAAAATATAGAGGGATAAATGATCAAAAAGAGGGCCAAGAAGGCAAAGGGGGAAATGGTCAAAGTGAGACCAAGAAGGCAAATGGATAAATGGTCAAAATGAGGCCAAGAAGGCAAAGGGGTAAAGGCTGATCAAGAGAGTAAAGTGATATTGGTAAGAGGATAAAATTAAAAGAGGGTGATGAAGTAATCAAGTGAAATAATAAGTCTAGTGGGAAAGGAATAAATAAATTAAGATAACTAAACAACAAGATCACCTCAAAGCTTGTAGATGTTTATTAATGAAGATTGGCTTGTTGAATATCTTTGACGATGTTGGTAGAGTTTCATTGATTCATGATCTTTTCCTCCAAAATGTGTATGAATTAAAAAATTATAACCTCCTCCAAATACCTACAATAAGATGTTAATGACCAAATACTAACTTGCATCTTAACTTTGGGTGAAGGAGAGGGGGTATTTATAGCATTTGATGTTAAGAAACATGCCAAAAGAAAATAATAGTGAAATATGGTGTAATTTCTCATGTGATGCATTAATGAGTCAAATATTAGGTTGGTTGGGATTCTCATTTGGGTTGGTTAGTCTCCCACCTTGCACATGAGTCCAATTTTGAATGAGAATCATGCACATGGGTTTAAATGAGGCTTAAAGACTTTTCACCACCATTTATTATCTTCATCAAAGCATTGAAAGAGGTGTCACACCAAATTTGGCACAATTTTCCATGTGGTTCATAAATATTAAAATATGAGGTTAGTGGGGATTCCTATTTGGGTTGGTGAGTCTCCCATTTGGGTTAAAAAGTCAAAAAGAGGTGCCCTTTGTCTTTCCCAAAGCATTAAAGAGGTAGGAATCTCATTTTTAAGGCTAATTTCATGTTTTAAGGAAAAATAAATGTTTAATTATGTCCCCTTAAGGTTAAATTCACCATATTTTAAGGGGGAGCCTTATGATGCTTAAATGAGGTCATTAATCACCTTGGGAAAGGGTCCAAGGTGGGGTATGATGTCCCACATCAAGCCACCTCACTTATAAGTCATGTCACTTACCATATCACCTTCCATGTCACTTTACATGTCACTTTCCATGTCATATTCCATGTCAATTACCATGTCACTTTCTATGTCACATGTAATTTCACTTTCCATGTCATCATGAATAGTGATAGTGGGTCCCATAATGAATAGTATTTTTTAATAGTACTTTCAAATAGTGATTTTGAATAATATTATGTGACTAATAAAATATTTATTTTGTTGGGTTAAGAGGGTTTTGTTAAGGGTTAAGAAGGTTTAGGGGGTCTTGAGGCATTTAGTCATTGAAAACTAAGTGTGTAGTTTTCTAGTGTCTTCAGAGTTATTGGATAGACTTGTGTCAATTGCCCCCACATTATGGTGAGATGTTTGAATATGGGAATTTTCTTTATAGGTATTAAAATGATCTAATCCACTAATCTCATTATTTGGAGTGATTTGAACCATTATGCAATCAAAAAATGAGGGAGGGAAAGAGGTATCCCAAGAGTGAGGATCCTATTGGGAAGTAAGGATAGGAAGAAAATAACACCCCATATAGTATCTAAATAGATTCAAGTTATTCAAAAAGATTCTAAGAGGGTATTTCTTAATTCTTGAATAAATATTCTAAGATTAGGAAACAAGAATGAAAAATAGGGGAATAATCAACCAGATAAAATGTTGACCAACAAGTACAGAGTCAACTAGGTCGACAAAGTGTGTGAAGAAAATTCACAGAATAAGAAGATAAGAGGGCACATTCAAGTTAGTCAACTATGTTCTATAAGGGATAAAATTAAAATATGATAAAGAGATTACACAATTATATAGGTTGGTAATGTACTGATGAATAGGGAACAAGCTAAGAAATAAAAGGATGTAGTTAGATAGGTTGACTATGTACTACTAAGATAGGGGAATAAATAATAATATAAGAAGACATAGTCAGACAAGTTGACTATGTACTGCATGCAAAAAAGATAAACAATTTGTAAGAGACTATATCAATAGAAATGATAATTTTCTAAAATAGATAAAGATTTTTCAAAATGGAATCTAAGTAAATAAAATTAATCACACAAGCAATTAGATCAATGTGATTGATCTAATTGGAACACAGACAAACCTTGCACCAATGTTGGGTAATGCAAGTTTTAAATTACAACATACAATTATCAAATAGAAACCAACAACTTGAAATTAAAATTTAACTAATTGGTCATCCTAAGTGTGATTAAGTTATAATCAAGTATAATTTTAATGTGATTAGGAATTTATTTGTAATGAGGAACTAGAAAGCAATCTAAGGTTGGTTTTATGATGTTTAGGTTAGAAGGAATCTATATTGGCAATGGTATTATCTTGGTATTGGGACCTAACCCGTCACTTCATAATCCTACAATAATAAGGGTGTCTTGTGCTTTGCCAATATATACCATCAACCACATGTTTATACTTGGCTAGAAAAGCAAGTTAGCTTTATCCTTGGTGATGAAATATAAGTAGGTATACCTTTGGAATACAAATGTTTAATTATTTTTAAATGTAAATTTATTCAAAAGTGTATGTAAAATATAAATTTATGCACCTAAATATACTTGCCCTAACTATTGCACTAATCTCATTATTATATTAATTAATCCCATAGCCATAGTCATAACCAATTAATTAAATTTTATCTCCCATCATATATCCCCTACATCATGATAACCTTTATAAACTCCCATGACATATTAATCCTCTCATTATCCCACTAAAATTCTATTTAACTATCAATCCTACCTCATTAACTAGCTACTAGCCCACTTGCCAATTAAAAATTCATATTTATTCCAACTATCCCTAGCAAACCTATTTCTAGCCTTTCTTAAACACCTATTGTTGACCCAATTTTGCCCCTCAGGCAATATCTCGGTCACCTCCTACACCTGCTTCGCAGGCCCAGTCATTTCAGGTTGCAAGGTCCACTTTCAGGTCTTGACAGCGCCGTTGCAGAGAATAGGCAGCGAAGGACAGAGTCTTCAGACGTCCGCAAGAGAAGAAAGGGGGAAAAAAATGAAGTTTTGACACTTAGTCAAAACAGAGGCAGGAAAAAATGCAGAGGGCGGAAGAATTGCCGCCCACTACAAGGGCGGGTAAAATGAGCCCGTCTACGAAGAAAATGCAGAGGGCGGCAAATTCACCGCCCACAACACAAAGAAAAGCAAAGACATCGGCCGACGTCGGCAATACTGCCGTCGTCGGCACCTTACAGAGACTGACGTCGGCAGAACCGCCGACGTCGGCAGCACAAGGGCAGGCACAAAAACCAGGAAAGCCCGCACCAAGGCGGCGAATCGAAAAACCTCACCCCATGGCGGTGAAATGAAAAACCCCGCCCCATGGCGGTGAAATGGAAAACCCCGAAAGGGAAATTGCCGCGCAGAGTATAACTCTACCGACGTCGGCAGCTTACTTTAACCGATGTCGGCAAGATTGCCACCGTCGGCAGCTTATCGGCCGACGTCGGCAGGTATTCCTACATGAAGTTCATGCAAAGGGCGGCAAAATCGCCGCCCACTATAAGGGCGGCAAAATTCCCCTGCAGTGCACAAGAAAAAACCCACCCAGCCGCCAAAGGAGAAGACCAGCACGCAAAACGAGGCAACTAGCATGGTCTTGGCAGACTTGTGATGTCATCAATAGTGTTTTTCAAACTTTTCAATGAGACTTCTCTTGGCTCTTCTGCTATAAATACAAGGACTTAGTCATTTTCTAAGGATCTTCCTGACTTTTGTAAAGAGCACTGCTCTGCAAATTTCCCACCTGAATCAATAAAAATACAGTTTTTACCTCCATCTTGGATTGATTTGCTGTGTATGCCCTGAGTATCATCTGTGTTTAGTCATTATCTTTCATGCTTTCACAGGTAATACCAACAGACCAGCTATCTGCAGGGACCGGTTCTACAGCTGAAAGGAGAAGAGCAATACTTGAGAAGGACAGAACAGAGTAAGTTGCTTGCAAGTGTGCATTCCACAGCACCTCGGTAAACCTCTGTGATGTATTTTCCATTATAGCCTCCCCCTTTGTGTTAGCAGCCTGATCCCTCTACCAGATGTGTAGAGTATACTTGCATTTCCCCTGATTCTGAGAGTGGATCTGGAAGGTCACTCATGTTTTTGGTGTATCACCTCCTTTAGAGTAGGCTGTTTGTTTTCAAGCTTTTCTCTTTCTCTTTTTACCCCCCCCCAAGTGTATACCTATATATCTATATTTTTGCATTCCCTGAAACAAACAAGATACATCAGAGGGAACTAGCCCATATCTAGAGACTCTCCTCTCCTGCTTCACTGTCCCACAGGCGAGAGAGGGGTTTCCATGTTGCGGGGAGAGGGCAGGAATCCGTGTTCCTACCGCTGGGTGCACTTTCCAGCGTCAACAGTTCTGGCACGCCTGGTGGGACTCGAATTTTATCAAGTTCTAACATAGTAGTATTTCAGGATTGATGTTGGTCCTGCTACAGTGATTTTCAAAGATTTCCAACATCTGGCGACTCCACTGGTAAGAGCTCAGTTCTTTTTTTTTTAAGACCAGTTACTTAACTTATATGCCAAAAGTTACCACCAGGTCAGCTTCAAGAAGGGTCCCCTTTGAGTTTGTTGAACTACCTTTAAACTCCGCTAAAAGACTCAGGTTTGGAAGAACTCACCCTTATCCACTGATAAATCCTCCTAGACCTGTTGCTAGGAACACCAACCCAGCTCAGCCACAAATACAACTTGTTCCAGCCATGGCCTTGCCTTTTGCAGCTTTTCGTGGTGAAATCCCTTTAAACCTCCCACGCTATGATCCGATCCCCGGAATAGCTCTAAAAAATGTGCCTTTTTTTGATGGAGTGGGACCTATTACAGTTGTTGAGCATATAAAAAATATTGCCAACCTTTGCAATATTCATAATATAACAGAAGAAAATATTGCCATCAGACTGTTAGCCTTGTCTCTGAAAGGGAAAGCTCTCGACTGGTACGGCACCTTGCCTGTGGATTCCATACATTCTTGGAACGAATTGGGCACTCGTTTAACTGATCGTTTTGGGGAAAAAAGTGATGGCCTCTCTCTTGCTGAGCAGCTGACAACTATAAAAAGAGCTCCGCATGAATATATGCAAGACTTCAATACGTGGTTTCAAAAGACTTGGGATAGAATTCCCATCCTGGTAAGGCCGACCCCCAGCTACGCTTTCTTGTACTATCTAAAAGCATTGAATAGTGACATTGCTATGATGATTCAATCTATGGGGGGACACATACTGCCCGCTGCGTATGACATAGCCATTGCGGCCGAAAATTGCTTGATTCAAGCTGGAAAAATCGCCCCTAGACCTCACATGCCACTTTTCCCAAAACCGCTACCCCCAATTCAAGCAGTCTCTCCTACAATTGCCCCCCTACCTGTCATTGAAAAGCCAACTGCTGCTCCATCCAATGAATTAAGTGAAGTTAAGGGCCTGTTGCAGAGCATGTCAAATGAACTTGTTGCCCTTAAAAGGCAGCAAGCTCAAAGCCACAAGCCAAACCAGAGTTATCAAAATTATGGCCATGCCCCTAGACCCCCCTTTCAAAATTATAACCAAGGTCAGGGGCAGCTCACTACAACTAGGCCTTATCAAAATTATAACCCAGGCCCTCCTTCGTCATCTAAAGCCATGGTACCTATACAGAACAATCTAGTGCAGGAGCAGCCAGGTTGTTCAAACATGGGACAAGGTCAAGAGCAAGCTGTCCACCCGAATGACATGATAAATTTTTTCTAGAATTTAGAAAATCAAGGTGCTGATTTTTCTCAATTTTTTGAGTTCCCAGCTCAAACTAGCACAAGCAACAATCAGACTCAGCCGGATTCTACCCTGATAAATCACGAAGAGGGTGAGCTCTGTGTAATTAATCATGGAGGCGCTGCAGGCAATCATGCTGATTGCGTTGCGGCCAATACGAGATTTAAAAGAAGAGCAGTTGGAGAAGTGTAGGCTTCCTCTCAGGCAGCAGCGAATCCTCCACCACACCCTTTTCAAAAGGCCCCAATTTCCGGTGAACCATCTGTACCCCCAGCTCCTCAGTCTAAAGCTCCAGCCGGGATCAGCCCAAAGGAAAACGTGAAAGGAGTCAGTCCCCAAGTTAATATAGTTGATCAAATGAAGAAATTGCATGTGAGCATTTCTCTATGGGATTCATTGTCTCTTCCGGGACAAAAGGAGGTATTGAAGAAAGAATTGCATGAGCTAGATCGCCAGGCCATCCCAACAGACACTAATAATGTCCTAATGATGAATGGGCAGCCTTCTGCTCCAGGTCAGGTAAGGAAAGAAGAAAAGACTCCCCCTTTTTATGTATCTTTGATCATTGGAGATTTCTTAGTACATAATTGCATAATTGATAGCGGGGCCAGCACTTCAGTAATGCCTAAATGCATTGCTGATAAGATGGGGTTAAAGTACGAAGCAATGAACAAAGGAGTCTTACAACTAGATGGGACACCCGCAAAGACAGTCGGAGTCCTGAAAGGATTGAGTTTAACATTGCATGCCTGCCCGACATTCTCAATCCCTCAAGATATAGTGGTAGCAGACGTTCCTCCATATTTTGCAATCTGTTTGTCTAGGGACTTTACGTCCAAGATAGGTGGTTATCTAGCAGCAAATTGGTCATACCTGGTTTTCAGAACCAAGTATGGGACCAAAGTGAAAATTGAATCTGAGCCACTCTATAAGGACCACCTAGAGTCCTATTCACCCAAGGCAGTGAATGTCAGTTATACTATCATTGATCCAAAAGACTCTCAAACAGACAAGTCCTCATCTTCTGCTCTTGAAGGAGTCGCAGACCTACTCTTGGATGAGTGGGGAAGCGATAACTTTGAACACGATCCTTATAAGTTTATTGAGGAGGCAGACCTTGGCGTCTATTGCTTGCATGAAGAGAGTGCCGTCATGCCCAATATAATGAAGGAAAACAAAGAAGATCTTGGCCTGTGGCAGCTATATTTCGATGGTTCCAGAAGTAAACTGGGCGCTGGTGGTGGGGTAATGTTAGTCTCCCCTTCCAAAGAAAGGTACTTTTCAGCTTTTCATTTCCATTTCTCTTGCACATGTAACGTTGCAGAATATGAGTCTTTGATTCACGGACTTGAGTGGGCAAGAAAGAGGGGGATCAAAAAATTGCAAATCCTGGGGGACAGTGAACTAATAGTGAACCAAATCAGAGGCCTGAACCTGACCAAGAACTCCTTACTGAAATCTTACAAGCACAGAGTTTGGGACTTGATGGAGGATTTCCTTGCTCTTAACATTACCTCTATCCCCAGGGAATAGAATAAGTAGGCTGACAGATTGGCAGCTATTGGTGCCCAATTTGATGTTTCAAAAGAGATAAGCAGGGGTTGTAGTTCGCGCCATTTAAAAGTGGTGGTCCGGCCTTCAATTCCAGACAATGTTACAAACTGGCAGGTCTTCGAAAGTGACCAACAAATAGCCCTTTTCCTAAAGAAGGAAGCTGAATTTGCGGTCCACAATCAGGCAAAATTGCAGCAGCAATATGGAAATCAAATTGTTCAATTGAAGAACAATAAACTCCCTAAGGGTCTGATCACACTTGAAAGTATTTTCAACGGAGAGGACCAACTAAGAAATGACAAAGCATGCATCACTACCAAAGAGGAGAATTATGAAAAAGTAGAAATCTTCAAGGATAAGTTGCTGGCGCTTGGCAAGGTCTGCACGTTTCAAGAAAGACAAGCTTTCATCCTGCTGTGCCAGGAGTTCGCTGATATTTTTGCCTGGAGCTATAGCGACTTGAAAGGCTTCGATCCAAGGGTCGCCTAACACACCATTGAATTAGAGGAAGGCGCAAAACCTGTCACACAAAAGCAGAGACCTGTTAACCCGATGGTCGAGCTCCTTATGCGGAAAGAATTGGCCAAGTTGATTGAGTCTGGCATTATATTTCCGATCAAACATTCCTCATGGTTGGCTAATTTGGTTCTAGTTAGAAAGAAAAATGGGGAGATCAGGCTGTGTGTTGACTTTAGAGACCTTAATAAAGTCTCTTTAAAAGATCATTATCCCCTTCCAAACATGGAGCAGATCCTTTAAAAGGTAATTGGTTCCGAACGCTTCTCCCTCTTGGATGGCTATTCGGGATATAATCAGATTTTGGTGCGTGACTGTGACCAATACAAAATAGCCTTCACCACTAAATGGGGAATGTTCGCCTACCAGAAGATGCCTTTTGGGCTATCCAATGCTGGTGCTACTTTCCAGCGAGCCATGGACATGGCTTTCAGTGGTTTGATAAATAGAAACATGCTGGTGTACCTCGATGATATAACAGTTTTCTCCAAAGAGGCAGGACAACATATGAAGCACCTCAGGAAGATTTTTGAGAGGTGCAGGGAATTTGGCATCTCCCTAAATCCAAAGAAATGTGTATTCGCGGTTCATGAGAGGAAACTTCTTGGCCACATTGTGTCCAAGGAAGGTTTGTCTATTGACCCAAAGAGAGTCCGCTCCATTCTGGAGATGTCCCTACCGAAGCACAAGAAAGCCCTGCAGAGTTTCTTTGGCCGAATAAATTTCATTCAGAGGTTCATTTCAAACTTTGCTGAAATAGTTAAACCCCTAACCTCCTTGCTAAAGAAGGGTGAAGAATTCAAATGGACAACGCCAAGAAAGGATAGCTTTGAAGCTATCAAATAGGCTTTGACCCAGGCTCCCGCTCTGATCAGCCCCGACTTCAACAAAGACCTCAATCTCTATACCTTCAGTAACGGAGAAGTGATATCTGCCATGCTTACCCAAGCAAACAGTGATGACCTCGAGCAACCACTCGCTTTTTTCAGCCAAGGGTTAGAGGACTTTGAAACTAGGTACACCTATGTAGAGAAGCAAGTCTTGGCAGTAGTGCGCAGCCTGAAGAAATTCAGATATATGTTGTCGAACAGCAGGATCCATCTCATGGTTCCACATCCTGGCGTCAAGGATTTCTTGACCAATCGAGACTTAAACGAGAAAAGAGCGGGATGGATCACCAAGGTAATGGAGTACGACATAGACATCAAAATCACCAAGTTGGTTAGAGGAAGGGGCCTGTGTGAACAGCTAGCCGCAGATTTGAGACAAAGGGGTGAAGACAGCTTGCTGATCCATGACGCAGCCACTGCAGAAGAACCAGCTGTCGTAAGAGATTAGACACTAGACATGAGGCGTTTTCTTCTTACGGGCGAATGTCCACAGGGTCTCGATAGGGCCGAAAGAAGGTATTTTAAACTTCAGTCCCTTCCCTATGTTTTGATTGACGGAGTATTATTTAGGAAGGATCTCTCTGGGGTTCTCTTGAGATGCATTGACTCCAGTCAGGCTGACAAGGTATTGGCTGAGTTTCACAATGGGCCAGCAGGTGGCCATTTCACCCCTAAGACCACAGCAGCAAAAATAATGAGAGCTGGCTATTTTTGGCCCACTCTCTTCAAGGATACCCATGCCTGGGTAAGGAAGTGTCAGAAGTGTGCACTCTTTGACGGAAAGCAGTGATTGGCTGCCATGCCCCTACAGCCCATTCAAGTTGAGCAACCATTCATGCAGTGGGGCCTGGATTTCATAGGGATGATCAACCCTCCCTCTAGCGTCGGACACAAGTGGGTCCTGACTGCTACGGATTATTTCACCAGGTGGGTGGAAGCCATTGCTTTGAAGGAAGCAAATGAGAACGCAGTCTTGGATTTCTATGAGGACTTAGTGACACGTTTTGGGGTCCCAGCCACTATAATCTCAGATAATGCCTTGGCTTTTTTGGGAACCAAAACTAGTGAATGGGCACTAAGGTATGGTATATACCTCAGCACTTCATCAAATTACTACCCGCAGGGGAATGGACTAGCTGAGTCTACTAACAAAAATTTGATCAAGATTATAAAGAGGACCATGGAAGAAAATCAGAAAACTTGGCATGCCAAGTTGAAAACAACTCTATGGGCCGATCGAATCACTCCGAAAAGATCAATCAGAAATTCTCCATATACGCTTGTGTATGGAAGGGAAGCAAGGCTTCCTATCTCACTCAAATTGCCAGCGCTGGACCTCACACATCAGCTACAGCTAGAAGAAGGAAGCAGCATGGAGGTCAGATTATGTGAACTAATGGAGCTCCAGGAGGTAAGGAACCAGGCCATGGTCTCTATGATCAGTCGCCAGCATCAGGTGAAAAAGCATTTCGACAAGAAGTCTTCGTCAAAGAGTTTCATCGAAGGAGACATTGTCTTAAAATGGGACGAAGATAGAGCTAAGCCTGGAAAACATGCAAAATTTGATGCCCTCTGGAGCGGTCCTTACATAATTACTCAGTGCAAGCAGCATAATGCGTTCCAGCTCTCCAGGTTGGACGGCGAAGAATTGCGTATCCCAATCAACGGGATACACCTGAAGCATTATCACTGAATTTTTGGTTCTGCCATACATAGTTTCCCTTGTTTTCTTCCCTGTTTTCCCTAAGTGCAGTTTGCACAGTTAGTTGTTTTTAGTCTTGTGTGTTTTCCTTGGCAGTGGGGGTAATTTCTGTATTTTTGATTTTGGAATCTTCAAAGTTGTTGTGAACTCGCTTCAAAGTCACCATCTGACTCCGCACCCCATGGATATGTAAGGCAACTGGGTTCTAAGCATAGCAGGCACGCTTCCCCCGTGAGTCGCCAATTTGTTGACCCAATTTTGCCCCTCAGGCAAAATCTCGGTCACCTCTTACACCTGCTTCGCAGGCCCAGTCATTTCAGGTTGCAAGGTCCACTTTCAGGTCTTGACAGCGCCGTTGCAGAGAATAGGCAGCGAAGGACAGAGTCTTCAGACGTCCGCAAGAGAAGAAAGGGAGAAAAAAATGAAGTTTCGACACTTAGTCAAAACAGAGGTAGGAAAAAATGCAGAGGGCGGCAGAATCACCGCCCACTACAAGGGTGGGTAAAATGAGCCCGTCTACGAAGAAAATGTAGAGGGCGGCGAATTCACCACCCACAACACAAAGAAAAGCAAAGACATCGGCTGACGTCGGCAATACTGCCATCGTCGACACCTTACAGAGACCGACGTCGGCAGAACCGCCGATGTCGGTAGCACAAGGGCAGGCACAAAAACCAAGAAAGCCCGCACCAAGGCGGCAAATCAAAAAACCCCGCCCCATGGCGGTGAAATGAAAAACCCCGCCCCATGGCGGTGAAATGGAAAACCCCTCCCCATGGCGGGGAAAGGGAAATTGCCACGCAGAGTATAACTCTACCGACGTCGGCAGCTTACTTTAACCGACGTCGGCAAGATTGCCGCCGTCGGCAGCTTATCGGCCGACGTCGGCAGGTATTCCTACATGAAGTTCATGCAAAGGGCGGCAAAATTGCTGCCCACTATAAGGGCAGCAAAATTCCCCTGCAGTGCACAAGAAAAAACCCACCCAACCGCTAAAGGAGAAGACCAGCACGCAAAACGAGGCAACCAGCATGGTCTTGGCAGACTTGTGACGTCATCAATAGTGTTTTTCACACTTTTCAATGAGACTTCTCTTGGCTCTTCTGCTATAAATACAAGGACTTAGTCATTTTCTAAGGATCTTCCTGACTTTTATAAAGAGCACTACTCTGCAAATTTCCCACCTGAATCAATAAAAATACAGTTTTTACCTCCATCTTGGATTGATTTGTTGTGTATGCCCTGAGTATCATCTGTGTTTAGTCATTATCTTTCATGCTTTCATAGGTAATACCAACAGACCAGCTATCTGCAGGGACCGGTTCTACAGCTGAAAGGAGAAGAGCAATACTTGAGAAGGACAGAACAGAGTAAGTTGCTTGCAAGTGTGCATTCCACAGCACCTCGGTAAACCTCTGTGACGTATTTTCCATTATAGCCTCCCCCTTTGTGTTAGCAGCCTGATCCCTCTACCAGATGTGTAGAGTATACTTGCATTTCCCCTGATTCTGAGAGTGGATCTAGAAGGTCACTCATGTTTTTGGTGTATCACCTCCTTTAGAGTAGGCTGTTTGTTTTCAAGCTTTTCTCTTTCTCTTTTTACCCCCCCAAGTGTATACCTATATATCTATATTTTTACATTCCCTGAAACAAACAAGATACATCAGAGGGAACTAGCCCATATCTAGAGACTCTCCTCTCCTGCTTCGCCGTCCCACAGGCGAGAGAGGGGTTTCCATGTTGCGGGGAGAGGGCAGGAATCCGTGTTCCTGCCGCTGGGTGCACTTTCCAGCGTCAACACCTATATCCTTAAACCTCCCTAAACCCCTAACTAATCCTTATTATCCCCTAATCTAATCTGGAAGACACTGGATATAGATCCTTCCCTAACTTTATATAATTCTCTAAACTAGAGAGTTCTAAATGAATTAAAATTTCATTTAAATCCTCCTCCACCAACCTATAAATATCCATGCTTAGAGCATGATTAGACTAATTAAAATCTTGTAATCCATACTTGCATGCATATACCAGCTCTCTCAATCCCTCATACTCTTTTTCATCCATTCTAACATCTAAAAATCCATTATATCCATCTTGAAGCCATTATAAAGAAATCTAGTAATCAAGTCAAATAACATTGGAAAATTGATTTGAAGATATTGGAGGGAAGCCATTAGGATCAAGGTGATGGTAAGAATTCATTTCTAATTACTAATTGTTCTTATATTTATCTCCCTTTGATGTTTTTGTAGTTTTGGGTTGAGGTTACTATTTATATTATTTTTAATCCATAGATCAAATTTACAAGCATACAAGAAAAATAATGTGACTAAATTAGTAAATTGAAAAACTACTTAATTAATCTATGTTTGTTACTCTAAGTATACAAGAAACTAAAAAATAAAGGTGAATTAATTATTATAAAATAGAGATTAATTCTTTGATTAAGAAGAGTACAAAGTTGTTTTAGTTGATATTATATGCAAACAGTGTCGAACAAAGTCGATTGGGTTGTTACTATTCTGTAAAAGAAAGATCTAGAAGAACATAGTTGAATAGGTCAATTATGTCTTCAAGACATAAGATAGGCTATATAAATATGTCTATCAGGTCAACCTAGTTGGTTTTAGTACTATAGTTTTACAGATTACAAACTTGTGAAAAATAGTACTAAAAAAAGGGTTAAAATGATAGAGAAAAGAATTGCAGATGTTTAGGTTGAAAAATTTTATGATGTGATGTTCAAATACTGATTCAAAAAAAATTCTAATAGATTCAACTAGTTTGATAGATTTTGAAAAACCTGTGTGTTGAAGAATAAGTTGCAACTAGAGTCGATTAGCTCGATTGTGTTTGTAGACCTGTATGCTAAAAGAATAGAATTGCATAAAAAATAGACTAATTTGACTATGTATGCAAATATTTAACTTAAAAATAATGTGCTAAAATAATCGATCTAGTAACTTGTACTTGGATAAGACTTGCACAAATAGAATAGATTTATTTTGGATTGACTATGTGTTAAACCTGTATACAAAATGTTATAATTATACCAACCAATTCAATATAGTATTGCAAAAATAGAAAATTATAATATTATGACAAATGAAATCAAACCTTCAAGTGTTTGATTCATTTTGGGTTCACTATAATTCATACAAATAGAAATATAACTGATCTATTAATCAATCCTAGCTTGGAGAAGATATATAAATCCTACTTACACTTCTGATTATTGATACATTAGATATATGTGGTCATGACCAAGATGGATCCATTAGACCTAACCAAGGGATTTCTTACCACAATAACATCACTAGGGAGGTTTCAAAAACATCCAATCAAGCAACACTACTCAATAAGCCTAGCTAAGTCCTATGTTTTCATATTCACAAATTAAATGACAATTAAAGTAAAATCTAATCTAGTGCTCACTAAATCTTATGACACAAAGTGGAGGTTAGTAAACATGCATAATATAATCCTAATTAATATATGTATAGGTAAAACCCTAATTCATAAAGAGATAAATATATTTAAAATCCATTACTTATGCTAATTTTATCTACTAAAATAGAAGAGTAAAGTTAGATATACTTAACTTGAATTTGAATCCGTCAAGACTCAATCTCTCTCTTGTCCAAAGGTGCTTATGAAGAGGTTTTTATGGTTTGTAAGGATCTCTAATAAATTCCAAATCATCCAAGACTTTTCCATAATATAAGATTCTTCTTCAAGTGTAACCCTAAGCTATAACTCCTCAAGTAGAATGGCAAAAGAGTAGATTGTAAAGAAGTGAAAATGAATAATTAACCTTATTGTCTCTCTAAGAAATGTCAAAATTAATCTACATATATAGTTGAATCTAACCATAAACATTTTTTAAAATTTATCCAATAGGATCAACCCAATCGAATTTGTATCATTATTGATAAAAAAAATAAGTTAGGTCTTGGTCTAGGTTAGCCAAGATCCAACCTAGACACTTAACATGTTTTATCAATTTGAATATAAGGTCAATGGGGTTGTTAGTGTAACTAAACTATCATAAAGGTTTTTAGGTTTAGGAGGGGGATAATGAAAGTGGTAAATGTTTGGATTGTGCAAGAGAGGATACAATTCTTAGGGAATGTGTAGGAAAAGGTTGGATTGATATCAAGTGGTGGTATAGGGGACAACAATCTTATAAAGCACCAATGGTCTACCCACCCCTTTCCCAATGCACCCTTTAAGGTGTTCACTTAGAGATATTGAGACTCGATAGGTTCATGCAATAGATAAAGTATCAATAATTGATAAAGTGTGAAAATATTATGTGTATACATAAGGCACCTCCTATGAGTTACCTTGAAGGGCATTGTCATACATTTAAAGGGATGGTGAAGTTACCTCCTAGGAGATACCTTTCAACCATCCATAAGGGTACCCTTGAAGGTATTACAAGGCACTTTCAAAGTATGTTTGAAGTTACTACTGCGTGATACCTTGAAGGGCCTTGTAATACCTTCAAAGGTACCATTATGCATATTTAAAAGGTATCTCTTATGAAATACCTTCAAGGTACCCTTGAAGGTACTAAAATTCCCTTCAAGGTATCTTTTAGGAGATACCTTGAAGGGTATTTTAGTATCTTCAATGGTTATCCTAGTAGTTATTTTGAACATGCACATGATTTTAATTTTCTTTTAAGGTATCTCATAGGAGATACCTTGAAGGGCCTTGTAATACTTTCAAGTTTACCTTTATGCATGTTCAAAAGGTATCTCCTTAAAGGAATTATTGGGTGATAATTTTAAGGATATTATAATACCTTTAAGGGTACCTTCAAGGTATCTCCTATGAGATACCTTTCAAACATGAACAAGATTGGTTTTTTCCTTCAAGGCAGCTTGTAAGAGATACCCTCAAGTTACCCATGAAGGTATTATAAGGTCCTTGAAGGCATCTCCTAAGAGATACATATAAGGGTTTTGTCATAGATTCAAGGGGACATTAAAGGTATCTCTTAGGAGATACGTTTCAAATAGACATAAGGTAACCCTTGAAGGTATTAAAAGTCCTTTCAAAGTATGTTTGAAGTCACTAGTAGGTAATACCTTGAAGGGCCTTATAATATTTTAAGGTTACCCTTATGCATGTTTTAAGGTATCTCTTATAAGATACCTTCAAGGTACCCTTGAAGGTACTATAATTTCCTTCAAGGTATACTCTAGGAGATGCCTTGAAGAGTCTTGTAATACCTTTAAGGGTTATCCTAATAGATGCCTTGAACATGCACATGATCGGAATTTTATTTCAAGGTATCTCCTAGGAGATACTTTGAAGGGCCTTGTAATACCTTTGATGTTTATTTCAATGGTTATTTCAAGGGTTTAGATATAACTATGGCATGTAAGGGATAATCAAGTTACGGCTATATAGATTGAATATCTAGAGATATTCATTAAGAATAAACAAAACAACTTCAATGGAGTATAATATTATTTGTAATAAATGTAATATATATTTATAAATGGTGAATTGATTGTCTTAAGACTTCTTTGAACACCAATTCTCCATTTTGTTTAGGTTTTGAGCTCATCTCTATAGACCAATTTCACACACTGAGTCTCTACAAATTATGAATGCATAATTTAGTGACATTTGTCACATAAACATCTCATTGGGTCCTAAATTCGATGTGTACCAAATCATGGTTCTTATGATGTTTAAACACATATCAAATTTGAGTCCTTATGTAAGTAAAAAATATGGCATACCACTATTTGTACCTTTTGTACACCATGACTCAGAGTCGACCTATCTACATGTCTTTATTTCATTCCCTATCTACCCATTTGCATCCTTATCAACACATGTCGTCACGTGTCAATCAATGTGAAAGCTATATAGTACAATTATATATATGAAATACAATTTATATTCATTAATGGTATATAGGGAGAAACATAATATAATACTATACATTATGTGTATGTAGTAAAGATCATTAGGGAAAGGAATATGCATTACAAATGTGTATGTAATAAACTACAAGTTTGGATTACAATGGCATCAATATCTCAATCTATGTTTGCTCAAGGATTACTGTTAATGCTGAGTCTCTATGTGTTTGATGATTGAACACCTTATTTTATAAATATATATAACATGTACATTATAGGTTTAGTGATAAATATTGTTAAGCTATTGAGGATGATATAGGCTAGCATGGTTATATTCCTAGTAGTGATGGTTGGTGGCAATGAATGGAACAATAAATTATCTAATTACCTTTTTTATTTGAATCCTTGGCATGTGAATAATGACTATTAAGGTGTCAATATATAGTGTTGACATCAAATTTATTAGGCCACCCAATAAGTCACATGGTCAAAGCACACTGACATGTGGATATGTGAATATGGGGCCCACATGATGAGTGCAAATCTATGGACCAAGGTTATGATGAGTGTGAGCCAATGAAGTGATAATAAAAACTATGGAGTGTGTTTGACAAAGCATGGATCATTGAAACTCAATAGGAATGTGTTTAGTTATGTTGTCTTGTTTTAAGATATCATTGAAACTCAATAGGAGGATTCATTATGAGATCCTAAATGAAGATATATAATTATTCACTTAACCATTTGAGATCTTAAACCTACAATATTATTATTTAAAATATCGATTTCATCCAAGGGGAAGATTTAACCGTCAATAGGTCTACCCCAAAATAAATATTTCTATCCCCCCACTCTTTTCTTTATTTTCTTAGTAGACTAGACATTGTTTTGTTTATTATGTTGTGAATGTATGTGCGTGTAATTTTTTAAGGATTTATCTATACCCAAAAAGTTTGTGTAAACATAGGAATTATTAGAATTTATATAAAACACTTTAGGTTGCATATACCCCCATTTGGTTAACCATTTCACTTTACCCATATGCAAAATTTCTAACCCCTATTTTTATTTATTTTTTACTCCATTACAACCATATACTATACTTTCATCTTTACAAACATAATTATAAACATTTACCATTATTGAGGTCTAGTGAGAGTTACATCCTTTTGTCAAAGGCCTAGATTTAGAACCCTTTACTCTTCTAATTTCATTTGTATTTTACCTCAGATAGATCTTAAAAAATCATTGGTATTTACTCAATCATCCAAGTATATGTAGGTTCTTTTCAAATGACCATATTCTAAACCTAATTTATTGTTAAAAAGAATATTTTTTAGGTCATTTTATCTCATGCATATATTCTCATGCACTCAACATGAATATCATCCCTCCTTTGATTGGATCAATTTCATGTTTGACTTGTATATTATTATAAAAATATTCCAAACCATCATACATTCTAATTGTAATGATCAACCTTATACCTTTATCTATCTATCTAAGAAGTACATTGGATACCACAATATTGTTATGTGTTTTTGCACATTGTGTCAGCTATCTTGATATTTTTATATGTGCTTACAATTGCATTGGCTAGCTTGATAAAAATATATTTGATTATCTTTTCTTAGTTTTTATCAGCTAATTTCATACTATTTATTTATTTATTTTCAACTTATCCAAAGTAAATATTACTAACTTAGCTTTGGTTTTTTGATAATTTGACTCCTTGTGAGGTTTCCAATTGGTCCTTTTAGTGGCCTAGGTGATTATTTGTAATTTTTCAGATCTAAAACTTTTTAAGTAACCATGTTCCATACAAAACTCATAAAATAACCTAATTTTAACTTTATTCCATATATCATACCATACAAAATAACCCTAACCTCTGGTCATTCTATTTTCAATCAAATATGTATAGCAATTCAAGTTGGCATAAAATATGTGCATCCATAGACTAATAGCAAAGGTAAATCATTCCAAGCAGAAAGAGAATTTAGACATCAATGGGTCCTTATGAGGTTATAATTTGGTCTTTTTGGTTGGTTTAGGTGATTATCTATAATTTTTTAGATCTAAAACTATTAAATTTATTGGTTGATAATATTATTTGATTACAGTTATTAAAAAATGTTAGTTTTACCCTAACATTCACCATTTGGGTCCCTATTGGCTTTCTACACACAAATAAATAAATAATCAATAGTAGTAAGCACTAAATAATCCTAATCTCCTAATTTCATTATATCACCCATTTCATATCAAAAATCCACATATATTGTCTGAATCTTAATGATTTCATAACATAAATCACTATATAATGAATAAAATGGCCAAGTCAAGATAAATAAATCACACTTTTCAGATAGATAAAAAAATATATTATATACTATTAATATTAAATACTTGAAAATAAGTATATATAGAAATGATAGTAATAAATATTGTCAACACTTCATCCACACTGTAACTTGATCTATTCTGATTTGTCATCACTCTACAATATATGTTCATAATAACTTGGAATATGTATCTGTGCAAACATGTTTAGCAGTTTTTGTTCCTATTAAAAATGTGTTAAAATTATATGGACCCATTTTTCAAAGTAAATTTGAATTTTAAATTCTTTGGGGACTCCCTCTTATTTCAATTGAACACAAATGCACCTCAGAAGTAGTCAATTCAAATTGAAGGCAAGTGATATATTTAATATAAAATGATATTTATATATATTATATTAAAATATAAAATATTTATTTAAAACATATACTAAAAAATATATTAAATTATGTAATATAATATTAAAATATTATATAATTTAAATTTAAATATATTATACTGAAATATGCAATGCTTTAGTCTATGATGGTTTGTATTCTTCATGTAAAGAGATGGCCCATTAGTATAATATTTATGTCAAAACTATAAATCCCTTGGTTTTGATCAAAGGGCATCTATATTCACTAGATAAGGAGCTCAATTGTCATTGATCAAGTTTTATCTTGGTGATTGCAATGGAAAAATTACTTTTTTTACAATAGTGCTAAAAAAATATAAGCGACCAAGAGGAATTTTGGGTTTAGAAATTGGACAAAAATTTGAATTGGACATATATATTCCAAAGACACCATTTATTCCATGTATGCCTAATATGTCCAGCAATGTTGCATTCTCAAGTATACCACCACCACTTATTTCTCCTAAAGTTACTATTAATGTTACATATTCAAAAAATGTGGATGATACTCCACTTATTCTGTAAGAGCCTATTGTTTCTAAATCATTACCATCAATTCTAAAGTTACATGATGATAATTTTAATTCTATTTATATATTTGAATTTATGTAATTTTTATTGTGTGCTCTTATAGTGGATTATTGAACATTTTCTACTTGTTATGATCCCACAGATACAATTTGAAACCCATGGTAGGAGACCCATCAAGTGTAATTTTTTGGGATTCATATAATTTATCTAGATTAATGCAAGGAGTTTCATTTCATAGTCATGCTCAAGGTCACCTTTGTTTCTCATAAGTATGAAATTTTAGTGCAACAAAGTATGGTGGCAAGGGTTGAAATTATACCTCTAATGCAAGAGGGTTATGCAAGACATATTGTGAACCATCAGATACCTTTTAGGTGTTCTTCTCAATGAGAGAATTTTTTTCCTCCAATGCTTTAATAATCTATAACAAGTATTGTGAAAAATCTCCACCTTGGTTCAAAGTATTTAATGAAATTGACATCAAGGGGGATGAATATGTATTCCCACTTGATGTAGTAATGTTTCACATGATTAATTGACCTAAAAGAGGAACATACTCTGTATTAATCTATATCATATTTGATATTTAACCATGATGTATATTGTGTTACAAGTTTTTAAATTAACTAATAGAGTCATAAGTGCATAAAATAATACATCATATTGAGATGGAAGAACATAATACCATCCTTTGTAATGTACATAATGATCTAAAATTGATGGGTGTCATTTTTACCTCATCATTTAATCTATATCTCTTGATGTCATTATCTTACCAAAGCCATTGTCTATACTTATTTTTAATATGGTGTTTTTGAGGATTAACTAATAGTTATGTGTTTTAGGGGGTTTTGGCGAATAGGTCTATTCTGAGTCCTTTAATCTAAATACTAATATAAATAATTGTAAATAAAACACTCTTGCTTCAAATTAAACACACCATTAGACATGGATCTATCTTTTATTTAGCTATCAAACTAATAGCTTCCTAGATACTCGATTACTACTAACTTATCCTAACAAGAGTGTGTATGTTGGTATTGGTTTTGACTACCAAAATAAGAATATGCATTACAACAAAGATTCACACACATTGATGAAAATATGTGGGATTTGTAACTACATATCTAAACCAATTATGTTACCAAATCTTCCTTTACCTTGATTTATGAGATCTTGTCTAAAATAAAAATCTATATCTAAAGACATCTATAAAAAGAAAGTCTACATATATATGGAAGTTTATTTATATACATATTATAAATAGAAATTGTTATTGTGATATCTATAAATGATCTTGGTCATCATATAATCAACCAAAAAATCATTATAATACCTTGAAATGCTTACCAAATGAATCTGAGTGGTTCTATCAAAGTCCTTAATAAGCCTAATGAAGTTCGTAGCAAGCCTGATGAAGTCTATAGCAAGCTAGATGAAGTTTGTAACTTACCTATAGAATTCCATATCTTGTCCAATGATGATTCTAATATATGACTCATTATAAGTATGTGTTATCTCCTTCATATTTGCTAATCTACCATTTGGATTGAGTATTGCATGCATCTTTAGAACTTACATCTAGTTTGAGTTAGAAGATAGGTAATTTTATTTCACTTAGTTTATGTGAGTCTAAGTCATTATTCTTGGCATCTCATTCTAAAAATTTTCATTTTTTAGTCATCTATTTTTTCATATATAGGTATTATAAGATGTAATAATAATAAAAGTATAGTTTTAACATGGTTCTATGGGATTAGAGAAGATTCTAGTCAAAGATCTAACATTTTGGCTTAGCTACAAACTTCTACAGGCAAGTTGCCAATTTCACAAGCTTGATATTGACTTCAATAATCTTGTTATATACTTCAACAAGCTTATTATGGAATTCGATAGAACCACTATAGACCCGATTAGAAAATATTAAAATCAAATTCTAAGATGACTAATATCATTGCTAGCTATCATAAGAGCACTTTCTATTTATAGTTTGTTTATAAATAGATTTACATATATAAAAACTTTCCTTTTATATATGTTTTTAGATATAGATTTGTATTTAAATTAAGATGTTGTAAATCAAGTAAAATAAATATTTGGTAATAGTATTGGTTTAGATATATAGTTACAAATCCCATGCTTTTCTTCAAAGTGTGTGGATCTTTGTAGTAATACCTATCTCCTATTTTGGTATTCAAAACCAATCTTATCATACACATTTTTGTTGAAACAAACTAGTAGTTACCAAGATCTAATAATTTGTTAGATTTCTATTTGAATAAAAGGCAAACCACTATCTATTCAATATGAAAATTTTTGGAGCAATACAAGTAAAGTTTTATGGATATATAATATTGTGAATCTATAATTCTACTTTTCATGAATTAATAAAGTGTATTGCATTAATGAAGTACTAATTTATTTTTACTCTTGATCCAAAGGTGAGCAAGGGCCCACTCACCCAAGTAATAAAGATGTGTTTTTGGTATTTATGCATTACTTTTTGTTAGTGTCAATTTAATTAAACATATTTATACTTTGTAGATTGTTAACCTATAGGTGGTGAATTATTAATGTGTGCATGTTATCATTTGATGTAGTGTTGATCTCTTTCTTTCAAAATAATCTTCTTATATTAAGTAAATTCAATTCTTCAATCTTAGTTTTAAGTGTGTTTCTATAATTCGAGATTTTAGTTTATTTTTCTTTATCAACATTGAGTATTTATTAACACCAAGTATGTTCATTTTAAGATCAAGTGTGATTAATTTTAATTCATATTAATATTTATGCAAGACTATTTTCTTTACTTTTCTTTTTAGATTAAAAGTCCAAAGTAGATCAGTTCACCAAAAATAACCCAAACACATAAATGTTAACTAAATCTTAAAAACACCTTATTACAAATAACTTTAGGCACTAGCCTTGGTTAAAAATGATATCAAATGGAATTGATTAAATTAAGGGGTAACAATGACACCCATAATTTTTGTCACCATTATTGGGGACTTCTTTTAATGTGTTAATATGGTGAAAAGCACAAGCTAGTAGTAATCCTAAAAACTAACTTATCTAAATAGTAAATAAATATATGAGCAAAAGAAAAAACTCTCAGGGGAGATTCATTCTAAATGACCCTCATCAAGATACTTCATCTAGCCATATAATTTAGGAAATTAAAAAAATGAGGATTTAAAGTATACAATTGGAAAACATTCCTACCTGCTAGGGAAAAAAAAATTGATAATGGTTCGGTACAACTACTAACTATAGATAGAAATATAAAGGATCTTTTGATGAATGGAAATCAATTGAATCTATATCAGAGACCTTAAATAAAAGAATATTTCATTCATCAAGTTCAAAATGAATTTATCTTCATGGAAGAACTTGTTTCTTCTATGATAGCCAATCCTTGAAGATGATGAGAAATTAAGAAAGGAAGAGGAAATAATTAGTGTTGGTAATCCTCTTCCTAAAAAAGAAAGTTAAAAAAATAATAAAAATAAAAAGAAAAAATAATAAAAAAATTTAAAGACATTTTTTATAGTTATGATCAGAAAACTAGCTTGTTGGTTGGCCATGTACTGCAAAATATGCCTTGGATAGAAAACCAAAATTGGTTGGTCAAGGGAAAAACACACACACACACACACACACACACACACACACACACACACACACACACACACACACACACACACACACACACACACACACACACATGAATCTAGAAAATCAAAGTTGATCTTCAGTAATGATTGATCTTCTTTGAGTAAAGCAATAAAATTGATATTATAATTACCTATCTTTATCTTTCACTAACTCATGCAATTTGACTATGTTAAGAATAGGTGAAAAAGAGAAGGCAAGAAAAATATCATGACTCTAGAGGTATATGTATCTTTTCTTTGTATTTAATATTAGTTTTTAAGTTCCTAATGTATGTTTTGCATGCACATTTTTGAAGGAAATTTATATATTGCCATGGTGGATAGAGTAATGGTAAAATCTAAAGGCTCTTTTGATGAATGGAAATCAATTGAATCTATATCAGAGACCTTAAATAAAAGAATATTTCATTCATCAAGTTCAAAATGAATTTATCTTCATGGAAGAACTTGTTTCTTCTATGATAGCCAATCCTTGAAGATGATGATAAATTAAGAAAGGAAGAGGAAATAATTAGTGTTGGTAATCCTCTTCCTAAAAAAGAAAGTTAAAAAAATAATAAAAATAAAAAGAAAAAATAATAAAAAATTTTAAAGACATTTTTTATAGTTATGATCAGAAAACTAGCTTGTTGGTTGGCCATGTACTGCAAAATATGCCTTGGATAGAAAACCAAAATTGGTTGGTCAAGGGACACACACACACACACACACACACACACACACACACACACACACACACACACACACACACACACACACACACACACACACACACACATGAATCTATAAAATCAAAGTTGATCTTCAGTAATGATTGATCTTCTTTGAGTAAAGCAATAAAATTGATATTATAATTACCTATCTTTATCTTTCACTAACTCATGCAATTTGACTATGTTAAGAATAGGTGAAAAAGAGAAGGCAAGAAAAATATCATGACTTTAGAGGTATATGTATCTTTTATTTGTATTTAATATTAGTTTTTAAGTTCCTAATGTATGTTTTGCATGCACATTTTTGAAGGAAATTTATATATTGCCATGGTGGATAGAGTAATGGTAAAATCTCCAAAAAGGTATCTTTGATACACGTCATGCTAAAAGAATTAGTTACATGACCACCAGGTTGGTTTTTGAGATCATCATGCTTATGTCATCATAAAAACATTATGAGTAATAATTGAGCATAATTTTTGGTAATGACATCATTAAATAATAATGATATATCAAAGTATATCTTCCCCAAGTCCCTTCCATGTGAGATTCGAATAGTCTCACTTATTACTCATGCTTTGTACTCTTTCCATAGCTCATGAATTTAGATACCAATGGCAATTTCAAAAAAAATGTTATTCATCTCTTCCTCTCCTTTGTAAACCCTATGACCGGTTTTCAAACCCTACAACTAGTGTGATTTTGTTTAGTTTGGTGCAAAGTTGACAATTTTACTATGCACCAAATTTCAAGTTTAAGCAATATTATCCAAAATAGCAATAAAAACCCAAAACTTAATAACGCCAATAGGAATGGATAGAAGAAGTAAATTAGAATAAAGGAAAAATTCTTAGCATCCTTTTTACCTCTTCATGCCTCCATTCTAGGACTTACATTTTTATGACTTGATATCAAAATTTGGATATGTTGGATTGCTTTAAGACCTCTTGGCAATGGCTTCCAATGCTTGAGTGAGATAGATATTGGCTTAGATGAGGAATAAAATGTTTTTATGGATGCAATGAAAGTAGAAATATGAGATCTTGATGGATTGATAGGTGATTTTTCAATTATTTTGAAGGTAGAGGGAGAACTTGGTTTTATAGGAAAGGAAAGAAAGATCAATGGTCCAAATTCAAATTTGGGCCATTGATATCAAGGGCTAAGAAATTTGCATGGAATTTTTAATTCCATGAAAATATTTAGAATTATAAAATTCTAGAGAAGGGAGTTAGATTTGGGAAGATTTCTAGAATCCTCCAGTTCTATAAATCTCCCCATAGGTTTTAGGGTTTTAGGAGAGACTAGGATAGGGTAGTGTGTGGGAGGTAGATTATTTTGGAATTTTAAATTGGCTAGTGTGTTTAGGTGTTAGGTTAGTAGATAATTGGTCTTTTTAAGATTTTAATGAGAGAATTAATTGGTTTTAATATGGGATAAAGGTTTATGGGATATATGAATGGGATGAGGATCACTAGGTAATTAGTTATCTTGGTTAGGAGATATAGGAATTATGCTAAATTAGCAAGAATTCGTATAATTAGTGGGGCAAGCATAATTTAGTACATATATTATACCTCTTTAAAAGGGTGTTCCAAGTAAAATGAAGTAATGGTCTTTCAAATAAAAACCTTGATGTGATGGTGTCAATTATTAGTGGGATATGATGCCCCCTTGAGGGAACATGTAGGGAGAAAAATTAACTCAAATCATCACTCAAATAAGAATCCCAAGGTGGAATAAGAGTCATATCTAGATAGGGTTGGGATGCCCCGATTGACCAAATAGATGCCCCAAAAGTGATGATGAAGGATCTCAATGTGATAGGTCTAGACAAAGGACAAATATCTAGAAAGTGTTTCATTTGACAAATTGATAGTGATTAAAGAGGATAGGCTTGAGCTGATAGATAAGTCCCATAAAAAGGATACATGATAAAGGAAGCTTCAAGTAGTGATAAAGGATAGTGATTGGTGATAAAGAGTTGCTTTTAGTAAGATTCAGGGCTTAAAATGTTAAGTGATTATTGAGTCACCAGTTAGGAGATGAGATGGTGATGAGGAATAAATGGTGGCTGAGCTATCCTCGGGTACTTGAAAAGTAGCCAAGTATCGCCTACATAGTCTAAAAAGCCTTTAGGCTAATGTAGTTTTAGATGTAGGAGAATATGGATGAGAAGGGGTTAGACATATCCAATCCTAGATAATGGTAGAATATGAGGAAAAGGGACTAAATTAAGATTTATATAGAATTAGATGGTGTTAAGCATAGAAGATGTTAGTAAGGGGTGTGGGGGTCATATAGGACAAAAGAGCAAAAATAGAATCATTTGTACTTATTGATTGTTTGATATTGTGAGCTCTGAGGCAATAATATGGATTAAGCTTCCCATCATGATGAGAGAGTCCAAGAGCACCAGAGAGATACTAAGGCTAGACCTACAATAAGTAACAAAGATTCTAGCTTAGTAATTTTATGTTTTTAGCTACTTTTTGTGAAATTTTAAGGTGAATTTGGCAGAAAGAGATGTCATCCAACTCAGCCTGACAATACCATGACTGGTGGTTTTACCCTCAGTCATGATATTATCATCATGAGTGGTGGTATTTTGATGTTTAATGGTGATATTTAAATATTTATGATAGTAAATCATGGTATTATAATATCACTAAAAGGGAATCATGGTATTAAAATCTTGTGGTTAGAGAGTTGCAAGTTTACAATCCCTCTATTTATGACTTGTAGGATTGCAATCCCATGATTATTGAGTCATGGTTTTGCCAAAACCACTATTAGTGACTAGTTATATTACAAGTAATGGTAAAAATGGATAGGTGATGATTTGGTTGAGTTAGAGTAGTTGGTCTGAGGATTTTTTAGTGTGTTAGATCCATGGGTGGGGTGTATCAGTAAGATAGATAGGATAAAGTTAGTTAGTTGAGAGGATTAGTTTTTAGCCTAATTTGTGTATTTAGGATGATAGAGGTCTAGGGTAGGTTAGGTAGGATTGATGACATAGGGGGTAGATTAGGATTAATGACATTTTAGATATAGGTGTTGGGGATAGATTAGGAATAATAATATGGAGAGTAAGGCTATATGAGCAAGGATAATGATAAGTGGATGGGGGTTAGTATAGGAAGATTTAGGTGTACTATCATCATAGTTATGACATATATAGGTTCTTCATGATATGTGATGAGTGTCTCCAGAGGAGTTTAAGGTGCTTGAGTTGGTAGGATTGCATGACATAGCAATGATGTCATCGATTCACATAGATTGAGATCTGATTACATCATTAGTGGAGTGATGGTACTCAAAGATGAGTACCTTCCAATTTATGATTGGGGAGATGATGGTGACACTTGAGGATGTTTATAAGATATTCTAACTTCCCATGCATAGAGAAAAGATCTACTAGTGATCATATACATTGGTTAGGATATTATAATGATTGGGTGAGATTTTATAGATCGAGATGCATGATCGATACATTGATCTTAACTAGTATTGATGGGAGGGTAAATTGGATAGACTAAATCTTATGGTCATGGATCTTATTTCTAGCATTCTCTTATCAAACAAGAGTGGATAGTGTTTTCATCTATGATTAGGTGATGTTGTGGTGGATATGATCCATGATCATCAAGTATTTGTCTAAGATCTAGTTGTTTTAGCTCATTTATATAGGAATCTACACTTGGGTGCTTATAGGGTGCATGGAGCTTTAGACCATCTCTACTATTATAGATCTAGAGTTGGGAGCACATTACAATCCAACAACCTTTGGGTAGACTCATAGGCTCGATCTTAGATAGCTTATGGTTTTTTTTATGGTGAATGGTATTAGGGGTACCACTAGGTCATGCAAGAGAGATGAGATATTACCAAGAGGATTTTGATATCTTACATCCTGAGCACATTACTTAAATGCCTTATAGAGGGATTAGATTCAATTGGGATGATGAGGCATGGACATACTATATGCTTATAATGTGTTACGTGACTAGATTACAAGATTATATCATTGAGAGATACCATATATATCATGTAAAAAGGTAGTTTAGCTTCATTCAAGACTTGTTAGGCCCTCAGAATTTATTTACACTTAGCGAGTGGGAGGGGTTACATTGGGGGAGACCTATAGATAGAGGGGATACACATACAGAGTATAAGAGTGTTCTACATATTCAATGGGATTTTTACACACCTGTCCTAGATCCTAGTGTGATAACAGTGTATGTGGCAGGTAGTAGCCTTAGATGTTGATTAGGTTGACACAACCTCAAGTGGTGGTTCAGAGAGGTGCAATGAGGAGAGTAAAGGAGGCACAAGCTAGGATATAGAGGAGGCTAAAGTAGAAGAGATAGATGCCTACACAAGGGAATTAGGATGAAGTAAGTGATGGACTTGATGATATAGATGTATATTGGGGGGATGGTGATAGAGTTTCAATAGTAACATAGGTGGGGCCTTAGGCCTAGGCACATGTAAGAACATAGGTTCAAGGATTATCTAACCACAGTCATAGGCAGGTGATAGTAATGATGGTGTAGGTATGTCCTAACCCTTAAGGTTATCAGAGGATGATGATCTAATTAGAATATTATATGGGGAGATTTGGGTGTGATTATCAGAGTGTGCATGGATTACATATGAGTGGGACTAGCTACAAGCCTATCTTCAGAGTATGGTTACATAGGGTGATGGTCAGTTTGTGTAAGCATAGAGATAGATTGTAACACTATAGACCTAGCTTACTCAAAGAGATGGGTAGTTGACTTAGTTGTAGACATAGGTCACTACATTTTAGTAATAGGTGATTTAGATGGAATCTCGACTTACCCAAGCTTAGGGATATATTGCCATATTATAGGTTTAGGTTATGGGCTTATAGGGGTAGGTGACAAGGTTATAAGTTCAAGTGTCATAGTAGCAAGCATAGGTTTAGACATTAACTGGTTAGTTAATATTGGTAGAGAGGGCTAGAGATGAGGTCCATGAGGACTTAAGAGGGTAGGGCATGATGGATCACATTATGTTGCTTACATGGGAGGCCCAATACTATTGGATGTTGTATGAGGCCATAAATATAAAGGGTCAGTTTGCCATATCCTTTTGTGCTAGCCAGTCATCTATTTGGTAGCTTTCTAGAGGAAGTGAAGGACCATGAAGGTCATATTCATGGGCCATATATATATATATATATATATATATATATATATATATATTAAAAGGGTCAGTGTGCCATATTATTTTGTGCTAGCCAATCATCTGTTCGATAGCTTTCTAGAGGAGGTGGAGGACCACCAAGGCCACCAAGGTCATATGTGACCCATTACTATGACCCCAATGGCCTTGGTGGTTCTCCACCTCCTCTAGAAATCTACTGAATAGATGATTCGATAACATAAAAGGATATGGCACACTGACCCTTTGGAACTAATATATATATATATATATGTATGTATGTATGTAGTATAGGGGATTTTTTTGTATCACTAACTCATTCTTTCCCTATGGGATCCATGTAGTTTTATGATGTATCTTGACATGTGATCCATATGGATATATTATTCTAGACATTTGATATATATATGGTGTGGATTTATGTTGATGGATTCATGGATGTTGTTTATTTGTGTATATGTATATAGGGTATATTTATTGTTTATATGATGGTGACATTGATTATATGTGATGATTATTTTTAGATGTTACCATGATGTATGTATGGATGATGTGATGATAGATAGGTATATTTTATCTATGATTTGTTTATTCATGGATGACATTGTTCATGAGATATTTGTTTTGATTTTATGGATGTTATGATATAATGGATATATGATTATATTTTTATGATGTGATAGGCTTACTTTCATGGATTATATATGGCATAAATAAATTAATCCCCTTTTTTTGCTCATTTTATGCTTTAGTGTTCATATTATAAATCCTCCTACACCATGGAGGTAGAGTGGGTGATGGAATGGGTTTTAGGCTTAGAATTTTGGGTGAAGGTAGATGTGATTAGAATTGGTTAGGATGGGATGATTTTTCAAATATATCATTATGTGAATTTATGCAATCCTCCTTTTTATATTGCATCTGGTTCTATATGTTAGGGACATGAAAATTCCAAGACATATTGATGTAGATGTGTGGGGAACTCTATTTAATAAATTACCTTTCCAAAAAATATTCATGGTTAATTCATTCCATCCTTGTTCCCATAAATATTAATGAAAATAAACTTAAGAATTAAAACACATTATTCATGCACACAAAAATCATTTATATTTACATAACCACACACAAAACAAGAAAAGATAACATGAAATAGCAATGACAAGGTTTGATGGGATTATATACATGAATGATGGAGTGACAATTTATGGTGATATATAATGGATATAATGATGATGTTGAAGTATATTTATAGGATGGGTAACACCCAATATTTTTTCCCTAATAAGACTTTAGCCAAGTTATACCATGGGGGTCATGATGACCCTTCATAAATTGGTAACATAGTGTTTGCTAAAAGTCCTAAACAGAGAAATTGATTTTATTACAACCCTCCATAATGATGATTAATGGTTTGTGTCGACTTGATACTTAGTGATATCCAAGAGTGGTGATGGGTTATTGTGTTGAGTCTAAAAAGGAGACATGCCTATCAAGGAAGATTGGTGAAGGTATTATAGGAATAACGTGGACGTGGATGAGACTTAAGGTTGTGTATATAAAGTATGGATAAATGACTTAGAGATCCCTCTAATAAATATCCTTGACCATCCATATATATTTCCTTTTATCTAGATTAATTAGGTTTCTTTACTATTCTAGTCTTGATGATAGATTCCCACTATTGAGACTAGGGTCAAGATTATTTTACCATGATGTCAGGGACTAGTTTTCATCATGGTACTTATCCAAGGTACTAGAAAGCTAGTTTTCACCATTGGATAGATTTTTTTTGGACTGATGAGGAAGGGTGATGGATGGATGGATGGATGGATGGAGTGGAAATGGGGTGTCTTATAGATGGAGGATGATGATATCTAAGTTAGGTGTAGAAGCACTTGTGATGCATAATGTTCATGAGATCATCTAGTTCTTCTCCATCAATCATGGCCAGTTTATATGCTCTTAAACTAAAATTGGCAATAATGATATAGGGACCTAGCCAATTTGATTCAAACTTTCCCTTATCTCTTTCTACATTATTGTTTTTCTAATTTTCCTTTAAGACCAAGTCACTAACTTTTAACTCCATAGACTAGATCTTCTTATGATATTGACCTTTGAGCTTATTTGGATATGATCGAAGATGATCCAAATCCTTCTGATGTTTTTCATCAAGGATTTATATTTATTTTATCCATTCTTGTCATATTTTATGATTAGTAATGATACCTATCAGTGATAGCCAAAGATAGGGGAGTTTTAATTCTACTAGCAATACTAATTCAGTCCCATAAACCAAGGTATACAAAGTGGCCCCAATAGGTGTGTTTAAAATTATGATAAGACCATAGTGTCAAATAAATTTTTTTGTGCTAATTTCTTCTTGCCTGATTAATAGTCTTATTTAGAATCTTGATAAGGGTCTTATTAGTTACTTCTACTTGTTCATTACCTTGGGGACAATATGGGGAGGATAAATGCTATGTGATGTGATATTTTTGACATAGGTCCTTAACTTCTTGATTCTTGAATGATTTTACATTATCTAAAATTATATTAGTAGGTATAACAAAGCAAAAAATAATCTGATTAAGAATGAACTTAGAAATCTAGAGGCCTTTTGTATAAGTGGAATTACTTCTACCCATTTGGTAAAATACTTTGTAGCAATGATAATAAATTTATGACCATATGATGAAGTATGATTAATCTTTCCAATTAGATCAAGGACCCATATGTAAAATAGCCATGGGCTCATAATAGGCTATAATTCTTGTTCTAGAGCATGAATGGGGTTCCTATGCTTCTGACAAGCTCCACATTTTTGTATATATTGGCAAGAATATTGTTCCATTATTGGCCAGTAATAGCCAGTTTAGAGGATATTTTTGGCTAGGGCCATTCCACTAATGTGCCCTCCATATATACTATCATGGAATTCTTTGATTTCCTGAGACATCTCTTCTGATGTCAAACACCTCAACAAGGTTTCATCATAGCCTTGTCGATAAAGTGTATTGCAAAGGATTGTGTATCGGGTAGTGTAGTGGAGAAATGATTTACATTAATGATAGTTGAGGTTATGGGGGAGGATGTTGTTGTGAATATAACTATAAATGTCATGGTACCATGGGAGACTAGGATCATTAATTACATAAATTTATATTGGAGTGATTGACTGAGAGGCTAGAATAATCAAATGCTCAATCAAGAAATTAAATTCTAAAATGTCTTTAGGGAGGTTAATGAGTGAGCCAATACTATCCATATAATTAGTTGCTTTATTGCTTCCTCATGGTACTTTCTCAAATGTTATAGATTGGAAAATTGTATTTAATTGATTAACTAGTGATTTATAAGTAGTTTCTCATCCTTCATTTGGAATTCATCATTGACCTATTTGATAATCAACTGTGAGTCATCAAATACTTATAGTTGTTGGATGTTCCATTAAATAGCTAGATGAAGTCCATCTATTAAGGATTAATATTTTGATATGTTATTGGTGCATGGGAAGGCAAGGTAAAAAGATTTCAGAATAAGGTCACCTTGTGGAGTGACTAGGAGGATGCCTACCCCAACCCCATGCATGGTGAATGAGCCATCAAAGTATAATTTCTATCTATCATATTGTGACGTATTTATTATGGACGCATTCAAGAACTTGGTTACAATTATATTAATCACTTTTAATGATGGATGTACTATTTAATCTTCTATAACCTATTCTTTTATATATTTTTGATTAACATACTCAATTTCAAATTCACTAAGTAACATTATCCATTTTGTTACTCAACCTATAAGAGTTGATTTGGACAATAAGTATTTCAAACCTTTATAATGAGCTTTACTTAAATATTATGCATGTAATGTTGAAGCTTATATGATGCAAAAACTATGGATAAATAAGGATTTTCAATGGGGGTGTAATTCATCTCATAAGACATCAATGTGCAACTAAGATAGTATATAGCTCCTTACGCTAATCATTGTGTTATGCTAAAAGAGCACCAATAACACATGGTGTTATTGAAATGTATAGGATAAAAGTCCTTCCCAGGATTGGTGGAGATAAAATAGGTGGATTATCCAATTATTGTTTTAGTATTTCAAAGTATTATTGGCATTCTACATTCTAATGAAAAGTAGCCCCCTTCTTCAGTAGATGAGTAAAAGGGTGGCACTTATTTGCAAGTTGAGAGATAAAATGTCATATGGCTTGAATATTTCCCTAAAGACTTTAGATTTTATTAATATTATGAGGTAGAGGCATTTATATGATTATTTTGACCTTTGATGGATCCACTTCGATGCCCTTTCTTGAAACTATGAATCCCAAAAATTTTCCTGAATTCACTCCAAATACACACTTTTGTGGATTCAGCCTTACTTTATATTCTTAATAACTTTCAAAAAATCTTCTTATGACCACATGGTGCTCTGAATTTAAATAGGACTTCCCTATAATATCATATTCATAGTCCTCGACAATGGCATGCATCATATCATGAAAAATGATGGTCATAGATTGTTAATAGGTTGCTCTTGCATTTTTGAGACTGAATGGCATGACTTGGTAACAAAATGTTCCCCATGGGGTAATGAAGGTTATTTTATGTTGATCTTTAGGGGCAATTTTGATTTGATTATAACTTGAGAAACCATCCATGAGGGAAAGCATTTCATATCCTATTGTCAAGTCTACAATCATATAAATATTTGGGAGTGAAAAGTCATCTTTAGGACATGCCTTATTGATATCCCAAAATATATATAGATTATAACTCCACCTTGTGGTTTAGATATAGGAACAATATTAGAGATCCATTATAAGTAATATATTGGGCGGATAAAACCAGCTTCCAAGAATTTTTGCAATTCCTCTTTGACTAGTAATGCCATCTTAGGATGATCTATTAGGTAGATAAAACTAGCTTCCAAGAATTTTTGTAATTCCTCTTTGACTAATAATTCCATCTTAGGATGCATTTTTTATAATTTCTATTTGATGGGTTTTGCATTTGGATGGACAACTAGGTGGTGTACCACCAATGAGGGGTCTAACCCTAGCATGTTAGCATAGATCCATACAAATATGTCAATAATTTCTTTTAATAGCTCAAGAATGATTTTTCATTCCTTTATTGTGAGAGATGCCCCTAGTTTTACTATTTTTGGATGTTTATCAGTCACAATATTAACTTCTATCACCTCCTCAATTAGTGAGGGTGATTGGTCTTACAAATAAGGGGGTAATGATATTTTTAGAACATTAAAAACAAAGGAACTTAAAAGTTCAGTATCGATATCAAAATAATCTTCTAATGATATTGAGCTATATGGGAGTTCATCCATATCTTTGGAAGGCTCTTCTTCTTCCTTAGAGTATTCTTCATTTTTTTTATCATGGGATTTTTGTTTTTCCCCAAAATATGAAGATTGACAAAGATTGATAGAGAAACCCTTTTTATGATCACTAAACAACATGAAATATCTAGATCCCATGTATTCCAAAATGGCCTCATCATTTTGAAACATGTCAAAGGTGGGATCCTACTTCAATTCCCACTATAAGCAATGGGTAACAAAGGGAAATGTTAATGGTGTAGATCATGGTATCAAAAAAAGGGTTGGTGGCAGCAAGTTCCTCAAAGCAGCTATAGATAGAATTTGTTTCAATGTCCTCATCAAGGAGAGATGAACCATTGGTAAAAAGATAATCCATAATGATACTAGTCAATTAATCATCATATAATTTATACCCTAATCCAAAATATTATGGATGTTATTAAACCAAGATAGGTTCAAGTCAACCTTTTTCTTGTTTTCCCAATCCCCTTCCTTTGTACTACATATTCTACATCATTCTATGGACTCTAGGATAGTGTTGTTCAAGAGAGATGAGGGCCTCATCATCTATAATAATCCAATAAACGTCTCTATATTTGATTTATTCATTATAAAAAAATATAGCAATTGAAAAATTTATTGGCCCAAATTGATATTTAATGGGATTATCCTTCCTCATAGCTAGGGACCCAAAGCTACATGGAGATAGGGGTAGATTTTTGATGCAAAATGTTTTGTACTCATATTCTCCACATCTTATGGATGTGATCTTTAGTTAGGTAATATCAAGCTCTAATTGAGATGTGGATTCTAATTGATCTAAAGAGATATACTTATCAAATGTTGGGATAAAGATAGTGTTGTCAGTGCCAAGGTAAGGTGATGCGGATAATGGCTAATCCATCTAACAACTATGGATATGTTTTATGACTCCAGGAATGATGACCTCCATTATTAAATGTGATAATTTTGGGCACTAATGAAGAGTGGATATCACAACTTTCAATTCATGAATCCATGGTTTTCCAAGCAACATATTATATGGTAATTCCACATCCACAACATTTACTAAAGTTTGATGAATTACAGGTCCCACAGTAATGGAAAGATAAATGGTCCTAACTAATGGTGTCTCATTATCATCATAATCTTTTATCATTATCAAAGTGGACCCTAGAAACATATTAGAGTATCTTAATTTCGTTAAAAAGTCCAAATTACATAATTTGAGCATGGATCCTATGTATATGAAGACATGAGAAACTTGGTGATGGGAGATGGTGAATTTAATGTATAAAGGGTATTTATGATGTGGGTTAGAAAGGGGTAGATCTTAGGAACTAAAATTAATTTGATTTAATGGGAATAAATGTGCCACTAGTGCCTAAAATTGATTAGTATCTAGGTCACTAGGTACTTTTAAATCATTTAGTACTTGATTCAATATTTCTCTATGTAAGGTGGATGTTTTAAGAAGTTCCATCAAGGAAATTTGAGTGGGAGTCTTTTCTAATTGTTGAATGATATAATAGGATTTATTTGAAATGATTGAATCTTTCTTAGAAATATTCCCCTTTGGGGTAGTAGATGAGGTATAAGGATCTTGGGAAGGTGTCATGGGAATTATTATCTTATTACATTGGATGGTTATAATATAATTAGTAGTGGACCTATTAATTTTTAAGATGGGGGATGAAGGTGGAGCATATTCTTGGATTTTACAAATTTTTATGGTATTAATGTAATGGTAGGGAACATTATGGTAATCAATGCAGTTAGATGATGATGCTTGACCTTGGTCTCTTTGGGGTCTCTAATTCCTCTTATCCATTTAGGAGTGGGTCCTCATAAATACCAAGTTGCCCATTTGTTGACTAATTTAGGGTACCTTCTCCTTCAATATCTATATCACCTATTTCAATTAGATCTTGGATATGATGTTTTAATTACATACATCACTCAGTGTCATTTCATTTTACCCTATGGTATTTAAAAAACTCATCTTCATGGTTAACGATCATCCACAAGTCTAATCTTGGGTAGAGTAATCACGTTAGAAATGACTAATTAGTCCAAGACTATCTCTATTAGGACTCCTAAACTTGTAGACTATCTATATCTCTATCAGGGTTAAGCTTACCTCAAGGGAATCTAATGGCTAAGATATTAGGGCATTGTGTGGTGCCTTTCCTTTGGATAGTTTGTACATGTTACTTGGAATCTATCACCCTGTCACCCATGACATTTTTTTTCTTATTGAATACTTTGGATTTTCCTAAAAAATAATTTTCTTGATTTGAAGTGTGCTCATTTCAAGAATATAGTTTTATGGTCCCCTTTTCAACAAGGGATTTCTCTATCTACATTCCCTTTTCTATGATATCATCTAATGTCTTAGCGCATTTCAATTTTAATTGATACTTCAACTCTATATTAAGGTTATCCACAAATATTTTAGCTAATTCTTTTTTAGTTATAGTGCATCTTAATCAACTTGTTAGGCTCTACCATCTTTATAAGAAATATACTAGTCTCTCCCCACTTCATTATTTAGTATTGTAAAGGTTAATAATGGAGATATCATGCTCTATATTGAAAGAGAAGTGCCTAACAAATTGATCTGTTAATTATCCAAAACTTGATATACACCCTTTAGGCAAGTATATGAACCATTCCAAAGTTGGCCCTATAAGACTTATGAGAAATAGAGTCAATAGATAAGCATCCTCATAGGCTACCTCATGGTAAGCTACATAAAACTCCTAGACATGATATCTAGGGTTCCCTTTTCCTCGATATTTCTCAAATTTGGGTACCTTAAAGTGTGGGGAGAGGTGGATCTATAAATTACTCATATCTAATGGTAATGAAAAAAAGTCTTCATATTTATATTTAAGGGCTTGAGATCATGGATCCATCTATTGAAGGGTCTATTTCATCATTTTCCATTTTTGGGTAAAGATAAGATCCCTAATAGGGTTGGTAGTTTTATTTTGACTACCATGAGGGATATGAGTGTGAACTAGGACTTTGACTAAGAAGAGGATATTAGTGTTGTGTTAGTGACAAAATGAACAAAACAAATTGACCAAAAAAATAGTAAACTAACATCTTCATGCCTAGTTACGAGGGTGAGCTTAGTTAAAAAGTAAAAATGAACAAATCATAACTAAAATGCAAGAAAACACACATTCCTTACCTTCCTTGATGCTCCAAAACTATTCTTTGATTGGCTTGCTCGATTTATTCTCATGAAGTCCTCATCAATGGAAGCTTGGCTACCTCTATCTCTCCTTGGCACAATTGTATTGACTTGTCTTGGCATGTAATCAATTTGGCATGGTAACATTAGTTTGTATCAGGCTTTTAGAACTAATCCTACATTATAACTTTGTAAAAATTAAGCTTAAAAATGATGTTCATGGCCTCTCTATTTATAGATTTTTGAGATTGATCAGAATCAACCTGAACCATCCATCCTGAGATGAAGATGTGTGGTTGAGGATTAATTCAAGTTTTTAGAATTAAGTTTATAATTATCCTCATCATGACATTAGAAAAAGGGGAAATTAAAAATCATGGAGGGTATTGATGAGGCATGGAGGGCATGAATCCTGATATTTGTGGCATTTATGGCCTAAGGATGTCTTCCCAAGAAATGAGGTCACCTGATGATGCAAATTTTCAATATTCATTTCTAAAACAAATTATTCAACATGTTTTCATGGAATTATTGATTAGGCTCTAATTTGGTTTAATTATCTCTTTAGCATGTTTGATCACTTTGTACACAAATTACTCAAATTGATTAGAATGCTTTATTATTGGTCCAAATTTTGATTAGATTAGAATTAGAAGGTGATGTCAAATGTGTTGGATACATTATCCCATTTAGGATATTATCAATAGAAAATAATAAAGGCACATGTCTTATATAAGATATTTGATAGGAAAGAGCAATCTAGAGCACCTAGGTGAAAAAATTAGCATTTTGACTCAGAATGATCTGAGCAAAGTTAGCTAGCCCATAAATTGCATTTCCCCATTTAGGAATACTCTAGCTAGAATCAACACTTGAATATATTAATTTCAACTCATTTAATACATTTCAGTGTTTTTAGGCCAAATTGTGCACTTTAGGTGGCAATTGGTCAAAAGCCTAGTTGGAGGTTACTGATGGCTAGATTTAGGTGTCTATAGTTTTCCCCTATTTGGGAAGGTATTACAACTTATAAGCATAGTATTCATAAATAATTAAAAGGTCATGTATGCCTATAACTACAGTGATGATAAACTAAATGCATGATGCCCCCTTGAGGGAATGATCAGCACAAGTAAGTCAATAAATGGTCCCTCAAAAATAAAGAAGCAAAATGAGGGGATCAAA
The DNA here is from genome assembly GCA_037957365.1 of Torreya grandis. Lineage (NCBI taxonomy): Eukaryota > Viridiplantae > Streptophyta > Pinopsida > Cupressales > Taxaceae > Torreya > Torreya grandis. The sequence goes on from JARHVA010000177.1 coordinate 911,034, forward strand.
GAAAGGAAAGATGATGGGGTGAAAACACAATGATATTGAAAAATTAGTCAAAATAATTGAGAATACAAGTGGGATGATGTACAATGGTTTGCCCAAAGGTGGTTATAAGGATTGTACCCTGATAGTGGTAATGTGGTATGATAACACAATGATTTTCCCAAATGTGGTTATAATCATTGAGAATATAGAGCTTCCATAGTTAGGATAGAAAAACAAGTTAATAATATGCCCCTGTATGGGCAAAAAAAGGGAAGTGGTGTTAATACAATTATTTACCCAAAAGCAGTTATAATCATTGAGAAATGTAGGTGGGATGGTGTGCAATGATTTGCCCATAGGTGGTTATAATCATGGGACCCTGATTATGGAAAACATGATAAATTTGGTCAAGGATGATGATAACTTAACATAGAGGGTAGTGATGAATTGGAACAACCTGCTAGTAGGGAGATGCTCATCTAAACAAATAAAGGTTGAAATTCTTTCATGGTTAATTACTCTATTTGGGATATGATTGGAATTGAATCAAGATGTCAGTGTTGAAGAGATGTTGATGCTACCATTACTAAATAGACCTCTTGAAGCTGAGGTTTGTTGTAGCATGTGTCGATAGGCATTATGGTATAAGATCATGAGGAATTGGCTAAAATATGCATAAATACTGACTCCCATAATCCAATACTCAATAGAAAACAATACACCAATGATAGAAACCATGATGACAATGTAAGAATATGAATATGGATAGATTCAAGTGTAAGTGTGAGAAAGGAATCACCCAATGAACACACATAAACTAAATCAAGGCAATAGTGCTGAAAGTAAAACAATAGGCACACAAACAAAACAACAAAGAAATAACCAAACAAACACTCAATAAAAATATACAAACAATGCCCCTAGAAAATAGGTGACAACTTAACAAATGAACAAAATGGGGGAATAGAAGAAAAGGAAGGGGTAGATGAGTTGTCTCCATATGCACTAGGAAAGTGGACACTACGTACATAGTTTCATGGATGTAATATCCAATTAAAACTTTAGGTCAAATGTAGTTCTCCCAACGAATTGGAAGAAAAATGATAAATGATGAAAATAAATAGAATAGATGTGATAGAAGAATAGGAATAGTCTTGAAAAATGGAAAGTGTGTGAGATAAAAGGCCAAAGAGGAAGGGGAAACTAAGTGATAAGTAGTTTGCTTGAAACTTAGTAAGAGTTCATAGAATCCTTAAGGCAAAGAAGTGGTCCATGTTTTTGTTGTTCTTTTCTAGTAGTTTTATAATTGTTTTTGGAATTATTTTAGAGTATCTCAACTCAATCAATAATGATGAGACACTAAATGTTTTAATCATTTAAAATAGTGAGAGCATTCAAACTTAGGTTGCTCACAAAATGGTGAGAGTGTTATGAAAAAGGTGACTAAGCTAACCTTAATAAGTATCAAGTGTTACCAACATAATCCCAGAGTAGGATCTCAAGTCACTATAGTTCCACCCTACAGCAGAGGAATTCAACTAGTGTAGTAGTTAATTCAAATAAAACAATCATAATTGCTAAAAAGGCATAGCATAGAATAAGAAGTGGTAAGCTGGTACATTAAGTCTTAATAAACAAATGTTTCCCCTAGTTTTCCCATAGATGGTTATAACTAGGACACAACACCATAGATCAATGTTACTAAATTTTCTAAAGGTGTTTATAATTAGTAGCAAGATCGATGACAAGAAAGGAATCACAAACAAAGGATGTGATTACCAAAACTTCTATCACCCTACTCAAAAATATGATCTCTATCTAAATTACTTGAACCAACTAATGAAATTGATCAAATTCCTTGATGCTAAAAATGCATAATGAATGGTAAAAACCAAGGTAAAATAGGCTAGGCTTTAGAACACACTGGGTCGATAGGTAAAAAATCTAAAGTGGATATAGCTAAGAGGATGGATAATAATGATATTTATATAAAGAATAATAGTGATAAAATAGCATAACTAAAATGGTCCTTATAGATCATACACCTTAACATTCAATCATAATACTACTTAAGGTGAATAATATTCATTGGCTCAGGAAGTTCATCTCCATCTAGTGTGGCAAGCATGTATGCCCCTAATCTATATTCTATAGTAATGATGAAAGGCCCTATCTAGTTTGGTTTGAATCTACCTTTATGATTCTTTTCAGCCATGGTATTCTTTTGGTTTTATTTAAGAACAAGATCGCCAAATTCAAATGTTCTATACTTAACTCACTGATTATAGTGGCCTTTGAGTCAGTTTTGATATGCCTAAAGATTATTGAGTATAGTTGTGTTGTAGGTCTAGCTCTTGCAGGTGAGCTACTCGATAGTCATGATCATCCTGAAAGATATGCATAATGAAGCTAACTCGACCCAATGGGAAGGAGGGCTTTAGTACCATAAATAAGTGAGTATAGAGTGGCTCTTATGGGGTATGATGATTGGTATGATATGCCCAAAGGGCAAGAAATATCTATAGGTACCAATGATGACTGACATCATTAATAATATTTTTGAGAATATTGATAATGGTTTTATTCAATGTTTCAACTTGGCCATTACCTTGAGGGTAATATGCTTTAAAAAAATGTTATGTGATGTTATATTCAGTACATAGCTAGTCTACATGCTTGTTCTTGAATGATCCTCCATTATCAGATATAATGTTAGAGGGGATACTATAGCAACAAATGAGATGGTTGAAGATGAATTTGAAATTTTAATTTTCAGTCACGTAATTGAGGGGTATAGCTTTAACTCACTTATTGAAATACTCAGTGGTGGTAAGGATATGTTTATGGCCATCAAATGAAGTGGGATTGATCTTACCAATGAGGTCAAGTCCCCATGTAGAAAATGGCCATGGTGTCAACATTAGTTTTAGAGTTTGGGCTAGGCATGAATTAGATTAGCATGCAATTGACATTTGTCACATTTATTTACATATGTAGTTACATCTGCATCCATCATGGGCCAATAATAACTAGTACATAAGAGATTTTTGGATAGGACTGCTCCACTAGAATGAGCTCTACACATTCCTTCATAAACTTCTCTTAACACTAGTGTATACTCTACCAAAGTTAAACAATGAAGTAGAGTTCCATCAAAACTATGGAAATAAAAGGTGGATACAAGTAGAGTATAACAAGTGAAATGTTGAATAAAGGCTTTTGTTTGTTTGCAAGATCGGTTAGGTGGTAGAACTTGGTCATGAAGGTAGTTGTAAAGGTGTGAGTACTAAATAGAATTAGGACCAAAAATATCACAAATCATTGTAATAGTTGAAGGTTCATGAGTTGGTTCTAATAAATTATCAATGAGGAATTGCTGCTCTTTAAATTTATCTATTTGTCAAATCAGAGAGCCAATATTAGCCATAACATCTACAGTTCTATTACTAGCCCTTAGTATGTTCTCAAACTAAATGTTGGTAATTTATTGCTTAAGAGTGTTGACCATGGCTTTATATGGAACTAGCTTGTCATATTTAGTCTGAAAATGATATGTGACCTAATTGATGATTAACTGATAATCACCATAAACTTAGAGATGAGATATGTTCCAATACACTACCTAGCAAATTCCTACAACAAGCTCTTCATAATCAACCATGTTGTTTGTACAAGGAAATCTGATTCTAAATGATTTAGGGATTAGATCCCCTTATGGTGTAATAAATAAGAGGTCTACCCCCAATCCATGTGTAGTAAATGAAACATAAAAATATAGCTTCTAGTTATACTCCTCAAGAGGTGTGTCAATGATGGTCATTATAGATTCATCATGGAAATGAAATGCGAGTGGATTTATGTCTATAAGAGGTGCTTCAACAAGTTGATCTGCAAGAACTTGTCCCTTAACTACCTTCTAATTGACATACTCTATGTTAAACTCATTAATAATCATGATCTATTTGGCCATTCTACTTTGTAAAGCTATTTTAGATATTAGATACTTGAGTGGATCTACTTTTAAAATAATCATGGTCTTATTATTCAACATGTAATGGTGCAATTTTTGAGCTGTGAAGACCATGGCTAGACAAGATTTTTCAATAGGTGCATAGTTATGTTCATATGCGACCAAGGTATGACTTAGGTAGTATACTACATACTCTTTTATATTTTTATCATGTTGAGCCAAAAATTCCCCCAAATCATTATTGGTATCTGATAGATACAACAAGAATGGCCTTCTTGGCATAGGAGGTAACAAAATTGGTGGATTAACTAGATAGTCCTTAAGATGTTGAAAAGCTATTTGGTAGTGATCATCCTAGTGCAATGCAACTCTTTTATTCAAAAGATGTGTAAATGGATGAAAATTGTATACTAAGTAAGATATGAATTATAATATTGATTGGATCTTACCCTACAAACTGCATAGTTACTTCAAATTGGTCGGTGGGGGCATCTCAGTTATAGCATGGACTTTAGCTGAATTGACTTCAATACCTCTATGAGACATGATGAAGCCAAGTAATTTTCTTGAGGTTACACCAAACACACATTTATTTGGGTTGATTTTGACTTTGTACTCTTACAATCTTTCAAATATATTACATAGCATTGCTAGATGGTCAGCCCTAGTTTTGGATTTTCCTAATATGTCATTGGCATAGTATTCAACAATATCATGCATCATATTATGGAATATGATAGTCATGGCCCTTTGATATGTATCTCTAGAATTATTAATACTGAATGGCATTACTTGATAACAAAATCTTCCCCATGGAGTGGTGAACACTATTTTATGTTGGTCTTTTGGTGGTATTTTAATCTGGTTGTATCCTGAAAAGCCATCCATGAGTGAAAGCATTTCATAACCTACCATAGAGTCAATTATCATGTCAATATTAGGAAATGAAAAGTCATCCTTAGGAAAAACTTTATTGATGTCTAAAAAAAAATTATAGATTCTAATTCCTTTAAGGTTTTTATTAATAGGTACAATATTAGATATCCATGTTGAGTAGTCAATGGATCAGATACATCTTGCTTCTAAGAGTTTTTCCAACTCTTTCTTTACCAAGACAAAAATGTGAGGATGCATCTTACACAATTTTTGTTTTACTAGTTTAGCATTAGGATTGACCATAAGGTGGTGTAGAATCAAGGTGGGGTCTAAACCTAGCATGTCAAAATAAGCCTATGCAAAGATATCTACAAATTCTCTCAACAAAGCTGTAAAGACTTCACGTTCTTCCTCAGTGAGGTATGCACCTAATTTTATCCATTTTAGGTCTAATAGAGTCTTGATGTTTACCTCTATTGTATCTTTGACTAGAAAGGTTGAATCATCTTCTAAGATAGCAGGCAAAGACTTGAATTGTTGGACTATATCAACCTCTGCTATAAATTTCTCTTCAACTTATCCTAGGCATGATGAATCTAAGTCCCCTAACAGGAGATCTGGCCATGTGACAAAAATAGTAAAAATATCTTTAAGAATTTAATCAAACTCTTGTTTTTGTGCAAAACTAAACTCAGATCCATAGGCAAGTTCATCCTTGGTGGTCTCCAGGTTTAAATTCAAAGAATGAACACCCTCATCTAATGGTACCTAAAATAGGTTTTCACCACTAGACTGGCCTTTATTTTTACTTTTGCCCTAGTTAAAAAGTGCCTCAAAGAGGTTTTCATTTTGGTACCTCAATTTTTTATTTATTTATTTTTGGATAAGGGTGTTCACTTGCTCTCTAAAATAGGCTTCAAGATCCAATGTAATTGAGAATCCTGACTTGTGATCTCCCAATGAAATGTTGCCCCTAGGGCCTAAAAAGTCACAGAATGCCTCATTATTTTAAAACTCATCAATTATCAAATTGGATTTTTGTTGGTCCCAATATATCAATTGGGGATAGTATAATGGTAGTGGGTTGTGATGAATGACTAAGGTAAGGGTAAAAATGGTATTATTATCAAATAGGTTAGTCTTAGCTAGGTCATCAAAGGTGAGGCTATAATTAGACTTTACTTCACTGTCAGCATCATCATCACTAGTCATTGCTGATGGAATTTGAATAAGATATGTGGGGTCACCCCTAGGTGGTTTAAATCTAAGTTCATAGGGTCTTTTGTATTTAGTCATGAAAATTGGCTCGATGGTTCCTTGTTGATTTGGTTTGAGGCCTCTTCTTTCATAATCTTGATGGTCCATGATCCTATTGGGGATAGGATACTTTACACTTTTATAACAATTAGCTTGGTTGTCATTGTACAACCATGATTCATCCCCCTTAAGAGGATTTGGTTCTAGGCTAGATACTCGTACAAATATGATAGGTCCCTTATCTTTGTTCTTTTATTGCCAATGCATGTGTGGGGTGACTTTAGGTTGCCCAAAGGTCTTTAGATTTTGAGAAAGATTGACAATATGGAAGGTACCATGGGTTAAATACTCCCCTAGTCTATTATCTAAAATGGTGAAATGATTGGAAGCTTCAAGAGGTGGCATGTGGGAAATGGAATCCAATGTATTAGGATCTATACAATTATCCTATAGAGGATCAATAAGTATGGCCTTTCCTTTATCTTTCTTGGAACTTAGATTCATACTGTATTGGTAATTATAGCTTTGAAACTTAGCCTCAAGATGTTTGTAGTGTTTATATGGGTGTAAATCTCTTGGAATATTCACTTTTATTCTCGAGTGGGAGAACTTAATAGATTGGTGCAGCTTTGATGGGACTAAATTAATCTCATGTAACCAAGGCCTACCTAGAAGTATATTATATTGAAACTCAATATCAAGCACATGTCAAAGTGTATCATAGGTCAAAGGCCCAATGATAACTGGTAAGATAATGGTGCCTTATGATTCTCCTTCTTTATTATCATAGGCTTTGATAGTTATCATTTATGGTTGGAGATTTACTAGTGTGTACTCAAGATGCTTGATGAGCTTTAAAGACACTATGTTGAGGCCTAATCCATTGTTTATAAGGACACATTTCACTTTATGCCACTTTATAGAAATATCTATGTATAATGGATTATTAGGGAGTAAGCCAAGGGAAGACATATCATTTTGGTTGAATGTGACTTGTTGGGATAAAGCTAGGTGTCCAACTAAAGCTTGAAATTTATCAAGGGATATGTCACTAAAAATAGTGGATTTGGTCAAGAACTCATTCAAGATGTTCTTATGGATTATTGACATTCATAGAAAATATAAAATAGAAATTTGTGCTGGTGTCTTCTATAATTGTTCCACAATATCAAACTTCTTTTCTTGGTCAATAATGAGTGGTTTATTCTAAGACTGAATGATTGGTTGGATAATAGGCAAAGTGGTAGATGGTTTTGGGCCTAGGATAACAATGTTCAACCTTTAAGTTATGATTGCACAATTAGGATTAGATACTGGACCATAATTACTAAAAATGTTAAGAATGGTGTGGGACTAGATAAGATAAGTCTTGGTTGTTGATGCACTTGTATGTGGTCATGTGGTAAGGGAAAGTTGTCGATGTAAGGTCCAAAATTGAAAGTCCTAATTTGTTGGTTTGCTTGTGTGCTATCCTAGGTCAAAGAAGGATTATCCATGTAATGTGGTTGAGTGTTATTATTTATTAATGGTCTATATTGATTAACACTCAATCTAGGATTAATGGAGGTTGTATTAATGTTATCCCCTGCAATATGAGCTACAATATTGTTGTATTCATGTGCAAATACATGGTAGGTTTGTTGGTTTTTACCATTCTGATCTTGGTTTTGTCTATTATTCTGATGTCACTTCTGTTGTTAATTTGCTACACCCCTAACCTATCACATGTATGAGGATAGTATTAGCTGACTTGTGGCTTACTTATCCCTCTTTGACATTATATTACATTTATCTATGCTTTCTTTAGATTAGTAGGTTGGTCTATGGAGTAACCATGGCCTAGTTAGACTATATATAGGAGGTAGTGGGTAATCATTTATCATCATATTGTGAATTCTGCTCTTATTGAAGCTTGTGGAGGTTGCCCCCTCGAAGTGGCTTATCTATTATCATATATTTGGATATATTTTAGTCATATTTGGATATAATTCTATTGTTATACTTAATTCTTGAAGTAATTTCATTACAAGTGGTATCAGAGCTGCGATTTGGGCAATCTTGTGGGCAAAACACTAAATTTATAAATTTTGTGATATATAAAAAAAAGTTGTGAATTTATATGAAATTTTTTACTAGAGGTGAGAAATAATCAAATTAAGCTTCCATTAAACTTTCAGCTCATTTTGATCTATTTTTCAAAAGTTATCACTATTTTATGGTTTTTCATAAAATTGCTCTATAGTGCACAATTCAAAGAATTTTTTTGAGTTGTTTACATTTTTGGAAAGCTTATAAAAATTTTGCTATGGTTTTTTCTTTGTATATTTTTATTTGAGGCTGAAATAATTCCAAAATCACTTGGTCAAAGTTGGGTCAAAAGTGTCAATAAGGGTCGACATCGTAAAACCCTTTTATGGCAGGTCCACAAAGTCGAAGCCGAGGAAAGGGTGCTGAAACTCCAGGTAAAACTCCTAACAAGGATGAGATGGAGTCAGAAGGGGGATGTAATAAACCCTTTGTACTAGGGTTTTCTGATATAGATCATAAAGTAAGCCAGCTTGACCATAGTATGCAAGGCATTCAGAGTGAGGTGCAAGACATAAAATCTAATATGAAATCCATACAAGATAGTTTGGGAGATATCATGAAGGCTTTGAACATTAATCAGTCAAATCATCAAGATAACTCTATTTCACAAACCCACTAGGGTGGTTCTCCTAACTAGTCTACTTCAAATCCAACTCCATGGCCATAAAGGAACCTATTACCAAAGGTGGATATGCACAAATTTGATGGAAAAGATCCACTCAATTGGCTCAACCAAATGGAGAGTTTTTTGGACCTACATCAGATTCCAAGTGGATATAAGGTTACCATGGCATCCTTGTATCTTGAACCTGATCAATTCATTTGGTATCGATGGTTGTGTGCTCAAAATAAAAAGAGGACTATTAATGTCACCTAGTCAATTTTTACAGAGGAGCTACAATTACACTATGGAAATAGTGGGATAGATAATTACTTCAGCCAACTGGCAAAATTGTGACAAACTAGCTCCATCAAGGATTATATTCATCATTTTCAGAACCTATCCTTACGTGTGGAGATAATTTCTGAAGCAAACTTGAATGACCTATTTTTGGGTGGACTCAAGGACCACATTCAACATGAGGTACACATGTTTAATCCACTTAATATTTTTGAATCTATTATCCTAGCATGTAGAGCTAAGGAAAAATTCATAGCCAACAAGAATCAGCCATTCATTCACTTCAAAGATCGTAGCATATCATCACCAACATTTCCTCCACCTACTAGATTGACCCCTCAACAAATTGAAGAGAAGCGTGCAAAAGGATTATGTTTTGGTTGTGATAACAAGTGGAGTAAAGGACATAGATGTACTGAGAAGAAGTTATTCTACATTGAGGGACCAAATGAAGATGAAGTAGATGATGCCTCCAATGATGATGAGGAAGATATAGAGGAGATACCTAAAGATTCCCAACCTATAATCTCTTATCATGTACTTGCAGGTATTATAACTCCACAAACTCTTAAGGTGGTGGGTTTCCTCAAGAAATAGAAGGTGACAGTGTTGATTGATTCAGGGAGAACACATAACTTTATAAACCATAAGTTGCCCACTTGATTGAGCTATTTCATCTACCCAGCACTAGAATTTTAGGTCATGATTACAGATGGTGGCACAATTAATTATTCAGGCAAATGCCATAGTATTAAGCTTACTATGGGTGGGTACAATCTCGACTCTCCTATGTTTTCTATTCCCATGGGTAACACAGACATTATTTTGGGAGTCCAATGGCTCACAAACTTAGGTACCATTGAGATGAACTTTCAAGAACTATTCATGCGCTTTCATTCTAAAGGTAAGAAAATTGAACTACATGGATTACATGCAAAATCTCCAAAATTGGTTAGTTCACATCAGATGACCAAGATGCTAAAAAAGGGGGCAGAGGGAATTTTTTTCATGATTATGCTCCATAGAAGTTCAACCCACATAGGTATTTACACATCCTGATCTACAAATAATTCTTGAAGACCACTCATCTATTTTTGGGGCCATGCCAAAAGGACTACCACTAAAAAGAGAACATGATCATGCCATTCAACTAATTCTAGGTAGTCAACCACCAAATATCAGACCATATAGATATCCATATGCATAAAAGAGTGAAATTGAAAAGATGGTCCATGAGATGCTAGAGGCAGGGATCATCAAGCATAGCCAAAGTGCATATTCATCACCAGTGGTCATGGTGAGGAAGAAGGATGACACATGGAGGATGTGCCCAGATTATAGGGAACTCAACAAGTACACCATCAAAGATAAGTTTCCTATTCCAGTAATTAATGATTTACTTGATGAGCTACATGGTGCTAATTATTTCACAAAATTGGATCTTTGCTCGGGGTACCATCAAATTAGAATCAAGGATGAAGATGTTCATAAAACTTCTTTTAGAACACATGAGGGCCATTATGAGTTTTTGGTGATGCCCTTTGGTCTTAAAAAATGCACCATCTACTTTTCAGAGCTTGATGAACACTATTTTTAGGCCTTTTTAAAGTAAGTTTATGCTAGTTTTCTTTGATGACATATTGATTTATAGTCAGACATGGGAAGCACATCTGCAACATGTGAAACAAGTGTTGATAGTTTTGGAAAAGCACCAACTTTATGTGAAGCCATCTAAATGTGATTTTGGAGTAAAGGAGGTAGATTACCTTGGTCACATTGTTTCCCATGAAGGGGTCAAATTTGATCCCCAAAAGATCAAAGCAATAATGGAATGGCCCATGCCAAAAACTCTCAAACACCTTCGAGGGTTTCTTTGACTAACAGGTTAATATAGAAGATTTGTGAAAGGTTATGGTAGCATAGCAACTCCACTCACTGCATTGCTAAAGGATACTTTCCATTGGAATGACGATGCCACCAAAGCATTTGAGAAACTAAAAGTAGCTATGTGCACCACTCCAGTTTTGGCTACTCCAGACTTCTCACAAACATTCACTATTGAATGTGATGCTTCTAGGTCTGGATTGGGGGCAGTACTAATGCAGGAAGGAAGACCCATTACATTTTAAAGTCATTAATTCAAAGGTAAGAATTTACAAAAACTTGTCTATGAGAAAGAAATGATGGTTATTCTTCATTCAGTTAAACAATAGAGGCCTTATCTGATGGGTAGACACTTTAAGGTGAAAACGGATCATGATAGTCTCAAATACTTTTTGGAGCAAAGATTATCATCTAAGGAACAACAAAAATGGGTAACCAAAATGTTTTTTTATTATTTTGAAATCATCTACAAGAAGGGTAAAGATAATGTAGTAGCAGATGCACTATCCAGATGGGATGCATCCACAGAAGCATTACTTTGTGCAATGTCCATATTGCAAGTAGATTGGGTGGATGACTCTAGGTTAGAATGGGAGCAAGACAAGGATACACAGGTTCTAATTTATAATCTCTAGCAAGGTAATTTATCCTCTGACAAATTTGAATGGAAAGGTAATGTCTTATGGTATAAGGGTAGGTTATACTTATGCAAAAATTTAGAGCTTAAGCATAAGATTCTTGCAGAGTTGCATGCATCTTCACTTGGGGGACACTCAGGGTTCTTGAAAACTTATCATAGAATTAAGAAAGAATTATTTTGGGAAGGACTCAAGGGAGATGTACAAAAGTTTGTGGAAGAATGCTTGATTTTCCAACAGAATAAAGGTGAAATAGTTAAGACCCCAGGTTTGTTACAACCATTAGCAATTCCTAGTCAAAGGTGGGAGGAGGTTTCCATGGATTTCATCACTGGGTTGCCTTGTTCTGAAGGTAAGAATGTTATTTTGGTCATTGTGGATAGGCTTACAAAATATGCCCATTTTTGTGCTCTCTCACACCCATTTTCAGCAAGTACAATCGCGGCTATTTTTATGGAAGAAGTTCTCAAATTACATGGAACCCCAAAAATAACTATAAGTGATCATGATCCTATTTTCACTAGAAATTTCTAGATTGAACTATTTTCTTGTTTGGGTACTCAGCTAGCTCATAGCTCATCTTACTACCCCCAATCTGATGGACAAACTAAAGTGGTTAACAAATGTTTAGAGGGGTATCTCTATTGTTTTGTATCAGATAAACAAGAACATTGGGTTAAATGGATACCACTTGCAGAATGGTGGTATAACACATCTTTCCATACCTCTTCTAAAATGTCTCCATTTCTAGCACTATATGGTTACCATCCACCTCCCATCACTTCTTCATTAAAGGTGCACACCAAGGTTCGAGATGTGGAAGAGCACATTCAACATCAACAAGAGGTTTTGGCTATTTTGAGAGAGAATTTGGCCTTGGCACAAAATAGAATGAAGCAACAAGCAGATCAACACCGGAGTGAGTGAAATTTTGAAGTGGGTGACTGGGTATTTGTTCATTTTCAACCTTACAAGCAAATGTCCTTGAAGCAAAAGAAAAAGGACAACAAACTTGCTCCAAAGTATTATGGCCCTTATTAGGTTCTACAAAAAATTGGAAGTGTGGCTTACAAGCTCGAGTTACCTCATTCATCTCACATACACCTAGTATTTCATGTTTCTTATTTGAAGAAGGTCATTCGACAGAAAGTTTCTGCCCAGACAGAGCTCCCAGAACTAGATGAAGTAGGATGAGTCATTTTGGAACCAAAGAAGATCCTCCAAACACGTACTAAGAGGTTGAGAACTAGAGAGATTAAGGAATATTTGATCAAGTGGAAAAACCAAAGCAGTGAAGATGCAACTTGGGAAGGTGAAGAATTTTTGCAACAACATCCAGAGTTGTTCAACGTTGAGGACAACGTTGGTTTGAAGGGGAAGGGCATGCTACGCCCCTAACCTATCACATGTATGAGGATAGTATTAGCCAACTTGTGGGTTACTTATCCTTCTTTGACATTATATTACATTTATCTATGCTTTCTTTAGATTAGTAGGTTGGCCTATGGAGTAACCATGGCCTAGTTAGACTATATATAGGAGGTAGTGGGTAATCATTTATCATCATATTGTGAATTATGCTCTTATTGAAGCTTGTGGAGGTTGCTCCCTCGAAGTGGCTTATCTATTATCATATATTTGGATATATTTCAGTCATATTTGGATATAATTCTACTGTTATACTTAATTCTTGAAGTAATTTCATTACATAATTCTACTGATTCTCTTGGTTTAGCCTTTGATTTTGATACTGTTGATTTTATTGTTATATTGGTTGGTGTTGTTGATTTTTCTATTGCTACTAATTGTTATGTCAAGTAAAGGGTTTTTGATAAATCCCAAGAGTTTAATTGGAAGTGGAATCACCATTATCCAATGTTATCTCCCCATTCTCTAACATATTCTCAATTAAATGTTTTATTTGCACACATTCTCATAGATTATGCCCATTGACCCGATGATATTCATAGAATTCATTTTCATGGTACTAATCAAGGTAAATAATGCCTTATGGATAATACTATCGTACAAGCCAACTAATGAGATTAGCAGTAGCAAGTTTTCAAAATACAAACTTAATTGGCTCTCCCAGGTCACTAAAGACACAATGCATAGGCATAATTCTCTTTAGAGGAGGGGTTTGCAATGGTAAAGGTTGTTGCATTTGTTTTGTGAGTCTTAGTTATTGTGCTTTCAACATTTGTGTGAGAGGTTGTTAGGTAAGAGTAATCTAAAAAGGTTATACAAATTATGTTTTCACTATTTGGACATTATGTGACTCAATTACTCCATTACCCACAACATTCCTATTATGGTTAAACTACTTTTTTCTTTCTTAGTTATTGGGATGTGCCAGTTGTGATGTTTGTGATTGAATTATATGTTGGTTTTGGCCACTTCCTTGATTGGTACCTTGATTCTGATTAGTCGATGTAAGCTTGATGATCCCTTTATTAATAAGAGCTTGCTCAATCAACAAACCTTTGTTGATGATCTCCTTAAAAGTATGTGCACATTATAGTTCCAGATGATAAGCTATCTCACTATTCAAATTTTTAGTAAACATAGCAGCTAATTATTTATCTAGTAAATTATGGGTGAATCATCTTGGAAGAGCTCTCCATCACTATAGATAACTTGCAAAACTCTCACTAGCTTTTTTACTTTGCTTGTGTTAAGTCAACTAATGAAACCTCGTGTTCAAGAATATAGGAAAAGTGTTGCATAAACTTATGAAAAATATCATCAAAATTTGTTATTGAATTCTTAAGCAACTTTAAGAACCACTCCAAGGCTTGTCCATCCAAGCTCCTTGGAAACAAAAACAAAAGGTATATATTTTTATATGCCACCGATTGACATGTGACAAAGAACTCTATTAAATGAACCTTAAGGTCACATTTGAATTTATATTTGTCAAATTTTAGTGGTTTATATCCTAAAGGAAATGGTATTTATAAGTAATCCATGTTGAATGGATAAAAACACATGTCATCCAACTTAAACTTTTTAGTTTCTTTCCTAGTTTGAATGGTAGAAATTACATCCTTCATCTGTTACAATTCTTGGGATAGGAAACTAGAAAGAACATTGGTTTGAGGGAGAATATTGGTTTGGGTAGATGGTTGGGAGGTCACAAGTGGGACACTTTGACCAGGGTATGATGGAGATATATGTTGGGGTACTTTGGTTTGGTTGGAAAATGGACCAAGAATATGCATACGTGGATTAGGATGTATTTGGAATTGTACATTTGGTTATGTGATATTCTAGTTTGGATTAGCAATGAAGGTTTAACTTAGAGTATTTTGTGGTTGGGATGGAAGGATATAACTATAATGTGTCTACTATGGTTTAAAAGTTGCATACTATTGACTAATCAAACCTTGTTGTTGAGTGAGAACTTGCAGACCAAGACTTTGTCTCTAAACTTGAGGCACATGTTGAACCAATTGTTATCAAGTAGGTATTTTAGAAACATGGGAGCCTCTTGTTACATTAATCCTTATGGGAAAGTGAAATCAAGTTGAATATTTAACATATAATACTGACCAATATTTACACATTATTGACTAGTCATTATTTGGTTTTGGATCAGTACACTAGTCTATGATTGAGGAGGTATATTTACCACTACCTGATGAGGAGAAACATTAGTTACCCCTTATTGAGGTAGAAATATATTCAACCTCTATTGCATTGGTACACTATATTTTTCTTGCTGTTGTGGAATACTACTCATCACTTGTTGAGAAGGATTAAGATTCATCACATTCAACTATTGAGGCACAACATTGGTTGTTGGTTGACTACCTAATCTTGTTGGTTTAATACTTGATGAAGTAGTTGGTTGAGGTTAGGATGCATAAACTCCTACTCCCTGGTATGATGTTCCACTCATCGTATTAACTATAGACACATGTTGTTGACTAGTTTTTTGTGCATTAGTACCACTTTGATTTGGATTGGACGTTGTTTGCACATAGTCTACTATATTTTTCTCATTATTGTATGTAAAAGTAGAAGACACTTCTTAAATAATGGGAAAATACAACAAGTTTTCTAAACTCTAATTGTCTTGACTAGTTAACTCTATCAAAACTCCTATTGAAGGAACTAAGTCAATAAGAGGTTTGCTCACCATGGTCATCTGATTGAAATTGCATGTTATAGATTCAGGTAGGTTTTATATGCTATCTGCATTTGGTTAAAGAGGTATTCCATGAGGTTTTTACCTTTATTAGGCATATTAGGGTCCTGATACATTATTTGGACTAGAACCAAAAGATTGCTAGAAGAAGCTTTTTGATCATAAATTATGTTGTGTGACATTCTTACTAGGCTTGGTAAATTGTCATGAGGGAAGTTTGCTGGAAACTCGGCCCCTACCTCTATGGTTTGAACAAAAATATCCTCTTTGTTCTCTAAAAAATGACAAACAAAAATGGATCATACATGGAAGGCATATTTGTAGAGCATGACTATTGAGGAAGTGGTTCGTCAGTTGTGAGTATTATAGCTAGGTATTGTGTGGTTTGTTTTTAGTCTTGTTCTGAATAAGGTGGTGTATCAACCAAATAGTTAGCCAATGGATCTTGGATTTGTGCCCCTAATTTAGTATTATAATAGGTATAAATATTCATCTCATAATAAATAGTATCCATGTAGGGGTTTTACACCATTTCTTCCTACGTAACCACATTACTAATCTATGGATTGTACATGAGTCCACTACAAGTGTAGGAATACATGTTGGGATCCATATTTAATGTTTTTTGATATAGAGGGAAGAGAGTTTTACAAAATCTAAAATTACAATGTCTAAAAGATGATGTTCAAACTTGGTCTAGATTCGTCAAAAGGACCAAAAGGTTTATGTAAAGATTTATGATAACACAAGCCAATGTTACACGTCTTACACAAAAATATTAAGTAAATGAACCAAAAAGAAAAATTCCAAATGCTCAAGTCAAAGTGTTTCAAATAAATCTAATCTAGAAAATTAAAAGTTGCTAGGTCTTTAGGCCAAACATGGCATCAAAAACTAGACTCAAACAAGGCATGCCCTAGGACTCTTGGCCAAATGGTGTCAAAATCTAGACTTTGAAAACAGATGAAATTTTTAATCTAACATATTTGAAACACTTCTAAAAAAAATTAGGCATTTGATTCTTGGACATGTACTTGATCAAATAGGTATAAGGTATGAAACAAAAGGCACTTTAGAGATAGTTTATTTTCTCGCAAATAATGGTATAAAACTTGGTTCTTTTGACAAATAAGCTAGACAAAAGTGAATGACATAACTATACTAGATAAATTTTCACAAAAGTATACTCTGATTGGTTTGAAAATTTAGGAACAAATTTGAAATCTATGCAAGAGGGCCTATGAAACAATATCTAAAATGTTTTGGGTAGTGTAATAGTGCTAGACTACCCAAAAGATGTGATAAAATGCTTGTTTCAAAAAATCTCTAAGGAAAAGATGATTTCCCAAAAATTAGATAGCATAACACTATCTTTATTGACTCAAAATTTTGTGGTGCATAGACTCAAAGTGCAAGTGTCTAGCACAAAATGACTTAAGTCTAACAAGTGGTGGTAACAATCATGAGTCTTAAATGACCTTCAACCCAAATTGGAAATTGAACCTAAGTTCCCTCATGTTTAGTGAAAATGGTTAATCCACTTAATGCATCAACCCTATGAACTTATAAAGGTTCAATTTTGAATTTAGATTATAAATTAAGGACTTAAACAAATTTGGCAAAGGTCTAGACTCAATTGGGCAACATAACTATGCCAAAGTGGATGATATGACTCCCAAGTTTTGATGAACTTTTAAACAAGGTAAATTGATGATTTCATGTGGGTAACATAACACATCTTTGTTTAAAGGAAAATGAGGACCATGTGTTTTGTTTTGTATCATTTATTTATACCAAGTTTTAACTTCAAACAAGAATTTAATCTAGGACAAAATTCAACTGATTAATCACTCTTAGACTCTAAAATGACAAGGTTGCTTGGTATTATTGGAATTCATCAATATACATCATTTGAGATGATTTTAATCATTAATCCAAAAGCAAATGTGCATTATATAGTAGGTTTCTTACACCCCCCCTTCTCTCAAATGATAATACTACAATATAGACCTTGAGTTGCACCTTGCACAAACAATACTTTTGTGACAAATGGGGTTTTGTCTAAGATCTACAAGTTTTCAAACGTTCTAGGGGAATAAATTGCACAATGAATTTCATGTCAAATGATGCAAAATGCAAGCATAAAAATTAGGTGACCACAACATTAGCTAGTTGT
This sequence comes from Torreya grandis, assembly GCA_037957365.1. NCBI lineage: Eukaryota > Viridiplantae > Streptophyta > Pinopsida > Cupressales > Taxaceae > Torreya > Torreya grandis. The sequence goes on from JARHVA010000177.1 coordinate 928,953, forward strand.
AGAAAGGTCTAGTCCTTTTTACAACCACTACATCTTGATGTTCACTTAGTGTAGTGCAATGTCCAAATACAAATACATCCCATGTGAAAATTAAAAGGAGTAAGTGAAGTCAATTTTGGGAAATGAAACCTTAGGTAAAAGCTTCCCTAAAGAACTCATGGGAGGTAATGACGTCCCCCTCACAAGCCAAGATACAATGAAATGAAAGACATAAAAAAGAAAGACTTTAAGGTCATTTTCAAGGTCACCAAAACTTATGATGAGTTTTTGGGGAATGCTTTAGATGACATTATTTATAATCCTTGAACTAGGAAATTTTAAAATAAGAATAGTGATTTTGATTCTTAGGGTTCCTTGAAGGGGACAAACAGAAGAGCATACATGCAACATCCCTCTTTTTTCCAAACAAAATCTAATTTAAACAACTAAGTGAATACAAAAAGCTTGGAAGGGTGAGTTCATTTTTAATCCCAAATGGAAAGGTGTGATGGTGTTCTTTTGAATCCTTGGTTTTTAATTGAAAATTTTGAAAACATTCACCATAAACATCTAAATTTTTCATTTAAACACCAAAATAAGGTTCCTAATCCATTTTAAAGCATGAAAAAGATGATATAAAACATGTTTTTAGAAAATTTCAAGCTTGGTCCTACCAAAAAAATGTTAGTATGTCATTTAGCCTTGAATCTACTTTTGGTTTGAAATAATGAAATTGGAAAAAAGAGCTCTCGTATTTTTATAGTGGTGCAATACCACTACTTGACAAAGCAATCCCGCTACTTGCAAGATAATCCTATAACTTTAAGAGTTGCAATATTTTAACTAATTGATAACTATTTAGTCACAATACCATGACTCTGAATGACAATACCACTATTTGTAGGATAATATCACAACTCTCAAAGTTAAGTATTGTAAATAATAATTCTACCACTCAAGGTCACAATCCTACTACTTGAGGTAAAATGAGTTTTTTTGAAAAAAATACACAACTTCTACAATAACTAATTACATATTATGAAAATTTAGAAAAAAACACATGGTTTTAAAAAAAATTGAAAATGGATTCTGGATGACCCTAAATGAAGCTCTAAAAAATGGCCTATTTTGCACATTGTAATACCATGACTCACAGTGACAATCCTGCTACTTGCAAGATAATCTCACCACTTTAAAAGTAGTAGTATTGTCATTTACCCTGCTAGAAGTTAGACAATATCATGATTTGGTTTGGCAACTCTGTGAGTTGTAGAACAATCCCGCTACTAAGATAGTATTGGTATTGTTAAACCTACATAGAAAGATAAATTTTGTTTGATAAAAAATAAGCTTAGCATAATAATGTGAGTTGTAGTAAAATCCCACAACTTAAAGTAACAATACCATGATTGTGTCAGAACAAACTCATGACTCCCAAAAAAATGTGTTTTTACTCTAATTTTCACTCTTTTTAGCTTCTTACTTCAAGATTCTGCAAGGAAAAGATTATTAGGTTGCTTCAAAGAGCTTCATGATCATTTTTGTGAATCTAGGAAGGTCCCACGAGGCATGTCATTATGTGAACTATGAATTTGACTAAGAAGAGGAGATTAATGTTGTGTTAGTGAGAAAATAAACAAAATAAATTAGCAAAAAACACACTAAACTAACATCTTCATGCCTAATTACTAGGGTGAGCTTGGTAAAGAAAGACAAATGAACAAAGCACAACTAAAATGCAAGAAAACACACATTCCTTACCTTACTTGATACTTCAAAATTATTCTTCAATTAGCTTGCTCAGTTTGTGCTCATGAAGTCCTCATCAATGGAAGCTTGGCTACCTTCATCTCTCCTTGGCACCTTTGGATTTGGCTTAAATTGGCTTGGAATCAATTTGGCATGGTAACACTAGTTTGCATGAAGCTTTTAGAACCAATCCTGCATTATAACTTTGTACAAATTAAGCTTAAAAATTATGTTCATGACCTCTCTATTTATAGATTTTTGAGATTGATTAGAATCAACCTAAACCATCCATCTTGAGATGAATATGTGTGGTTGAGGATTAATTCAATTTTTTATAATTAATTTGATAATTATCATCATCATGACATTAGAAAAATGGGTAATTAAGAGGCATAGAGGGTATTTATGAGGCATGGAGGGCATGAATCTTGATATTTGTGGTATTTATGGCCTAGGGATGTCTTTCCAAGAAATGAGGTCACCTGATGATGCAGATATTCAATATTCATTTCGAAAACAAATTATTCAAAAATTTTCCATGGAATTTTTTATTAGGCTATAATTTGGTTTAATTAGATCTTAAGCATGTTTAAGAACTTTGTACATAAATTACTTAAATTGATCAAAATGCCTTGTTATTGGTCTAAAATTTGACTAAATTAGAATTGGAAGATGATGTCAGATGCCTTGGATCCATTATCCCATTTATGATATTATCAACATCAAATAACAAAGGCATGTGTCTTGTGCAAGAGAGTTGATAGGAAAGAGCAATCTAGAGCACCTAGGTGCAAAATTGGCATTTTGACTCGAAATGATTTGATCAAAGTTAGCTAGCCCATAAATTGCATTGCCCCATTTAAGAATAACCTAGATAGAATCAGCACTTGAATATATCAATTTCAACTCATTTAATGTATTTTAGTGTTTTTAGGCCAAATTGTGCACTTTAGGTAGAAATTGGTCAAAATCTTGGTTGGAGGTTATTGATGGCCAAATTTAGGTGTCTACAATGAGTACTATGTGTATTGTTAGCATTGTTGGTATTGCTAGTGTTTTTAGTGTTATTGATAGTGTTAGTATTATTGGTACTATTTTGTCTAGGAGATGGTGGGCATTGATTACGGAGTAGAAGGTGTTCATCAATGATAGCCTATCTCTTATTAGCCTCAGTGTGGTTATTAAAAAGGGGTTATGGGTGTTCTTCTTCTTATATAAACCCATGGTTCATGCCTTCTTATTCTTGGGGTATGTGATTAACATGTTGACATGGGGTGTTTGGACATGATGGAGGGTAGACTAAGTTGTATAATAGGGTATGATCAAAAGTGTAGGATAATGTGCCCCTTATTTCTATGGCTCAAGCTATGACCTAATCATGATTTTCATATAAATAATAATCAATGAGGTTTCTTATCTCATCATTATGGAGGGGGTTATAGCTTTCATTCTCTCCCCTAAGCATCTGCATATCACTATGATTTTTGTCATATTCTTCAGTTTTGTCAATCATAGGTCCTAATGGATTGTTATCTTGGTTGGATCCTTGGCTAATCCAAAGTTGGGATTGGGTGTGGATAACCATTTTGAAAGAGTAAGGAGATGAAATGTGATTGATGAGATGTAAGGATTTAAATAATACTTCCATCTAAAATTAAAATTACTAGTGGTCAAAAGGTGATGATGTAGGAAAATGAAATGGCCAAGTGTATTAAGAAACTAATCTGGCAAGGATGAAGGAAGAGTGATGGGATCATATAGCTTTGTCTACTAGCAAATAGACAAATTGATGGGTTCTAGAGGACAAAGATATCTGATAAATGAGGATAATGATAGGTGATAATGTTTAAAACATCCTAAATGGGATAACAAATCCAATGCATCTAACACTACATCTTAAATCCAATCTAGTCAAAATTTAAGCCAATAATAGCACATTCTGACCAATTTGAGTAATTTGTGCTCAAAGAGCCAAGGTTTGCATCAAAGTGTTTAATCATGATTAAGAGCTAATTAAACCAAATCATGATCCTAATTAATAATTCCATGGAACTTGTTGAATAAATCTTTATTGTAAATTTATTTTTATAAACTGCATCATTAAATGGCATCATCCTATGGGGTGGCATCCATAAGTCATAAATGCCACAAATATCATGATTTATGCCTCCCATGCCTCATTAAGACCCTTCATGCATAATCAATGCCCCTCTATCGTAAATATTAATGGGGATACTTGTATAATGAATTGCACATTTGGATTTATTCATGGCCACACATCTCAATCTTGAGATGGACGGTCATGATTGATCTTGAAACCATTCCAAAAATATATAAATAGGAGGCCTTGATTATTGAATTAAAATCTCTTTTATGCCAAAATTATAATGCCCAAATACATTCAAAATTATACATATTAGTGCTATAATGCCAAAATATTGAGCCAAGCCAAGCTAAGCCAAAGCCAAACATGATGCCAAAGAGGGATGGAGGTAGCCACACTCCATTGATGTAGACTTCATGAGCACAAACTGAGCAAGCCACTACAACAAGTATTTTGGAGCATCCAAGGAAGGTGAAGGAAGGTCTTTCTTTCATGTTTTAGTTTTGTTTTCTATTTTTGTTTTGTTAACTAAGCTCTCCCTTTGAGATAGGCTTAGGGTGTTAGATTAGTGTGTTTTTGATTTATTTATTTTATTCACTAACACAATACTAATTTCCCCCTATTGCAATCATATGTTCACAAACTTTGAGTCTTTAAGACATAACATTTATCATATCATTAGAGCATGCTCATTCCATTAGGATGCTTAATTTATTTTAAGACTTATTTACCATTTCACAAAAAACCATTTATTTCAACCCATGTCACATCAGCCATTTGGACCTTGTTTATGCACCATCATGTTATCCAATCTTGTCTAGCTTGTTTGGTTAAATCCTAGTTTTCAACAATGAGTTTTGAGTTAACCTTGTTAAGTTTGGATTCTAAATTGATTTATTTCTCATTAGGCCTCAATTCATGGGGCTGATAAATAGATTTTTCTCTTTTGGGTTGCATAAATTTAGTTAATTGATTACCCAAATTTGTAAACTATTGATGGTTTGTTTTTCCAATCTCCCCCTTTGAGATAGGCTTAGGGCATTAGTTTACCATTATGCTTATCAAGTTTAAACCTTTGAGTCTTTGAAACATAACACTGATCACATCATTCGAGCATGCTCATGTTGTTAGGCTACTCAATTTATTTCAAGACTTGTTTACCATTACACAAAAAACTATTTGTTTTAACCCATGTCACATTAGCCATTTGGACCTTGTTTATGCACTATCGTGTTGTCCAATCTTGTCTAGCTTGTTTGGTTAAATCCTAGTTTTAAACATTGAGTTTTCAATTAACCTTATTAATTTTGGATTCAAACATTGATTGATTTATATTTAGGCCTCAATTTTTGGGGTTGATACATAAATCTTTCTCTTTTGGGTTGCATAACTTCAGTTAATCGATTACCCAAATTTATAAATTATTTATGGTTTTTTTGTTCAATGCCTATCCTCATCATTATTTGTGCATTTTTTTGGGAGAACATAGCCTTTATTCAAGATCCTTTTTCCTTATGTCATATGCCAATTTTTCATGTTTATGTTTGATTCTATGTGTTGGGTTTATGTCAAAGTTATTTCCAAAATTGTTAGATTAAATCATTTCACATCATGCCTTTGTTTCAAACCTATATTTTGACACCATTTGGCCAAAATTCATAGCAAAACCTATTTGAGCCTAGATTTTGACTCTGATTTTAGACAAAAGACCTAGCAACTCTTTTCCCTTTCCTAATTTCGACCTTATTTGGAACACTTTGACCTAGACCTTTGACAGGCTAGTTTTTATTCAGATGCTTGACCTTTTGTGTGTATGACATTTTATGTTAGACTATTTTATGCCAAGTCTTAGCACAAACTATTTTAAAGATAGAGATCCATGATCAAATCATTGTTTGGAGATACAACTCCACCTTCGACCAAGTTAGACCAAGTTTAAACCATTTATCCTTTGGATATAGTTTTTTAGAGTTTGTATAACTCTAAGATTTTTGTTTTAGAGATTTCATCATTTATATAGATATGTCTAGTTATACTTATAATGGAGTCACATAAAATATAAATTATGATATAATAGCCACATAAAATCCCATTAAGAACCCCTACAGAGAGATTTTCTAAGGAGTTTTATTATTCTCCCTACAATACTCCATATGGGGAACATAGTCAAAATCCACAAAATCCAAATCAAGTTACTGACTAGGATGATATGGTTTATGAGGAGGACTTAGATGCTTTATCTTTTTTGAATAATTAGGTTCTACCATGTTGTACCATTTCTATTCTAGGGCCACAATGTTGTACCATTTCCATACCAAGACCTCACCCTTTGGCTTGTACGAACAACTATGCTCCACTACACTCTAAACTTATCTTCCTAGGACCTCATCCTTTGGCTTGTGTGAGCAACCATAATCCACAATGCCCTAAACTTGTCCTTCCAAGACCTCCTCCTTTAGCTTGTGTGAACAACCAAGCTCTGCACTGCCCCACTATTACCAGTTTAGGACTTCATCCTTTGGCTCATATGAGCAATCATACTCCCTAATTCCTTAACATTATATAACTATAGGCCATTCCTCATCTATTAATAATCCAATCAAAATCTCAATTGATCTAATCATTTGAAGACCAAGATGTGTTCAAAATTGGTATTTTCCAACTCATTGGAAACCAAGGCCAAGAGAACCAACCAATCCAAGATGTTTTTGTTGAACCAACCACTTGTGATAATTCAACCTATGATAAAGCACCTTTCAATCCTATAATAGTTATCAATGAGTCTCACTCTAATGAGCTAATCTTTACTAAGTCACTTCTTAATGATTATAACTGCCTTTAGGTAAATCATTACCTCGACCATGTGCCTATTTTTCAAAAGCCTCCTATTACCAAGCCAATCTCTAAGGAGTTATCTCTTGACCTTTTTCCCATTATGGAGAAGTCTCACTTTGACAAGCCATTCTTTGTGGAACCCACCATGCCATTTCAATCCATTACTTGTTTAAAAACAAAAATTCAACAAGACATCATTATAATAGAGTATCCATCAAATGAAGAATCAGATTCAAATTTAGGTTCTATTCTTGAACCAGCACCAAATTTGGCATCAGAATCAACATTAGTCTCAATATTGGCTTCAAATTCCATTAAGTTAGAATTAGATTCAGATACAGAATATGTTCATTACTATTACCACATTGGCTATGCATGCCTTGCAAATCAATTTGATTACATTTGTGATCCTTATATAATTTTTGAGGATGAGTACTTCAGCTTTGACACAAGTTATCCTAGTATCTTCTAAAAGTATTATACATCCAAACCCCATTCCATTATCATTCTACATGCCATTAGCATCAACCATAATAGTCATATTATTGACATTGAATCTCCCACAAATGTTGATTAGGACCAAAAAAATCATACTTTGTTGAAATGCATCCATGGCAACATAGCAGTTGAAGAAGAGCAAGGATGCCAAGAACACATTCATGTAGTAGAAGAACATTCTCCTAGTGAAACTTTTTTAGAGCCACTAGGGTATAATCAAAGTTCAAACTAAAATTTTTTGGAAGCACTAGAAGAAAATCAAAGTCAAAATCCAATGTTCATTAGTGAAACCTTCTTGGAGGTGCTATGGGAAAATCAAGATAACTTCATTGGTGAAAACTTCTTTGAGGTGTCAATAACTGAGCATAAAGGTTATTCATTGCTTTATGAAGACAAAATTAAAGATAAAATAAAAATAGCTTCCAATCTACATCCTAACCAGATGGTAGCTACTCTTCAGCCTAAATAATATAAAAATTTGGGGGTCCTATCAAGAGTATCTTCATAGGTCTTCAACCCTACCACAACCAAATTTATGTTGAATCTAACATCAACAATATTATGTATGACTGAAAGTCCCAATATTCATTTGTTTCCCTACCATTACACATTCCATTATCATCTACCATTCCATTTCATAAATAAACCTACCATCTATAACCACACTTTCCTTTGTAGAGGCTATAAGGATACCTTATCTTGATGCTCGAAGGAATCAAAATCAATGATCAATGAAGATTACAAAAGTATTCTTGATAACTAAATCTATCAGTAGTTCTTGATAGAGCAACTATTTAGATGAGGTGTGGGGTAGAAATTAACATGATTGATTATTATGTTTGTATCATTTATTGATTAGGAAGTACATCTCCACTTTAGCAATAATAACATAATCATGTCATTTATCATACCTAGGCTAGAACCAAACTTGTACCATACCATTTCATTACTATGACATTACCATTATTACATATCTTTTTACCATTGTTGCATATTCCATCCAATCACCTTACCACTTGGGGGCAACCCTCTTACCATTTTATCTAATTTACCAAACCATCATTGTCCTTATCAAGACCATACCATTCCTATCTAAACCAAATCCTATTTTTAGTCATCCTACCCAATCCTATTTTGATCTTGGTTCCTTTGGTTCTTCTCACACTTTTTGCGAGGGGATTCTAATCCAGTTTCAATAATCAATCAAGTTTGTATTTATAATGACAATATATTAAAGTAGTGTGACATTGATCTAGCATTATATCTTTCATTTTCCATCTTATATCAAATTTGGTTTATGTGAACCTAATTATAACCACCTATGGGTAAATCAATGTCTCACTAGTCTTCACTAATTATAACCACCTATGGGAAAATTAGTATCACCAACCTATGTCATTATATCCTAGTTATAACTACCTATGAGCAAACTAGGCAAAATATTTATTTACCATGTATTGTTGTATCACCTTGCAGTTATTGTTTTCATTTGATTGGCCATTTTTTGGATATGAGAACTTGTTGGGACCTAGTTGGTTTTTTTCCTCACCTTTTATGTGGATGGAATTACTATGGGTTGAGGTCATTTTGAGACTATGTAGGTCATGCTAAAATCATGTTGAGGTCACCCTAGTCCCCCTAAGCCACACTCTCACCATTTTTTGATTAGGTATCTTGTCCTTCTCTAATGAGTTGAGATACCTTAAATTACCAAAGACATTTCAAATATTTTAAAATCTAAAAACATTTGTCTTGTCTAGGCCTAGTTAGTTATCCTCGATCCACCCTATTAGGTCACAATCATTATTAAGATGATTTTTTTGCTTTTGTTTTCAATATTTATATTTATTTGTTTATTTTAAGTTATTTGTATATTTATGCACTTTAATTTTGTTTTCTTACTTGATTGTTCACTTGCCTATTTGTTTGCTTTCAACACTATTTCCTTGACTCAGTCCATATGTGTTTGTTGGGTGATTCTTTGCACACATTATTATTTATTCCATCCATATTCATATGTCAACATTGTCATCATGATTTTTATCATTGGTAAATTATTTTTGAGTGTTTATTAGATTGGGAGTCAATCCTTACACATATTTAAACCAAGTATTCATGATGTTCTATCATGATGCCTACCATCACATGTTAAAGCAACAATTAGCTTCGAGAAGGTCTACAATCAATGGAGTTGTAGAAATTCTCCTTGTTACCTTGGAAAATCTTCCCATCCCATTGACCATTCTAGTTGTATCACTAATAATAAGGATGAGCATCTCCTCATTGGCAAGTATAACTAAATCTTTTCTAATGATTAAATCTTATTTTTCTATTCATCTCTTTCATCACTTTGCACTCACTCATCTTTAATCTATATTCCAAGTTATATCATTTATTTATGCTTGTTAATGAGCCCTAACAGGGGCACCATCATCTTTATCTAATCTAGGTCTTCTTAATGATTATAACCACCTATGGGATAATCATTATTTTGACCTTTATTCTTGATTATAATCACCTTTGGTAAAATCAATATCCTTTTTAAATCAATGAATACAAGCATTTTCTAGTTTGGATTAATCTCGCCCATGGGTTAATCCCACTTTTTTTTTTCTTTTTTAGGGACCATCCATCAACATATGTGATGGCTACTTCCTCAAGTGGGCATCATCATAAGCTTTTCAAAAAAACCATTTAGAGATTTGTTCTTCAATCTTCATCTTATTTTTGGCATACAAGCCATTTCTCATTATTTGAGAAAACATTACTATGCCTACAATTTTTAATGCCTTCCCAAATAGGGGAAAATTGTAGACACCTAAATCTAGCCACCAATGACCGTCAATCAAGCTTTTGACCAATCTCCAATTAAAGTGTACAATTTGGCCTAAAAACACTAAAACATATTAAAAGCTTTGAAACTGACATATTCAAGTGTCAATTTTGGCCAAAGTATCCTTAAATAGGGTAATGCATTTTATGTACCAGTTAAATGGTACCCTGGATTGCTCTTTTATATCAAATCTCTTGCATGAGACATGTGCCTTTGTTATTTGGTGTTGATAACATCCTAAATGGGATAATGAATCTAATACATCTGATATTGCATCTTAATTCTAATCTAATCAAAATTCAATCCAATAACAAGACATTTTGATCAATTTGAGTAATTTGTGCACAAAGGGCCAAGGTTTGTATCAAAGTACTTAATCATGCTTAAGAGCTAATGAAATCAAATCATGAGCCTAATTAAGATTTATATGGAAATTTTTGAATAAATCTTTATTGGAAATTGATTGTCATTAACTTCATCATCAAATAACATCATCATATGGGGTGCATCCACAAGCTATAAATACCATAAATATTAGGATTTATGCCTCCCATGCCTCATTAAGACCCTTCATGCATATTCAATGCCCCTCTATCCCAAATATTAATGGGGATATTTTTAGAATGAATTTTATATTTTTATTTATTCATGACCACACATCTCAATCGTGAGATGGATGATCATGGTTAATCTTGAAACCATTCTAAAAATCTATAAATAGGAGGCCGTGCCTATTGAATTAAAATCTCTTTTAAGCTAAACTTATAATTCTCAAATGCATTCAAAATCATTACATTTTAGTGTTATAATTCCTAAATATTGAGCTAAGCCAAGCCAAAGCCAAACATGGTGCCAAGGAGAGATGGAGGTAACCACACTCCATTGATGCAGACTTTATGAGCACAAACTGAGTAAGCCACTACAAGAAACATTTTGGATCATCCAAGGAAGGCGAAGGAAGGCCTTTCTTTCATGTTTTAGCTATTTTTTCTATTTTTGTTTTGTTAACTAAGCTCCCCTTTTGAGATAGGCTTATGGTGTTAGTTTAGTGTCTTTTTGATTGATTTATTTTATTCAATAACACAATACTAATCTCCCCTATTTCAATCATATGTTCACAAATAGTAGATGTGGAAGATGGGCTACGTGGATAGAATCATTACAAGGTGATATGATAATATAATTATGAAAGGGGTCTATGTAATGGACAAGGGATGAATAAATAAATGGGTATGATGTGAGAGGATATATTCAAATTCATCTATAAAGATGTGAAAGGTTATTACTATATGAGGGTGTGGTGAGGATAGACACTATGTTCATTATGATGTGGGTGGATAGAGAGATGTATATAAAAAATGGATATGAGATATATATAATGTATACACACAAAAAGGAGGTGGATAGTAAAAATAAAATGTATAGATGAGATAGATAATATAGGGGATGGGTATAGAATAATGGTAAAAAAAGATATGGAAAATGGATGAATACTATATATAAGTGTTATGAGATATAGAAAGGATGGTTACTATAAGATTAATGAGGGAGGATAGAGTATATGTATATGTGTTATGAAATGGATAAAATTTGATCAAAATATATAAGAAAGGGTATGAAAAGGGAATGGATACCAAGTATTATGGAATGGAGATAAATGAGATGAATACTTGTAGGATGAAAAGAGGATGGATATGAGGTGTTATGGAATGGATATAGATGAGATGAATACTTGTAAGATGAAAAGATGATGGATACTAGGTGTTATGTAATGGATGTACATGAGATGGACACTATAGGATGAAAGAGGGAGGGTAAAGTAGATGTGTGAATATTGGGTAGTGTAGTGGTCAAAAAATTGTCCAAAATATGAAAACTATTATAAAAGGGGGATGATACTATATATGAAGATGTTGTAAGATAAGTAGGATGGTTGTAGGAGGTGACATGAATAAAAGAGATATGAAATGGAAAAAGGTATGTAAAATGGATCTCTAAATTAAATACTATATGAGTGGTTTATGGAGTAGAGGTAGGGTAAAAAGGAGGTGGTGGACTGTGATTAATATGAATATCTAGGATGGGATAATGATTGGATAGTGTTCAGAATGTCAAAAAAAGACAAGTGATGAGAAATGGATGATGATAAAGGATGTTAGGGTGAGAAATGTTAACCTATGGGACTTCTAAGGTATCACACAAAATATGGGTATGGCTAACTTGACTAACAAATAATATGTATGTAGTCATAACACTCAAACAACATGTACAAGTATGATCCTAAATTAGTAAACTGTAAGGGTGTGTAACCCGATGTCTACACCATCTAGTGGATACATAAGTGAGGCTGTAAGATATTGATCTATTACAAAATGTACCAAACCCTCTCAACCTTGCTTACACATGATGGCTACTTTAGAGTTTTTCTTACCTCCTATAGTGGTACACTTATTATGGCTGAATTCCCCTACTCTAAGGTATACAAAAGGATCTAGGTACATCCTCAATATATATGATGGTACTTTAGGGCCAAAATCTATGTAGGAAGCTATCTAATTAAACTAGGTCTTGGATTTTGATCACCCCTCACTCCATAAAACACTTTATGGGGAATTTTGCTTAGGTCTTAGCAATAGCTCTCCTAATATTTAGTCTCCACCAAAACATAGATTTTGGTTAGAGTGTGGTGGTGAAATACATGAAACTAACCCCTATATACTAAGCCCATACGTGGTGATGAAATCCATGTCATGTGTTATCCTAAGGGGGCTTAACAAATAGGTAAACACATGATATGATTAATTGATCATTCTAATTACCTATGTGTGATGAGCATGATACAATAAATTATCAGTAAGATAACACACACACACACATAAATAAACAAGTATATACAAAAATGATTTTCCAAAATATATATATATATACAAAATATGAAAATTTATCCAAAATATAATGAAAAAATTAAGACAACATGCTATATGGCACCCCTCCCTACAAACACAATAGTTATAAATCTAATTGGGGTGACTAAATCTTGAAGGGGCCTCTAAAAAAGTGTGAGTAATTAAAATTTTCAAAATCTCATAAGTCCCTATAATATCATGAGTACACAGGGTAATACCATGACTAGAATATATAATATCAAAACTAGGTAAACAAAATCACTAATAGCAAGTCATGATTTTTCAAGCTATTAATAAACTATTATGTTTAACTATCAATACCACTACTATCTAACAATATCACTACTAGAATTAACAATATCACTATTACTAGAAGATTGTAATCTAGAGTATTGTAGATAATAGAAAAATAAGCCTAGGGTAGCTATCAGACTTAAATAATTACAAAGTTAGGTTTTAGTAGTAGTATGTAGCATAAGACTAAATATTTTCATCCAAATTTTATATATATATATATATATATATATATATATATATATATATATAATTTGGATGAAAATATTTAGTCTTATGCTACATACTACTACTAAAACCTAATATGCACTATCTTTCTACAATGTCACAACTAAAAGTAACAAAATTATTACTTGTAGGTCAAAACCACAAGTTGAAATTAGTAATATTACATAAAATGTCAAAATAGTCTTTAGGGGTTTTGAAATGCCTTGTCTTGTCTTAAAATATGCTCCTTTTGACTCCTACACATAGAAAAATAAAACTTGTTAGAGTTTTTTTCTTATAGACAGAAATGGGAAAATGATTAAGTTTCAAATAGTTTAATACACACCCACATTAAAGATTTTGTACAAGACTTAAAGTATGTATTTGATAGAACAAGTAAGGAAGTTAGAGTTTTACCAATCTTAAGATGACATCACTACTATTAACTACAAACCCACTATTACCAACATAATCTTGTAACTGAGTGAGTCGTGACTTTGTCAAGGATAGTCAAAAGGTCAAGGTCTAGTTTGAATGACTATTTTTTGCAATCATATATTCAAAACATCCTCTAAAATAAAGAAAGTATAAACAAAAGACAAAAATAGTAACAACATACAGGTGATAGAATTAGACCTAAATGTTATCCATGATAATATCACTACTAGGGTTATCAATACCATGATTACCAGTCCAATCTCATAATTATACAAGTCACAGGTTTGTTGAAAACATGTCTATACTTGGATTCTAGGGGTGAATTTCCTTATGTTCTGCACATTGAAACCATAAACAAGGAAAAGAAATGTTTTTTTAAAAAAAGGAGGGGTTAGCAAAACTAGATGATAGTCTGATATGAAATTATAACTTGTGTCAATGTCATGACTATAGTTTATAATATCATTATTATTAGTATACTACCACAAGTTTGAGAGTCACAAGTTTTTCAAAAATGTATGAAAAGTTAGATGTTAGGAGAGTTTCATTATACCCTACACAAAGAAACCATAGCAATAGACAAGATCCTGGTATAAATAAAGAGTTAGTTGATATAGATTATAACTTGACTCATATTAGATATTTCGATAATATCACTACTAAGGTTGATAATATCACTACTACTAGGACAAACTCATGACTATCAAAGTCATGTTATTGTCAAATTCCTAAAACCTACTAAAACCCTTAACCATTAGTGGTTTATAGACAATAATCATAACTGGCTTTTACAAAATCATGATTACAATACCATGACTATTAGGGAAATATTGTGATTCACTTGTGTGTCAAAATTTGAAAATTCAAATTTAGATCTAGGTCTATGACATATTGCAATCACTCAAAACACTTTTATCAATAGTATTAGATTGAATAAGGGAGGTTCTATCCCACTTTGGTCACCAAAATGTGGACCAAATTTCAAGTTCAAGCAATAATATCCAAAATAGCAATAAAAACCCAAAACTTGATAACACCAATAGGAATGGATAGAAGAAGTAAATCAGAACAAATGAAACTTTCTTACCATCCTTTTTACCTCTTCATGCCTCCATTCCAATACTTACATTTTATTATTTGATATCAAAATTTGGAGCTATTGGATTGCTTATAGACCTCTTGACAATGGCTCCCAATGCTTGAGTGAGATAGATAATGGCTTAGATAAGGGCTATAATGTTGTTATGAATGTAATGAAAGTATAAATATGATATATTTATGGTTTGATAGGTTATTTTCTAATTAGTTTTATGGTGGAGGGAGAACTTGGTTTTATAGGCAAGGAGGGAAAGATCAATAGTCCAAATTCAAATTTGGGCTATTGATATAAAGGGCTAGAAAATTTCCATGGAACAAAATCAATGTTGTAGTAACAAAATCACTTGAAGAAGCATCCATTTCTAAATCTCTGGTTCAAAATAAGTCTCCTCCCTCTAATTTAGTCACTACAACATCAACAAGAACTAAAA
Source organism: Torreya grandis (assembly GCA_037957365.1). Taxonomy (NCBI): domain Eukaryota; kingdom Viridiplantae; phylum Streptophyta; class Pinopsida; order Cupressales; family Taxaceae; genus Torreya; species Torreya grandis. The sequence goes on from JARHVA010000177.1 coordinate 944,325, forward strand.
GTTCTAGCTTAGTGGTTGCTACACCAAGCCCTAAATTATTTTGGTTGAGTAGCCACAACCTAGGAGAAGTTTAAGGCCTATATCCTCTCACATTAGCTCCAAAAAAAATTCATTGAAAATAGTGTCTCAAATTCTAATTCATATTAAATATGATGGACCACTAATAGAATAGGTTTAATAGTAGCCAAATCATAGATACTCAATGAGGACAAGAAGGAATCCATAGGCAGAACTCACTTCCTCACCTCAACCTAAAAGGAAAAGATGGAAATTAGTCTTGGAAGCTAATGATGAATATGTTAGGAATGGTGAACAAGAATTCTAACATGGTAACATAGCTTTGAGGTGTTTCATCCATCTACATTATTCCATATTCTTTAGAAATTTCTCTTGTCATTGTTATTTCTTCCCTTATTGTATATCCTCAGCATTTTTACCCCTCTTATGGATATAAAAAAATTATTGAAGATTTGAAGAAAGTGTATGGTTTTTATTTTTAGAGGAAAGGTAGAGGAAGCATGGGAGAGTATTGATTTCCATTTAAGAAAGAGGCATCCCTATTGGAAAAGCATTGGGTTTGGTAGAGAGGCATCATTTTTTTTCAAGATGTTTTGGAGTTTTTGCTTTTGAAGATTTTGCATTAGATTCTTCTTGATATGAAACATTACATTGGAGGAACCCTTTTTGTTTCAAATATTCTTTTAATAGTTTGGAATTGGAAGAGAGAAAGGGAAGAGGTGTTGGACCTATTAAAGCTAGGCATTCAGCTAGGTGCTTCTTTTCTTTCAGATATATGTATTTGAGTCTGTAGAGTGGCTCTTGTCTAAGGAGGGAAGGCATTGAAGTCTTTTATCTAAATTAAATAATATGTTTTAGATTCATGTGGATACCATAAAGTGGGGTATTTATTATATTTAGAATGCATCTTCTGCTAGAAAAAAGGCATTAAAACCTATTAAGAGTATCTACATTAGAAATAGAAATTTGAGACTTGAGGCATTGATCTATTGAAGGAGAGTAAAATCTATAGGAGGCATTAGAATGAAATAAGAGTGTTGTATAAGGAATTATAAATATGCTAAAATCTAAGGCATCATATATGATATTCTCAGTAGTGTTCCATCTAAAGACTATATTTTTATTTGTTGCATTGAACAAGAATCCTCTCCCTTGGCAAAGTGTTAGAACCTACTAAGATCTATAGCTATAAATAATGCATCCTTATCTATATGATCACTTCCATTCTTTATTTTTTCTCATCTTATATGAGAAGCAAGGAAAATGGAGATGAACTTTTGTCTTATATGAACTTCTAAATTTGATCTAGTGCATATAGATATGTATTTCTTTACTTTGGTGTCTTTTTTTGAAAAAGAGTTGGATATAGAGTGTTGGAGTTGAGATCAACACTAAAGACAACAGTATTCTTTCTTTTCATCTCATAAACACAACTATTTTTATTCATTATTTTATTTTCATGTTGTATTTTTTGCCTCAAGAGGAAGCACAGTTCACTTACACATGCATAATAGAAACCAATTGAATTTTTTCACTTTGGTTGGAAAGTTTAAGTAAATGGTTCAATTCCAATTCAAATGAGTGGTTAGATGACTATATTATTTTTTGATTTGATCATAAAAAAATTTGTAGTGTCTTTTTTAATGTTTTGACCCATTTCACAGGAAATCATAATGCCTATAAATTTTGAACCATAACTCAGATTTGAGTTCTATTTTTTCAAAAGTTCATGGTTTTTTATTTTATATCCATTAGTGTCATTAATTTGTTAAAAATCACTAGATTTATAAAGTGCCAAATTGGGGGGGCAGGGAGGGGTCCTTAATACTATCTTTTGGGGGGTTGTCTAGGTTCTAATTTTGTGTACCCTTTTACATTATTTTTTCTCTTAATTGATTGATTAGCATGGATTATATTTTTGGTATTGACCATTGTGAGCCTTTTACTACACATAATTACCATACATGGAGACCTCAAATCGAAATAATCATAAAACACCGATTAGTATGGTCACTAATGAATGAAACTCAACCACAAATTTCACATGAATTTGAAAAAAATTAGCACCAATGTAAGTTTGAAGAGTGTATGGGTTTGATCGGGGGTTATGTGAGTGATAGTATTTTTTTTCATTTGGATGGTTTTGATTCTCCATTCAAAATATAGGCTAAGTTAAAGGGTCTATTTGGGAAAGTCGATCACTTAAGAACTATGTATCTTAAAGTGGAGTTAACATAACTCAATCCAAATGAATTTACCTCTATTGTACTACCTCACTAAGTTTAAGCATTTGTTGACACAGTTGAATGAGAGTGGATGAGATAAGAAGGATGAAGAGCGTGTGTAATTAATTTTTTCTAAGTTGAGTGGCCCATTTTAAATATTTGGTTCTACCTTTTTTCCCTAGTATGTATTCCTTAGGTGTCGTATTCAAAATTCTAAATATAGAGTTATTTTTTAAGATACTTACTAAGGAGGAATTCAAATTGTCTCACCTTGAGTCTTCCACCTCTCAAAAAGCATTAGTAGCATCACATCCTAAAAATAATAGAAAAATAAGAGTAAGAATAAAAACACTCCTCCTCCATCTCAAAATGCACCTAAGCCCAACATTAACACATCTTCCAAATCATCTTCCAAATCCAAGAATAAGTCTAACATATCTTGTTCCTATTATGATGGCAATGGTCATGAAGAGTCTAGGTGTTTTAAGAGAATACAAGCCCTATAGAATGCCATTAGGAAACACAAGATTTATGTATACACATAATATTTTAAAACTTTATCAATTACGAATGCTTTTTATCTTCCAAAAACCCATCAAGTCTCAATCTCTCTGAGTGCACGCCTTAAGGGTTGCATCAAGAAAGGGGTGGGCAGACCATTAGTGTTTCACAAGATTGGTGTCCTTTATTACCACTTGTTATCAATCCAACCATATCTTAAAAACATTTCCCTAAGCTTTGCCTCCTCTTTTACACCCTCTTCTAGTCATTTTCCACCTTCATTAGCCCTTCCCTAGCCTAAAATCCTTTTTGATGATTTACATTACATTATCGACCCCATTGACCTTGTACTCTAATTGATAAAACTTATTTAAGGTCTAGGTCAGCCCTTGGTTGACCTAGACCAAGACCTACTTTATTTTTGTCAATAATGATACAATTAATTGGGTCAACCTTGTTGGCCTAAGCTTTTAGAAAGGACTAGGGTTAGATCTGCCTATATAAACACATCCATTTCATCATTCTTAGAGAGACAGTAAGAATTAATTATTCATTTGCATTTATTTACAATCTATTCTTCTACCATTCTAATTGAGGAGTCTTAACTTACAATTTCTACTTGGAGAAGAATATTATCTTATGGAAAAGGTTTAGATGCTTTTGTATTTCTTAGTTATCCTTAAAAATCACAACCTCTTGCAAAGCACCTTTGGACAAGAGAGATTGACATAATATTTTCAATTTTATCAAATATTGATGATTTCTATCTTGAAATAACATGTTGAGACTCAATATTTTTGAGTAGATTCCTTAAAGGGTACATCAAGAAAGGGGTGGGTAGACCATTGATGCTTCATAGGATTGTTGTCCCTTATTGCCACTTATACCAATCTAACTAGCTCCTACAAACCATTTCCTAAGTTATTACTCCCCTTTTACACACTCCTCTAGTCTTTTACCACCTACCATCTAAAGCCCTTTTTGATAGTTTGTATTACTAGGTCGATTAGGTCAACCTATACTATTGTGGGTAAAACTCATTTAGGGTCTAGGTCAGCTCTTGGTTGACCTAGTTTATGACCTAGTGAATTTTTGTCCATAACACTACTAGGTCGATTGGGTCAATCTTATTGGTTAAATTTTTTGAAAGGGCTTAGGGTTAAATCTGCTTATATATACAAGTTCATTTTTCATTATTTATAAATGATCAAAAGTTATTATTTGCTTGCACTTCTTTACAATCTTCTGTTCCACCATTCTACTTGAGGAGTTTTAGCTTAGGGTTTCTACTTGGAGAATCTAGTCTTATGGATAAGTCTTGGATAATTTGGCCTTTATTAGTGATCCTTATAAACTAGAATAACCTCTTTAAAAGCCCCTTTTGACAAGGGAGAGATTGAGTCTCGATGGGTTCATATTTTAGGTAATTATTCTGTAAATTTTCTCCTTTCTTTAGTAGATAAAATTAGCATAAGTATTGGCTTTGAATAATATTACTTTTTTTTCCATGTATTGGGGTCTTACTCATACATAGATTAATTTAGATTCTTCTATGCATGTTTATTATTTTTACTAACACCCATATTTTAGCACAAGTTTTGGTGAACACTAGATTAGATTTCTTTATTTTACTTGTTATTAGTTTAAGTGAATATGAAAACATAAGATTTAGTTATATTTATTACATGATTGTGCTTTATTGGAGGCTTAAGAACCCTCCCTATTATGGTTTATTATGATAATGTATCCCTTAATTGGGTCTAGTAAATCCCCATATTAGTCATATTCTTGATTATCTAATTTATCTCAGTCATAAGTGTAAGTACGATCTATCTTCTTTGAGTTAGGATTGATTTGTAGACAAGATGCATTTATAATTGCATACATTCTGGTAAGCCCAATGTGAATCTAACACTTGTAGCTTTTATTTCACATTTTTCATTATTTTGTCATTTTATTCATTGTTTTTCTATATTTTCAATACTAGGTCAACAATGTTGGTATAGTTTATAAATTATATGCATAGGTTTAACACACAGTTGCATTAAAACTACCATATTTTATTTGTGTTGGTCTTCATTAGATACAAGCTACTAGATCGAATAGGTCAACATAATATAGGTTTTCACTTCTAGACAAGCTACTAAGTCAACCCTATCAACATTGTATACTTCCAAACTTGTAGAAAACATACTAGGTTGACACTATTAGTATAGTATTCTTCATAGGTTTTAGCAAACAAGGAACTATAGAACTAGGTTGACCCAGTCAACATAGTTGGAAATTTTTAAAAGTAAAAATTAGGGTATTTTAACAATAATATTACCTTCCTCTACATATTCCAACCCACCAAGGTTCCTTTCTCTTTTTCTCTATCATTTATGTTATTTATTATAGTTCTATTCTTCATAGTTTTCAATCTTTAAAACTACCCTTATAAAGTAACCTAGGTTGACCCTATCAACCTAGTTATGTATTTTATCTTTTGTCTAAAATATTAGGTCAACACTATCAACATAGTTCTTAAAAAACCCTTGCTTTATCAGTACAATATTGACACTATCAACTATGTACTATAATCTCTACATACACTATCATCTGAATTGACACTATATTGTGTTTCAAAGTTGAAATTAACACTTATATGCTAGTAATTAATTCACACTTTCACTTTTAGTTTCTTGCATTCTTAGAATATATCACATAGTCTAATTAAATAGTTCTTTAATATATCATTTAGTTTCACTATTTTTCTCTTTCTTGCACACATTACCAAATCACATAATCTTAAAATACAGTTAAACAATTATCTACCTAAAGCCTACCTACTTGGTTTTCTAGCCAAGTATAAATACATGGTTAATGATATATATTGGCAAATCACCTAACACCATTATTGATGTGGTGTGTGAAGTGAGGGGGTAGGCCCCAACATCAAGTTAGTACCATTGCCAACACAAATCTATTTTAGTCTAAAATGTCTTAAAACCATTCATAGATTACTTTCTATTTCCTTACTTTCAACCAACTTACTATAACACTTAAAATCATACTCTAATAATTTAAAAATATTAAAGATTACCACTTAGTTAACATTTAATTTCCAAGTTGACTATTTGCTCTTTACTCAATTGTATGTTGTATTGTAAAAAATTGCATTGGCCAATGTTTGTGCAAGGTTTTGTGTTGTGTGCCTCAATTAGATCATCCTCATTGACCCAATTTATTATGTGTTTCCTTTAATTTTTGGCTTTAAAAAATAATTTAAAAAAAATTCTTATTTCAATACACTCATTATATTTGACATAGTCTCTTACAAACTATTTATTTCCCCTACCTATAGTACTAAGTCAACCCTGTCGACACAGTATTCTCTTCTGCCCCTTAGGATACAATACTAGGTTAACCCTATCAACTTTGTATCTTTATTTTCCCATTTTTTATCTTAGGCTATATAACTAGGTCAAACTTTTCGACTTTACATCCTTATTTTCTTAGTTTCCAGACCCTATTTTTAATACTAGGTCAACCTAGTCAACTATATATCCTTATTGCCTACCCTGTCTATCCGACTCAATTATCTATTTTTCTTACTTAGCATTGTGTTCATTTTTTATCAATTCATCATGAAGTCCCATATTAAAATCTTATTGGATAACCTAAATCTATTTAGACACTATATGGGGTGTTCTTTACTTCTTATCTTTTCCTATCTTTTCTTTCTCCTTTTAGCTTGTGGGGCATCTTGCGATGGCCATCCACATATTTCTATAACCTTTGGGGAATTCTATTATTCCCACCCACATATCATTTTAGACTCTAGGGCATATTATGATGACCATGCCTACATCCATTTACCCTTTGGGGCATCTTACAATGCCCACTCTTATTCTACCTAGAATAATACCAAAGTAATTAAACTTCAATAAACCTTTTGAGACACATGCTTTTCTCTCACATGTTCATATTTGATATAGACATTAGTGTAAGATCCTTCACTTATTTTCATGTTTTATATATGTTATCTATCTAAAAAAATTTGTAGGTTACTTACATGGGTCTCACCCTCTACAATTGTCCTCTCTTTTCAAAAACCTTAGTCCTTCCTTTTGGTCTTTTGGTTTCCCCCTTTTCTTATGAGTTGCATTGTAAAATTGTAAATAGGACCTGACCTTCATTATGATGTATTTTTATCCTTTTTACTTTCATACTTTTTACATTTTTTTGGATACCCCTCAAGTTTCTCGTTTGTGATTTGAAGTGTAATACCATGGATAGGACCTAGCCTTCCTCACAAATACCATCTTTTTCTTATCCCATTTATTTTTATCATGCTTTTTGGTACCCCCATGGGTCTCTCTCTTATGAGTTATACTATAAAACCATGGATAGGACTTGGACTTTCTCATAAAATCACCATCTTGTCATTCTTTTATCTAGAATGTGTTTTGTAATGATCACAAGTTCTTGATCTTTATTCTCAGCATTAGCTTTTGCTTCTTTTGATAGATGGAATTTGCATAACAATCTATGTTAGCATGTTTTCCTCCATTTCCTTCATTCTTATGATAAATAATCATACTTTATTATCATTTTATCCTTTTTTTTCCCTTTGTCACATTTTTTAAAATTTGAAGTAATTCAAATTGTTTCATGTTTCATTCCACTCGATTTCCTTTCCTTTCACTCCACATTGGATAAAACAAGGTCAAAGTCAAGATATCACATTTATTTCACATATATCTATAAGACTTAGACACCATGCTCTCTCTATATTTATCTTTTTTAGTAACCAAATCCTAGGTATTCAAATGAAAGTCATCTTTAGCACTCATTTTTGGTTTTCCAAATCTATATAGAGGAGGAATAGAAAAAGCCATAAAGAAATTCAAAAGCCAAATCATTTAAAATAAAAGGCAATGATATACAAGAGGTAACATAAAAAATTTAAAATTCAAAATAACACCAAAAGACATGATTATAAGCACATCTCTTATCTCCAATCAAAGTTCAAACTTCATATTTGGCCTCACACTAGATCCAAGGTCCATTGAGGTGTGATAGGCTAGTAGATTAGAATAGGAGAATTCAACAAACTCTATGGTGCTACCTACTTTCTCATGAAAGTACCCAATATTTACAATAGATCGATAGCTTTATAAGGGTTCCTAAGGAATGGGGAACACATTGTGAGAAGGTAAGTCCATTTTACTTTTCATGCATATAGCCTTCATGGGATGATCTACATAATTCATTTATTGACCTAAGACTTGTGTGGCTAAGAGAAGCTCTTCAGTGTCCTTAAGGTTAAAGGTCCTCTTATTTTGGAAAACCTAATTTGAGTGTCTTGACTTTGATAAAGAGTTCCTCTACCTTAGTTTTTCATTCATTCTCCCCTCCAACCATTTCATTTTCCTCCCTTGATAGGCAAATTATGATTCCAAATTTGTTTTCCCTCTTCTCTACTTCCTTCTTCTTCACATCTGAAAAATATGCTATTACTACTTTGTTTCAATTTTATCTATCCTTAGATCAAAACAATATGTTTGAAAAAATATGGATTACTTTATTTTACACAATAACTCTACATTTCTAGACATACTTTTCTTTCTTTTTACCATTTTTCATTGTTTTGCTACCCTTTTTGTAGACACCAGATTCTATTTCTAATTTCATGTACTTTTCCATTTTTGAGTGAGGCTATCTTGTTACTTCTCACTCATCAATGTTTTTTTCCCCTTTTTATGCACTTTTTTCTATTGGTGATTAAGGATTGTTATTTTTCACTCATTAATGTTTTTTTACTATTTTTGCTTGCCCATCTTTGTTAAGTAAGGATTGTTACTACTTTTACATTGATGTTTGATTACCATCGTTTTTGAAATATATCCTTCAACTGACTTGGTGAGTTTACCTTTCTTACTTAAGGTTTATTTTTTTGATTTTTTCAATTTTTTATAGCCTTAGCTTTTTAGTTACCCAATTTACTATAAATTTTGATTTAGTCATTTGGTATAACATAGCACTTATCACCCTAGCTTGATAAGTTTTTAAGTACATCCCATCCACATAGCACCCGTTATCTTGGATTTCCTACATTTGTTTGTTTTCTCTATTTAGTTTTCTATTCTTGGGTTTGTCAAAAGTAGTCTCTGCACCCTCCACAATCAAAACTAAAAACATAGTAGACAACCATCCAGTGATAAAGGTAAGTCAAGGTACACATCACACTTATTTTTTAGTTATTTTTATTTCTATCATTTAAGTTATTTTTGCTTTAAAATACTATAACTTTTTTTAGCCTTAGCATTGTGTGTTACTATGTTATTTGTTGAAGCACCATCCCCTATTACACCTAAATGACACATGATGAGCTTCGAGTGGGGAATATGTATACACATAATATTTTTAAATTTTATCAAATATTGATGCTTTCTATTTTGAAAGAACTTGTTGAGACTCAATAACTTTAAGTGCATGCCTTAAAGGGTGCACTAGGAAAGGTGTGGGTAGAACATTAGTGCTTTGTAGGATTGTTGTTCCTTATTTCCACTTATTACCAATCCATCTAGCTCCTAAAAAACATTCTCTAAGCTATTAATCCTCTTTTACACACTTCTCTAATATTTTACCACCTTCCATCCCTCTTTTCCTCACTTAAATCCCCTTTTGATAGTCTATAGTACTAGGTCGATTGGGTCAACCCTATACTATTATGGGTAAAATTCATTTAGGTTCTAGGTCAGATCTTGGCTAACCTAGCCCATAACCTAGTGAATTTTTGTCCATAATAATACTAGGTCGACTAGGTCAACCCTATCAACCAAAACTTTCAGAAGGGCTTAGGGTTAAATTTGATTATATATACAAGTTAATTTCATCATTATTTACAAATGATCAAGAGATATTATTTACTTGTGCTTCTTTACAATATGTTCTTCCACCAATCTATTTGAAGAGTCTTAACTTAAAGTTTCTACCTAGAGAATCTATTCTTGTGGAGAAGTCTTGGATGCTTTGGTATTTCTTAGTGATTGCATAGTTTTGATTGATTGGAGGATTTGTAACCCTCCTTAGTGATAATATTATGGTAAGAGATCCATTGGCTAGGTCTAGAAGATCCATCTTCATCATGACCCCAAATATCTAATGTATCCACAATTAGAAGTGTAATTAAGATTTATCTTCTCTGAGCTAGGATTGATTTATAGATCTACTACATTTCTCATTGCATATAATTTCTATCTCCACTCCTTTTCCATCTCATTAACATGGGAAATCACTTAATATTATTGAGAGATAATAGTTGCCTATTTCAAATAGTTGGGTTTTAGATTTTATTCCTTCACATCATATGACTTATTTCAAAAAGTACTTTGTATCTCTTGGTTTGATTTCTACTTCCAACATGAGGTTAGATATTCTTCCTTCATTTATGTTAATGGGAAGGGTGACATAAAACTATATGGTGTTTACATCAATAACACATTATTTAGTTCAGACATCACCACCAATCTAGTTTCATTTTATCATATTTGTCATTTTGTTCAGGGTAAGATAATGACTTTCAAACCATAGGGTGCTGAAGTTTGAGCTTTGTTAGAGCCACACCCACTTATTTCATAGGGTGTTATTGATCACATTTCTTAATTATATTATTTTGAGTGTTTTGATTATACTCCTATATGGACATGTTTAGTTTCTCAAGTAGATTATGAGAGTTAGATTTGGCATGAGAGATTTGGACACCTAAACTATAGATATTTGGAGTTGAGAACTCATAGTATGGTAGAGGATCTTCCTATAGTTTCATGTCTTAATGGAGTTTTCCCTAGTTTTGCATTGGGGAAATAACACCAAGATCTATTTCCTAAGGGTATGTCCATGAGAGCTTCTTCACCACTTAAGCTTGTGCATAGTGATTTGATGGTCTTTCCTACTCTTTTTAATGGAGATAAGTATGCACTTAATTTAATTGATAATTTATCAAGGCATACTTGGGTTTATTTATTAAAGTACAAGAGTGATGTCTTTGATCTCTTCAAAATCTTTAAGTATTTGGTCAAGAAATAATATCTGTGTTGCATCAAAAAGATTCATATAGATAATGGGAGGAGTACTTCAATCAAGAGTTCTTTGATTTTTTAGTAGTCCATGGTATTTTTCACTAGAATTATATTACACATACCCCATATCAGAATGGATTAATAGAATGGAAGAACTGATCTCTGAAGGAGATGGCTAACTACATGATGCATTCATAGGATTTAATTAATATCTATTAGGTTGAATCATTTAATTATGTGAACTACATTTAGAAATTCACACCACATCGATCTCTTGAGCATATGACTCTAGAGGAGTTTGGTCTAGAACCAATCCTAAAGTCTCATTTTTTTTAGTCTTTGGGAGCCTTGCTTGGGAATTTATACCAAAGAAGAAAAGGAAAAGATTAAAAAAGAAGAGAAAACCTTTTATTTTTGTAGGGTATTGTGAAGACATGAAATATTATCATATTTTAGATCTTGATACTCATGATGTTCATTTTTGAGCAGATGTATAGTTTGAAGAGTACTTCACATCTCATGACTCTTCATCTTCTTTCATGCCTTCTTTTTATGACTCGCCTCCTCTCAAGGATTCATTATTTGAGGATCAATTTTAATAGATTCCTAAAGAGGTTATATAGTATGAGGATCCTATTCTCACTGATGTTAGCATTATGCCTAGGTGGGCTCATACTACAATTTCTAAGGTAGCACCTTTCATACATGATCTTCTACCTAATCAACATCATCATGCACATTCTATAAGTAATGGAATATTGTGTCAAGAATTATTTGGGGATCAATAGTTTTTTTCATAGGCTCATAGGAGATAGGAGTGGGATGATGTGATGAAAAATGAGTATTCTTCATTGATGAATAATCAAACTTGGGATTTGGTCACTCTTTCTAAGGGAATAAAGTTGGTTCGGTACAAGTATATTTACCACACCAACTATGTAGATAATGGGTCTATTGATAAGTATAAGGTGCATATTATTTTTAAGTGGTTCTCATAGGTCAAAGGTATTGAATAATCTAAGACTTTTTCACCCATTTCCAATATAGATTCTATTCACCTTGTACTTTCTCTTATTATATCATAGGGCTAGCCAATGTATCAGATGGACGTTAAGAGTGATTTATTTCATGGATAATATATACACATAATATTTTCAACTTTTATCAAATAATGATGCTTTACATCTTGAAATAACCCATCAAGACTCAATCTCTCTGAGTGCACACCTTAAAGGGTGTATTAGGAAAGCGATGGGTAGACCATTGGTGCTTTGCAAGATTTTTGTCTTTTATTACCATATTATTACCAATCTAACCAACCCCAAAACCATTCTTTAAGCTATTACTCCTCATTTTCACACTCCTCTAGTCTTTTCTCACTTTCCATCCTTATTTTCCTCTTTTTTAGTCAGTTGTACTAGGTTGACTAGGTCAAACTTGTATAGTTTTGGGTGATTTTCATTTAAGAACTAGTTTGGTTCTTGACTGACCTAGTTCATGATCTAGTGAATAATTGTCTAAAATTATGCTAGATCGATTGGGTAGACCCTATAAGCTAATATTTTTGAAAGGATTTATGGTCAAATCCACCTATATATACAAAATCATTTCATCATTACTTCATATGTAATCAGGAGTTATTATCCACTTGTGTTTCTTTAAAATTTGCTCTTCCACCATTCTACTTGAGTAGTCTTAGCTTAGGGTTTCTATTTGGATAATATAGTATTATGGATAAGTATTGAATGATTTGATATTTCTTAGTGATATTTACAAACCACAACAACCTCTTGCAAAGTCCCTTTGGCCAAGGGAGATATTGAGTCTCAATAGGTTCATCATTCATGTAAGTATTCTCTAACTTTGCTCCTCTCTTTAGTAGATATAAGTAGCATACGTATTGGATTTGAATAATATTTATCTTTTTATTCCATGTATTAGGGTCTTGCTCATACATATCTTAATTGAGATTCTCTTATATATATATTTTTATTTACTAACCCCTCATATTGTGCCACAAGCTTTGGTGAGCACTAGATTAGATTTACTTTACTTGTTATTAGTTTAGTGATATATTGAAACACATGACTCCGTTAGGGTTATTGCATGATTGTGCTTGACTAGAGGCTTTGGAACCCTCCATAGCACCATGTATTATGGTAATAAATCTCTTAATAAAGTCTAGTGGATCCCTATATTGGTCATGTTCTCACTTAACAAATGTGTCCCCAATTGAAAGTGTATGGTATGATCTATCTTATCTAAGTTAGGATTGATTTATAGACATGATGCATTTTTAATTACATTCATTCTATTGAACCTAACATGAATCTAACCCTTATAGGATTTATTTCACATATTTTATCATTTCATTTTGATATTGTCTATTTTTCCTTTGCTTACTATACTAGGTCAACCTTGTCGACTATGTATAGTTTGTAGCCCCTATTTTCTATACTAGGTCAACCTTGTCAAAACTATACAAGTTTTGGACCCTATTTTATATACTAGGTCGACCTAGTCAACTCTATACCTTTTTCTAATTTCTATGTTTACCAACTCAGTTCTTTATTTCTCTTTCTTAGCATTTTGTTCATTTTTATCAAATCATCATCATGCCCCCCATTATAATATTCTTGGATAAATTAAATCCATTTATACACTATATGGGGTTCTCTTTACTTCTTATCTTTTCCTATTTTTTCTTCTTTTTTTAGCTTTTAGGGCATCTTATGATGCCCATACACACATTAATCTAGCCTTTGGGTCATCTTGTGATGCTCACCCACGTATCATTTTAGACTCTGGGGCATCTTACAATGCCCATCCCTACATCCACTTACCCTTTGGGGCATCTTGTGATGCCCACTCTTATTCTCCATTACATTCTACCAAACTAATTCAACTTCAAGAAACATTCTGAGACACCTAAACTTGTCTCTCACATGATCATATTTGATATAGACATTAGTGTAGGATCATTTCCCTCTTTTCATGGTTTATATCTACATCTATCTAACACTTTTTTTAGGTTACTTTCATGGGTCTCTCCCTCTACATAAAGTATCTCTTTTCACAAACCTTTTGTCCTTCTTGTTTGGTCTTTTGGTTTCCCCTTTCTCTCATGAGTTTCATTGTAAAATTGTGGATAGAACCTGGTCTTCCTCATGATATACCATAGTCTTCTTTATTTTCATATTTTTTTTACACACTTTTTGGCACCCTTTGGGTTTCTCTTTTTGTGAGTTACATGGTAAAACCATGGATAGGACCCAATCTTCCTCACAAAATACCATCATTTTTTTCTTATTTATTTTTCACATGCTCTTCTTCACCCTAATGGGTTTCTCTTTTATGTGTTGTAGTGTAAGACCATGGATAGGACCTATCCTTCCTCATAAAATTTCCATCTTATCATTCATCTTCTAAAAATGTGTTTTTTCTTTATTCTCATATTTAGATTTTGCTTCTTTTTGTAGATGACATTTACACAACAATCTATGTTAGCATGTTTTCCTCCATTTCCCTCATTCTTATGGTAAAGAATCACACTTTACTATCATTGCATCCCTTTTTCACCCTTTGTCACATTTTTTGTAATTTGAAGTAATTTAAATTGTTTCATGTGTCATTCCTATTGATTTCCTTTCTTTTCACTCCACATTAGATAAAATAAGGTCAAATTCAAGATAACACTTTTATTTCACCTAGATTTATGAGATTTGTAGACCCCATACTCTCTAAAGTTTCTCTCTCTTAGTAACCAAGTCCCAAGTTTTTAAATGAAAGTAACCTTTAACACCCATGTTTGGTTTTTTAAATATGTGTGGAGGAATATAAAAGGTCATCAAGAAAGTTAAAATATAAATCATTTAAAACAAAAGACAATGATAGCCAAAAGGCAACACACAAAAATTTCAAAAGTCAAAATCACATAAAAAGACATGATTACAACCATATCTCCTATCTCTAATCGAATCTCAAACACCACACTTGGCCTCATAATAGAGTTGAGGTATATTGGGGTGTGATAGGCCAGTAGATTGGATTAGGAACTTTCAACAAACTCTATGGTGATACCTACTTTCTCATGCAAGTACCCAATCTTTCTATTATATTGACATATTATAAAGGGGTATTGAAGAACAAGAAATATGTTTTGATAAGGTAGGTCCATTTTACTTTTCATGCATATAGCCCTCATGGGATGATCTATATACTTCTTTTATTGACCTAAGACTTGTGTTGCTAAGAGAAGTTCTTTAGATTCCTTAAGGTCAAAAGTCCTCTTGTTTTGACAAACTTAATTTGAGTGTCTTGACTTTGATAAAGGGTTCCTTTAACTTGGTTTTTCCTTAATTCTTCCCTCCACCCATTTCATTTCCCCCCTTGATAGAAAAATTGTGATTCCAAATCTATTTTCCCTTCTTCTTTGTTTCCTTCTTATTCACATCTTGGAAACATGCTACAACTACTTTTTTTTAGTTTTATCTACCTTAGAAGCAAAACATGTTTGAGTAACTGTGGATTAATTTATTTATAACATAGAACTACATTCCTAGACTTGTTTTTATTCCTTTTACCATTTATCATTTGTTGTACTACCATTTTATTATGGGCACCGAAGTCTTCATCCTTTTCCAATATTGCATGAATTTGGCTTGTCACTTCTCACTTGGCAATATTATTTTCCCTTTTAATACACTTTTTTCCATTATTGTGTGAGAGAAGGATTTTTATTGCTCATGCATCAATGTTGTTTTACCATTTTGTAACTACTTTCACATCACTACTTGATTACCATCTTTTTTTACATGTATCCTTGGTTTGACTTGGTGATTTTGCCTTACTTACTTTAAGGTTTAATTGTTTGAGTTTTTGGGCTTTAGTAGCCTTGGATTTTTTATTACCCAATTTACTCTTTTTTTGACTTAGTCATTTGGTCTAACATAGCACTTGTCACCCTAGTTTGCCAAATTTCTAAGTACAACTCATCCTCATAGCACTAGTTATCTTGGCTTTCCTACATTTGTTTGTTTTACTCTTTAGTTTTGTATTCTTAGGTTTGTCAAAAGCAGTCTTTATACCCTATATAGTCAAAACCAACAACATAGTAGACAACCATCTAGTGATAAAGGTAATTCAAGGTATGAATCACATTTAATTTTTAGTTATTTACCTTTTTTTCATTTAATTTTAGTTATTTTATGCTTTAAAATACTATAAATTTCTTTTAGCATCAACATTATGTGTTCGTTGTTGATGCACCATCCCCTATTGCACCTTAGTGACACATTATGAGCTTCAAGTGGGCATATGTATATACATAATATTTTCAAATTTTATCAAATACTATTACTTTACATCTTGTAAGAACCCATTAAGACCCAATCTCTTTGAGTACATGCCTTAAAGGGTACATCGAGAAAGGGATGGGTAGACCTTTCGTGCTTTGCATGATTATTGTCCCTTGTTACCACATTATTACCAATCTAACTAGCTCCTAAAACCATTCCCTAAGCTATTACTTTTCCTTTACATACTCCTCCAGTCTTTTTCCACTTTCCATCCTTATTTTCCTTACCTTAATTCCATTTTGTTAGTTAGTTGTACTAGGTTGATTGGGTCAAACTTATATATTTTTGGGTGATTTTTACTTAGGAACTACTTTGGCTCTTGATTGACCTAGCTCCTAACCTAGTGAATAATTATCTAAAATTATACTAGGTTAATTGGGTTGACCCTATCGACCAAGATTTTTGAAAGGGTTTAGGGTCAAATCTACCTATATATACAAGATCATTTGGTCATTATTTCATATAAAATCAAGAGTTATTATTCACTTGTGATTCTTTACAATCTACTCTTCTACCATTCTACTTGAGGAGTCTTAGCTTAGGGTTTCTACTTGGAAAATCTCATCTTTTGGATAAGTCTCAGATGTTTTGGCCTTTCTTAGAGATCCTTACAAACCAAAATAACCTCTTGTGAAGCCCCTTTATCCAAGGGAGAGATTGAGTCTCGATGGGTTCATCATTCAGTAAGTATTCTCTAACTTTTCTTTTCTCTTTAGTAGATAGAAGTAGCATAAGTATTGGCTTCAAATAATATTTCTCTTCTTATTCCATATATTAGGGTCTTACTCATAAATATATTAATTGATATTCTCTTATACATGTTTGTTTATTTACTAATTATATGCAATCAAAAATGCATCATGTCTATAAATCGATCTTATCTCAAAGAAGATAGAGCATACCTACACTTTTGATTGGGAATATATTTGTTAATCAGGAGCATGACCAATATGGGGAAGGGGATCACTTGTCATAATACACCATGTGAGGTAGGGTTCCAAAGCCTACAGTCTAACATAATCACGCAATAACCCTAAAGGATTCCTAAGTTTAATATTCACTCTATTCTAATAAATAAGAAAGTAAATCTAATTTAGTGCACACTAAAGCTTGTGGTATAAAGTGGAGGTTAGAAACAAAATAAACAACTAAACTAAACATGCATAGAATACATATACTCATATAAATGTATAAATAATCCTAATACATGGAAGAAATAAGAACAACTACATTATCTATCTACTCTTACAAAGGAGAAATAAAGCTAGGAATACTTACCTTGAAGATGAACCCACTGAGTCTCAATCTCTCCCTTGGCCAAGGTGTTTTGCAAGATATTGCGGTATGTAAGGATAACAAAGACAAAGTAGCTCTATGCTATACAACCTATCTATGCATCCAAAAGACTTCTCTATAAAATAAGATCCACATCTCTAAATAAAGTATGTAACCCTAAGCTTTATTCCTCAAGTATAATGGTCAATAAAAATATGTTCATTTACACTTATCATTCTTTGATTCTCTTCTTACAAATGGTTGGAAATGAACTTGTATATATAGGCAAATATTACCCTAAATCCTTTTGGAATTATTGGCTATATAGGGTTGATCCAATTGACCCTATATGTTTTCAGGGATAATTCACTAGGTCTAAGCTAGGCCGACCAAAGGGATAACAAACTCCAAGAGTTAAAAATACCCCTAAACTATATAGGGTCAACCCATTTGACCTAATATAGCCAACTGTCCAAAATGGAAATTAAGGAAATAAAAAGAGGGATAAAGCATGTCAATGATAAGAATAGGTAGGATAAAGAAGATTAAGCTTAGGGTAAATGGTTTTAGGAGATAAGTGTGTAGATTTCAAGTGGAAAAAGGGATAACAATTTTATGAAGCACCAATGGTCTATCCACCCCTTTCCTAATGCACCCCTTAAGGCATGCACTTAGAGAGATTGTGACTCAATAGGTTCCTAAAAGATACAAAGTATCAGTAATCAATAAAAAATTTAAAATATTATGTGTATACATATGCCCCACTTGAAACTCATCACATGTCATGTAAGTGCAACACGAGATGGTGCTTCAGGATAAAACATGATAAAACATACTGTTGATGTTTAGTAAAGTGTAGTAAGAAAAAAATAAGATAAATGAAAGGATAGAATTGAAAAACACATACCTTTACTTACCTTAATATTGTCGATAAATAAGTAGACTATAAGAGATATAAAGGTGTCCAATGTGAAGAACACTAGTCAACTTATAGAAGTTAGTACCAAAAAAATAGCCAAAAAAATTGAAATGTCTAGAATATAAGCATATAGTTGAGACAAAGATTTAGGAAAATTTGGAAAATCAGGATTGGTAAAGCAAAGTTAGATAAAAAATATTGATATAAAATAAATGAAAAATGTTTTTCAAATGAATGACAAATGATTGGTAAATAAATGACAAATGATTGGCAAAAGAATGACAAATGATAGGAAGTAAATGACAAATGATAGGATAGAAATGACAAATGACTGGAAAACACAATAAATCATGTTGGAAAAGCATGTGAATGATAAAAAGGAATTTAGAACATAATAAATCATGTTGGTAAGCATGTAAAACATGAATGGAAAATGAAATATCAATATAAGAAAACTTAAACAAAGATATGTAAGAAAGTGAAAAGTAAGATCATGTAAGATAGGTAAAAAAACATGAAAGACTAAAAATGAAATGTAATTGAAGATGTGAGACAAACATGGAGAAGGCATACATAAAGAGAAACATGTAATAATGATAAATGTCATATGTAAGATAAGTTAAGTTCACAAAAATCAAATAAGGACATGATGGAGAAATAAAAATCAAAAGCTTTGAAGGATGAAAAACTCACACTTAGTGCTTGTTCTAAGATCCAATGTAAGAAAACATAACCACCTAATGACATGACTAGTATGAAAATGAGATGGTGTGGTAAATAAATGGTGTAAGAGTGTAATCCATAGTTTCTCAGAGATGTTGTTTTGCTCTAAGGATATATAAAATTGAAATAAAGTAATGCTTGCATATTTTTAAGACGTGAAGAAGAAGGAAATATAGAAGAGGGAAAACATATTTGAAATCACAATTTGCCTATGAATGGGGGAAATGAAATGGTTAGAGGGGAGAATGAAGTAAAAACCAAGTTAGAGGAACTCTTAATCAAAGTCAAGACACTCAAATTAGGTTCGTCAAAACAAGATGACTTCTAACCTTAAAGACTCTAAAGAACTTCTCTTAGCCACACAAGTCTTAGGTCAATAAATGGAGTATATACATCATCCTATGAATTCTATATGCATGAAAATTAAAATGGACATACCTCCCCACAATGTGTTCCCCATTCTTCTAAGTAGCACCATAGAGTTATTTAAATTCCCCTATTCCAATCTACTGGCCTACCGCACCCCAATGGACCTCAGCTCTATGTAAGGCTAAAAGTGGAGTTTAAGCTTTGATTAGAGATAATAAATGTGATTTTAATCATGTATTTTGGTGTGATTATGAATTTTGAGATTTTGTATGTTTCCTTTTCGATATCATTACCTTTTGTTTCAAATGATTTGGATTTTAACTTTCTTGATGGCTCTTTTGATTCCTCCTCCATATAGATTTGGAAAACAAAACATGGGTGATAAAGATAAATTTTATTTTAATACTTGGGACTTGGTTTCTAAGAGAGAGAAACCTTAAAAGATCATGGGTTTTAAGAGTCTCATAAATCTAAGTGAAATAAAAGTGTTATCTTGACTTTGACCTTGTTTTATCCAATATGGAGTGAAAGGAAGGGTAAATCAAGAAGACTAACACATGGAACAATTTAAAAAAAAGTGATAAATGGAAAAAAGGGATACAATTATAGCAAATTATGATTCATTATCATAAGAATGAGGGAGATGGAGGAAAACATGCTAACATAGATTGTTGTGCTAATTCCATCTACCAAAAGAAGTAAAAGCTAAAGTCTGAGAAAAAGGATGTTAAAAGATGAAAAGATGGTAATTTTATGAGGAGTGTTGGGTCATATCCATGGTCATATGAAGAAAATCATTAAAGATAAATCCATGAGGATGAAAAAAAGCAAGTATGTGAAAGAAAATAAGGTAAACAAAAAGATGGCAGTTTTATGAGGAGTGTTGGGTCCTATCTGCGGTCTTATAAAACAACTCACGAAAAAAAACCCCAAGAGATGAAAAAAACAATGATAAATAAGGGAATAAATAATGATGAAGCTACTAAGGAAAAAAATAACATAAAAATATAAAAATAAAAGAGAGACATAAGAGCCAAAATGAAAATAAATGTCAAATGTAATGTGAAATAAAATCAAAGAATGTAAAGGAAAAAAATGATGCTTATAAAGCGAAAGTAAAAGAAATAAAGTGAAAAAAAATAAAATAAAAATGAGACAAAAAGAACCATTAAGATATATGCTAACATCTATATCAAATATGAGCATGTAAAATACAAGTATATAAGTCTCAGAAGGTTTCTTAAAGCTAAATTTATTTGTTATTATGCATTGTAGAATAAGAGTTGGCATCTCAAGATGCCCCCCAAAGGGTAATTATATGTAGGTATGGGAATCACAATTTGCTCCAAATTTTTAAGGGACATGTGGATGGGCATCACAATATGCCCCAACATGTGAGTTGGAGTCAAGTAACATTGAACTATTAAAATGATTTGCATTGGGTTTGTAGGTGCATTGAGAGATAGGTAAATGTGTTGATTTGTTATATTTTAAGGAGGTTGAATGTGACATATGGTTTTTAGGAGAGGTGTGAGGAGATAAAGGAGGACCATGTATGATATGATTTAGATTAGTCATTCAAACAATGTACTCCTTTGGTTCATGTGACTTAAGAGGTTGAGATTCAATGGATGAAACAATATGTTTAAAGTTGTTCATGTTAGATATCCTTTCCTTATTGGTTTAGGAATAAGGATCAACTATGGTTTGAATAAAATTATTATATGAGGTATGGGTATGAAATAATTGTTGTTCATCATTAGGTAGTTTATTTTGATGTGATTGAGGTTCTTGAGATTGAATTTGAGAAGATTGAAGATAGTCTTGATAACATTATTTTGTGAGAGTATCAAGATTGAAATGTGGACTAAGGAATAAAGAATAAAAACATGAATATCATGACAAGAATAATGAGAATGAACTATAGTAGCATGCCACCAATAAAATTTATCAGGATTGTACCATTTTGGAGGAGGTTTGGAAAGATCAAAGTTCATGGGTTTAGAAGGTGGAAACTTATTATTAAGCTATTCTAGACTCAAGGGAAGGCAGGTTCAGGTAAAATTGGTTAAATTGGATGCTCTATTTTGAGGTTTGGAAGTCTTGGATGCATAATGTTATGATAAAATAATTGGAAATCTGATTTAGTAGTTGTTGGAGGTGTTTCAAATTCAGTCATAAGAAAATCTTGTCTTTTTGCTTGGTTTAAGGCTTCATCTAAAGTTTTAGGTGAAAAGATTTGAACTTTGTATTGAAGGGGGGGTTTAAGATCATTGAAAAATAGTTTTAAAAGAGTATCATCATTCATGTTATGTTCCACTTTATGAGTGAGAGACTTATATCATTTGATGAAAGCATGAGAAGATTCATTAGGAATTTGTTTGGCATTGATAAAATGGCTAATGCAATTTTTAAGAAGGTCATCATGTTGGAATTCCTTCACTAGAGCATTGAATAAATCTTCTAGTTATGAGATGGAATGTATATGAACTTGGTTGTACCATTCAAGTGCATCACCAACAAAATTTTTAGCTAAGAGCTTGGTGATAGAAAAGGTGTTAGTTTAGACCCATTCCTTATAGAGATTACCAAAAGACTTAAGAAAGATAGTAGGGTCCTTAGTCCCATTATATGTGCTAGTTGAAGAAATGTTTCCAATATCTATGAATGAAATGAATAGGGATAAAGGTTCATTTTAAAGATGTTGAAGCATTTTTTTATTTATTGGAGGTTGAGGGATGATATTACAATTGGTATCTCTAAGAGGAGGAGGGACAAAATTTGGATTTTGTTGAGACATGATGACTTGAGGTGGTTGACTAATCATGTTGCATAAATATTATTTCATGTTCATCACTTGAAAGGTGTTAGTTGTTTGCTTGATGTTCATTTGTTGTATGACTTGTGTAATAATTTGAGTTATATCAATAGGTGGATTGTTGTTTCTAGGAAGGATATTGGTGTGGATAGGAGGAGGATTATTTTTTAGTGGAGGATTCCCAACACGGGTATTAGTTGTCTTAAGTGTGGTAGAATAATAAGGAAGATTGATATATCCACCATTCTTGTGAGGAGTGTAAATATTATTATCATAAAGGTTTCTAAAAAATTGGGAACCATCTAGATTATCAATTTGATTGGTTTCAATCATGTTACTTTAAGAATTGATAAGTTTTTGTGATCTTTTCATGGGTGTAAAAAAAGGATTGTGAACATTGTTTTTAAGGGTATTAGTGTTTATAGGAGGATTCCCAATATTGGTATTGGGAAGATTGTTAGGATGAAGGACCTCAATTATATTACATTATGTAGTGAGTGGTTTTTGTTTTAGGAGGAGATGAAGGAAGAAATTAGATAGTTTCATCTAAAGTAATGAAATAAGTGAGATTATTATCTTTCAAAGTTTTGGACTAAGGAAAGGTTGAAAATATGTCATCATGATGAAACAAGACTAGATAACCACACAAGGAGGACAAAAGGTGACAAAAAATAGTACAAGGTCAATATCGTATAGAAAACAATGGCTAAAAAAGGTTTCTAAATAGTACAGGGTTGATTGGGTCGATCATGTATAGTTAAATGAGGCTAGAAAAGGTACATGTTTGACTAGGTTGACCCAATATAGTAGATAGGGAAGATGAGAAAGTTTGTAACAAATTGTGAGCTGAAATAAGATAACTTTGTAAGTAATGTAAAGAAGTAAGTACTAAAAGGAAATAAATATTCAATTGTATTAATGTTGGCCAATCTAATTGAGGCACACAAAACAAAACCTTTCATCAACATTGGCTAATGCAAGTTTTTGCAATACAAAATATAATTGAGCAAAGAGCAAGAAATCAACTTGAAAAATAAATAGATAAATAATTGATCAACCTAAATTTTTATTAGATTATTAAGAATATGATTTTAAATGTGATGGGAAGTTGGTTGTAAGTAAGGAACTAGATATCAATCTAAGGATGGTTTCAGGTAGTTTAGACTGAAAGGGACTGTAATGGCAATGATACAGGATTGGTATTGGGACCCACCCCCTTACTTCACACATTATAGTGATAAGGGTGTTGGGTTCTTAGCTAAAATATACCATTAGCCATGCTTTATACTTAACCATGGTATCAATTTGGCTTACCCCTTGGTGATTAAATCCAAGTAGGTTAGTCTTGGGTATAAATATGTCAAAATACTTGTTTAGATTTTATGATTTAGCTATGTATGCATAAAATAAAAATAGTGAAAATAAATGGTTAATTAAAAACCACCTAATTAGACTATGTGAACTATTATAACCATGAAAGCAACAAGAAAAGAAAGGTGTGAACTAATTACTAACATATACAGATTAATTCCAACTTGAAACAAGGTGTAGTATTGACACTATATACACAAAATACATAATAGGGTTGACAGGGTCAAACTTGTATTGTGTAAGGTTTAAAAATGAATAGGGTTGGTCAGGGTTGACCCAATTATTCAAACAACACATAGAACATAGAACTGGGTCGATAGGGTTGACCCAATTGACTATGCAAGGGCATTTTTAAAGACTACAAACTGTGAAAGGAAAGATAGAAAAGAAAGAGACAAAAGGATAGAAAGGAACCCTGGTGGATTAGAGATGTTGAGAATTAAGATTGATAGTCAATAACCTTAGAATATGCTTGAAAACTATGCTAACTAGGTCGAATGAGTGGATCAAGCTTTATAAAAACTTGATGTTGAGTGCCTAGAATGTACAGGGTCAAATGGGTCAACATAGTAGCTAAATATGGATGCTTTAAAGTGTACTAGGTTGACTGGGTTGACCTAGTAGTCTAAACTGGAAGTCTAAAAACATGTACTAGATCATTTGAGTTGATCTAGTTGCTTATTCTTAAAAACCTATACACAGAGATTAGAACTAGGTTGATAGAGTTGATCCAGTATGGCAAATATAAGATAAAAATAATTCTAAAAAGAATGAAAGAAAGTGAAATAAAACTTTTAAGGGTTACTTCACATTAGGTTCACTAAAATGTATGTAATTAAAAATGCATCATGTCTATAAATCAATCTTGGCTCAAATAAGATAGAGCATAACTTCACTTCTAATTGGGAATATATTTTTTAAGGGGGAGCATGACCAATATGGGTATCCATTAGACTTTATTAGAGTATCACTTATCACAATACACCATGTGAGGTGGGGTTCTAAAGCCTACATTCTAAACAATCATGCAACAACCCTAAAATATTCTTAGGATTAATATTCACTCTATTCTAATAAATAATAAAATAATTCAAATATAGTGTACACCAAAGCTTGTGGCACAAAAATAGGGGTTATAAAAAAAATAAAAAACTAAACTAAACATTCATAGAAGACATATACTCACGTCAATGTATATTAAATCTTAATACATAGAAGAAATAAGCACAATTGTATGATCTATTTACACATACAAAGGATAAATAAAATTAGGAATACTTACTTTGAAGATGAACTCGTTGAGCCTCAATCTCTCCCTTAGCCAAGGTGCTTCACAAGATATTGTTGTGTTATGTAAGGATAACAAAGACAAATCAATTATAGGATACATAACCTATCTATGCATACAAAATACTTCTCTGAAAGACAAGATCTGTATTGCCAAAGAAAATATAGAACCCTAAGCTTTATTCCTCAAGTATAATGGTCAATAAGCAAATGTTTATTTGCACTTATTCTTCTTTGATTATCTTCTTAAAAATGGTTGGTTATGAAATTGTATATATATGTGAATATTGACCTAAATCCTCCTAGAAATGTTTATTATACAAGGTCTACCCTATATGTTTTTTAGGATAATTTACTAGGTATGAGCTAAGTTGGCCAAAGGGCTAACAAACTCAAAGTGAAAAATACAAATAAACTATACAAGGTCGACCCAGTCAACTTAGTATAGATAACTATCCAAAAGGGATATTAAGGCAAGAAAAGGAGGGATAAAACATGACAATGATAAGAATGGGTAGGACTGAGAAGAATAAGCTTAAGTTAAATAGTTTTAGGATACAAGTGTGTAGATGGTAATTGGAAAAAGGGACAACAATATTATGAAGCACCAATGGTCTACCCACCCCTTTCTTGATACATCCCTTAAGGTATTCACTCAAAGATATTGAGACTTGATATATTCATGCAAGATACAAAGTGTCATTAATCAATAAAAGTTTGAAAATATTATGTGTGTACACTAACCCCTCATATTGTGTCATAAGCTTTGGTGAGTGATAGATTAGATTTACTTTACTTATTGTTAGTTTAGTGATATATCAAAACACAAGACTCCCTTAAGGTTATTATGTGATTGTGCTTTATTGGAGTCTTTGGAACCCTCCCTAGCACTATGTATTATAGTAAGAGATCCCCTGATTGGGTCTTGTAGATCCCCATATTGGTTATGTTCCTACTTAAAAAATGTGTCCCCAATCAGAAGTGTATGGTATGATCTATCTTCTCCAAGTTAAGATTTATTTATAGACATGATGAATTTATAATTTCATGTAGAGACTTGCATGAGGAAATCTATATAAAGCATCCTATTGGGTTTGTCCATCATTTTTCTCTTGTTTTTCAAGTTAGGAGGTCTATTTATAGTCTCAAATAGGCCCCTTGGGCTTGGTATGAGAATATGGATTAATTTATTCTCTCCACTAAATTTTTTCACTACCACCCTAATCCCACAGTGTATATTTAGTGTATTAGGGAGGACATTATTATGCTAGTCTTGTATGTTGATGATCTACTTCTCACAGGTAAATCCTCAAGTTAGATTTAGGCTATTGATCAAACACTTTTAGCATAAATTAACACAATAAATATTGGGAACTTATATTTATTCCTTGGTTTATATATTTCATAGTCAGATATAGGGATTTATTTGAGTCAGCATAAGTATACCCTTGATCTTCTTTATAATTTTAGCATGGTTGATTGCAAGCCAAGTCCTTCTCCTTTTTAGTCTAGAGTGACTCTCACTGCCTCTTTTACTACTCCACTTTATGATCCTACATTGTATAGGTAAATGGTTGATATTATTATGTATTTGACCCATACTCACCCTAATATTTCATTTATAATTATGTTTGTATATAGGTTTTCACATTACCCTCATGATAGTCTCTGGCAGGCTACTAAGAGTATTTTATCTATGAGGCACTACTCATTTTAGATTACAATATACCATGGGTTCTACTCATTTGGTTGGCTACAATGATTTAGATTTGGTAGGTTCTCTTGATGTTAGACATTCCACTTCTAGATACATCTTTTATCTTGGTTCTTCACCTATTTCTTGGTTGTGCAAGAAGCATCAGGTTATTACACTATCATCTATAGAGGTTGAGTATAGGGTAATAATTATAGCATGTTAGTATATTCTTTAGCATTGTTATTTATTGAAAAAGTTTGGCTTCATTTAGGATTCACTCACTATACTTTGGTGTGGCAACCAAAGTGCAATTCACATATCTCTCAACCTGATTAAGCATCAATAAACCAATCACATTGAGGTACATATAATTGGACTAAATAGAGTAAGAACATGGTGTTGAGAATGTTAACAGAGATAAAGAGGATTGAAATATGTATGGGTTATGTTGGCCATGGAAATTACATGAAGGAATGGGTATGTTGAAAAAAGACAATGTTGAGGATTATCTAGATAATGACAAGAGTGAAAGCTTTGAAGGAATGAGTGATATTCATGAGTGAATGTAAGATGATAAAATATCATAAAGTAGAGAGAAAGAAAAAGGACTCGAGGAAATATAAACCAAAGCCCTTAAATAGCATGACATTAAACCAAGGAGAGAGAATTATCAAAGAAGGAATTCCTCAAGAATTTTGATGCTTTAAAAGGATCTTTTATAGGGTTCATAAATATAGAAGGAGTAGAGATAGAGTTATAATCTACATCATTTTGTATTAGAGAAAAAAGGTTCATTGGGAAGCAGAAGAAGAAGGTATGCATAAATAAAATATAAATATTTGTTTCTTATTTCAGTTTGTGTATTTTATTAGTTCATTACAAAAATGTTGTAAGGGTAATAAAAAAGTTGTAGGCATATGTGAAAGAGAGGTAGAGATAGTATAAATAAGAAAGAAAGTTTTAATGAATCCCTTAGCCCATAGAGGCTTGAAGATAGAGAAAGATGATAGCTAGTGAGAGCTCAAAGAAGGAAGCTCAAGAAGAGCTTGAGAATAGAAGAAAGATACCAAATGAATGGTTAAGAAGGCAAGTGATAAGTCTTGTCAGGAAAATAATAACAAGAGATAGGTCCAAGAGAGAGACCTAGAGAGAGAGTGAAGAGAATGTAGATAAAATGAAGGGCTTGAAACAATAAATATGCCACAAGAAAGTGAATAAATAGGAATTAGATATGAGGGAGATTATTGATTTGAAGGTAGTCTTGATAGATTTGGAGGAAGCTTTGGAAGCCCTAAGACAAAAAATTTAAATTGAGTTTAGAACAAGAGTGAGATGGCCTCTCAAAGACATAGTGAAGAAGAGGAAAAGACAAGAAGAGATTGGTAAAGTAATGAGACATCTGAAGGAGTTAATCAAGAAAACAAAGATGAAAGATAATGATGTAATCAAAGCTCACGTTTTGAAAACTAATTATGATTTTATATGTATGAATATAGGCTTGAGAGATGATGAGAAGAATGAGATAGTTGGGCCAATGCATAGGCTAAAAAAAGAAGAAGCATATGATCAAGTGGTGTTCAAGAGGCACCAAAAAGAAGAAGAGACTCAAGATAAAGTCATGATGAAGGAAGAAGAACAAGAAAGTCAGCCATCTAAGAGGCAAGTTGACATGAATCATGAAGAGATACTCATTAAAGAGGACGCTAATGAAGCCAAAGAAGCATTTGGAAAACAAAATAAGGAAAGGTATGAGCAATATTCTAGTTTGTATGAATCTTTGAAGAGAGAATATGGATTTAATACTCATCAAATGTATAGAAAGATGGTTAAGTAAATCACTAAGGAAAATATATACTCATGGCATGCAATAGTGGTGTCCAAGATAAGATCATTAATGAAGATAAGGAGGATTAAAACACATGAATACACTCTAAATAAAGAAGTTGCAGCTATTGAGGTTGAAGAACATGATGTAAATGATGGAGAAACCATATAAGAAGAGGCACATAGAGAGTTGGTGGCTGATGCAAAGAAGAAGAGTGAAGCATACATAACACATGAAGGTGATTGGAATTAAAAAAAACAACCAAGAAAAGATGAGATTTGGATAATGTTTCATGGTCATGATAAAGAGCATGATTTTCTTAATGATTTGTTGTTAATCATTAATGATTTTTCTTGTAGCTTTTAGGGAAAGTTTTCTTTGCCCCTTGGTAGTATGACGTAGAGGCATCTTCATGGTTCCCAATTTTGAGTTGTTATAGTTGTTATCAGTCATATAGGTTGTGTTTTTTCAAGTTAGGAGTCTCAGGGGTCTTTAAAAATTGAATTGTGGTTGACAAAGGATTTTCCTTCCAAAACTAGAATTCAAATATTTGAATTCTAAGAATTGGTTTGAGTGGGATTATGAGATTAGTAAAGAAAGTAGCTATGGGTTAGTGTTGTATTAGATTTTAGAAGGTGTGAAAATAGGTAATTTCATAATTAAGTCATGTTTATGTTATGTTAGGAGTTAAGGAATCCAATTATCCTCAAGTGGGAATAAGAATCCATTGGCAAAGGTAGTTATAGTTTTCCAAAATACTTGTAAATGTATATCTAGGTTTTTGGTGATTATTTTGTAAGGGAATGGGGGTTGGATCCAAATTATTAATGTAAAATAACCCCAAAATAATAAAATATAAAGTTTTTTGGTTTTGATAACTAAATTTTAGACACTATTGTATCTTGTAATGTGTGTTATTGAAGATTGAATTTCATTATGGTTGGAATTTTATGATTGTGATAAGGTAGGGTATGTATATCTAATGGTTATATATCAATGAAATATGATGGATTGAATTAGATTTTAATTTGTGTCTAATATTAATAATAGGAATTTACTTTTGAAAACAAGATTGATTGCATGTTTTGTGTGTTCTTTGTGTGGAAGAGAGTTGTATGGGCAAACAGAGTTTGGAGAAAGAGATCTTCAAAATGAGTTTGAGATATTCTTGTAGAATTTTTAATTTGATGTGTGTTATTTGGTGATATTTAATCATTTAAAAAATGTGTTCAAGATCCTTCTTAAACATCAGTCACAAACCATGTTTCTTATGTATTCTAATGGAGAAAGGCTATATTTTGATTCCTAAAATAAAATAAGACTCCCAAGGTGGTGATTCTAATGCCTGATCTAGATTGGTGAATTAATTTTTGTGTTAAATGAGTGTGGAAATGAGATTCATTCGAGAGTTTTCAATCCATTTTATAAATTAGATTGTTTACCACTATTTAGACTAAGCATACATAAATAGTGAATAAATAAAGTATGGTAAGAACATAACAAAGGAATCATAATAAGTGGTTATTAATTTTAAGAGGTGATTAAAATTGTTATAGACCATACTCAATCTTGTTCAGGGTTTAGAATCCTATATAAAATATCTAAACCTAAAAAAGGTACTCTCTGAAATCTACAAACTATGTACTCTAAGGAACCAAGAATGTGAATAAAATATTGAATAGAAGAATGATGGTGGAGATTTAATGATTGGGATAAGATATAATAGGTACCACATACCTATAAAAACCCACACATTAATTTTAAATCTATTAAAACATTTGTAAATGAAATTTAAGCCTTCTCGAGTGGTGACTGGTAGGCCTAACCCTCTACTAGGGTTTTAATACAAAAATGTGGATAGAGAGAAATCCAACTAGGAAAAATCCTAAAAATTGGTAATTAGCTAGGTAATGATGTATATTAATAAATTTTGAAGTTTTTTTACTAGAAAAGTAAATGTATGTACCTATAATAGTGAATGTGGGTTCAAAACCTAAATAGAGACCTAATGAACCTAATTAAAACATGTGAAACATTTAGTAAAGGGGTCAAACGGTTGAGTTTGAATGTGAAACTTCATAGAGAGATGATTATGGATAGAGGGTATTTGAAACAATGGTTATTTTTCTCAAACCCTATTGTACTTGACCATAAAAGACAAAAAACCCTTTAAAAAGGCTACAAAGGAGCCTATTACAAAGAGAACAAATAGAGTAAGATGACATGCTTTGTGCAAGGAAGTGTGAGGGTGAGATAAAGGTATAATATTGGAAAAAATAAAGGAGGTATAAGATGTTAATAGTGTTAACAGGGACAACTAGGATTGAAATGTGTATGGAGCTAGTTGACCAAGGAACTTACATCAAGGAATGGGTATGTTGAAAGGAGACCATGTTGAGGATTGTCTAGAGAATGACAAGAGTGAAAGGTTTGAAGGAATGAGTGATATTAATGAATGCACGTGAGATGTTATAAAATCATAAAGTTGAGAGAAATAAAAAGGACTCAAGGAAATCTAAACCAAATCCCTTGAAGAGCGTGACGTAAAATCAAGGAGAGAGAATTGTCAAAGAAGGAATTTATCAAGATTTTGATGCTTTTAAAGGATATTTTGTAGGGGTAAAAGATATAGAATGAGTAGAGATATGATTAATATATAAATAATTTTGTATCAGAGTGAGAAGGTTTATTGGGAAGAAGGATAAAAAGGTATGCATAAATAAAATGTACATATTTGTTTTTATTTCAGTTTGTGTATTTGATTAGTTCATTGCTAGAATGTTGTAATGTTGTTAAAGAAGTTGTAAAAATATGTGAAAGAGAGGAAAATATAGTAGAAATAAAAGATAAATTTGTGGTAAATCCCTTAGCCCATAGAGGCTTTAAGAGAGAGAATGGTGAGATCTAGCGAGAACTCTAAGAAGGAAGCTTAAGAAGAGCTTAAGAATAGAAGAGAGGGACTAAATGAATGGTCAAGAAGGTAAGTGAGAAGGCCTATTAAAAAAAATAAAAAGAAGAGATAGGTCCAAGAGAGATACACCTAGATAGAGAGTGAAGATAATGTAGATAAAATGAAGGGCTTGAGACAAGAAGGATGCCACAAGGAAGTGAAGAAAGAGGAATTGGATATGAGGGAGATTATTGAGTTGAAGGAAGTCTTGATAGGTTTGGAGAAAGCTTTGGAAGATCTAAGACCAAATTTTTAAATTGAGGTTATAAAAAGAGTGAGATGGCCTCTCAAGGAGATAGTGAAGAAGAGGAAAAGATAATAAGATATTGGCAAAGTAAGGAGACAACTAAAGGAGTTAAGAAAGTATCCAAAGATGAAGGAGAAGGAGGAAATCAAGCCTCATTTTTTTTAAACTAATGATGTTTTGATATGTATGAATGCGGATTCGAGAGATGATGAGAAGAATGAGATAGTTGGGCCAATGCATATGCTCAAGAAATAAGAACAAGAAGCATATGACTAAGTGGTGTTTAAGAGGCACCAAGAAGAAGAAGAGACTCACGATAGAGTCATGATGAAGGAGGAAGGACAAGAATATTATCCATATAAGAATAAAGTTGACATGAAGCATGAAGAGATTCTCATTCAATAGGATGCTAATTAATCTAAAGAAATATTGGGACAACAACATAAGGAAAGGTATGAGGAATATTCTAGTTTGTATGAATCTTTGAAGAGAGAATATGGATTTTATCCTCATCAAATGTATAGAGAGATGGTTAAGGAAGTTACCAAGGAAAATATAGATTAATGGCATACAACATTAGTGTCCAAGATAATAGCATTAATGAAGATAAGGAAGATTAAAACACATGAAGACACTCTGCATGAAGAATCTGTAGCTATTGAGGTTGAATAACATGATGCAGATGAGGGAGAAACCATACAAAAAGAGTCACGAAGAGAGTTGGTGGTTGATGTAAAGAAGAATAGTGAAGCATAAAAAACACATGAAGGTGATTGGAATCAATTAGAACAAGCAAGCAAAGAGGAGAGTTGGATAATGCCTCAAGGTCATGAGAAGGAGTATGATTTTTTTAATAATTTGTTGTATCTTGCAGGAATATCATGGAGGAAGATAGCAAGACGAAGAAATAAATACAAGTGTGGCTCAAGTGAACATTTACATCTATAAGAGAGATTGGTTTCAAAAAAAGATAAGAAACAAGAATTTATATAAACCTCAATTAGGCCTTTAGATCTAGGAGGTGAAGCAATGAATATCAGAGCTCAGCAAGTGAAGCACATCAAAGTAAGAATGTTTATAACTTTGAAGGAAAGTTTTCTTCACCCCCTGGTATTATGATGTAGGGTCATCTTCATGGTATCCAATTTTGATTTTTTATAGTGGTTAGAAGTCATATAGGTTTTGTTTTTCCATTTTAGGAGTTTTAGGGGTCTTCAAATTTTGAATTATGTCTAAGAAAGGATTTTCCTACCAAAACTAGAATTCAAATATTTGAATTCTAAGAATTAGTTTGAGTGGGATTTTGAGTTTAGTAAAGAAGGTATCTAGGGGTTAGTGTTGTATTATATTTTACAAGGTTTAAAAATAGTTCATTACATACTTAATACATTAGTATGTTATGTTAGGAGTTAAGGTATCCAATGATATTTGAGTGGGAACAAGAATCTGTGTACAAAGGTAGTTGTAGTTTTCCAAAATACTTGTACATATATATATATATATATATATATATATATATATATATATATATATATATATATATATATATATATATATATATATATATATATATATATATATGTTTGTGGTGAGTATTTTTTAAGGGTTTGGGGGTTTTATATGAATTATTAATGTAAAATAATCCCAAAATAATAAAATATAAAGTTTTTTGGTTTTGATAACTAAATTTCAAACCCTATTGTATCTTGTAATTTATGCTCTTAAACATTGAATTTCATTATGGTTGGAAGTTTATGAGTGTGATAAGGTAAGTTATGTACATTTGATGGTTATATTTTAATTAAAATTTATGGATTGAAGTATAATTTACTTTGTGTTTAAGAGTAATAACAATAAGTTACTTTTGAAAATAAGATTGACTACAAGTTTTGTGTGTTCCTTGTGTGGAAGAGAGTTGTATGGGCAAACAGAGTTTAGAGAAAGAGATATTCCAAACATGTTTCAGATATTATTATAGAATTGTTAAGTTTATATGTGTTATTTGGTGATAATTTAATAATTTCAAAAGTGTTTTCAATATCATTCTTAAATTTTAGTCACAAACCTTGTTTCCTGTGTATTCTAATGAAGAAAGGTTATATTTTGATTGCTAAAATAAAACAAGATTCCCAAGGTGGTGCTTATGATGCCTAACCTAGTATTGATGAGTTATTTTTTTGTGTTAAATGAGTGTGTAAATAATATTTATTTGATATTTTTTAATCCATTTTATAAATTAGATTATTTACCCCCATTTAGACTAAGCATGCACAGAAAGTGAGTAAACATAGTATGGTAAGAACATAACGAGCGGTTATTGATTTTAACAGGTGAGTGAAATTTTTATAGACCATAATAAATATTATTTAGGGTTGGAATCATATTTATAAGATATAAACCTAAATAACTTGCTCTCTAAAATCTACATACTATGACTATTTACTCTAATGAACCAAGAATGTGAATAGAATATTAAATAGAGGAATGATGAAGGAGATTTAATGATTGGGATATGATCTCTTAGATACCACATACCTATAAAAAATTTCATGTTAATTTGAAACCCATTAAAATGTTTGAAAATGAAATTTAAACCTTCTCAGGTGGTGACT
Organism: Torreya grandis; assembly: GCA_037957365.1. NCBI lineage: Eukaryota > Viridiplantae > Streptophyta > Pinopsida > Cupressales > Taxaceae > Torreya > Torreya grandis. The sequence goes on from JARHVA010000177.1 coordinate 978,584, forward strand.
GGCAAACCTAACCCTATACTAGGGTTTTAAAACAAAAACATGGATATAGAGAAATCCAAACAGTGAAAAATCATAAAAATTGGTCATTAAATAGGTAATGATTTCTATTAAGACATTTTGAAGTTTTTTACTAAAAAATTATGTGTACACACCTATAATAGTGACTATGTGTTCAAAACCTGAACAGAGACCTAATAGACCCAATTAAAACTTATGAAACATTTAGTAAAGGGGTCAAACGGTTGAGTTTGAATGTGAAACTTCATAAAGAGATGCTTATGGATATATGGTATTTGAAATAGTGATTAGTTTTATCAAACCTTATTTTACTTGACCGTACAATATTAAAAAACCCCTATAGCCTATTACAAAGAGAACAAATAGAGTAAGATGGCATGCTTTATGTAAGGAAGTGTGAGGATGAGATAAAGGTCTCAAATTAGACCAAATAGAGTAGGAAAATGATGTTTAGAGTGTTAATAGAGATAAATAGGATTGAAATATGTATTGATCCAGTTGACCAAGGAACTTACATCAAGGAATGGGTATGTTGAAAGGAAATCATGTTGAGGATTGTCTAGAGAATGACAAGAGTGAAAGGTTTGAAGGAATGAATTATATTCATGTGAATATGAGATGTTAGAAGAGCATAAATTAGATAAAAATAAAAAGGACTCAAGTAAATCTAAACCAAATCCATTCAAAAAAAGACATAAAACCAAGGAGAGAAAATTATCAAAGAACGAATTCTTGGGGACTTTTGATTCTTTAAAAGGATATTTTATAGGGGTTAGATATGTATAAGGATTAGAGATAGAGGTAGGTTATACATCAATTTACACTTCAGTTTTTAGCACATTCAGGATAGAGTTCTTAGCTTGGAGTACATTCTGACTCACCAACAGGTTACAAACATCTTCATGAAGCCTTTTTCATTACCTCATTTCATTGAGTTACATGGCATGCTTGGGGTTTTATAAGTTATCCTTGAGGGGTGTTTGTGAGGACATCTTCCTTCTTCATTTCATGTATAAATATTATACATGAATACCTTATCAATCCTACTTGTAGGGATTCATATTATGGATATACCACTATTTATTTTTTGGTTATTATTAGTCCCTAACTTCACTTGAGGGGGGTGTTAGAGTATATATTTCATGTATTTCTCATGTTTTATAGTGTATTATCTAGATATTTTAGCTTTTTTTTAGTTTTTCCTATGTGAGGATTTATCCCACATTAGTTAGTTAGGCTAGTTCTATGTTTTACCTTGCCTATTTATGCAAGGGCTTTCCTTTATACTAGCATATCTTATTTTTGAATAACACTTGACGTGTATTATTTTGCAATCATTTGTCTGTAGCTTCATTTTTTTATGTTTTTGATGTTATCATTTATGAATCTTGGGTTGGAATGCTTATTCACCATTTGTAATAGAAGAAAGTGTTTTTGTAGAAGCTCTTGGCACTTTATGTTAAAAACCTCCTTTTGGTCTAGTACCTAATAGAAGAGAGGAAGAAGCTCCTCTCTATTAAGAAGTATTTGAGGAAAATTATCCATAACTTGCTTCAAATCCTCCACCTTATTCATCATATCCACTCGTTAATAAGGGTAAAGCTCATATGGTCATTGAGGAGGTCCAACCTTCTCATGTATCTAAAAATGTAGAGTTACAAAATGTTCTTACCCTCTCTAAGTCGGAGTTAATAGTCATGAAAAAAGTAGAATACATTTCTTATCTTCTATCTTCATTGAAATGTAAGGATTATGTTGTTTTTATTTTACTACATAAATTATAAAATATCAAATACTGGTATTTAGAAAAGGATAAACAAATTACAGTACTAACTAGGAAATTAAGTGACAGTGAAGATGAGATTGAAATTTGTGGAGTCACATAAAGGAGGTAGAATAATAAATAATGTCACTTAGAATACATCTCATTAGGTCAAAATATCATAATAGATCACTAAAGGAGAATTTATTTATAGTTTCTCAAATAGTCCCTAGTATATCCACAACATACCAAGGTTGTCAAACCCTTGTGTCATATCTTAATTTTATGAATAAGTGGAATCAAGTTTGTTTGGAACTAAGGGAATTGAAAATTCAAAGAAAAAAATAGTATTTATAAGAATATATAATATAGACACAAAAACAAAAACAACAAGTCAAACAAACCCTCCAGTTCACTTGTCAATTGGGAGAAAAATTTATATCTTGTAAAAGCCCTTTCCCTTCTTATATTTTATTTTTGCATGAGCAATTTTGTAGATGGAAGCTACTGAGTATCTCTTATGAGTTACCTCATGAGATTAACATTGTTTAATATTTTTTAGAAGCATACAAAAATAGTACCATAGATAAATAAGATTTATTGTGTGAATTTTATTTTTATGACATCCTCATGGGAAATACAAATGGATTTTGGGTTAACCTTTTTGTTTGATAAATTTAGTTGAGATCTCTCCTTTAAACTTATAAAAATAAAATTGCATGGGAAGAAAGGAAAAATGATCATCTAAATGTAGCAAGGTAGGTAGGTCTATGTGTTAGACCTCAATTTAGTAATGCATCTCAAACTCTTGCTTAGTTTAAAAGTTGTTATTTAAAGTAATCCATCTATTCAAGACCATTACCTAAATTGCCTTCATGATTGTATCATAAATTTTGACTTGTTCACTCAATATTTATTTGAAGAGGTGGTGACTACTATCAGTCACAAATGGAGTGTGATACCAACTCCACTAAAAATAAGGTAAGTTATATCTCCTACCAACATCATATGGACCCTCCAAAGGGTTGACACCATTGTGCAGATCAGTACTAATATGCTTAATATAGGGGGAAATTTTTTTTGGATAGGTATGAGGTTTCAACCACCCATTTTTCTCACTCCTATGTCTCCTTGGAAAAACATAGTACCACAAGAAGCATAGTAGTTTAAAATATGGTGTCACTTTATCTTAATATATATGGGTTTCACCAACCCATATTAAAGGATAGTTGGAGAAGAACTCTATTCCATCTATGACTTTAGTCAAAGAATGAAATAGAGGATTTTTAACTATGAGGATTAGAGAAGATAGTTTGCAATGGGACTTGAAAAAGGTAGGGTGTGGGGTAAATGATGATTCCAATATATGACTCATTATAAACATGTGTTATCTCCTTCCTATTTTGTAATCTACCATTTAGATTCAACAATGCATGCATCTTTAAAACTTATAGCTAGTCTGTGGTAGAAGATAGGTACTTCTATCTCACTTAGTTTATGTAAGTCTAATTCATTATTATTGACATCTTATTCTGAATATTTAGATGTATTAGTCTTCTATTTCTAAATATATAGGTATTATAATATGAAATAATAATAACATTAGAGTTTTGGCTAGTTACATGGGCTTAGATAAGATTCTAGTAAAATATTTAGCATTTTGACCAAGCTATGAACTTCCACAAGTGAGCTACAAACTTCCACAGGCTTGTTATAGACTTTCACATTCTTGCTAAAGACTTCATCGGGCTTGCTATGGATTTCAACAAAAAAACTACAGACTCAGTTGGAAAATACTTAATTCAAATGACTAAGATCATTTCTATCTATCACAAGAGCACTTTCTATTTATAGTTTTTCTCTAAATAGATTTCCATATATATATATATATATATATATATATATATATATATATATATATATATATATATATATATAATTTCCTTTTATATATGTTTTTAGATATAGATTTTTATGTGAAACAATATCTTGTAAATCAAGGAAAAGAAAGATTTGGTAATAAAATTAATTTAGATATGCAGTTACAAATCCCACACTTTTTATTAAAGTGTATGGATATTTGTTGTAACACATCTCTTTTTTTTGTAGTTAAAATTAATCTTAGCATACACAATATTTTTGGAACAAACTAGTAGTTACCACGATATAAAAATCTATTAGATTTCTAGCTAAATAAAAGATAGGCCCCTATATATTCAGTGTGTAGATTTTAGGATCAATACAAGCAAAGTTTTGTGAACAAAAAATATTATGAATCTGTAATTTTACTTTTCATGAATTATTGAAGTTGATTGCATTAACGAAGTACTATTTTATTTTTCTTCCTAATCTAAAGGCAAGCAAAGGCCCACTCACCCAAGAAATAAAAACTTATGTTTGGTATTTATGTTTTACTTTTTGTTGAAATATTTCATGTATACATATATATAGTAATACACAAGATGAGATCTAGAAGTGTAAATGAATAGGTAAAACATATGAGACAAATGGCATAGAGATTTTAAAGTAAGAAAACTTCCAGGAGGTAAAAAATCCCTGAGTGATATTCAATAATTGAGAAATAATAGCCCCAATACAAATTCTTCCACCTTTTCACTTCTTCATAGAATGGCCTTCACAAAACTCATAGGTTGAATATGATAAAAATAATTCATATTCAAATGTATATTCATAATAGGGGTAAACCCCTATTTTATAGTGAAATTCCAAGGGAGGTGATCATTGTAATAATAATAGGTCCATCCATCCTGATAAAGTCATTTAATTAAATTTTGGTAACTCATTAAATAATTATAACTTTATTATTTATTTTCATGAGGTTTTCACCTCGTGTTAATAAATAATATATTATTATTATTTAATAACTTTACCAAGGTTAAAATTCAATAAGCTCACTTAGGATTAAATGCTCTAAGACTCCCTCTTAATGTTAAGTAGGGATAAATGTCATAATCACCTTAGAAAAGAATTATATTATGTACAAAATTTGAAGGATTTAAAAACTTTCATCATGTCAAAAGTCACATTTTGAAAATAAAAGGAATTATAATCCATAAACTACTCAAAATTAAGTTTAGGCTAGCATGATTGTAAGATTATATCTCACTATTTCTCATAAATAATCACTAAGTAGATTTGGAGCCTTTTATAACATAAGGACATCCATTACAAATTATGATTTTAAATGTATTAGGGTACACAAGTAAAACTTCCACACAAAATTTACTTAAATCACATAGCATTCACAAAAAGTTTACAATGCTTTACAATAAGAAGAAGTATAGAGAAGGAGAAGAAACATATGGTCTTTAGGAAGTGGCATTGTCATGCACACTCCCCCTCAATGGCAACTTTGAGAGGCCTAATATTACACAAAATTGATAAAACTTAGTAGCACCAAGTGGTTTTGTGAAGATATCTACCACTTGTTCATCTATAGGATAAAAATACAAATTAATATCATCATTAAGAACTTTCTCTTAGATAAAATGCACATGAACTTCAATATATTTAATTCTTTGGTGATGCATTAGATTTTTTGCTAGAGCTATACAATTTTGGTTATCACAATAAAGGATGATACTTTGAGAAAAATCCAAATGAAGTTATCCCAATAAATTTTGTATCCACATGGCTTCTTTATCAGCTTCCATAACACTTTTGTACTTAGCTTTTGTAGAATAAAAAGAGACAATAGATTGCTTCTTGCTGCTCCAAGTGATAACACCTACATCAAACTTAAACACATATCCAGAAGTAGATTTACGATATAAAGTATCACCAGTATGGTCAGCATCACAATAACTATATAAATTAGCATTATCAATGAAAGAATAAAATAAATCAAAATTAATTATTCCTTTGATATAGTGAAGAATTTGTTTAGCCAATTTCCAATTATCCAAATATGGATCTTGCATAAATCTAAAAGCAACACTAACAGCATATGAAATATTCGGTCTAGTAATTGTTAGATAAATCAAACTTTCAATAAGCTATCTATATAAATTAAGGTTAAATTTTTCACATGCATGTTTAAGGTCAAATTTAATACCAACTTCAATAGGAGTAGAAAAAGATTTACAATCAAGCATGTTAAACTTAACAAAAAGGTTATGTGCATACTGAGATTGTGATACAATAATTGAATTTTTATCTTGAAATATAGTCATTCCTAAAAAATGATGTAGAGCGCATAAATCAGTCATTTCAAACATTTGACTTATTTTGTCTTTATATTTATGAATTAATCTAGTTAGATCATTCATAATCAACAAATCATCAACATATAATATAATTAAAATCAAATGGTCATTTTCAATTTTAACAAAGAGATCATTATCTGAATAGCAATTTAAAAAATCTATTTTTTTGAAAAAAGAAGTAATCTTAGAATACCAAGCTTGAGGATATTTTTTTAAGCCATACAAATATTTTTCTAACTTACATACATAATGTTCTCTGTTAGGATCAATGAAACCTTTAGGCTGAGTCATATAAATTTTTTCTTCTAAATCACCATTTAGAAATGTATTCTTAACATCCATTTGATGGATAACCCAACTATTTTGGACTATAAGAGCAATAAGAATTTTAACAGTACTCATTTTTTATATAGGAGCAAAGGTTTCAACATAGTCAATCCTAGTATTTTGAGTAAACTCACGAGCAACTAATTTATCTTTAAACTTGTCAATTTTACCAATTGAATTATATTTCATCTTATAAAGCCACTTAAAACTAACAATATGCCTTTTAGGTGGAAGAGTGACAAGGTCCCAAGTTTGATTTTTAATTAAGATATTATATTCAACTTGCATAGAAACATTCCATCTATCATCTTGAGTAACTTTCTCAAAAGATTAAATTTCACATTCATACATAGTCATTGATACATGATAAGAATGTTGACTTCTAGTTAATTTATTAAAGTTATCAATATTAGAAGATTTAATTAGAGATTTTATCTATTTATGTCTTTTAGATTAAACATGAAACTCAGGAGGTTCCTCAAACTCTAAGTTATCCATAACTCGATCAACTTCCTCAAGATCATTTGTTTCACATAAGGAGAAACATGAGATCAAGTTCATCAATAGAAGAACACTGAAGAGGATCCATAAAGGGCTCAAAAAAATATTTTTTGAGAGTAAGAAAATTATTATTCTCAATGATATGACATTTAGAGGGATCATACACTCTTAAAACTTTTGTTTAGGATAATGCAAGAATAGGAAGTGGAGTCAATCTTCTTCCTCTTAACTTTAGGGAAAAAAATAGAAGCAGACTACCAAAGATCTTAAGATGAGCCACACTAGTTTTCTTCTTAGTCCACATTTTTAAAACAGTAGAAAGATGCAAGGATTTGGTAGATATTCTATTCAGAATATGAATAGAAGTGTTCGTATCTTTGACCCATAAGAACTTAGGAACTTTTGTAGATTGTAACATAGTCCTAGCCATTTTTATGATGGTGCAATTTTTCCTTTCAGTAATACCCTTTTGTTGAAGGGAATAGGGAGTTTTTAGTTCCCTTTGAATACCATAACTAATGAAAAACAAATTATTTATTAACATATTTTTCACCATTATTAATTCTTAATTTCTTAATAGAAAAATCAGATGCATTTTCAACATAAGCTTTAAATTATTTAAACTTAGATAAAACATCTAATTTATTTAAAATGAAATAAAACCATATCATTCTAGTGTAATCATTAATAAATGTAATAGTATATAATAAATTGTTAAGAGATACAACTTCAAGAGGTCCTACAACATCACTATGAATTAAATCTAAGTGATGAGAGGAATTCACATCATGATTCTTGTGAAAGGGGTTAGTATGTTGTTTACCACATAAAAAAATTTCACAAGTTTCATGATAAGAGAGGACAAAAAGAATTCCAATAACAAGATTGTCCATAGACATATCATGTAAACTTTTAAAATTAATATATCTTAATATTTCATGCCATAATTAAGATTCATTCTTATTATGTGATGAAATTAAACATGTAAAATAAAGAGAGAAGATATATAAACTATTCTTTTAAATAATTTAAACAATGTTATAATGACATTATCATTAGTAAGTTGAGAACAAGATAGAAAATTATTTTTAAGCTTAGGTACATAGAAAACATCATTAATAACAACGTTTAAAAAAATTGCTTTTCCCTATTTAGTTGCTTCTAAAAAAGAATTATCTCTTAAGCAAATTATTTTAGAAATATATCTAGAATCACATAAAATATTAGATAATCATATCATATGGTGTAATGCACCACTATCTAAAATCCATTCATTCTCATTTGAAGCACATAAAACAACATATAAAGCAATAACATTTGAATTATGATTGTTATTTTTATTAGGGTTTTGATTCTTCTACTTGTTTTGATTATTTTTCTTCCCTTTTTTATTTTTATAAGATTGTTTTTTAATTATATCCTTATTTTTATAATAGGTTTCCCTTCTCTGATCAAATTTACTATATAGATTATAATTGTTATTAAATTTAGGTGTGTGATTCTTATTACCAAATTTTTTATTCTTATATTTGCCTTTATCAGAATTAGGGTTAGATTTATAGTTTTTAATATTATCATAAACATTATTTAATGTGATAAGTCCCTGAGTGACATTTTATTTAGAATCAAAATTTGTCATAACTTACTCTTCTTAAATTATGAGAGCAGATAAAGTGGAAAGATTAGGGATATCTTACTTAGTCTGATACTTAGAATTCAAAATTGAAATGAAATTTCTAAACTTTTCATGAATATTTAATTGAATGATAAAATAAATCAACTGATATTGAATCAAATTATAATTACATCCATCTAACTGAGCTTTAATATTTTTAATTTTAGCAAGAAAATTAACAACTTTTTCATCACCCTTCATAAGTGTAGTTAGCAATTCAAATATTAATTTAATAATCTTTAAAAGGTGAGTACATTTGTGCATGGATTCAAAGATTTTCTAAGCATCACTAGGAGACTCCTGATTACAAATGTGGAGAAGGAATTCATCCTTAACACTCCTCAAAATAATGGAAATAGCTTCTTCAGATTTCTATTGAAATGTATTAGTAAGCTCAGGGGTTACATGTCATCCAGAAGGGGATTTTTTAGTCCCAATGATAATATTTTGTAATTTACAGATCATAAATTTAGTTTTAACATAAATTTTTCATATGTTTTAATAATTTCTATTAAGTATTTGAGATTTATCTAAATAAAAATGAGGTGAAGTCATAGCTTCCCTTTAAACAAGATAGTAAACAAATGCTTAAAATGAAACCTTTTTTAATGTAAATTTAACTTAAGTTTGTAAAATAAGTTAAATCAAAAATATAAATATATTTAATTACACAATTTAGATGCTAAATAATGTAAAATACTGAATTCAAAATGCATAAATCTAAGTGTCAAAAGAGTAAAACTCAAAATGACCACCTAGACACTATTATTAAAAAAGGTGTAAAAATAATAATAATAAGCTTAAACACAAAAAATAGACTACTCTAATGTGTCCATAATGTGCCAAAAGCTTAAGATTGATTGATTACATAGTTGTGCTTACCTAGGTTTTGACTAGATCAAATGTCACATGAAGGTCGATAGGTTTACTTAGGGTTTTGAATGCATGAAACATAACATGCAAACCAAGATTTGAAATTAAAATTAATTTAATTTGAAAAAAAATCAAAATAAATAAATAAATAAAATTAGGGGGGATTTGAACACAAGACTTCCATTGTGATAAATTTTTAACAAAATGAAAGCTACCAACCCTTTTAAGAGTTTACTTGAAATTTTACATGCAATAATTTAAATTTATATGTTTTTATTTGATTTTTATAACATAAGTGAAAAAGATTAAAAAAATAACTTTTTAGTAATTCTTTCTTTTTCCAAAGGTGGGACCTGGGGTTTAAAAAAGAAATTAATAAATAATTTATTTATTTTTTTAAATTTTAAAACTATATAAATTTTAAAAAATCTTTTAGATTCATGGCTGCCCTATAGAATTTCAAGAGCTCATATCTCCTTGTACAAGTCTCAGATTTGTTTGATAAACACAACTGGACCTTCAAAATGGAATTTTTGATGAAGAATTCAATATTTTGAGTTGTCCAGGCTGAAGTATGGCACCCCTGTAAATTTTGAGAGAACCTAAAAACTTGTATAGGCACCCAAAAATCTTGAAATCTATTCCAATCTTCTAAATTTTTTTAAATAATGAAAGAATTTAAAAAATTAAATTTTGACTAAAAAATCATTTTTTTTAGTTTTTTTAGGCATGGGCCATATACCAGGTCAGTGGCATCCCAATATTTGAATAAAAATATTTTAATATATCAAATATTGATATTTAATTCAATATAATTTGCTTCTCAAGCTTCTACACTCCACAAGCTTTGATACTATGAAAGATTTCATGTATACATATATATAACAATACACAAGATGAGATTTAGAAGTGTAAATGAATAGACAAAGCATATAAGATAAATGACATAGAGATTTTAAACTAAGAAAACCTTCAAGAGGTAAAAAATCTATGAGTGATATTCAATAATTGAGAAACAATAACCCCAATACAAATTCTTCCACCTTCTCACTTCTTCACAGAATGGCCTTCACAAAACTCATAGGTTGAATATGATAAAAATAATTCATATTCACATGTATATTCACAATAGGAGTAAAAATATATTTTATAATAAAATTCTAAGGGAGGTGACCGTTGTAAAAATAACGAATCCATCCATCCCGATAAAGTCAGCTAATTAAATTTTGGTAACTCATTAAATAATTATAACTTTATTATTTATTTTCATGAAGTTTTCACCTCATGTTAATAAATAATATATTATTATTATTTAATAACTTCACCAAGGCTAAAGGTCAATAATCCCACTTAAGATTAAATGCTATAACATTTGTTAGTATCAATTATTTAAACACATTTATATTTTATATAGTGTTAACCTACAAGTGTTGAATTATTAATGTGTGCATGTTATCATTTGATGTAGTGTTGATCTCTTTCTTTCAAAATCATCTTCTTAGATAAAGTAAATTAAATTCTTCAATCTTAGTTTTAAGTATGTTTATATAGTTTTAAATTTTAGTGTGTTTTCCTTTATCAATATTGAGTGTTTGTTAATAGAAAGTGTTTTCATTTTAGAATCAAGTGTGTTCATTTCATAAGTGTGATTACTTTTAATTTAGATTGATATTTATGCAAGAGTATTTTTATTTTTCAAGTTTTTTAGATTAAAGTTTTAGAGTAGATAATTTCACCAAACTCCCCCCCAAATACATAATTATTAGCTAAATATTCAAAACACCTTATTTCAAATATCTTTGGACACTAGCCTTGGTAAATAATGATATCAACTAGAGTTGATTAAATGAAAGGGTAATAATAATACCCATCAGCCAAAATGCTCAATCATTTACTAAATTTTTTTTGTAATCCCATTGAATCATGTCAAGACTTTACTATCATTATTGCATATTATTATAATACATGTATATATAGAAATGGAGGACTAAAAAATGCAAATGATTAGAACAAAATGTCAAGAATAATGACTTAGAATCACATAAATTAAGTGAGATAAAATTACCTATCTTCTACCTCATACTAGTTATAAGTCCTAAATATGTATGCAATGCTCAATCCAAATGTATTTTAGCAAATAAGGAGATAATATATAGTTATAATTAGTCATATTTATAATCTCATGCTTTCAACCAATGCCTTATTTTGGAGTAACAACCTAAGTATTCTAGCCTATCTCAATCTCTATAAAATATGGAGAGACATTTTTATAGGAATCTAATATTTTACAACATAGCCTCAATCACCCCAAAATATGGAGAGAGAGAGAGAGAGAGAGAGAGAGAGAGAGAGAGAGAGAGAGAGAGAGAGAGAGTATTAAAATGTAATTCTCCAAATTATACAAACCTACATTTAGATACAACCTATAAATGGAAAGTCTATATATAGAAATACTATAAATAGTAAGTGTTTTGAGGTAGATGAAAATGGTGTTGATCATCTTCAGATGTACCAAGTAATCATAAAAATACCCTTGAAAAGCTTCCCAATATATATAATTTCTTGTGTTTCATGTATTCTATAATCTTAATAAATGATTTTTTTGTGATTCTTGTATTGAAATAGTTTTTCAAGAGGAGTAAAGTTGTTGGGCTTGCTTCCATGTTTTAATTGAATTTACATGGATGTGATTTAGCTATGTATTTTTATCCTATTATTGGTTTTTAAAGTTGAAGTACTTCTTTGTTGACTGGAATGTTTAATCTTGACTCTGCATTGAGAAATCACACCTTATTGTCATGAATGAAAAGTATGTGTTTATAGATTGTTATGGTGTAGACTACTTATGCCCTCGCATAACCATTAGATAAGTACACAAAATACCTTATTGAATGGAATGTTGTCATGAATGAAAAATACATGTTTATAGATTGGTATGGTGTAGAATACTTATGCCTTCACATAACCATTAGATAAGCACACAAAATACCTTAATAAGAGGTCTTTGAGTTACTAGGTATGATTTTGTATCACTTATTTTAATTACCATTTTAGGGTCAAATTCACCTCCAAATATTATTTTATAAATTAAATAAAGGTGACTCACTCTCACAAGTATTTTAATTGGTGAATTTTATCTCAAAGGTATTCCACGGGGCTAAAAATTAAGGAGTCAAACCCCTATTAGATAATTTAATCATGTAAATTAACAAATATAAATAAACTTTTTTAATAAGAATAATTATAATAAAAGATAAATAAAATTAATTATTTTTATATTTAAAAACTATGTTTACTATTTATTTTTATTAATGTTTAAATCTTTAAATATTTTTATTGAATAATTTATGTTTAAATATATAAATATTTTTTTAAATAATTTTATATGTAACTTTATATAAACTTTTAAATTATTAGATAATTAAAAATTCATTACGCTTCAAAATTAGGGTTAAGTTTATCTTTTTTCTCTTGTAGTTATTTTATCTCCCATTAGAAATCCAAAAAAAACTTTTACAGACTGTCAAATTTACTGTCGAATTAGTGGTGCAAGTGTTGACCCCATTTTTTACTATCATTTCTACAAATCCTTCTTGTTAGGTATTTAATCTATTTAATGTATCTTTATACTATATATAAAATATGTGATTTGTTTATCTTGATATGGCCCTTTTATTTATTGTTTGCCGCTCTATGTTATGAAATCATTGAGATTTGGATAAACTTGGATTTTTGTTATGAAATGACTAAGATAATGAAATGGTAGAGATTAAGATTGTTTGGCACTTACTGCTAATGATTATTATTTATTTCCTTGTATGTGTAAAACCAATAGGGACACAAATGGTTAATTTGAGTGGGAAGTAGATATTTTTAATAAATATAATCAAATAATCTTCAAAAATAAGTGTCATGATGCGAGAGAGTTTCAAAGGTGCCCTATCAACCAAACCATACCATGCCATACCACACCAGTGATCCTTCTTTTATCAAATGGGATAAAAATTTCTAATAAACCTACAAACCCATTTGATACAATAGCAACCATACCCTTCATTACTAGTTATAGAATGGCCATATGCCAAGGTTATTTTGTATGGTTGTTGTATGGAAAAAGGTTGAAACAAGGTTATTTTACTAGTTTTGTGATGTTGGAACATCACTATAAATATGTTAATTTGGTTGTGTTAAGAGTCTTAGAGTATTCATATGTCATTTAAAATAATAAATTCCTTTTTGGAGGCCTTAGAGATCAATGTATAGGTTAGTGAGTGTAGAGCAAATATTGATGACTATATACAAACTAGTTTGTAGGTGTTAATAGAGAGGGTTAAAAAGAAGAGAATTTACTATATTTCCTTGTTATTTTTGACCTTAAAACTTGTATAAAGATTGAAACAATGTTTTCACCTTTAATCCATATTTTAGGAGCAGCTGAAAGTCTTTTAAGAGTTCAAAATCAAATTTTTGTCATTATGAGGGCAAAATTAGGCATTTATAGACCTAGAAGAATTTAAAAGACCTTGAACCTAGTTTTCTTAGAAACCAATAAAAGAGATTGGTGTTTATTTATTGTATATTGAAATAGTGGTAAGGGAGAGTGTTTTAGTCCTTATATGAATGAAGTTTAGAATGAATAACCTCTCTCAAGACTAATAGACCTATGTGAAGTCTTATGATAGAATACATGGCTATCTGAGGTGTATAAGGGATTCAATAAGTAAATAGGCATTTCAACCAAATAATTTAGTTATCAACACATTTATTTTTATGTATAAGGTCTCTTGTAAATCTTATCAAAGTATCAAGGTGTCTTAATTCCAAGATTCAATGTGAAACCTATCCAAATTATAGACCTCATAAGATCATCAAGAGAGAGTTGAATAAGATAGATCCTTCATTGCATCATTGTGTATGGAAAATTTTTATTTTAATAGTTTCAGATCTGAATAATTATAGTTAATCACCTAGACCAACCAAAAGGGCCAACTAGAAACCTCCTAAGGACTCAAATTATCACAAAACCATAGCTAAATTATTATGGTTTTATGTAGATAAGTTAAAATTGAAACATCTAAGTTGTTCTTCTATAGTAGAATATGTATGCACAAACTCTATCTCAGGTCTAAGAAAGACTAAGATAGTAATCTATTGAGACTTCTTCAGAAGTTCAATCTCTTAGAGATCATTATAATGACCTTAAGAGATATTTGTCTAAGAATTTTGGTAAAAAAGGAAGTCCATCAAGGTTTTGAGGTTGATCAAAGTCTTGGATCCTTAAAGCATATTTGTTCATTGATAATTCTTTAAGAATAGTCCAAATCCAAGAAATTTTTTACCAAACCCTAATGATACGTTTGCATCAATCCCCCACACCAACCAATTCTTGTGAGTGAAGTATTACTTTGATAACTATAATTTAGGATTTATGTATCCATTTAATCTATGATTTCAATGAAATGAAATGATATATTTATAAATATATGTTGTAGGATGATAAAGTAGTATATAGTAAACTAGAGCCATAATGTTTTTAAAGTTATAGTTATCTAAAATTATTATTTTATTTTTGGCATGTCCATAATCTAAATAACTAATCTAATTTCTAGGCATATTCACCATGTTTACCAAGTTGTATAAATTGATCATCACATTTTGTTAAATAAATCAACATTTCCATTCAAATATTAATGAGTTCAAGGGCATAAAGTCCCTTGATCAAACCTATTGATTGAAATAGTAATGGGATCAATTGATATGACTCAACCAGTCACATTCATCTATTTCAAATAAAAAATGTCTTTTGATGCCAGACCTTACATCTTATTTATAATGTTCCCACTTTTATCAAATTCCAATAGATGGATAGATTTAGATTCAAAACATATCCATTTCTCCTTTCATTTTAGCTCTATCTCGTTACCATTTCTTATCGTCAATAACTTAGATTCAACATAAAATAAAATGATACAGTATTATAATTAAAGTCTTGTGAAATTTTTAAGGATGTCAATAATTAATATGGTGATACGTTAACAAGTGAAGAAATGGGGTGAGATTTTGCAACATGATTCTATAAAAATCATAATATCAAGAGCTGCGACTCTCTAAATTATCACATAATACAATAGTGTTGATTCTAACTTTATAGACATCTAAGGTTTGATCCTCAATTTATAAGAAAGTATGGAATCCTACCTAATTTATATCAAAATAGTAATAAGGTGGTAATGAGACATTGTAGAATTATCATAACCATAATACTAAATATTTTCCATAAGGTTTCTTCCTTGAGCTCGCTCAATGTTTGACTACAACTTAGTTATACCATTCACCTACATGCTCAAGTCATAAACACTCAAATTCATCATCAGTATAATTATTCCAATAAATGAATAATAGAGTCCAAATTTAAAAGGCCACTCAAGGTATCTCCTAGGATATACCTTAAAGGTACCCTTGAAGTTATTACAGGGTATCACCCAATAGTGCCTTCAAGGTGAAGGTAAATTTTACTTGTGTACATGTTGAAAGTATCTCTTAGGAGATACCTTCAACATCCCCTTGAATGTATGACAACACCCTTCAAGGCATATCCTAGGAGACGCCTTAAAGGGCCTTGTAATACTTTCATGGGTAACTTTAAGGTATCTCCTAGGAGACACCTTAAAGGAGAAATCCACTCTTGTGCATGTTTTAAATGTATCTCCTAATAAATACCATGAAGGTATTATAAGGCCCTTCAAGTTATCACCCAATAGTACCTTTAAGGTGAAATAAAATTCTACTCATGTGAATATTAATGATATCTCCTAGGAGATACCTTTAACATTCTATTGAATGTATGAAAAATCCCTTTGAGATATCTACTAGGAGATTTCTTTAAGTGCCTTGTAATACCTTCATGGGTAATTTTAAGGTATCACCTAGGAGATACCTTGAAGTATAAATAAACTCTTGTGCATGTTTGAAATATATCTCTTAGGAGATACCTTGAAGGTATTACAAGGCCCTTTAAGTTGTCACCCCATAGTGCCTTCAAGTTGAAGGAAAATTCCACTCATGTGCATGTTTAAGGTATCTTATAGGTGATACCTTCACCATCCCCTTAAATGTATGACAACACCATTTGAAGTATCTACTAGGATATTCCTTCAAGGGCTTTGTAATAACTTCATGGGTAACTTGATGGTATCTCCCAAAATATACCTTGAAGGAGAAATCCACTCTTGTGCATGTTTGAAATTTATCTCATACAAGATACCTTGAAGATATTACAAGGCCTTTTAATTTATCACCCAATAGTGCTTTCAAGATGAAAGAAAATTCCACTCATGTGCATGTTGAAAGTATCTCCTAGGAGATACCTTTAATTCCCCCTTGAATGTATGGCAAAGACCTTAGAGGTATTTACTAAGATATTCCTTTAAGTTACTTATAATACCTTCATGGGTAACTTGAAGTTATCTCTTAGAAGATACTTTGAATGAGAAATCCACTCATGTGTATGTTTGAAAGGTATCTCCTAGGAAATTCTTTAAAGATATTACAAGGCCCTTGAAGTTATCAACTAGTAGTGCCTTCCAGGTGAAGTAAAATTACAATCATTTGCATGTTAAAGGTATTTCCTAGGAGATACATTCATCTTCCCATTAAATTTTTGACAATGCCCTTCAAGGTATCTCCTCAAAGATACTATTTTCTTTCAAATAGTGTACCAGCAACAACAAAATTGATTTTTAGACACAATGGTATTAGCTCCAAAGTATGGGACCTAAGGATATTTGAGATAAACCTCTTAAGATGGGTTAGCTTCCATTAAAATCTTAATGCATCATGTATAATACCTTATACATACTTAAACTTAATGGAATGAAACTACCTATAGTAAAACTATGGTCTTCATTTGGGAAAAAGGAGGGAAAATAAACTACAAAAATAGGAGGTGATACACCAAAAGTTCATATATCTTCCTTGCCTAATCTTAAATAACACACTAAATGTTATAAAGATGGATTTATATCCACACTTTTCTAAATAAATCCATTTGTATCAATGTTTCATGCAAAGTTGATCCATTTAACAATATCTTAGCATGGAATAGAGTTTCCATGGCTAAAATTAGCTTAGGATGGAATAGGGTATGACCTATAAGGAGTGAAATATTGTGTATAGGTGAGATGAATCAGATAAAAATTTATATGAATGATGTAGTTCATATATAAAAACCATCAACAAACTTATAAATTCACATAGGACACAAAAGTAAAGTAGAAGAAGGAACTATCAGATCTTTATTAGTCTTCAAGGATATGAGCCAATGTAACTACTCTTTAATAACCTCCTCAAGAACTAGGATGGATTAAAAGCTTAGACAAAAATGAAAGAGATCTATTCATAAGCAACATGACAACCCTACTACAGACTTGGGAGACTGAGTGGCTTATGTGGAACCAATAAATAGTGTGTATTGGATTGATTTGTTCCACAATAATTCTCATGCTCTAATGTTTAGTTTAAACACTCTTCTATGCTAATGAATTGCAACACACTTCTTCACATAGCATATATGAGAATCAAGGTGAGTCATTTACTTATGAGCATGATAGGGGTATCTTCAAGGCTTAATAATGAGTTATTATTTACATAGAGGTATTAGGTTGGCCCATGAGAGAATGAATGATAAGTAATACTAGGTCAATCTTAGCTCTTTAATAATGTGCAAGGATTTTAGGGCTTAATAGTCTTGTAAACATGGACAACTGACTCAAGACAATAAGACTATGTACAACTCTTTAATTCAAGAGCATAAAATTATCATGCTTATTTAATCAAATATGGCATACAAAAATTGATCCTTTCACATCATGTCCAAGGGCCAATGGTGATAAAAATGGTCGATAAATACCTTGAAGGAAAAATCAACTCTTATGTTTGTTTAAAAGGTATCTCTAATAGTGAAAAAATTGGTCAACATATACATTGAAGTAAAAATCAAATCTTTTGCATGTTTTAAAGGTATCTCCTAGGAGATACCTTGAAGGTATTATAAGGCCCTTCAAGGTATCACCCAGTAGTGCCTTCTAGGTGAAGGAAAATTCCACTCATGTGCATGTTGAAGGTGTCTCCTAGGAGATACATTTAGTGTCCTCTTTAATATATGATAATAACCTTTGAGGTATCTCCTAGGAGATGCCTTCAAGGGCTTTATAATACCTTCATGGGTAACTTGAAGGTATCTCTTAGGAGATACCTAGAAAGAAAATTCCACTATTATGCATGTTTGAAAGGTATCTCTTAGGAGATACCTTGAACATACCCTTAAATGTATTATAAGGCCCTCTAAGGTATCAACTAGTAATGCCTTCAAGGTGAAGGAAAATTCTACTCTTATGCATGTTGAAGGTATCTCTTAGGATATACCTTCAACATCCCCTTGATTGTATGACAACACCCTTTGATATATCTCCTAGGAAATGCCTTCAAGGGCCTTATACTGCATACATGGGTAACTTGAATATATATCCTATCATATACCTTTAATGTACCCTTGAAGGTATTGATCACAAATGAAATGGGTGCATGACATATGAATATTAGGCAAGGCCCTAGTTTTGATGGAGTCAATACCAAAGTGCAATTGAGTGTAGAAGCAAGTGAGGAGGTGGTTGCATAGATTTTCCAATAAACCCATGAGCTTTTAAAATGAAAGGACTTACCAATGGCATGCACCATTTATGATGGTCAAGTTAGTGTATAACATATATCACTATTATTAGAAAAGAGGTTGTACAAACCATGGAGTGCAAAAAGATCATCATTTCAAAAATCTAGTAGAGAAAGTCTTCATGCACATCATCTTTAAGATGAGTTGTTACCTTAACTAGTCTTGAGTAAATATAGCACAACATGGCACAAATATAGAGAATTTTTTAATTAAATAAATTAAGTTTTATTATTTTTAGAAATATGTTTCACAATTTGTAAAATTACATCTTGATTCATAGATTAAGTTGTTGATGTTATTATCGTTATGTTATTGGATCAATTATTTTTACTATTGTAAACTTAATTGTTTAAGAGTGTACATGTAATTATGAACATTAATGAAAAAGAGTTGAGATTACATAAATGGTTAATGTCTTCTCATTATTTTTTTACTAATTTATAATGTTTGTGATGATGTTTAGCTACTAAGCCTTTACATAATCTTTAATCTATGCTAAAAGAAGTTAAGTTTCAATTTGCATCTATGCTATAAAAGTTAATGAAGGTAATATTTTATCATCTTTGAAACTAACCCAATTATGACCCAATAGTCTTACTCTATACCTCAATTGAGCATGCAATTTCACTTGCATATATGTCAGTTTGATGAGTATCAGTGTCAGGGTAAGTGTGAGTGGTACAAACTAATATTTGTAACATAGGAAATCTACCCAAAATTTTGGTTCTATTGTTGGGATGAAGTTGAATGAGCTACAGAAGATGATACATGGAAATTTTTCACTAAAATTCATTAGATAATATTGAAAAATGGTTATAGGTATTGGAGTAAAAAAAATTCAAAAATCATCCTAGTCTATGGAATATATTGCCTAAGAAGTGGGTTGAAGAGTACTTGTATGATCCCTTACATGAAGTATTTTTATGTTGGCTACTTAGATGTTTACATCCATGGCCATCCATATATGTTATGGGTCAAATTAGAAACTATGACAAAAAGTATCTTTGGATAGAAGTGTTGATTGAGAAACTATAGTGCACCAATACTATTTGGCCTAGAGCAATAGACATGTGGTGGAAATCACCAATTCTACATATTCTTGCTTAGAGGAAGTGGAACACTAGTTCTTGAATGTGCCTAGAGGATCTTATATAGCCTAGTCACCTTTGGAAACTAAAAAATTGATGATATATTATCGTATTGAAAATCTATCCATAGAAGGATAAATTCCCTTACTTGTGGTTGAGAAGATGGTAGAAGGGTGGGTAAGGTTCATTTGACAAGTTTGTGAAGGGTGGAAAACTAGATACTTTCATCATGGAGACCCTAGATTCTTGTAAACTTAGGGATACAAATATGATGAATAATGACAAGATTAATTTCTACCATTGACCTTATAAAGAGGGAATGTTGAGTTAGGGATATGTCATTAGGACCTGTACAGAATGGGAAGGGCATGAGTAAAATTCTTGCACTTATGATATGCACTCCTATGAGGAAGATGCACACATCAACGATAAGATGACATTATGTATGAGATGGATAAAGTCACTTGGAATCCTATGAGTATGCAAAATTTAATAACAATTAAGGAAGCACCCACCCATGATTTACTTGAAGTAACAACTAATGCAATTTATTTAAATATGGAAGAAAGCAATGAAAATGTAATGGATTTGGCTTGAATAGTGGAATTCAAGAAATAAGAGATAATAAAGAGCATCTTACAATAAGTATTACCATACAAAATTTTATAATCATTAGTAATACCAATAATATATTCTAAGATCCTAACTATGTTAGGCATGTCATAACACATTGGGAGAAACAACATTTAGAGGTGTAGTAGTAGCTAACCCAGACACTAATTCAGACATGATGTAACCTAGTGTAGAGGTTGGTGGACCAATGTCCCTATTAGGATTAAATATGGGTGGCATCAGTGGAGGTAACCTTAGAGGTAACTAGATTTCAAGAAGCTAAGCACCAACTAGTGTTTCCATCTAAATTCCAATCCTTTAACATTTCATTTATGAGATGTCTTTGAGTTTTACAAAATATAGAGAAGTGTAAAATTTTATAGAGCATGTCCACAAATTAAAAATTATATGGCACACCAAGTGTATTACTATGCTAGAGCAGAAGGTGAGCCAATTTATGACCACATTGGTAGATCATGTACACACATGGTATTGAAAATTCAACCCACAAAAAGATATTATAGACTATGATCAACTCAATGAAGTGTTTTTAAATTAATTTGATATCCTTGAGTTCGATCAGCATAACATCTCTGTGTTGAATGAAATTAAGTAAAATATTACTAAGAGCATCCACACTTATGATTCAAGGTTTAAGACCTTGAAATATAAGATCTTGTATGAGATCCACCCTATTTAACATGTGAAATGATTTTTTGGAGAGTTTCTTTTACCTTTCAAGCATTCTCTATCTAAGAAAAAATTCACAAAGCCACAAAATGATCAAGAAGTAACATTAAGGGTTGAGGCAATTAGTAATGAGGATATGGGAATTAATCCATCCATGTAGGCTTAAATTACCTCATTGGCCTCCTATCTAGATAATTTGATTTCCAATAATGAGCATGACACTAGTAACAATTTGTGGTGTACAAACTATGAGGTGGAAGGTCACAACAAAAATAATTGTCCACAATGCAGTGTTAGTCTACTACTTAAGTCATATTAAATCTGCCATGAATATAACAAAATGTCAAAGATCCTTTTCACAAAACATATAATGCTAAGTTCAAAGTTAAAGGACCCAAATCCAAAGACAAATTTGGAGGATGTAAATGTTGAAGGCAAAATCTTGATGCACAAATGTTGAAGAGCTAATCAATTTACAAATTGTAAAGAGTAAATTTCAATGTAGAAATGTTGAAGACTTATTTCTAATTTGTAAAATGTGAAGACACAATAGTTAGAGTCTACTTAAAAGGTATATTCTACATTTCACTCACCATCCCACCTCTATTCCTTTCCTTGTTGAAGGTATATCCTAGGAGATAGCTTGAAGAAAAAATCCATTATTATGCATATGTGAAAGGTATCTCTTAGGATATACCTTGAAGGTATAGGCCCTTCAAGGTATCACCCAGTAGTGGCTTCAAGGTGAAGGAAAATTCCACTCCTGTGCATGTTAAAGGTATCTCCTAAGAGATACCTTCAACATCCCTTTGAATGTATGACAATTCCCTTCAAGGTAACTCCTAAGAGACACCTTCAAAATCCTTATAATACCTTGGTGGGTAACTTGAAGGTATCTCTTAGGACATACCTTGAAGGTACCCTTGAAGGTATTATAAGGCCCTTCTAGATATGACCCATTAGCGCCTTCAAGGTGAAGGAAAATTCCACTCAAGTACATGTTGAAGGTATTTACTAGGAGATACAATCAATGTCCCCTTGAATTTATGAAAACACCCTTTGAGGTATCTCCTAGGAGATTCCTTCAAGGGTCTTAAAATACCTTTGTAATACCTTCATAGGTAACTTGAAGCAAGGGCCTTGAAATACCTTTATAATACCTTCATGGGTAACTTGAAGGTATCTCCTAAGAGATACCCTAAAGGAAAAATTCACTCTTATGCATGTTTTAAAGGTATCTCCTAAGAGATACCTTGAAAGTACTTTTTCATGGGAATGTTGACACAACAATCAACTATAGGCTAGGTCTAGATTTTTAGTCCATTACAAACCTCTCTTGAAAGGAATATTTCCCACCCACTCCTACAAATAAGGGGTGAGAGAACTTCTCCAAGGTTTATTTCACTTGGTCTAGGTATATTTAACCTCACTCAGTGGCTCATTATAATCATTTCATACAAGTTACCTTTGTTGGTTTAAATTAAAGGCACTTCAATAGTTTTTATAATTTTTTGAAACACTTTAAATTATTCACCTAATTTGATCAACTTACTCAAATTAGTCAATGATTTTGGAACTGATCATGGCTTGTCATTCTTCATGGTTTCAATAATGATTTAGTGAGAATGAAAAAAAGGGAGAGCATGTAATCAAGATAAAATAATAGTAATAGATCACAACATAATTCCACATAAAAATATAGAACAATTTCTCAAGTTGAATATTTTAAACATACATCCCCCTTTTCTTTCTCCTTTGAAATAAATGTTTGTAGATTTTTTACCTATTAGTTTATATTGGTTGGTATTTTTATTTACTTATAATCCTTGACACATTTTACACATGCGTTTAAAATGTCCTCCACTTTCATCTAGTTGGTCCTACTTTGGCTAGGATATGCCTTTCAGGGCCTTGTCATAAATTTAATGAGATGTTGAAGGTATCTCTTAGGAGATACCTTCAAAATTCTTATCATTGAAAAGGATATCTCAATAGTGACTATGTTTTTAAAGTACATATATCTCACTGAGTCAGAACCCTAAGTAAGTATGGTGTTATACTTTTATGATATGCTTAGTAAATGCTTAATATGTTAAAAATGAATAGTCAAGTTTTAGGTAATCCCATTTAAATGATTTTTACATCTCTCTATATATAATTTATTTTTGGTTTGGTTATACATTTTTAGTTTATGTCTAAGTTAGTGTATATATTATGAAGTTATAATATGTACTTTATATTGTAGTTTAGAATTCACATTTGTTGATATACAATTAAACACTAGTTAATCACAAATAATTTTGTAAGTGATAAAATATCTAGCTTAGATTTTACAAAAGATCAATATTTAAATAATTTCAATTGTTTTGCATAATGTCTTCAGGCGATAAATAAATTCCCTAACTTAAAAGGTAGAATAAGGCCTCAATCTAAGAAAATTTGGATATAGTATCATTTAAACTACCAAAACTAAAATTAAATCCACGATGCCATCTTCCATTTTATGGTGGTGATAAAATTCTTATTGTTGACTGCTATTTTGAGTTATTTAGTCTGATAAATACGCATGTAGATATTTATTTATTTATCACTATATTTGAAAAAGAATCTTATCTTATTAGAATAATCCTTGCCTATGATAAAGATGAACTTGAAGATGTCATTAAATTTCAACTGGAAGTATGGAATGGATAAAAGGTAATTCTCCATCATGTTATAGCTAATTTTAATAAATTTATACCTTGTAAAATAGAATTGACAAAGATGAATGTTTCTCCTTCTTGCAAAACATTTGGATTTCATTTGAATATTTATGACAACCTTGAAATGTTTGGATTGATAGATAGAGATAATTTGATCCTTAGAATGCAAAATATGTTGAAATAAAAATATGAACAAGAGGCAACAAATTATTCTAATTTACAACATGTAAATATGTATTTAAGATACCCTACAATCAAGATAGAAAAAATATTGAAGAAACCAAGACAAGCAAGGGAAACATATTTGTATGCAGATTTGAAAGAGGCTATACAGTTACTCACACCAGTAGAGAAATATAAAATCAAACATAAGGTTGATACACTTTTGTTGGTAAAAATTTATAATTACACATGGTGAATTCTCTACATGTTATATTTTCTCTAAAAATTATGCCTTGAACATTCCTATAGACATATGTGAATTGGGGGATGCTAATATCAAATTAAGAAATCTAAATTAAGGAGGGGTGAATGTTATAATTCATTTATTTGTAAAATATAATGAGGTTCCAATGAAGGATGCTTTGTTAATTCATTTTGATCCAAATAACCCTCAATGTATTATTGAATCAAAATAAGTCTTTGAAAATATGATGGAGATAAAAA
Source organism: Torreya grandis (assembly GCA_037957365.1). Lineage (NCBI taxonomy): Eukaryota > Viridiplantae > Streptophyta > Pinopsida > Cupressales > Taxaceae > Torreya > Torreya grandis. The sequence goes on from JARHVA010000177.1 coordinate 1,003,451, forward strand.
TTGTAAGGTTCAAAATTATAGATGGCCAACACACAATTATAACATAATAGATAATTCTTTCAGATAAGGAATACAGTCACTATCATTGATAAAAAATGTATTTTTAGAAGGGCAAGATTTATAAAAACAGTTACTTCCCTCCATATTATTCACAAAATATGTAACCAATATAATGAAGTCAATTAATCAATTTATAAGACTTTATTTTTAGAAAGAGTTTAATCTGAACATGACCTTATCCAATTAAGAGGTTGGAATAATTTTGAAATAGGGAAAAAGATAGAAGAAATACATGAACAAGATAGATACTTGTTCACACAAATGAATTACTCAACACAATAACTATAAGAGAGAAAATTTCTTCTTTTCATGGAACAACTTGTTTAGGATTGTTTTGATAAGGTGTTTGACTTGTTTGAAAATGGTAGTTTACCTAATTCATATAAACAAAATTTAAATTTGATTCGTATTGTGATCAATAAATTTTTCAAAGAGAGGAGGTTAGATCAAGTGTTAGTCCCAAAAATCATGAAATCAACACACTAACATACTAACATCTCTAAGCCTAGATCTTAAAGAGAGCTTAATGAATAAATAACAATTAAAAACCCAACTAAATACAAAGAACAACAATCTTTACCTTCCTTGAGATCTCTAAATGGTTTCTTCATTTGGTTTGCTTGGATTATGCATAAGAAATCTTCATCAATGACATATGGTTAAAATCATCTCCTTTATGCACCATTAATGAATTCTTGTTTTGATTGATATGGCTTGGCTCAATATCAACATTATAACACTAGGATTTTAGCTTCATGAATCTGTTTCTGCATTATAACTCTACTATGATTAAGCACTCTAAATGAAGAGCTCTAGGCTTGATTTTATAGGCTTTCAAATTCCTTAGAATGGGTTAAATCTGACCATGATTGAGTTTATTAACTTTGATTCAATTTAGCATATTCCTAGAATATTCTTTTAGATATTTTCATCAAGTGACAACTCATAAAAGTAATGAGTGTGTTCTAGAATGCTCTAAGATGATATTGAATTTCATTTTTAGTAATTGATTTATTATCTCAAGGGTGAACTAAATTAGGATTTGAAATTGATTTAACTTGCTAATTGATTTTGATTAGGGTGTACAAGTTAATTAATTATTTTTAAGTATTGGTCATTTGTTTGATTTTTATTAATTCAATCTATGTATTTGCATTGTTTAATTGATTTAATAGGCCAAATTGATTAATGCAAGGTTATAAATCCAAATTCAAGACTAATAAAAATTATTGAGCTAGGTATTTAATGATTGGAAAGAATTGGTCTAAAGTTAGATATGAAGCCATTAGTGGCCAAATTTACATGTCTATAGTTTGCCCCTATTTAGGAAGATATTGCAAGCTATAAGCATAATAACATCTTTTCAAAGAATAAAATGGTTCTTTATGCTTATGACTACAATGGTAATGATTGAACTATAGCTTCCCCCTCGAGGGAGCATTTTGCAAGTGGGTCAGTAAATGGTCTCTCAAAAGAAAGAAGAAAATTGAGGGGACCAAACAAATGAATATGATAGGGTGACAACACAATGATTTACCCAAAGTTAGGCAAAATCACTAAGAAATACAAGTGGGATGGTGTACAATGGTTCACCCAAAGGTAGTTATAAGCATTGTACTCTAATAGTGGTAATGTCATATGATAACATAATGATTTTCCCCAATAGGTGATATAATAATTAAGAAGATGGAGCTACCTCAGTTAGGATAGATAAACAAGAAAGAAAAATTGGTGATAACATAATGATTTACCCTAGTAGGCGATATAATCATTAGGAATGCATGTGGGATGGTGTACAGTGCTGATACAATATACCTCAATAATGAAAAATATTATTAATGGTTGATGATTGATAAGTTGATAAAGAGAATAAAGATGAATTAGGAAAACTTGCTAGTAGGGAGATGCTCATCCAAACTAACAAATATTGAAATTCTCTCATTACTTAATTACTCTATTTGGGATATGATTGGGTATTGGATTAGGATTGATATTGAGTTTTATGTCAATGAGATGGTGATGGTGATTTTGAATTGATGTTATATACCTCTCAAAGCTTACTTTTACTATAGCATTTGATGGTAGGCCTCATGATAGAACACCATAGGGGCTTGGCCAAAATATGCATAAGGACTGACTCTTGATATTCAATACTCAATGAAAAATAATTACACTAATGATAAAAACCATGATGATAATTTAGACATTATAATATGGATAAATTCAATAATAATGTGCAGTAAATCACTCAATGAACACACATAGACTGAATCATAGCCACATTGCTAAAAGCAAACAAACAGGCACACAAACAAACAAAGAAACAAACAAGTTTTAGTCCATATATTAGTATAAATAACACAAAGAATATTTCCCATAAAAAATAGGTGACAACTAAACAAATAAACAAGATGGGGGAATAGAATAAAAGGAAGGAGGTGGCTGAGTTATCTCCATATGCATTAGGCAAGTGGATGTTGCCTACATAGTTCCATGGATATGGTGATCCGATAAAACTTTAAGCCAAATGTAGTTCTCTTATGAAATGGGAAGAAAATGATGATTGATATAATACATGATGGATGTGATAGAAGAAAAGGGAAGAACTCACAAAATGATAATAGCATAGGATAAAAGGTCAAAAAAGATGGGGAAACTAAGGAACAAGTGGTTTGTTTGTGACTTAGTGAGGGTTCCCAGAATCTTTAAGGCAAAGAAGTGGTCAATATTTTTAATTTTTCTAAATGATTTTCAATTATTTTTTTTAATTTTTAAAGCATCTCAACTTAATCAAAAATGGTGAGACACTAAAGTGGTCCAATCTCATGAAATAGCGAGAGCATTATAACTTGAAGTGATGCTTGTAAAATGATGAGAATGTGATTAAAGGGGGACTAAGATGACCTCAACATGAATAAAATGTGACCCACATAGTCCCAAAATGGCTTTATTTTATATTATTTCACCTCACAATAGATAAATCTAACTAGTGTAGTAGCCAATTCAAACCAAACAGGCATAGTTGGTATGATGGCATAGTATGGCATATGAATGTCTAAGTGATATGTCAAGGCAAAATAAATAAATATTCCCTTAGTTTGCCCATAGGCATTTATAAATATCATATAACTAATATATCAATGATACCAATTTTCCCTAATAGGTGATATAATTAATATTAAGACTAATGAACACTGATTTGTCCCAACAGGCAATATAATTAGGCTCACATAAAAAAACTTGATAAGAAGGGAATAATAAATGAAGGATGAAACTACCAAAACTTTTGTCATATTGCTCTAAAATACTACCTCTATCTAAAATTCTTGAAATTACTATTAAAATTAATCTAATTTGGTATGCTAAAAATGTGAAACCAATGGATGAACCAAGGTCAAACAAACTAGGTTGATAAGATTCAAAACATGTTGGGTGATAGAATGGAATTCTAAAATGGTATGATAGGATGGCATGGTCTTGATTTACGATAATGATGGTTTTTGATAGGTTGGATATAATATTAGGAGGGTTGCCCCCAAGTGGTAGGGTGAGGAAATGATTATGTGATAATGACAAATGGATATACGATAATGACAAATAGATATGGAAAATTTAAATTGTATGGTACATGTTTATTTCTGACCTAGGCATGATAAATGATTCTATTGTTCCTACTAAATTGGAGATTTACGTCTTGATTAGAAAATGATATAATTAGAATAATCAATCATGTAAATTGTTAGCCCACATCTTGTCTGAATAGCTTCTCTATCAAGAATGTTGTTGTGATCTTCATTGGTCACTGATTTTGATTCCTTCAAACTTTGATACAAGGTATCTTTGTAGCCTCTACAAAGGAAAGTGTGGCCATGGATGGTAAATATGGATAAATGTTGGATGATAGGTTTGATTTGGTGATGTAATGATGGAGGTTAATGGAATGGATGGTGGATGGGAAACAATTGAAGATCAAGATTTTTAGGCACACACAATGTTTTTGATTCTAAATTCAACATAACTTTGGATGTGGTGGGGTCAAAGACTTTTTCTCTCAATAGGACAACCAGATTCTCTTATTTTTTGGGCTTGAGAGTAGCTACCATATAATTAGGTTGTAGATTGTAATGTATATTGATTTTATCTTTGATAATGTGTTTATCAATTAGTGAATAACTTTTGTGCTCAACTATTGGTAACTTGAAGAGGTTTCTACCAATGAATTTGTCTTGATTGTCCCATAGCACCTTCAAGAAGGTTTCAATAATTAATATGGAATTTTGAATTTGATTGTCCCCTAGCATCTATGAAAAGGTTTCACTAGAAGATGTTGAGTTTTAACTTTGATTACCCCCTAACACCTTTGAAAAGGTTTCACTAAGAGAGTGTTCTTCTACTGTATGATTATAGTCTTGGCCCCCTTACTTTTCTTCATCTGATATGTCACCATGGATGCAGTTTAACAAGGTATGATTATATTGGTCCTAATTGATACTTATAGGAAATGGAATGTTAATGACATGGTTGTGATGGTTTGTGGTAATGGTATGTGGAATGGTAATGGAATGGGAAGTTGGATGCACAATCCTCATAGGAGATATTAGGATAACTTGTGTCAATACTAAAGTAATCAACCTCAAAAACTGTATAAGGATCATAAATGTATTTGTACTAATCTACTAGGCATTCATAACTAATATTTTAATAGTCATGAACATATTATTTATCTAAATATATTTCAGACTCAAGGGACTTTGAATCGAAGGTCAAGATTGATGTTGATTCTACTTCAGATGCTAAATCTAATTTTGGTTCAAGAGTAAAACCTAACTTTAATTCTAATTCTTTATCTAATGGGTACTCTATTACAATTATGTTTTTTTAAATATTTGGTATTGAACAAGTAATGTCCTATAATGGCATGATGGGCTCCACAAAGACTAGTTTGTCAAAGTAAGACTCATCTGGATTCGTAAAAAAGTCAAAAGAAAACTCCTTAGAGACTGGATAGTCAATAAGGAATCTCTTAAAAAATAGGCATGTGGTTAAGGTAATGATTTTCCCAAAGGTATTTATAATCATTAAGAAGTGACTCAGCAAAGATTGACTCATCATAATGAGACTCTTTGACAATAGGTATAGGATTGAACGGTGATTCATTATAGGTTGACTTGTCACAAATGGTTAGTTTAACAAAAACATTTTAGATCAATTGGTTCTCTTGGCCTTGGTTTCAAATAAGTTATAAAATACCAATTTTGGTCACAGCTTGGTCCTAAAAATGATTGGTTCAGTTAGGTAGGTTTTGGTGGACTAATTAGATTGGTTGGGGTTTAGGCTGAATGATGGGATAAGGTTGAGATTTGGGATGAATGATTAGTTGAATTATTGGTTGAGGTTGAATGATATTTTTTGATCATTATTGAATTATTGGTTTGGATCATAATTGAATTAGTTGATATTTAGGTTGGATTGGCTCAGAGTTTTATAAAGTGAGGAATGATAGGCACTAGATGAGGAATGGTTGATAGTTGGATAATGGGTGGATATTGTGGGGATTGATTTCTTGCACAAACCAAAAGATGAGGTCCTAAAATATAAATGTTAGGGCATCATAGAGCTTGATTTCATGCATAAGCCAAAGCATCTAAGTCTACCTCATAAACCATATCATCCCAGTTAGGGTCTTGTGTTAGATTGTAAGTCGGATCTTATCTTTGGTCCCTAAATTTATTATTATAAGGAGGTTACAAATTTGTCTCATAATCATCCTCATCATATATTTCTACACCTAATTCCTCCTCACTAACCATATCATTCTAGTTGAGGTCTTGACTTTGGTCCCTGATTTGATTTTTGCAAGGTGGATAAAATTCTATCTCACAAACCATGTTATCATCAAAAAGGTCTTGAATAAAGCCATAAAAATCAAAGCCATTTTGTGTGGCCATTATATCATAATTTGGATTGTACGTAAATCCACCATAAGTGTGTCTAGACATATATGCATCAATGAAGAAAGCTTTAAAAATAAAAAGGCTTAGAATTCTATAAACTTTGAAAAACTATGTCAAAAGGACAAATGGTTCAAACTTGGTCTAACTTGGTCAAAAGTGGAGTTGTATCTCCCACGTGGTCTAAAAATAGAGTTGTATCTCCAAAATAGTTTGTGCTAAAACTTGGCATAAAATATTTTAACATCAAATGTCATACATACACAAGGTCAAGTAATGAATAAAAATTGGCATGTCAAAGTCTAGGCCAAAGTGTTCCCAATAAGGTCTAAACTAGGAAAGAGAAAATTTGAGTTTCTAGGGCTTTCATCCAAACACAAAGTCAAAATCTAGGCTCAAACAAACATGATCTGCTAAGACTTTTGTCCAAATGACATCAAACACTAGACTTTGAAACAAAGGCTTATGCGATTTGATTTAATATAACAAGGTGAGAACAACTTTGACATAGACCTGACACATAAGATCAAACATAAACATGATCATTTGGTATAAGCCATAAGGCAAAAAGGCACCTAGAAAAAAGACTATGTTTTCTCAAATAAAGGTAAAAATAATGATGAGGATAGGTTGAATGAATAAATAAGTGATAGTTTTCAAATTTGGGTAATTTATTAACCTAAGTTACGCAACCCAAAAGAGAAAAATCTATGTATCATCCCATGTGAAACAAGGCCTAAATAGAAATCAATTAATATTTGAATTCAAACTTGGAAAGGTTAACTAAAAACTCAATGGTTGAAAACTATTATTGGACTAAACAAGCTAGACAAGATTGGATAGCATGACAATGAATGAACAAGGTCCAAATGACATACATAACATGGTTTGATTGGTTTGAAACAATAGTTTTTGATATAAGGTAAACAAGTCTTGAAATAAATTGAGTAGCATAATAGTGTTAGCATGCTCTAATGATGTGATCAATGTTTTATTTCAAAGACTCCAAGACACAAATTTGATAATGATTTGGGCCACATAACAGTGCCCATCTCAAACAAGTAACACACACACAAACATATTTAGCAAAAAATTGTAAGGCACAGGTGTGATGTAAAATGGCTAGCATAACACCTCTTCAATCAAGGAGTGACGTATAAACAAACTAGTTGTTGACATGGTTAATAAACAAACATATTAGTTTTAGTCTAAAAATACCAAGCAAAAAAATGATAAAATACAAGTAAATCATCCAAATTCCTATTAAAGAGGTGGCAAAGTGGAGTTGACTAAAACTAATTATTTTTTGAACATTATAGATAGATCAATTGCATAATGACTTTCATTTTAAATGATCTAAAAGAAGCACACTTTAATTGGGTGTCTACAGCACTTGGCTTGTTACAAAAAGGTCTTGCTATTTTTGTAACAACTGTATCTATCACTTGCTCATTGTAGTGCAAGGTCTAATGTGTAGATACGTCCTTATGCTTAACCCCAATACTAAAAGGTGGTTTAACCACTCAAACCTCTATTTTATTAGGGGTTATGAAATCAATCCTAGGAGATGAAACCTTAGGTTAAAGCTTCCATATATAACTTGTGAGAGGTAATAAAGCCCCCCTCACAATCCAAGATGCAATGAAATAAATGACACAATAGAAAGACTTTATGGTCACCTCAAGATCACCCAATACTATTATGATTTTTTGGGGAAGGCTTTAAATGACATTCATTTCATGCCTTGGAATAGGCTTTAAGTGCGATGAGATGGCACTTTTGATCCCAAAAGTCACCTAAAGGGGCAGATGAGAGCATACATGCACATATCTTTTCATTAAAACAAACAATTAACAAGAAAGTTTGAAAATAATTTAATTGAAGTTAATTGCATTACACCAAATTGAAAGTGTTTGATTAGATTCGTTACTATTCCCTTGGCTTTAAGAAGTGCAAATAGAAATAATTGCAAACCACTCAAAAATAAGTTGGCACTTTTGATCCCAAAAGTTTTCTAAAATGGATGGATGGGAGAGCATACACACACAACTTTCTATTTACCCAAACAAGTTTAGACTAAATAAATAATGAAAACAACTTGCAAAAACTTTGAATTGTATTCAATTTTATAGCACTAAATGAAATGTGTGGTGGTGTTCTTTTATCCCCTTGGCTTTAAGTTGTGAACTTTGAAATAAACCACAAACTTAACCATTAAAACATCCTTAAAAGTTTATTTAAACACCAAAATTAAGGATTATTAATTCATTTTAGACATCCAAATGAAGTGTGAAAATACTAATTTATATTGAAATGGTTTTATTCAAATAGGTCCTACAAAGAAAAGGTAAGAACTTTGTTTAGCTTTGAAGCTTATTTATCAAATGAGACAAGCAACTTTGAAGGGTAAAATATGTTGACTCGAAGGCAAAACCACAAAAACACAAGCATGTTAGGTTAGGCAAAGGTTATCAAAAATCTTAATAAAAAACTCAAAAAATCTCAAAAAAATAAAATAAACTTATGAAACATGCAAACAAGTTAGAAGGTTAAAAACAAAAAAACTGAATACAAAAATCATAAAAACCTATAGTCAGTAATTTAACAAAAAATTTAAAATATACAACCATTTGTCACGAAATTTTTGGAGGTTATTTATGGGTCTAGTTCACACCTCTCTAAAAAAAATCATATCAAACCAGTGAATAATAAAAAAATTATTATCTTTGTACTAACTATTTTTACTAGAAATTTAATAAAGAAAAAGTGATAATCACTAAAATAGTCATAACTTTTAAACTAAAAATTAGATGTTAATTAAATTTTGAGAGATAAGATGAAACTAGTAAGAACATATTATCAAAAAATCAAAAAAAAATAGTAAATAAATTAAAAATTAGAGTTATTTTAACAACTATTTTTGTTCAAAGATGTGGGATGCGCAATCATGTCCCACTGGATGTGCCATTTATGATCAAAGAATTTGACAAAGAGAGGAGGTTAGATCAAGTGTTAGTATATAAAACCTTGAAATCAACACACTAACATACTAACATCTCTAAGCCTAGATCTTAAGGGGAGCTTAATGAATAAACAACAATTGAAAACCCAACTAAAATACAAAGAACAACAATATTTGCCTTCCTTGAAAGCTCTAAATGATTTCTTTGTTTGACATGTTTGGATTATGCATAAGAGGTCTTCATCAATGACATATGGCTAAAAAAATCTCCTCTATGCACCATTATTTAATTCTTGGCTTGATTGATATGGTTTAGCTCAATTTCAACATTATAACACTAGCCTTTTAGCTTCATGAATCTATTCTTGTATTATAGCTCTACTTTGATTGAGATCTCTAAATGAAGATCTCTAAGCTTTCTTTTATAGGCTTTTAAATCCATTAGAATGGGTTAAATCTAACCATGATTGAGTTTATTAATTTTGGTTGAGTTTGTCATATTCCTAGAATATTCTTTTAGATATTTTCATCAAGTGACAACTCACAAAGGTAATGAGTGTGTTCTAAAATTTTTTAAGATGCTCTTGAATTTCCTTTTTAGTAATTGATTTAATTGATTTATTAGATCATGGGTGAATTCAATTAGGATTTGAAATTTATTTAACTTGCTAATTGATTTTGATTAGGGTGTGCAAGTTAATTAATTATTTTTAGGTATTTGGTTATTTGTTTGATTTTTATTAATTCAATGTGTGTATTTGCCTTATTTAATTAATTTAATAGGCCAAATTGATTTAATTTAAGGTTATAAAGACAAATTCAAGACTAATAAAAATTCTTAAGCTGGGTATTCAATGATTGACAAGAATTGGTCTAAAGTTGAATATGAAGCCATTGGTGGCCAAATTTATGTCTACAGATAAAATAGTATTTATAAATATTCAAGGGCTTTCAAATAAAAAATAAATAAAACTAGCATATTTATTGGAAAAAGAGTCTATTTTCTTCTTGAAAACCCCTAGGTGTAACAACATAGACACTTGGTTTAAAAAGTGAAGCTATAAAGTAACATATTATCAAAAATTATATATTATTTCATTAATCATGATTTAACACTTTCAATAGAAAAAAATCACACCTAAAGAATCAATGGAACATTATACATTTTTTGCAAAAATTTTTGATGATTTGTGTGTCCTAAATGAAAGTATTTCAAAAAATAAAAATCACTGAGAAGCATTATCTCTATATTTAATAAGGATATTGATAAAATATTTGGATAGTGATGGACATTAGCTTCTTGTGATATGTACAAAAAAAATTAGATGCCATTACAGCCCCCCATGCCTTTGGCCATCCCTTTTAGAATATTTTAGTGTAATATTCATTGTTGGTATGAATGTTGATTTAAAAATTATTGATCTTTTGAATGTCATTGAAGATTTTAAGGAAGTACATCTTCACCTATTTCTTCAAGTATTTATTTATAAATTTATTATTAGGGATTTTAATGTATTCATCATTCACAAACTAAACCATTTTTTTGGCATTTAGAGCTCTTTTAAAAAGTTGTGTGTTGGTCATTTCCATTATATGTAAAATGTGGGTGTCATACTTTGGGGTCCAAATAGTGATGGATTCAATTGGACTCATATTACAGGTATCAATTTCTCTCAAAATTTCACTAATTTTCAGATTGAATATTTCATCTCCCATTCACAACAAAGTAAATTAGAGGAAGTTGTTGAAATCAATAAATATGTACCAACATTTTAAATGATTGGTTTACACAAAACAAGAAGGCAATTCAAAAATGAAATAAATAACTTATTTTGGGAGAGACTTATCTCTACTTTCAATAATTCAAATATATGTGATGTGCTATGGGTATATACAGGAGTTGGATTGGTGCATGTTTGTACACAATTTCAAAGGAATTTATCTTGAATTACAACAATTGAAGAACAAACAATTTTTAATGTTTAATTTCAAAAAAAATTTACAAACTTGGAGCCATCAATACCATAACAACCGCTTCAATCAGTACTAGGTGTATAACATTTTTAGTTTGTATTATAATCATGCTTTATTTTCAAATATAACATTTTAAAAATCTTTCAGTGTGTATGATTTATTTTTCAAACATAATAGCTTAGCAATATTTTGGTGTGTAGCACTAATGACATTGAGTGCAAGTGAAGCAATAATAATAATGAAAAATCAAATTAATGAACATGACACATTACAAGTTGAATAAGGTAATATAAGATCATTAATATTTTTACAATTATAGAATTTTTTATTTATCTATTATTTATAATAATGAAAAAATATTTATTTATTTATTTATGTCTTAATTAAAATAGTTTATAACATAACTCTACAACTTTGTGTATCCAAAAAAATAACTCAAGACACAACGTTGTATATTGATGCCTCCATAAAAATAACACAAGGTAAAACTCTAAAATAAGACACTTTTTTAAAATAAAAATATCATATAAATTGACGATGAAAATTTTTATTTACTAAATTATATAATACCTTACAGGGAATAAAGAACAAAAAGTTCAATGAAATAGTGAAATTATAAAAACTACAGAAGGAAAAAAAAATTTGAAAACCCCCTTTTAATGAATGTGTAATTATGCAGTTTCATATACTATAATATATAATTTATCTTCATTTATTTACACACATTACAATTGATTTTTTCTTTATGGACACGGGAGTGTAGAAGACAATAAAATATAGTACATCAACTTGGGATTTGGAAGTATGGTTAATTTTATTGTTGTGTTGACTTTAATGCGGTTGTATTTACCCATTTAAATATTGTTTAAATGTTTAATTTACCCAATTTAAAATAACTCAATATGTGTTATATTGTGCCTTTAAGACAATAAATTTTGATGTGGAATATACATGATATTTATCAATATAAAAACAATTTGTTTGAATGGATAAAAATATTATGATTGTGAGAAATTCGATGAAGAATATATTTCTTATTAAGAATATTTTGATGAAAAAAGGCATAGATGTATGTATGTATATAATTTAATATATGTGTGCATATGATAAATGGCATAAATAGATTGCAGAAGTAATCAGATATGTATGTATGGATGAATGGATGGATGGATGGATTTATGTATATATGTATATAATAGATATAAGAATTCTTTGATATAAAGTAAGAAATGAATAAATTATATTGTGATAGAAATAATTATATTACTATTGAGTTAAATTATTTTTAATTTAATGTGTCTTATTAGAAGTATATGAAGGGGGTCCAACTGTCTTATGTATATTCATTTGAAATTAGTGATAGTGAATTTTGGCTTAAAATGAGTAAATCATATTTTGTTTGTTGTGAAAGATTGTATAAACATATAAACGTGTATTGGTATGCATAATAATAGTTGATACTTTCATTAATGTAAGAATATAAATGTTGGTTATTCAATGTTAAATTGCTATCAATGTTTATGAGGAAAAAGTTATGGTAAAACCAGATTAGTTTTAAATATGATGAGATACATCTATTTTAATGAATGCATAAGAACTATTTGTTATGTTCAAGTTAATATGATTCATTATAAACATGTATACGCATATGTATATTACAAAATTAGTAAAAAAAATTGTGCATCCATGTATAATGAGTATAGTTACATGTGCCTGAGCAAGTATATATTTTTGTATATGTTTATATTAATATTTATAAGATTTAAGGAAATTAAAGTAAAAAATACCTCAAATAAAATGTAATATGTTTATATGTTACAATATGAAATGCAAATCAAAAGTGCATCAATGATCAATCTAACATGTAAAACATTTTCTTAGAAAAATTCTATGTTATATTTCTTATAATATAATATTGTTAATAAATTATTGCTTTATTTTTTAAAAAATTAAAGACATTTCAAATGAGGAGCTAAAACTGACTTTTAAAAAACTATTTATTTTGGGGTTGGATGAATTATTATAGGTTGTGCTCAAAACAAAGATATGAAAATAAATGTTATGTAAAGAAAAGAAGATTATATAATAGAAAATATGTAATACTACATTCAAGATCATTCCAAATAAATTTTTTTAGGTGGCACTGCATTTTTTTTCTCACATTGGCCTTTAGTCAATGATAGAGGACAATCATTTGAGGCTACTCCTTCAATCCATGGATTACACAAGTTCAAATTTCATGATTGTTTAGGGTGGAAATTATTCTAATCCCTTCAATAAAAATATAAATGAATTGGATGAAGTTATTTTTAAAGTGACATTTGGCGATGATTTTTCAGTTGCCAACATGATGTTCATTGATTATAATTCTCAAAATTATGTTATAAAATAAAAATTACAAATGAATTATGTTACTTCAAGTAGATATACTGTAAATAGAAGTTTGAAAGACAAATAGGATTGGAGAATCAAAATTATGTATATCATCACATTTTTGGGAGTAAACATAAAATTCATGCCAACAATTGTGAAACATTGTTCAGAAGGATGTAACTTTGCCATAAGATTATTTTAAGTGTATTTATTGATTATAAACTATAATTTTAGTAACATTATCATCAATTTCATATAAATAAATTCTAAATTATTTTAAATGTAGTCTAATTTAATTAAAATTTATGGATTTTAATTTAGTAATACTTTGGTCTCATTTCATGGAATTTGATTTATAGTTGGGGATACCTTGAAAGTATTGAATAAGTTCCATGTTTGAAATTTAATCCCCTTGAAAGTGGATACTCCATCATTTTATCTTTAAATTACCAAACTTGATCCATTAGTATATTGACACTTGCTCATGAAGATATTCCCAATGAATAATAAATAATTTTCAAGTATCTCTCTCATTAAATTTATTTATTGATGCCCCATTAATGGGTCAAGGGTATATAGTGGTTTATCTCATCTATGTGATAGGTCTCTTTGGACTCCCCCCTATTGGTTTCTTTTTAAAAAAAAATTGATGCAATAGCATGGGGAGATCCAAGAGCCTCAAGAGCAAGATGCAATATTCAGGATTGCTCTTGTTCTCTCATTTTTTTCACCTCAGTGAACCTCTAAGATGGAACCAACAATGAAGTTTAAGCCTAGGCAATTATCCTAAGTATATAATTTTTAAGACAAATCAGATTTGAATACTTGATAATTTAAGGAGATTCCAATCTCATAGTAGAGGTGATTCGTAATCAACATGTTAAGGCTTAGTGACTCAAAATCTTCCCCCTGATTTGTGCTCTCCTTGATGAAATGGAATTTTGGTCATCATCACATTTCTTCATGGAATCTAATAAACAAGTATATTCCCTATAAATTAGGGTTAGACTATTATATCCCAAATTTTCACCCTAGAAATTTGAGGAAACCTTCTCAAATTTGGGATAACATGAAACTATCTCTACCTATAGACAATCTTAGTATAAGAGATAGATCTTTAGATTTGAAAGGGATAGCTCCCTTGATCTATGTTTAAGCTCACACACTACACTAGGATAATCACTATTGGGGGTGAAAAGGGAAGAAGGAAACATAAATAAACCTAAATTAATGAATGTGATACACCAAAGATAAGTCCACCAAACACATTTGCATCTATACTAATAAAGAAGATTATTAAAACTGACCTTAACTCATTGTTCTTCTACTATAAGTATTTATCATGGAGGTAGATTACTATCCATATCCAAAGGTGGGTAAAAAGGTAGTCTGATATTAGACACTACTAATCTCTCACATAATTCAAAACACACTTAGAAAACCCATACACTTCATGGGACCTATTAGAAGAGATGCCACTCACACAAAACATGCAAGAGCATAATGGAATCAAGGAGAAGACATTCATCACTTAACATCTAGATACACCACTTGAATACTTAGGCAAGAGTTTTAGAGATAAAACCAACTCTAGAATCTTTTCTCAAATACAAATCAAGATGTTAAACCATCAAGGATTTGCCATACCAATTGTGGATCTATTACAAATCTAAAAAGGCTTGAATATATTGAGCATAAGAGAGGAGAGAGAATAAGTGAAGATTAAGGGTCACAAGGCCAAGTTTAAAACTTTAGAAACTAGTTATAATGTAATATAATGAAGTGTAAAATAGGTTATGAAGTTTTCTTGGACAATTTTCCATCATAATTTCATCATTCTCCCTCAAGTTGGTGTAGAACTCTTCATTGTCTTGCTTTGAAACTGCCTTGATGATGAGGGGTTTACCAAATGACAATAACTATTATAACAGTCATTAACACATTTACATTAACTTGAGAAGGTGGAAACAAGATGTTGACAGTCACTATCTGCTCCTCAATTGATGATCTTCTCTTTGGCAATTGTCACTCACTCCTTATAACTGCTCACTAGCCCTTTTAGGCTTGTCTTCACACTTGTCACTAAGGTGAATTATATTTGTTAATGGAGGTTCATTTAATATGTGTTAGTAAACTCAATTATACCTTATTTATCCTCTATCCTATCAAATATACCTCAATGAAAATAAACAACACTTCTCATCTTCACACTTAGGTAGTCACTTTGCCTTCTCACTATCATATTCAAACTTTCTATAATGAAAGGTATAATAGATAGGTTTACATGATTATCTGAGGTAATATATGAGTATTGGGAGTTATAATAAGTCCCTACAAAGTTCTTACAATGACTTTCATATGTCCATTCCTTTTTTCACCTATAGAACACCTCAATTCCTATAAAATAGACTAAATTAGGCATGTTAGTATAAGTGATGGTATAGAATAATTGAGTGTCAAAGATATTTATGGAGATTTAAACATTTCCAATTTAATTCATAGGTGAATTGACACTTATTTAAGGCATTTTTATTCATATTTTCTCAATCAAGTTCTTGAGAGGGATTTAAGAGGGATTTTGGATGTTCAGATTATTAGTGATGATTCATAAAGGTTACACATTCAACCCTCAAACCAATTCCACTAATTTGGATTATATGACCCATTTAAACTCCCCACTTGTTTTTTAGGTTTCATTCATACCATATGTATAGATATGAGTGAAAAAACATGGCTCTCAAACTCCTATAATGCATTATAAATAGGTCTAAGATAGATTTAGGCTAAAATGACCAGTCTTGAGTTTTTATCTATAGACCGATGGGATAAATAAGTCATATACTCTCCATTAAATCTCTTAAATTTTTTTCAAGGTTCTCTTTATCATATGAGTCAAGTTAGAGGCCATTAGGGTTTATGCCTAGTTCTAGGCCTAGTAGACCTAGACTATATTTCTATGTGTATAACTACCTTTGGGTGTTCCCAATGACTATAGGTGACCTTTATAAATTTTTAATCTTTAATAAAACCCATCACATAATTATAAAATCCCTAAATATTCTACCATTCATCACTTCATCATTCTCATACTATGTCTACAAGGTTGCCTTGATTGTGGAATGCCCTCTATCTAAGACAAAATATATGACACTTACCTTATTAATTTGATATAAATGAGACCATGGGGGGATATATTGGGTAATTATTACATACTTTATCAATTTTAAAAACTTCATCATACTCATATAACCCTCAAACCTTCGAATTCCTTAACACTAGCTTTTAAACTTATGACTATATGCAGGATTTGTACTGACTATAGGTTGAAGTTATAAGCCTATTTGTTCAATCTTATATTTATTTATTTACATCTTAAAATCTCAAGGTAATATTAAATGATCATTTTTAAAGTTATTTTCACATATTTATTCACTTCATACTTCTATCAAGCTTTCAAACTATATCTCTCCATTAGTTTGAGCTAGTCTGTAGATTGTGTGGACTGTGTCACTTGTAGGTGGAAATTATGAAGGTTAATGGAATCCTATAGGTGATGATAAATTGATTGATCACCATGATTCCACTTTTATATTCCCCTAAAGTTATTAATATCATATTAAACTTGAATGGAGTGATTTTTTCTTGAGATCATACACCTATTGTGTCATTGTTGCATTACAAGTTCATTTTGGCTTCAATGGTACTATTGTTCATTGAGTATTTTTAGGTGGAAACTTAACTAGGTTGAGATCACCATCAACCATCATATATCTTAACAAGCAATTTATTCTTATGTTCAAGCATGAAATCTAGTTCTAGGTTGTGAGAATATATCCCTAGGGTTTACTCAGACCTCATCAACACTTACCAATAAATGACACATTGTATGAGCAAAATCTCATTCAGAGAAGTTAAGGTAAAACTTCTCATTAGAAAGTTTCTAACTCTATGAATCAAGGATCTAAGTCTGAATATATGCATTGGATTCATCACTATCACTATGATATTATCTATGTTCTTAATTCTGCTTAAAGGTCTCAAATGAATCCAAACACCTACAAAGCCATTTAAACATTACTATGTCTCCTTTGCATTGAATTTAGACCACTATGGTATTCATGTAGGCTTAGTGATTATGTATGCAAGTTCAATCTTAGATTTTCTCTCTTATCATTTTCTGTGATGTCTTAAAATATCAACCCTATATCAAAATAGGTCTCTTATATTACATCATCAACCTTGAACTTTCTCAAGATCTTCTATCATCTTACCTCCATTAACTACATAGTCATAGTCTTGTGGTCACAGTCTACTTGTACGTGAGTTCAACATTCAAACTCACTTGGTTTCAAGGCTTGATATGCCTATTAGTCAATTGAATTTTTCTTAAACCATAACCATGATTTGAGAGTAGGTAAAACAAGTGCATTAACTTTGATGTGAAGCCACTATGAGAGGCCAAAACACTATAACTAATAGAAGATTATTCAATAAACCATTGATGTTAACCTATGGCTCAATGAGATAGTTATGTTTATATATTAATATTCACACATCCCAAACTTTTTTAAATCAACATGGAATGAAGTAACATACTCTAAAATATTATGTACACCACTTGATTCACATAGATAACTGCAAATAGAGAAGAAAACTAAGGTGTTAGGGATGTGTAAGCAGTTTAAAGGCATCAACAATCTTAAAGATTGTTCATATATTACAAACCACCAAACCAAAAAATATTTCCACAAAAATGAATAAAAATTGGACTACTATAACCCACCAAGTACACTCACTTGAACTCTTCTCCTCCTATTTGTACAAAGTGTAAATTGGTTGACCTCTTTGAACTACCCAAGAGAGTGATGAGAGAGAGAGGTCAGTTTTATCCATTTTTAGAATTTTCAAAGCTAATTTAGCATGGAAGTGAATTTTGGGGATCTCAATATACCTCCATAAAGTGGTGACACATGTTAGATGGGTTACATTAGTCTGTATAATATGTTTCTCTAAATTTTCACTAATTACATTCAAATGAGAAAGAAACTAAGGTTAAGAGGTTATGGGTTTGATGTTACCCAGATTTAGTGTGCACCATATCCAAGCCTTGTGGGAGCTCCTCTTTGGCTGTGGAGGAAACACCTGCAGTAAGAATGAAACTTAAACAAGAAAGATGTTAGAAGAGGCTATGGTGGACTGCCAAGCTACGCATTTGATCCTGGAAGCGTGAAGCTCCTTAAGGGATGACAATCCACTATTTAAAGAAAAAAGTATTGTAAAGGAAGAAATGATAAATGACTAAAGAGATAGAAAATTAGATGGTGTGTACCGATTCCCTATAGTCTATGTATCTCAGAATGCTATAGAAGGTTAGCTGAAGGTTCTGTCTAGTCTAGATGGGCTATTTAGATGGCTTTTTGGTTTGCTGGTTTAGAGCACAGTCACTGACATCGGTGGGTCTACCGAGGTTAGTCAGGTAAATGGTGCCAAAGTCAGTTGGGTTACTGATGTCAGTCAGGGTTGTCATCCTTGGATGGCTTTTAGAGTATTTCTAGGATAGATAGAGGGGTTTTTGGAAGTTCAGAGGTTGGTGCAGGGTTTTAGGAAGGTGAATTAGGTCTGAGGAAGGGTATAGGTGGAGGATTGGTGTGAAAATGGGGTGAGAATAAGGGGAATAACTTTCAGCCCCTCCATAGAAGAAGTCAGGCCTCTTGATAGTATTTAGAAATATTAATGAAAACTAATTAACAATATATTCTAAAACACTGAAATGAAAACCAGAGTACTTAGCTTTATAAGGTGAAGAACCAAAGGTGTCAGAATAGTGATTCCTATTGTGGCTGATGTGACTGGTGTTGTGAGCCAATGAAGCGAACATGGATTGCTTCAATTTATTAGCTCAAGGTCTTCATACAATATTTCAATACAATCTCTCAAATGATTTGTGCAGAGTTTCGGTAGCTAGGAGAACAATAGTCAAGTTCTGGTGCTTGAAATCTCAGAGTGTGCATGACAATGTGTGAGAATATGGGGGCTAGCTCAATGTTAGAGCTTAGCTTATGTAACCAATGTCAGTGATCCCATCGGCATCGGCATAGAACTGTCGACGTTGGCCATGGGTTGACTGACATCGACAGAGAAAGAATAGGTAAAAGGGCTATTTTTAGCTCTTTGCCTATTTTTCCACCTGCCAAGTGCCTTTTTTTATTAGAGAATGGTCAAAACAAGGGCTTATGAGGCATGGGAGTTGGTTAGGGAGTTAACATGGAGTGAGAATAGGTCATAGGTAGTTAAGATTTGGAAGACCTAATCTCAGGCTGACTCATAGGCTAAGAAATGGTCTTAAGGTGAGGTGTCTAGGTGAGATGTCCAAGCTGAGGTAATTAATTTAAAATAAGTAGTTTTTTAAAATTAATAAGGTGTGTAAGTGTGGGTTAGGAGTGTTAACATTTAGAAGGGGACCAAGGGGGGTTGACACGATATTAGTGTCTACATTTTCCCCTTTGTGTTTTGTGGTTTGTTCTGACAAACTGCAAGACAAAAATAGATGTAGGTTGCCCTAGGTATGGGGTGAGGTATTCCACCTCAAAGTAGGAATCGAGAGAAGGTAATCTAAAATCAGGTGCCAATTTGATAAGCAGTGGATGGGTAAGATGAGGTTGGAGTGTGAATGCTGTAATAGTTGAGATTGTGCATATACCACTTCACTTGATAGGTAGGCCAAATTGTCACACGTAAGGTTGAGGAGGACTAAAATTGAAGTAACCAGTCCCCAGCTTATTAGTAGTAGCTGATTGGGTTAAAATGATCAAATTTATAGCTCTAATGGTTGAGGAGGACTAAAATCAAAGTAATCAGTCCCCATCTTATTAGTGGTAGCTGATTGGGTTAGATCGATCAAAGTTGTAGCTCTAATGGTCATCGTGTTCCAAGTATCTGGGCTAGGAAGTGCTCTTGGAAAACATGAAAATGTCACAGATATTAGGGATCAACTTGGTCATGATCTGACAATTAGTGTGAGGGGTGCATACAATTTACTAACTATTCATGAGGAAGCATATGCAATAAAAACAACTAAGTCAAAGTTGTCTCAAAAGCGGTCATGGTCTGAGGAGATAGTCACGATCTCTGAGGTCATTTATCAAGTCAGGCTGAGATATAAGTGATCTCAAGTGTTGTTTGTTGTGGTTAGGGAGATGTATGTGATCTCTAATGTACCCCATGAGAAGTCTAAGGTGACTTTTACATTGTCAGGGCTAGTTGTTTAGTCATGATTTTGGGTAGTTGTTCGTAGCCCAAGCACAAGTATTGGCAGGGTAGGGTTTTGGAGGGTAGGGCCCTATTCAAATGCCACCACAGTAGCTAGCTCAGCCACCACCATAGCAGCCACCTCAGTAGGTAGTAGAGTAGCGACCTCAGCCATAGCCACAGAGTTCTCTACAGGGCATGGCATTGAGATGGATGCATCCACCGTAAAGTGTACCTATATCTAGGTATAATACTATGTTGGACAAGATCACGTATTATGAGGGTGCCATCAGGGAATTTTCATAGATCCAGTGATATTTTGAGATGCTAGCTCAGTAGAGATCTATGTTGCGTGCCACTGCCTCCAGTTCTCAGAGATAGTGATGGTCAGAGGGTGGAAACGATTTAGTGTCTTCATGACCACGACCACCACCATAGCTTTGAGGTGTTTGTAGTTGTTGAGATGTATATATATACCGGCTTGCATGTCATTGATGTGAGATGTACATACATTTTGAGAGAGGCATAGATATATTATATTGTTTCAGATATTTTTTGATGTATACCTTCATTTCACAGTTATATATATATGAGATGTTTGAGATATTGACATGTTATGGATGTGACTTTGTGTTAGTTGTTTAAAATTATGTTAGTGTTTTTAGCATTTCCCATATGTTTGATGATACATGCTTGAAATTATGAGTGTATGATGATGTTATAGCCTTTTCCATATTGTGTGATGGTGTATGTTGTAACATAGGTTATGTGGTTTTTCATCCTTAGCAATTTTCCATATTGGTGATGGTGTATGCTAAAAATGAAATGCATTTATTTATGCTTCAGCAGGTTTCCATATTGGTGATGGTATATGCTTGACATAAATTGTGTTTGGTTGATAATTTCCATGTGTATTGTTTTCCATAGAAACTAATGTGAATGGGCTATGATAATTTATATAACACAAATTGGTATTTGCATTAAATAAATCATGATGTTATGTTAGTGGTTAGAAAATGTTTTGGTTGTATTTTATCATAAACATGTGATGTTATTTATGATAAAATTGAGTTGAATGTTAGGTTCATAACTTTATAGTGAAAATTATGATATGACAATATGCGAGCATATAATTTTAAGACATTGCATCCTAAAAGATAAACTAGCATGTGATGAAGGTGTGTAAGAAGTGAAAGGTGCATTGTTCTTTCATTGACAAGGACCATAATGATAACATAGATAGGGTTTTTGAAAACAAAATCCCCGTTCATGCATTACATCATTGACCATTGGTTTTTGTTAGAGAAGTACCCTAATCACTTGACGTTAAGTGAGCTCAAAATCCCTTGGGTATTTTGGGGTAATAGGTGTGATTATGTGATATGTGAGGATAGCATAACCATTTTTAGCAGGGATAAATTTTCCCCTTTTATAGGTGACCTTGAGAATGATTATAGGCAAGTCCATGACTTAATAGTTTGTTTGTCAATTTTTTTTTTGGAGACTGATCAATGCGGGAAGTCTACTTTGGGATGTTGTTTTTTGTGGTTATGTGAAGCTGATCGATATGGGAAGCTTCTGAGAGGGTGTTGTTCTTGCAAAAAAAATTGGTCATAGCCATCCTTCAAGGGAGTGGTCTATATTTTGCTTTGTATGTTTTGATTTCTTTGAATAGCTATCCTTCAAGGGAGCAGTCTATTAATTACAGTAATAATGCAGCTATCCTTCAAGGGCGCAGTCTACATTTATAGTTTATGACCTTTTAATATTTTTTTAGGCATCCTAGTTTTTTTTTTTTGTCATGGACTAGACTATAGAGGTTTAGGGGTTTCCCTTTTATTAGGACAAAGCATTAATGCTTTAAAAAGGGTTAACTAATTTTTGTAGGGAAAAAGGGTTGAAAGGAATAGGAATGAGGATGATGGGGGTTGCTCAAGGGATGAGCTCAAGTTAAACATCAAGTGAATGATTACTTGGTTAATAGTAAAATGGTCACAGATACAAGGCATTAAGGGGCTCAGGTTCTCGCCGGCCTTCAAGAGAAGACAGACGATAAGTGCCTGATCCATACTTGTGCATTATTATATAAGGTTTGAGCCAATTAGGAGCAAACTTGCCTCATTTTCTTCTTTCCATATTGGTCACATGTTTGTTTTATTTAAGGATGAGATCTCTAATTTTGAAATCTTGCTCTTTCATATTTTTGTTGTAGGCACGCTTGATGTGATCTTGGTAAATATGAAGATGATTAAGAGCGACAAGATGACGTTCATCGAGTAACTCAAGTTGTGTTAATCAATCTTAATGAAAGTCATCATTAGAGAGCACGTCATGCAAGGAGATGTGAAGAGAAGGTATTTTTACTTCAAGAGGCAAGATGGCCTCAGTTCCATACACTAAGGAGAAAGGTGTAGTACCTGTAGAAGTTTGAATGCTAGTGTGGTAGGCCCACAAAGTGAAGGGAATGTGAGTGTGCCAATCCCATCCAGTGTCATTGACCACCTTCATTAGGATTTTATTTAGGATTTTGTTAGAAGCTTCTGTCTATCCATTTGCTTGTGGATAGTAAGGCGAGGAGAAGCTGAGTTTAATGCCAAAAGTGTCATAAAGCTTTTAGACAGTTTTGTTTTTGAAAGATTTGTCGTTATCAGTGATTAACTTGTGAGGTACACCAAAATGATAGATGATGTGGTGGTTAATGAAGTCGATGATTTTGTCAGCTTTAGTGGAGATGAGGGGAATAGATTCCACCCATTTAGTGAAATATTCAATCACTGTGATAATAGATTGATGTCGGAGAGATGAATGAGGGTTAATCTCACCAATTAGAGCTAAGCCCCATTGTGAAAAGGGCCAAAAATTCTTAGCAACTTGTAAATCATGGCTAGGTACGTGAAGTAGGTTAGCATGTTGTTGGCATTTGATACAATGCCGAACATAGTCCGTACAGTCTTGGTTAAGAGTGGGCCAATAATAGCCCAAGTGGAGGATGCACTTTGCAACTAAGTTACCACTAAAATGTCCTCCACAAATCCCATCATGGACTTGTTTGATGACATGAGATGTCTCAGGGGTGGTTAGGCATCGAAGAAGGAGGTTGTTGAAACCTCATTTGTAGAGAAGACCCCCTAACATGGTGTAGTGAGCAGTAATCTTGATAAAATCCCACCGTCCATTGCTAGAGAGGTCAGGAGGAATGATAGAATAAGTCAAGTAGTCAACAAGTTGTTTATACCAAACATCATGTGGACTAGAGTCGATATTGCCAACAAAGTTGATGTCAATTGAGATATATGAGGGAAATGCCAAATGGTGTACCATGACATAAATTCTTGAGGAAGTAGATGAATATGAGATGTGTGAGGCGAGAGAGGCCATTGTGTCGACAAACTTATTCATAGAGTGAGGAACAGTTTTCAAGAGAACAGTCAAAAGACCCTAACAATGTGTCAACACAGTGTTTATATCATTACAAAACTTCATTTTTATAAAGATATGAATCATTAATCTAATTAACGACTAGTTATGAGTTGCCAAAGATATTGATTACCTTAATGCCCAAGAAAATGGTAGTTTGAAGCCCCAAAATTAAGGATTCATACTCAGCCATGTTATTGGTGCATTCAAAGTCAAGTTCTAAGGATAGAGGCATGGGGTCACCCTCGTGAGGGATGAGAATGACCCCCGCACCCCCATCGAGTTGACATTTAGATCCATCTAATAAAATTATCATTTGATAGGGGATGTCATCGGTGGATAGCATGGCGATAGACTCATCAAGAAATTTGCAATTAGAGGGTTGGTTATCAGGTAAAGGGGCATTTGCTAGTTGGTTAGAAATCATTTTCCCCTTTATAGACTTTTGTTGAATGAATTCCAAATCAAACTCAGTGAGAATCATGAGCCAACGAGCCATACATTGGTTTTGGTATGGCTTGGAATGCATGTATTTGAGAGGGTCAGTGTAGGTGATGACGTAAGTCTTATGGTTGAGGAGATAGTGGTAGAGTTTGGAGGCGATAAAGACTAATGCCAAGCAAAGTTTTTCGGTATGAGTATACCAAGTTTTGTATTCAATGAGCATTAAGCTTATATAATAAACCACCTGATCATGATGTTGTTCATCTCGATGCACGATCATGGCACCTAAGGAGTGATCTATTGCTGAAATGTAAAGATAGAAGGATTGGTTGTCTTTAGGTGGAATAAGGACTGGTGGAGAGACAAGATAGCATTTAATAGCCTTAAAAGCCTCTTGGCAATCCTTATTCCAATTAAAGGAGACATCCTTCTTGAGGAGGTGATGGAAGGGTTGGCATCAGTCAGATAGCTATGAGATGAAGCAACGAATAGATTGAAGCTTCCCTTGCAGGCTGTGAAGTTGTTTTAGGTTAGTTGGTGGGGGCATCTCGAGTATGGCTCGAATCTTAGCTGGATCTACCTCAATGCCATGGAGAGAAATGATGAAACACAAAAGTTTCCCTGAGAGAACCCCAAAGACACATTTTTTGGGGTTGAGTCGAACGTTATATTGTAGTAGGTGAGTGAATATTATTTTGAGAAGGGTTAAGTGGTCATGACAAAGTTTGGATTTCCCCAGCAGGTCATCCACATAGTCTTCCATGATTTTGTGGAGGATATCATGAAAGATATAAGTCATGGCACATTGGTATGTAGAGCTTGCATTTTTGAGGCCAAAAGGCATGACCCTTTAGCAGAATGTCCCCCATGGGGTGATGAAGGTGGTTTTATGTTGATCTTTTGGGGCAATCAAGATTTGGTTATATCTTGAAAACCCATCCATGAGGGATAGCATCTCATGACCAGCCATAAGATCAACAAGTTGGTTGATGTTTGGTAAAGGAAAGTCATCCTTTGGGCAAGCTAGGTTGAGGTCACGATAGTTAGTACAAATTCAAATTCCCCCTATTGCTTTTGTGATAGGGACAATGTTTGACACCCATTGTGGATAATCAATGGGTTGGATAAATGAGATAGAGAGAAGATATTGAAGCTCCTCTTTGACAAGGAGTGCGATGTGAGGATGCATCCTAAGAAGCTTTTTCCTGATAGGCTTAGCTTTGTGGTTCATGATGATGTTGTGGATGACAATATTTGGGTCAATATCGGGTATATCACTATAGGACCAAGCAAAGGCTTTGCTATGATCTGTAAGGAATGTGGTATAGTCAATTTGTTCCTGGGCATCTAAAGATTGACTAATCTTTAAAATGTGAGGAACATCAGAAGATGGGAGATTAATGTCAACAGTTGATTCGTTTAACATAACCTATGTTTTTGAAGGAAGTGATCATTATATGGAGTCATTCACACCCATGTAGGTGAGTATGGCATCATTGTCTAGGCATTCGATAGTGTTGATGATAGAAGATTCATCATCTATCATGTCTGGATAAATGAGAGGAAGAGACCTTGATACCTCACCTAGTTGATAGGTCAGGGGTTCTAAGTGAATGGCATTTATGAAAAAAAACTAGGAGGGATGAAAACCACCAACTTCATAGGTGAGGGTGGGGGAATAGGTGAGGTTGGAGGAGAATTCTCTATGATAGTTTCATGACGAGGGATCTTAGAGGGTTTTGTAGGTTCTTCGAAACCCACGCCATGTCATTTCTTGGCATTTTTTATTGCCTCATCATTTGGAGGCTCAATGGACTTATGGGGACATTGTTCATAACACCCAAAGCCAAAACCCTTCCACGCACACCTATGAAGATAAGTGTGAGAAAAGCTAGGGTTGCCAAGGAATGATAAATCACAAGTGAACAGTTGGGATGATGAGAGAGGATTTCCAATAGTAGGAGCCTGATCTAGCCCTCCATAGGTGAGATTAGTTTGGAGATCAGGAGGACCATATGGGATGACCATTTCAATGCAATGGTCATAGTTAGGGTGATGATGAAGTTTTCCATATTCTTGCAGAGTTTGGAACATGTCAAGGGTAAGCAAATGATACTCCCCAAGTGAAAGGTGCTAGAAGGTATCTTCCATAGGATCTTTTGTGGTCACTTGAGGAGTAAGCATAGGTGTGACCAGTGTCTGTGAGCTTTTTGAGGCTTCTACAGGTGAAGGTGGTGTTTGGGTGGATGTTTTCAAATGGATGAGAACATCATTAGGTCAGTAGGTCATGTTGCATGTTTTAAAGGGGGAAGGGTCAATAGGAATGACATGAACCTATCCCTCATGTTCAAATTTGACACAATGATGCAATGTGGAAGGGACACAGGTCATGGAATGTATCCAAGGTCATCCCAACAACATGTTATATTGGCACTCCCCCTCAATGATATAGAAGATTTCTATAATTGTACATGGGCCAACACGAACATGTAAGACCACAGTGCCAATGGCAGTGGCAGTGGCATCATTGAAAGAATGAAGAATTGTATCAATTTTTGACATGCAGTTCTTTGGAAGGGCTAGTTGATCATATGCATGGGTAGAAATGATGTTGATGATAGCACCTCCATCAATCATAACCCACTTAATGTGATTGTGATCAACATAAGCTATGATAAAGAGGGTGGGATCCTGATCTTCTAGGTTGTAGGTAAGAATCTCAGAATCACTAAAGGTGATAGAGGCAACAGTGGGTAACATTTTGACTAAAGTAGCTAGTGGTTGGGGGTCTTCAGGTTGGACCTCCATTGCATGTAAAGATTTGATCAAGGCCTGGTGATGTTGCGAAGAGATTTGTATTATGTCATATAAATACATCTTCATATGGGTTTAATGAAGTTGTTTCACCATGGAGTCACGAATTGCCTTTGAAGATGTTGGTTGAGATGTGCCCAAGATAGAAATCTTGGGCTTTGGTGGTGCAGAGGGCTTGGCAAATGGATATGTCCAAGGGGTAGAAACCTATTCTTTTCCTTTATCCTTTAGAGTTTGGAACTTGGTGGCCACATTAATAGTGTTGATTTCAAATAAAGGGGGAGAAGGTGGTAGAGGGACCATAATCTTGCATTGGGATCCTAATTCAAGTGAGGAGGTTTGGGAGGCATGGAATGGTGTTGGTAGTTTGTCAAAAAGATGGTCAAGAGAATCCTCAATGAGAAGGGCATCTTTTTCTAGGTGTTGGTGAATGACAACCTTAAGAGCGTAGCAACTCTCAGTATCATGCCCAGGTGTGTGATGATACAAGTAGATTTGAGTGTCATCAAACCAAGATGGTTTTGATTTGAGAGGTTGGTATGGCTTAATGGGCAGGAGAACGATGCTAGAGGACTACAACAATCGATGTAACAATGAAGCATAGGAACCAATTAATGGGTCTGCACTCGTTGTTGTAGTAGGGGTTGACAACTTTGATTTAGGAGTTGTAGGGGGAGTTTTTCATACCACCTTTTTGGTTAGTGGTGTGGCCACATGCATAGATGGCACTTTCTTGATGAGAGGTGTTGAATTTCTTGGAGGAAATATGTTTTTTATGGGTAGAGGGAGTAATGGAGGTAGTTTGTCTTTGTGAGGTGTTGGAATAGGGAGCACTCATATTAAAGTGGAAGGATGTGTACCCAAGATAAATGGCAATGGTGAAGGTGGGGGAGGAGTAGACTAACGTGGTTTAGCATCCTCCTTTAGCATGGAGCAAGGACCACTATTGTGCGGGTTGAGGTTCAAATCTAACTTCACTTGTGGGTGAGTTAGGTTTGATACAGTGTGAACACCAAGAGATTTAATCTATTTTAGCATAGTGGACGCTTGTGAGGGTTTGGATTCAGACATGGAAGGTTGAGCTTCTGATGATTTAGAAGTGGAATCCTAATCTTCATTAGAGACTTTGGGGTAAATTGTTACAAAAGAGTTGGAAGCATAAGGTGAAGCAAGATGTGTAGGATAAGGAGCCCTAAGTCACTCCCATAATGCCTCATACTCTAGGTTCCTAGAATGGAGGAATCCTAAGTTTTTTACCAATCGAGAGAAGGGTTTAGATGATGTCGTGCGAGGCCTTGCAGTCATTCCTTTGGAGGATTTGGGTGATTGTGAGAGTGGAAATATGTTGGATGCAGCAGTCACGGGCCAAAGTTGAGAGAGAACCATCACCAGATCTTCCTCAGCCGAAGTGGGTGAGGTGGCAAGTTCTTCTCTCGATGGAGAAGGGATTGAAGAATTTGGCTCTTCAAGCGGATAGAGCGCAAGGATGATCATGCCTTCCACATGTGGTCTAGGAGCATGGAAAGTATGATCCTCCATTGGTAATAATAAGGATAAGGGTGGGGCCACCAGTGTTGGTACCATCAAAGCATCCTTCAATATGGGAGAGGATAAAGTAGACTCTCCTACATGTGAAAGTGGGGTGGATGGAGGACTATCCTCCATCAGTGGAGGAAAAATAGGAGAGGAAGGCTCCTCTAAAGGGTAAAGTAAAGGAATGATGGCCCCTTCTACATGAGGGCGTGGGGTATGAATGGTAAATTATTCTAATGGTAGAAGAAGAGGGAAAGTGGGGGTAAGAGGAATAGGTAATTCAAGATCCTCACGAGATAAAAGAATGGGTAAAGGAGGTGATTGATGTCATGGGGGTGATACAGGTGAAATGGGTTCATCCACGTGAGGAAGAGGGTGAGGCAAAGGGAGCTCTTCATTGTGTGGGGGTGGTATGGGTAAAATAGGATCTTCTACATGTGGTCAAGAAATGGGTTGACCAACCTCTTCAGATTATGGGAGAGGTTAGATAGGAATGAAAGGAAAGACCATGTCGACCGTGTGTATGTTGCATTCTTGAGGGTGATCGACCATGGTCTAAACATTGTTCTAACTTGGGGGATGGTTAGGAAATGGTTGCCTAAAGACATCCATGTTTTGGTTGGCCGACACATTAGGGTTGTCCAAAACAAGATCCCCTTTGTCTAACATGTCTTGAACAATGTTTTTTAGGGTTTTGCAATTATCCATGTCATGACCCTTGACACGATGATAGTTACAAAAGTCATTTTACCTATACCATGCAAAGATGGCTCATGAGGGATCAAATTGGAT
The DNA here is from genome assembly GCA_037957365.1 of Torreya grandis. Taxonomy (NCBI): domain Eukaryota; kingdom Viridiplantae; phylum Streptophyta; class Pinopsida; order Cupressales; family Taxaceae; genus Torreya; species Torreya grandis. The sequence continues at coordinate 1,033,019 of JARHVA010000177.1, forward strand.
AGGTGGTTAGATTTGAGGGAGGTTAAGGACTCCCTGGTTCACTAATTTATCCAATACGAAAGCATACGATTTTCCTATTGGAGTGTATCGTCACTATTCATACCATTGTTGGAATTGTCTAGTGATGTTTTGTGAAGTGGGTGTCTTAGATTGGTTGGTTGTGGTAGAAGATGGTGACCTAAGGACCACAACATTCACCAATCCCTTAGAATTGGGGTGGGAAGAATAAGGTTTAGAAGAAGAAGGGTCATTGGGTTTTACATTGGTATTTTTGTTACGCAATTTGACCCTATTTTCTTTGATTACACAGAGTTCAAGCTTTCAGGCCATAGTGAAAGCTTCATCAAATGTGCAAAAAGTTTGAACCTATAGAGTGGATGAGATGTGCTTGGCACATGCTCTTTAAAAGAGCTCAATGAGATCAGTTTGAGGTAGTGAGAAGGAGAATTGGTTGATCAAACCTCTCCAACAGGTGACAAAGTCTACTATTGACTCATCCTCAAATTGTCTAATGGAATAAAGGTCTATGATGGAGACCTTGATAATATTGATTGAGAAATGATCGAGGAAAAGTTGAGTGAGTTGAATGAAGGTGAAGAGAGAATGATTGGTAATGGAGCTATACCAATCCAGGGTAGTGCCAAAAAGTGACATAGGGAATGTGCGAAGTAATAATGCACCATCATGCACTATGAGGTAGCAAGTGTATCTAAATGCTCACAGATGTTGTTGTGGGTCCTCTTTACTCTGAAAGCAAGTAAATTTTGGGAGTTCCCATTAGCTAGGGTATGGTTGAATAGGAACTAAAGGGTGGATAGGTTTGTTATAGATTTTTTCGTATGAAAGAACACTCCTCGAACCTAAAATAGATGTCTCAAGGTTGGACATCTTATCCATCAGCATCTTAATTAGATCGGCAAATGGATTGGCATGAGGGGAACCCCCTAAGTTATAGGGTACTTGGAAGGCATTAGAAGGGGTGTGTGATGTACTTGGTTGCATTTGTGTAGGTGTAACATACTGATAGTTCATCATAGGGGCCGATGTCGAGGCCAAGGGGGCTTTTGCTACGAAGTTAGAGGGCACAACTTGACTAGATGCCACCAAGGGTGGTTGAATGGTGGTCACACTAGTCAAAGGATAAGTGGTCACTCTCATGTTTATAGGTGTAAGAGTGGATGGGATAGAGATAATCAAGTTCTAGAAAGGTGTCGAACTTGGTTGAATTATTTGCATTTGAGGGGGTATAGAAACCCCGATGGAGGTAGGGAAAGAAAGGATAGAAGGGGAGGCCAAATCTTGAACATTGGCCATGGTTGGGTTACTGGTCAAGGCAGTGGCCTGAGTGACCATAAGTTGGGTAGTGGATACTGTTGATATCATTGTCGCTTCAACCAAAGAAGTTGGCATCTCATAAATAGGATTACTTGAAGGATCTCGCGTTCGGCTTCTAGTGAGATAATGTTGGAGAGCCTTGACATTGTGGTTAAGGAATCTCTCAAAATCTTGATCCCCTTTAGGAATAATAGGAGGTTGATCAGGGGTAGGTTGGATAGGAATATGCTCGGTGTCTGAAGTATACTCCATTAGATGACTTGGCACAAAGGGCAAAGGTGGGAGTGGCTGTTGACTCATGTGGTCAACAAATAATTTGGCTTGACTGTGTGTCAGGACCATCCAAGGTGAAAGGGGTTCAAGTTTTAAAAACTATGTGTTTTAGTTTTAGAAAACTAGAATTTGTGTTAAACAGTAAGAAATTTGGGTTTTAAGCTTGTTGTTTGGAAAAAAAATTATTTATTTATTAACAATGACTGATGTCAGTTGTTTAACTGATATCAATTAGAAAATGTTGCTGACGTCAGTTAGTTAACCGATGTCGGTGAAGGTTTGGTTGCCGATGTCAGTGGAGAAATTGATGTCAGTTTTTGTGTAATTCTAGAAACATAGAAGATTGATAGTTTTTGGAAGAAGATATTCTGAGTTGTTTTGGACTTCAAAATGGTATGACCTTACCAGCTCAAACACTTAGATAAAACTAGCAGAATAGATGATTAGGCAAGCAACCTCTAAAACATTAGATTCCTAGGAATGAGTTTTAAAGTTGTGGTGGCTTATGCCTTAAGAGAATGTGTTGGGAGTTGGGCTTGTAGAATAGTTCCTAGAGAGGAAGTCTATGGCTAGTTTCAGGTTGTGTTATGGTGCTCAAAGATATTTGTGTTAGGGTCAATACGTGGCCTAGTGCTGGGGCTTGCTCCCTTCACTTCACGAACCCAAAGTTGAGCTGGGCTGCTTAGCTAGAATATACCTTCCCTATAGTTTATACTCTACTAGAGAACAAAGTGGGTCCTCCTCTTGGTGGTGAAATCCAAGTAGGATCACCGGGTGGGGTAAGGTATCCTCTAGGTGATGAAATCCTAGATGGGCCTTGTCTCAAGTAAGTTTATGTGTTTGATTTGAAGTGATTGTGGTTTGGTTACTAAGTGGGCTAAGTGTAAATCCAAGCAAGAATGAAATGCAGTAGTTTTTAACCCAAATCAAAATATGTTATTCAAATGCAAACAAATGGAGAAGAGGTAAAGAGTATGAGTTTTTCACTACTCTATGATGCATGCAAGAAGTAACAAGAATAAAAATAGATGTTCTTTTTAAACTCTGCTAATGATTTCCTTTTGAAACAAAAAGATAGAAGAGGGGATGCAAGAAGTGAATATTTTTATAAAGCATCTACATGAAAATTTGATTTTTAAAAGAAGAAGAATGAACCCAAGGAAAACTCCAAGGGTCCCACCGGGTGTAACAAAATGTTTCTCTAAATTTTCACTAATTACATTCAAATGAGAAAGAAACTAAGGTTAAGAGGTTATGGGTTTGATGTTACCCAGATTTAGTGCGCACCGTATCCAAGCCTTATGGGAGCTCCTCTTTGGCTATGGAGGAAACACCTACAGTAAGAATGAAACTTAAACAAGAAAGATGTTAGAAGAGGCTATGGTGGACTACCAAGCTATGCACTCAGTCCCAGAAGCGTGAAGGTCCTTAAGGGATGATAGTCCATTGTTTAAATAAAAAAGTATTATAAAGGAAGAAATGATAAATGACTAAAGAGATAGAAAAGTAGATGGTGTGTACCTATTCCCTACAGTCTATGTATCTCAGAATGCTACAAAAGGCTGGCTGAAGGTTCTATTTGGTCTAGATGGGTTGTTTAAATGGCTTTTTGGTTTGTTGGTTCAGAACACAGTCGCTAACATCAGTGGGTCTACCAAGGTCAGTCAGGTAAATGGTGCCGACGTCGGTTGGGTTGCCGATGTCGATCAGGGTTGTCAGCCTTGGATGCCTTTTAGAGTAATTTTGAGATTGACAAAGGGGTTTTCGGAAGTTCAGAGGTTAGTGCAAGGTTGTGAGAAGGTGAATGAGGTCTGAGGAAGGGTATAGGTGGAGGATTGGTGTGAAAAGGGGGTGAGAACAAGGGGAAGGCCTTTCAGCCCCTCCATGAAAGAAGTCGGGCCTCTTGACAATATTTAGAAATATCAATGAAAACTAATTAACAATATATTCTAAAACACTAAAATGAAAACTAGAGTACTTAGCTTTATAAGGTGAAGAACCAGAGGTGTCAGAATAGTGATTCTTGTTGTGGCTGATGTGACCGGTGTTGTAAGCCAATGAAGTGAACATGGATTGCTTTATTTCAGTAGCTCGAGGTCCTCGTACAATCTTTCAATCCAGTCTCTGGAATGATTTGTGCAAAGTTTTGGTAGCCAAGAGAACAATAGTTGAGTTTTGGTGCTTGAAATCTTAGAGTGTGTGTGACAATGTGTGAGAAGGTGGGGGCTAGCTCAATATTAGAGCTTAGATTATGTAACTAACATCAGCGATCCTACCAGCATCAGCATAGAATCACTGACATCGGCCACAGGTTAACTGATGTCGGTGGAGAGAGAATAGGTAAAAGGGCTATTTTTAGCTCTTTGCCCATTTCTCCACCCACCAAGTGCCTTTTCCATTGGAGAATAGTCAAAACAAGGGCTTATGAGGCATGGGAGTTGGTTAGGGAGTTAAGATGGAGTGAGAATAGGTCATAGGTAGTTAAGATTTGGAGGACCTAGTCTCAGGCTGACTCATAAGCTAAGAAATGGTCTTAGGGTGAGGTGTCTAGGTGAGGTGTCCAAGGTGAGGTAATTATTTTAAAATAAGTAGTTTTTTTTTAATTAATAAGGTGTGCAAGTGTGGGTTAGGAGTGTTAACGTTTATAAGGGGACTAAGGGGGGTTGACATGATATTGGTGTCTACAAAATAATTGAAACTGACTTTTTTGTAATGATCTTCCTTTTTCCATGTTGAACCTGCATCCTTTTTAGTTTCAAACTATCACCTAACACCTTTCTAACATGTGGTATGTTATGTATCCTATTTAAACCTTTTTATTAATTAAAACCATACATTTCATTCTAACATGACCAAATGGTGGTAAAAAGGCTATTAAGATAAATATACAAATATGACAAAGATCAAACATATTGTGACCCTCAAAATGTGACTAGACCTCTCTAAGGACTATGTGGACCATATTAAAACCTATAAGACCTCATGGAAAGTTTTAATATGTAATGTGTTGACCTAATTTTACCTAGGGGTATAATTAGTCAACATTTTGGTGATTTCATTGGGGTAGCAAGCCTGCTATGCTAAGGACTAATTGCCTTCTCCTATCCTTGGGAAATGGAGTCACTCATACATTATAAATGACATTTATAATCCTCTAAAAGGACACCAAACCACACCACACACAAAAAGGTAACAAATAGACAAAAAGACAAAGACATGCACTTGTTCTCTCATGAACACTTAAAGAAAACACACACCTAAGTACAATACCTCAAAACACTTGAGATGAAAGAGATATTCTTTATTGATTCAACTAGGGTCAAAGACAATTCTTCTTGTATCACTTATACTCTAATAAAACACGCCATAATATGAGGCATAGTTATCAATGAACACTTAATTCTGGAGATAGTCAAATGACTCACCATGGCTAGATCTTTTTTTGACTAAAAGTGTGTAATTTGGATCTCTCATTAATACTTCATTTAGCCTACTTGGAGGTTTGTTTGGATTTGCATTTTTCTTATATTTTGTCATTATCACTTGACAGTATTCAATCTGATCATTGGATATCATCAAAGCTTTCTCAATTTTTGATGCACTTAAAATAAGATATATTTATTATTATGAGTCTTCAAGACTATATTCTTTTTCACCAAACACTTCTTGATCTAGCAAGGTTTTTTCTTGCTTGGTAGAGACTTCAAGCTCCTCCTTATGCTCATTAAACACTTCATGGTTGAATTCAACATTAGGTCTATATTATTTTTAAATAATTGAAGGTTTTCTAACCTCCTCAAATTCCTAAACTATAGCATTAAATTATTTCCACATATCATCTACCTCCTCTTAAGGTTTATGCTCATGAATGTTTTCTTCCTTGGCAAGAAAAAATAGTTTCTCATTAAGACTATCATGTTTTGACATAGCTAGGATATTGACATCATTACTCATGTGTATAAGATATTTTCCCCATGAAAATTGATCTATAATGTTATCAAGATCTACCTCAAGAGTTCCATCACAATATTCATGGAGAATGTAAGTACCAAGTCTTATTTCTTAAAGTCTACCTTACTCATCTCCCCACTCATTAAGATACAAATCATATATTCCATCAAATAATTTTAAAGGTTCTTTATCACTAGGGTGACCATGTTCTTCAATGACATTACAATTCATATTATAGGTATAAGGTAGATATGGTTCTACATAAAAACTAGATAGAGGTTTAGACTTGATTGTCACTTTTGCATCATACCTAGTCCTAAAGGCCATGTAAGACCAATCTAAAGCTAGATAACCTCCAATATTAGTAGTGAACTCTCTTAAAAAATAAAGTTCAAAATGGGCAGGCACATATACCACTATAACATCTTTAGAAATGGTGAATTTAGGACAAACATGAAGAATAATTTGCAAACATTTAATTATGCTAATGGTCTTGGTAGCTGAACCATCTAATTATAGCACTCCTTTGGTATGAGGTTTATACTTCAAGTTCAATTTATCATCTACTTATTTGGGTTTACACAAGTAATAGATCCACTATAAATAAGAAAATTATGTACCAAGGCATCTATAATGGTGATGGATAGATAGAAAGGAGGAGGTTTTTATAACTTTTCAACTTTGTTTGACTATCCATTAGGCTTCATGGTGTTTCTCAAGGCTAACTCTTTCCCACTAGGTTGTTTAGTTTCCAAACTAACATTGGACACCTCCTCTTAAAGTAAGTCTACTTGTCTAGGTATTGCTAATGTATCCCACATTGATACATTCACATGAGACCTCTTCATTTTCTCTAAAATTTTAGTGAAAGAGCCACTAACCTTATCTTATTCACTAGAACAAATCATGCTACCTATGCCTTGAGAATTTTAAAGTATGAAACCACTCTTAACATTTTGATATCTTTGAGATAATTGTGTATTTATAACTATATTAGACATACTTACCCTTTGAGATGTTTGAACATTCATTGGTTAACTATTAACATCCCCTTGAACTTATTCAACTACCTTTCTCTTGTTCTTTGTGTTTGCAACTATATAAATTGCATCTATGCTTGACTACATGTGAATGATCTTGCTACTAAAAAATCAATGTAGACTCCACTTGATCACTCTTCCCATTATTTATTCCTCCATTTGGTACCTCATCTTGAGTCATAGCTGTCATAATTCCTAGACTTTCCATGAAGGCTTGATTGAAGGACTCATTGACATAGGAAGTTGGATCATGAGGTTGATCCAAGGCAGATTAAATAGCATGTTCTTGGGCAAGGTCATTTTGAGTAGGCACTAATTTCCTTGAGGTGGAAGGAGAATTGGGATTATATCCATTATATGACTTGGTTTGAACTAGTTATCCTTGACCTTGAGTATGATCTTGGAAAGCTGGTCTATTACCTTGATAGTTAGGGTAGGACTGATTAGGCTAATAGTGGATTTGGTTAGGCCTTACTTGTTTCTATTAGATATTCCTTTTTATACCTAAGATATCTTTCTCCATAACTCTCATCTTATCTACCTCATTAGACTTACTTGGTTGACTAGGGGAAACAAGCTTGTGTTTAGGTGTAGGAATAAGAGCAACAGTAGGTGGAGGAGTTTTCAAATTAGAAATATAGGTATGAGAGGTCTTGGGGCAATCTTCCCAGCATAAATCAAATAACTTTCTACCCTAATAGACACTTTAAATGCATTAAGTAGAGTCTTACCTCCCATAGATTGTATCATCATTGAAATGTCACTATCAAAAGCTTTAAGATAGTAAAGGAAAGCATGATGAGTTGTTTATCCCATGTCTTCTAAAATATTGCATTGAATTCCTAAATGACTTCTTGAGGTTCTCTCCTTATGCTGGTCAATTTCTTAATTAGTGATAAGTTGTCACTCTTATCCTCAAATATTTTTCTCAATGTATCTCATAACTCATCCCATATGGTGATTGATTTAGGTGCCAAAGTTCCATACCATTCAAGAACTTTTCCTTTGAAGGAGACAACCAATAATATAATTATAATGTTCTCCTCAATGATATGATGGATATTGCATAAGTTATAAATATTTATTATATGTTTAATGGGGGTGATGGAAGTCTCATTAGTGTATGATGGAACACTTTTGAGGGTAGAGATGGGGATATCATCATAGTGGCCAAGTCTTAGAGGACTATCACCATTAAAGGAAACAAAGGAAAGTTTCTTGCCATGGTGTCTTTAGGAATTTACAAGAATGGGGTAATCAATAACTTTCTTATGGGCTTGTGAGTAAGGTAGGACTTCTTTACGTAAGGATGGATGTTTTCAAATATGCTTGCTTTGTATGAATAATGAGGAATATTTTGAAACTTAAAATGAATGCCTTTGGTGAGAGATCTTGAAATTAAATTAGGCATGAAAGAGTGCATTAATATACAAATAATATTTAAATGCTAGAATCACTAGATACTATAGGAAGTGAACTATTACATCTCCTTATTGTCAAATCCAACATCCACCTTAAATAACCTTCTTGGATTTCATGTCCCACTGGGCATGCCAAAACTATTATATCCCAAATTTACACCCTAGATAATTTGAGAAAACCTTCTCAAATTTGGTAGAACATGAAACTATATTTGCCTATATACAAGCTTACTACAAGAGATAGATCTCTAAATTTGGAAGGGATAACTCCCTTGATCTATCTTTAAGCTCACACACTACACTAGGATAATCACTATTTAGGGTGAAAAGTGAAGAAATAAACATAAAGAAACCTAAAATAATGGAGGTAATACACCAAAGATAAGTCCACTAAACACAATTACATATGCACTAAGAAATAATATTGTTAAAATTGGCCTTAACTCATTATTCTTCTAGCATAAGTAATTCTCATGGAGTAAGATTACTATGCATATCCAGAGGTGGGTGAAAATTATGTCTAATATTAGATACTAATAGTCTTTCTCAAACTTAAAAAAACACTTATCAAACACATACACTTCATGGTACCTATTAGAAGATATATCACTCACACAAAACATGCAAGATCGGAATGGAAGCAAGGAGAATGTATTCATGACTTAACATAAAAATACACTACTTTACAGACTTAGGTAAGTGTTTTAAATACAAAATCAACTCCAAAATATTTATTAAAATGCAAATATATATGTCAAACTAGTAGGGCTTTTCCATACCAATTGTGGATCCATTATAAATCCAAAAAGGCTTGAATATATAGATCATACGAGAACAGAGAGAATAATTGAAGATGAAGGGTCACAAGGATAAGTTTAAAAATTTAGAAACTAATTACGATTCAAGAGAATGAAGTGTAAAATAGGTTATGAAGTTGTCTTAATAAAGTGTCCATCATAAGTTCATTATTCTCCCTCAAGTTGACATAGAACTCTTCATTGTCTTACTTTGAAACTGACTTGATGATGAGGGGTTCACAAAATGACCAAAAATATTGTAGTAGCCATTGACACATTTGAATTGACCTGAGAAGTTGGCAAAAAGATAGTGACAGTAATTATTTTCTCCTCAACTAATGATCTTCTCTTTGGAAATTGTCACTCATTCCTTGTAATTTCTCCCTAGCCCTTCTAGGCTTGTCTTCACACTTGTCACTAAGGTAACTTGAATATGATCATGGATTTTCATTTAAGAGGTGTTAATAAACTCACTTAGACCTTATTTTTCCTCTTGTATATCAAATAGACCTCAATTAAAATTAAACAACACTTCTCATCTTCACACTTAGGTAGTCACTTTGTCTTCTCACTATCATATTCAGACTGCCTACAATGAAAGGTATAATAGAGGGGTTTCCATGCTTAAATTAGGTTATATAATAGTATTGGGAGTCATAAAAAGTATTTACACACTTTTTATAATAAATTTCATCTGTCTAATCCTTTTTGCACTTGTGGAACACCTCAATTCCTATAGAATAGACTAAATGCAGCTTATTCGTACAAGAGATGGTATAGAATGACTGAGTGTTAAAGAGATTGATGTATTGATAAACATTTTTAGGTTAATTGACACCTTTTAAATGCATTTCCTTTAATTTTTTCTCCATCGGGTTCTTGGGAGGGTTTTAGGAGGGTTTTTTGATGTTCAAATTGTTAGTGATGATTCAAAAAGGTTCGACATTTAACCTTCAAACAAGTTCAAATAATTTGGATTATAGGATCCCATTTAACTTTAACCAAGTTATTAAGGCTCCATGTACACCATCCATATAGATATGATTGAAAAAACATGGCTCTTGAACTCATATAATGCATCATGAATAGGCCTGAGACAAATTTAGGCCAAAATGACTAGTCCTAAATTTTTATTTATAGACCAATGGGAAAAATTAGTCATATACTCTCCCATGAAATATATAAAATTGTTTGTAATTTTATCATGGTCATATGATTCAATTTATAGGCCATGAGGGTTTAGGCCTAGTTCTAGGCCTAATAGACCTAGACTATATTTTTATGTGTATAGCTACTTGTGGATGCTCCTAATGATTGTAGGTGACCTTAATCACTTGTTAAAATTTAATACATCCAATCACATCATTATATAGTCCCTCAAGATTCTACCATTCATCACTTAATCATTCTCATACTAGGTCTATAGAGGTGCCTTGATTGTGGAGTGTCCTCTGTCTGAGACAAAATAGATGACACTTCCCCTATTTATTTTCTCTAAAGGAGATATAATTTGGGTCATTTTTACACTTTGTTTCAATTTTAAAAACTATATCATGCTTATATAAACCTCAGACCTTTAAATTCATTAATACTATCTTTTAGACTTATAACTATATGCAGGATTTGGATTGACTATAGGTTAAAGTTAGAAGCATGTTTATTCAACTTTATCTTTTCTTATTTACATATTAAAATATCAAGGGAATATAATATGATCACTATGGAATTTACTTTTACATGTTTATTCACTTCATACTTTTGTCAATCTTCCAAACTATATCTCTCTATTAGTTTGACCTAGTATGTAGACTGTGTTGATTGTGTCACCTATAGGTGGTAATTATGGAGGTCAATGGAATCCTTTAGGTGATGATAAATTGATTGAGAACAATTTTTCCACTTTTATATTCCATTTAAGTCGCTATTATATTCTTACACTTGGATGGATTCATTTTATCTTGAGATCATGAAACCATTATGTTAGTGTTGCATTGCAAGTTCATTTTGGCTTTAGTGGTATAATTGTTCACTAAGTGTTTTTAGGTTGAAATTTGACTGAGTTGAGATCATCATCAACTAAAATCTCTCACAATAAAATTATACTCATTTTCAAGCATGACACTTATGTCTAAGATATCAAAATAGATCCCTAGGGTTTACTCTGACCTCATCAACACTTACCAATACATGACATATTGTATGATCAAAATCTCATTCAGAGAAGTTAAGGTAAAACTTCTCATTCACATGTTTCTAAATCTATGAATCAAATATCTAAGTTTGACTATTCAGTGGCCTCATTACTATAACTATGATATTCTCTATGTTCTCAGGACTATTTAAAGGACTCAAATGATTCCAAACAGCTCCAAATCCATTTCAACGTTACTCTTCCTCCTTTGCATTAGCTTCATACCATTATAGTATTCATATAGGCTTAGTGACTATGTATGGAAGCTCAATCTTGGACTATCTCTCTTACTATTTTTCATGATTTCCTACAATCTCAACCCTATATCAAAATAGGCATCTTATATTACATCATCAACCTTGAACTTCTCTCAAGATCTTCTATCATCCTACCTCTATTGACTACATAGTCACAGTCTTGTATGTTTGTATGTGAGTTAAACATTCAAACTCACTTGGTTTCAAATCTTGATATTTACATTAGTCAATTTAATATTTATTAAACCATCTCCATGATCTGAGAGGAGGCAAAACAAGTGCATTACCTTTGATGTGAAGCTATTGCAAGAGGACAAAACACTACAACTTATAAAACATTGCTTTACAAACCATTAATGTCAAATTATGGCTCAATGAGATATTTATGCTTATCTCTTCATATTAAAAAATTCCAAACTTGTTTAAATCAACATGTAATAAAGGAACATACTCTTAAATACTATGCACACCTCTTGATTCATAGAGACAATTATAAACAGAGAAGAAAATTAAGGTATTGGGGATGTACAACCAATTTGAAGGAAAATATAATATTAAATATTATTCATAGAGTACATACCACCAAACTAAAAACTATTTCCATGTAAAGGAAGAAAAAATTTACTAATATCACCCACCAAGTTCACTCATTTGAACTCTACTCCTCCTATCCGTACTAAGTGTAAATCAATTGACCTTTTTAATCTACCCAAAAGAGCAATGAGAGAGAGAGGTAAATTTTTTCCATTTTTGGACCTTTCAAAGCTACCTAATCATGTAATTTAAATGTGGGGATCTCAATATACCTCTATAAAGTGGTCATATGTGCTAGGTGGGTTACATCAGTCCATACAACTAAAGCTAGATTTTTTATATAGTTCTTCATGTTTCCATGTTAAACCTACATCCTTTTTAGTTTAAAGCTATCCCTTGACACCTTTATAACATGTGGTACATTATATGTCCTCTTTAAACCTTTATCCTTAGTTAAAACCATACATTTCACTCTAACATGGCCAAAAGGTGGTAAAAAGTCTATTAAGACAAGTATACAAATATGAAACATATTGTGACCCTCAAAAAGTGAATAGACTTCTCTAAGGATTATGTGGACCATATTCAAACCTATAAGACCTCATGATAAGTTTGACTATGCAAGGGATTGACCTAATTTGACATAGGGGTAAAATTAATCAATATTTTGGCAATTTCCTAAGGGTAGCAAGCCTACTATGCTAAGGACTAGTTTCCTTATCCTATCCTTGGGAATGGAGTCACCCATACATTATAAATGACATTTATAAGCCTCTAAAAGGACACCAAACCACACCACACACAACAAGGGAACAAATAAACAATACAATAAAATAAAGACACACACTTATGCTCTTATGAACACTTAAGGAAAACACACACAACTCAAAGGAAACACACATCTATCCTAATATGTACAATACCTCAAAACACTTGAGGTGAAATAGATCTTCTTAATTTATTTAAATAGGGTTAAATACAATGCTTCTTACAACACTACTGCTCAAAGAAAACACACCATCATATGAGGCATATTTATCAATGAATACTTGCTTTTGGAGACAGTCAAATGACTTACCATGCTTGGATCTTTTGTTGACTAAAAGTATGTCATTTGGAGCTCTCATGAATACTTCATCTAGCCCACTTGGTGGTTTTTTTGGATTTACATCTTACTTAGATTTTACCTTGCTCACTTGATAATCTTCAATATGATCATTGGATATCATCAAAACTTTATCAACTTTAGGTGAATTTGAAATAAGATATATCTATTGTTGGGAGTCTTCAAGACTATATTCTTTTTAACCAAATACTTTTTGATCTACCAAGGTTTTTTCTTGCTTGGTAGATACCTCAAGCTCCTCCTTGTGCTCATTAAACACTTTATCGTTAACCTCAACATTAGATTTTTTTTTTTTGAAGAATTGAAGGTTTGCTAACCTCCTTAGATTCTTGAACTATTGCCACATAACATCTACCTCCTCTTGAGGTTCATGCTCATGAGTGTTTTCTTCCTTGGCAAGAAAAACTAGTTACTCATTAGGACTATCATGTTTTGATATAGTTTATATATTCACATCATCACCCATGTGTACAAGATATTTTCCCCATGTAACTTGCTCTAGAATGTTATTAGGATATGCCTCAAGAGTTCTAAATCTTTATGGATAATATAAGTACCAATTCCTTTTTTCTTCAAGTCCACCTTGATCAACTCCCCACTCATCAAGATACAAATCAAATATGTCATCAAAGAGTGTTAGATGTTCTTGATCACTAGGGTGATCATCTTCTTCAATGAAATTATAATTAATATTAGATGTATAAGGCACATATCATTCTACATGAAAATTAGATAGAGGTTTAGGCTTGATTTTTACTTTTTCACCATACCTAGTCCTAAAGGACATGTAGGAGCAATTTGAAGCTAGATAACCTCTAATATTAGTAGTGAAATCTCTTAAAAAATAAAGTGCATAACGAGGAGGCACATTTACCACTACAACATATTGATAAATGGTTATGGTAAGACAAGCATGAAGAATAATTTACAAACCTTTAATTATGCTAATGGTCTTGGCAACTGACCCTTATAATTATAGAATTCCTTTGGTACGAGGTTTATACTTCAAGTTTAATTTATCATCTACTTACTTGGGCATGACAAAAATACTAGATCCACTATCAATAAGACAATTATGTACCAAGGAATCTATAATGATGATGGATAGATATAAAGAAGGAGGTTTTTCTACCTTTTCAACTTTGTTTGACTATTTTTCACTAGGCTTCATGGTGTTTGTCAATGTTGCCTCTTTCCCACTAGGTTATTTAGTTTCCAAATTGAGTTTAAACAACTCCTCTTGAAGTGGGTCTACATATCCAAGTATTGACAATGTATCCCACATTGATACATTCACATGAGACATCTTTATTTTCTCTACAATGTTAGTGAAAGATCCATTAACCTTAGTTTATCCACTAGAAGGAATCATGCTACCTATGCCTTGAAAATTTTAAGGTATGAAAGCACTCTTAACATGTTGATCTCTTTGAGATACTTGTGTATTTGGAACTATATTATACATAACTACCCTTTAATATATTTTAACATTCATTGGTTGACCGTTAGCATTCCCTTGAACTTCTTCAATTGCCTTTCTCTTGTTCCTTATGTTTGTATTTATAGAAATTACATCTATGCTTGAGTGTCCTTGATAATTGACTTCACATGAGTCATCTTGCTTCTAATTGACTAGTGTAAACCCTACTTGAGAACTCTTCCCATTGTTTCCTCCTCTATTTGGTACCTCATCTTGAGTCATAGATGGTATAGTTCCAAAACTTACTATGAATTCTTGATTGAAGGACTCATTGACATAAGAAGTTGGATCATGAGGTTGATCCCAAGAAAACCATCATGTTCTTGGGAAAGTTTATTTTGAGCAAGCACTATTGCACTTGAGGTGGAATGATCATTAGGATTATATCCATTATATGACTTGGTTTGAACCAATTGTCCTTGACCTTAAGTATGACCTTGGAAAGGTGGTCTATTACCTTGATAGTTAGGATAGGACTGATTATCCTGATAGTGGCTTTGGAAAGGCCTTAGTTTTTATTATTTTATAATCCTTTTTAGACCTAATATCTCTTTCTCCATATCTCTCATCTTGTCTTCCTCATTAGACTTAGTTGACTAAGGGCAATAGGCTTGTCTTTAGGTGTAGGAATAGGAGCAACAACAAGTGTAGGAGTTTGAAAATTAGGAAATATATGCATGATAGGTCTTGGGGAAATCTTCCTAGCCTGAATCAAATAATTTTATACCCTAATGGACACTTCATATGCATTAGGAAGAGTTTTACCTCCCATAGATTATATCATCATTGAAATGTCATTATCAAAACATTTAAGATAGTAAAGGAAATAATGATGAGATGTTGGTCTTACCAAGATTTGGATCTTATCCCATATCTTCTTAAATCCTGTGTTGAAGTCCTGAATGACTTCTTGAGGTACTCTCCTTATGTTGGTTAGTTTCTTAGTTAGTGACAAGCTATCTCTCTTATCCACAAATCTTCTTCCCAATTTATCTCTTAACTCATCCCATGTGGTGATTGATTCAGATGCCAAAGTGACATACCATTCAAGAGCTTATCCTTTGAAGGATATAGCCAATAATATAATTGTAATGTTCTTCTTAATGATGTGATGGATATTTCATAATTTATAAATATTTATTATATGTTTAATAAGGGTGATGGAAGTCTCACTGGTATATGACAAAACATTTTTGAGGGTAGATATGAGGATATCATCATAGTGGGAAAGTCTTAGAGGACTATAACCATTGAAGGAAACAAAAAGAAAGTTTCTTGCCATGGTGGCTTTAGGAATTTTCAAGAATGGGGTAATCAAGAACTCTCTTATGGTTTTGTGATCAAGGTAGGACTTCTTTGGGTAAGGATGGGTGTTTTCAAATCTAATTACTTTGTATGAATAATGAGGAAGCTCTTGAAACTCAAAATGAATGCCTTTGGTGAAAGGTTTTATGTTTACCTTCAGCATGAAAGAGTCCATTAGTTTGAAACCAAGATTGAAATGTTGGAGTCACCAGATACTTTAATAATTTAACTATTAATCTCCTTATTGTCAAATCCGACGTCCACCTTGAATAACCTTCTTGGAATTCGTGTCTCACCAAGTGTGCTAGAATTTTTATAGCCTAAATTTTCACCCTAGATAAGTTGTTGAAACATTCTCAAATTTGGGATAATATGGAACTATCTCTGCCTATAGACAAGCTTAGTAAAAGTGATATCTCTCTAGATTTGAAAGGGATAGATCTCTTTATCTATCTTTAATCTCACACACTGCACTAGGATAATCACTATTGGGGTTGAAAAGGGAATAAGGAAAAATAAATAAACTTAAAATAATGAAGGTGATACACCAAATATAATTCCACTAAACACACTTGCATATTCACTAAGAAATAAGACTACCAAAATTGACCTTAACTCATTGTTCTTCTAACATAAGTATTTGTCATGGAGGTAGATAACTATGCATATCCAAAGGTGGGTGAAAAAGAGGTATGATATTAGACACTATTGGTATCTATAACACTTAAAAACACATTTAGTAAACACATACACTTCATGGGACCTTTTAAAAGAGATATCACTCACACAAAACATGTAAGAGAAAAATGAAAGCAAGGAGAAGACATTCATCATGTAACATCCAAATACACTACTTGACATACTTAGGCAAGATTTTTATAGAAACAATAAACTTCATAATCTTTATTTAAATTAAAATCAAGATGTAAAATCAATGGGGATTTTCCATACCAATTATGGATCCATTACAAAGCCAAAAAGGCTTGAATATATAGAGCGTAAGAGAGGAGAGACAAGTGAAGATGAAGAGTCACAAGGCCAAGTGTAAAACTTTATAAACTAGTTACAATAAAAGAGAATGAAATTTTAAATAGGTTATGGAGTGGTCTTTGACAAGTTTTAATCAAAAGTTCATCATTCTCCCTCAAGTTGGCATATAACTCTTCATTGTCTTTCTTTGAAATTACCTTGATGATGAGGGGTTTACCAACTGACCAGAATTGTTATATTAATTATTGACACATTTTCACTAATGTGAGAAGGTGTAAACAAGATGGTGACATTCACTATCTGCTCCTCAATTGATTATCTTCTCTTTGGCAATTGTCACTCACTCCTTGTAACTGTTCACTAGCCCTTCTAGGCTTATCTTCAAACTTGTCACTAAGATGACTTATTGTTGCTCATGGAGGTTTATTGAAGATGTGTTATGAATATAATTTATACCTTATTTTTCCTCTAGTATATAAAATAGACCTCAATTAAAATCAAACAATGTTTCTCATCTTCACACTTAGGCAGTCACTTTGCCTTCTCAATGTTCTATTCAGACTGGCTGCAATGAAAGGTCTAACAGAGAGGTTTTCATGATTAACTAAGGTTATATATGAGTATGGTGAGTTATAAAAATTCCATATGCACTTATTATAATGAATTTCATTGTCTATTCCTTTTTACACCTACAAAACACCTTGACTCTTTAAAAATAGACTAAATTAGGCATATCCATACAAGTGATGGTATAGAATAATTGAGTGTAAAATATCTTGAAGGAGTGTTAGATATGTCCAAGTTAATTTATTAGTGAATTTACAACTTTATAATTAATTTCCATTCATCTTTTCTCCATCAAGTTTTTGAGAGTGTTTTTGGAGGTTTTTTGGACATTCAGATTGTTAGTGGTGATTCATAAAGGTTAGATGTTCAACCTTTGAACCAATTCTAATAAGTTGAAGTATAATACCCCCTTAAACTCTTATTAAGTTCTTGAGGAACAATGTACACCACCCATAAATATATGAGTGAAAAAACATGGCTTTCAAACTCCTACAATGCATTCTTAATAGGCTTGAGATAGATTTAGGCTAAAATAACTAGTCCTGAGTTTCTCTCTATAAATCAATGGGAAAAATTAGTCATATACTCTCCCATGAAATCCATCAAAGTATTTATAAGGTTCTCATGTTCATATGAGTCAAGTTAGAGGCCATGAGGGTTTAGGCCTAGTAGACATACACTATTTTTTTTTATGTATAGCTACATATGGATGTTCCCAATGACTTTAGGTGACCTTTAGCACTTTTTCACCTTTAATCCAGCCCATAACATCATTATACAGTGCCTTGGGATTCTACCATTCATCATTATCATACTATGTTTTCAAGGTTGCCTTGACTATGGAGTGTCTTATATCTGAGACAAAATAGAGGACACTTCTCCCATTCATTTTCTCTAAATGAGACCATAAAGGAACAGCTTGGGTCATTTTTACACTTTGTGTCAAGTTTAAAAACTTTATCATGCTTCTATAACCCTCAAACCTTTGATTTCCTCAATACTAGATTTCAAACTTATGATTGTATGTAGGATTTGGATTGACTATAGGTTGAAGTTATAAGCCTATTTTTTCAACCTTATCTTTACTTCTTTGCATATGAAAATCTCAAGGGAATATGATATTGATATAGGAGCATCAAGCTAAAAGACAACATTTTTGTGTTTTTGTTAAAAAGAGGTCAAAGTTGGTCAAATTTCGATGTCAATATGTATGAGGGACCTTCTTAGGTCCATTTGTGTTTTTGGAGTCCATTTAGAGTCATCAATGTGTTTTATGTAGCTTTTAGGAGTTTTCCCTCCAAAATTGGGAATTTGAAAATTCAAATGTTGAACTAAGTCAAAAATAGCCTAAACATGGTGTAGAGTGGTTAGATGAGGAAATAATGCTTCAATAGATCCATAAAACGTTGTAAAAGGGTGTTTTAAGTCATATGTGTAAGTCATAATGTTAGAATCATGTTTTAGTAATGTGACTACAAAACCCTCACGTGGAAGTTGTAATATAAGAAGGTGGTGTCTTGTAATTACCTTAACAAACATTAGAGTTGGTTGAATTGAAAAATTTGTATGTGAATGGTAGAAAGGTAGAGGTGAGAGGAGATAATAGATAGAGGAGAGAGATCTCCAAGAGAGGAGAGAGGAATCTAAGAGTAAAAGAATGTACAAGACTCCTCAAGAGATGATAAACATAGGTGTTCGGCTCCAAATGTAATGTTGATTGGTTAAATAAATAAAGAAGTTGTTTATGGATATGTGTCACTCTCTCCCAATGTGTATATTGATGTTTTAAATCATAAATTATTTATTGGAAGGCTATTGAGTCCATAATCATGCTAGGTTTGTATTAAGTTATAGGTTTGACAAAGATTATAGGTTTGAACTAATGGACTTTAGGTTACAGTTAAGGAAAAAGAGAAAAGTTGATGAGATTGGTGTATCCTAGTGCAAGTCAGAATTATATTCATTCATATACAATTAATGGAGAAGACATAAAAGGTTTGAAGGTATATTAAAGGGTAAATTATCATTGCCAGTCACCTTAACAATGGACCCCTGTTGTTACATTTTAAACTCTTTGTGTGTTTGTTTAGTATGAGGCAAATGAAAGTATTGAGGAAATGAGTATTAAAGAATCATATTGTAATTATGATAAGGTATTTGTTTAAATGTAATTTAATGATAAGAACATAATGTTCAATTGTTATATGGCTAAACCCTTTGCTCAAAACCCTATGAATACAGTCCAAGGCCTATTTGCAAGATGTTAAGGAATGAAGGTAAGTATGAAAGAATGAATACATGTTTGGTTAATTGAATATTGGTATGGAATAATAAAATTCAATTTTGTATAATGTTCCTTATAAATTTGTGATCATTTGGATGAGAATCATTACATCAAACAAGTCACAGTCATAATAGTCATACACTATACTGCATAGTCAGCATTCAAGAAGAGATTTATGCTCTCAAAAGAGTGAATGAACATTGTGAGAGGGGATTTTTAGAAAATTTTAAGGTTGATGAACATTAGTAAACCACCCAAGTGAGTTTAGAATGTATTTTAAGGAGAATAGACTAAGGAAACCCTGCATAGTCATCAAAAGAGTGCACAGTTAATTGTGTTTTATTGTTTTAAAGCCCTCAATGCATTGAATCAAGCCTAAAACATATTGAGAAAGGTGTTAGATATTAAAATAGACCTAAATATGGAATTTTTGTCCTTTTAAATGTTTTAAAACTAAATAAATTGAATTATATAAGCTCTCAGGCCTGTGTAGGGGTAGAGAAACCCTGGATTAGCATTTTGACATTTTAGAGAGTTTTAACCATGGGATACTAATGAAACTTTGTAATATTTCTCTCTTATATGTTTTTTAAAATGAATCAAGAGGTTTTAGTTTTATTGGATTCTATACAATATGATTTTTAGACCTATGGGTATGGTTAAGGGCTAATTAGGCCTAATGGAAAGATGGGTTATAAAAGAAGTGTACCCTAGGGGTGGAGTTAGGCTATGAAATTTGACAAAAACATGAAATAAAGATAGAGGGTGTTGATAAAGATCTTCATATTCTCAATGTATAGAGGCACACATATATACAACATAGATTTATCACAAAAAAGCTACAAGACTTAGGAGACCATTATGAGCCTTGTGTGTGGAACAAAAGGGTGAAGTGTGTTTGAGCACATATAAGGGGTTAAAGTAAATGTGAATTTACCTTATAATATCATATACCATATAATAATTATCCCTTGAGACATATATCATCATTCGGTTCTTGAGACCTAAGGAGGATAGCCTAACAAAGAGCTAGTGAGTGAAGGGTTGTCAATAGGGTGAATTAGTGAATAGAGATGAATAGAGGAACTTCATACAAAAATTAAAAAGGTTATATTAGTTTTAATAAGTAATTCCAAAAAAAATATATAAACAAAAAATAAGAGAATACTATATAGCATATTTCCAAGGATAGAGATATCAATGGAGATGATATCGTGTAGATAAAGTAAGCATTGAAAGAGATCTTTACCAAGACTAGAACTGGGAGTTGATGATTTTGGATACTTTTCCCATTTACCTATACATTATTTGGTATCATATAAATGTAATCTCTTGGTTTACATGTGTTATGAATTGTTCAAGTTTGTTGATTTAAGATAGACAAGATATGTTATGAGGTATGCTTGAGATGACACCTTGCAGGGTATTAAGGGAGAAGTATGTTGCAAATATGACCTATTGAGTTCAAAATAGAGTTATGTCACATTGAGAAGAGACAAAAATATCCCCAAAGTCCTATGATAAAGTACTATAAAATAGTCAAGAAATGACTAGAGAAGATAGTGTGAAGAGAGAGATCATTGAAGCTCAAAGAGAGAGTCAAGAATGATATGTAGAGGTCCTAAATAGAGGAATAAAAGAAGAGGAAATACCCAATAGAGGTATAATATGCAAGATTGATAATTTTGATAAGAGGAAGGTCTAGATAGGCCTAGGAAGCAAATAAAGTGAGAGAACATGAAGTATAAAGAGAATTAGAGGACATGAGAAGAGAGTTGTGGTAGAGTATTGAGAAGATAGAGCTCATGGTGAATCTCTTGAGCAAATAAATAATCCAATGGCTTGGCTATAGTATGAAAATAAGGGTGAAGTGGCCACTAGAGTCACTTGTGAAATAAATAAGGCACAAGATGAGTGTCTTGAATAATGAGAAGAATAAATGGAAGACATCCCATGGAGGCATGAGAAGTGAGATGTTTCCAAGTGAGACACAATACAAAGAGATAGAGAAGAGAGTTATCCTTGAAGAGAACATGAAGAAGGAGAGAGAAGTGTCAAGAAGAGCACATGAGAGTGAAGACAAGAAGAAGAGATGGATAATGTCTATGAAAATAAAATTCAAAGAGGCTATATGATCTCTTATGTTATATACTAACATTTATTTTAAGCTTGTGTATGCATGTATGAATATATGATTGGTGAAGACCAAGCATAAGGCCTCAAATTTGGTGAAGGATGGGACAAGAACATCACCCATCAAGTGGAAAGAGGATGAAAAATAAATAAAATCTCTTGTATAAGTCAAAGTGAATAAAGTTGAAGGAATTACACATGTTGAAGATGAAATTGAAGATGAATATTATAATGCATTTCCAAGTTTAGCATCTTAAATAAGAGAAAAATCATGCAAGGAAGACAAGATAGATAACCATGTAGACAAGAAGATAAGTCATGAAGACATGAATGAAGAAATAATCTTTCAAAATTTATATTTGGAGGCAAATGAATGTTTAATCATTGATTTTGATTGCACATATGAAGAAAAAATGACTAATATGTATATTGGGAGAAATGACAAATTGTAACCCTCAAAAAGAGAACAAGGGCATGGATATGTTTGGCCTAAGTGGCTAAAACAAATAGTTTATTGAGAATAAAGAGGTGAACCTCAAACAAGAGGTAAAACAAGACATTATCATATATGGAAAAGAAAGAATCAATTCACAACCCAAGAAGGTACAAGGTAGTAAATAGGTGGTAAAGAGCATGAAAAGAGCACAATAGGATCACATTGTAGGTGTATCCCAAGAAATCATGAAGATTGAGGAAGAGTAAAAGCCTAAAAAGAAACCAAAAGAGATGGTCCAAGCCAAATAAATGAAGGTACATCAAGAATATTAATGCATAAAAGAAGATAAGTGTTTGCAATATTTATTTTCAAATGTTGTATATGATGATGTATGCAAAGTTGATTCAAGTAATGAAGATCTCTTGTACATGGAAACAATTTCATTGATGAATGAGTCACCTCAAAGATTTATTGACAAGCATGGAATGTAGTCAAAGGATGTTGATATGAGTCTCAATAATTAAAAATTCCAAGGACAAGACAAGGAAGAAAGTACACAAGAAAATGAAAAGCAATGTGGACCAAGATTTGATGAGGATTGTGAAGAGATGGATACATTCAAGTTTCAAGAAGAGTTAGAGATCTTAGAAGACATGTTCAATTCATTAAAGGGGCTGAAATTAGGTGACTTATAGAAATTAAATATCAAGGATGAACTCCAAGAAGCATCAAAAGAGGAGTACTAAAGGGAAGCATAAAGATTTATGTAAACAAAGATACCAATAATGCCACAAGCAAGAAAGCAAAGGGAGTATGAGCAAGCAAACAAGGTGAGTTATTAAATTATGAAAGATAAAGCTAAGTTAATAGTTGATAATCATGGATATGTAAATTTAAAGACTTGTCAAATCATATTGTACTATGATGAGGATGAAAGGAACAAGAAATTGCTCTTGCACAATGAACAAGATGATATAAAGAGGCATCAAAAATAAAATAAATGTGAAGAAAAGGCAGAAAAAGAGAGTATAAATGAGAAAGGGATAGATATTTACTTGCATGTGATTCCATTATATCCTAAGGAAGAAGATGTTAACATGATCAAGGAGCAAACATCACTCAAAATGCAAGAATCAAGTGAGATTCATGAGAAATCAAGCCATAAAACAAGTATGAGGAAGAAGAATAAACACCATTTGGTTGAAAATAAATATTATGAGGTTAAAAGTGACTTATAATAGGTGGAAAATATATAAAACATATAGGTACAGTAGCTAGAACACCTCATAAAGGTAGAAGATGCATGGACAAGAAGGCTAGACAAAGCCAAAATAAAGAAATGCAAAAGTTTAGTAAAAATAAAGGAGAAAGAAAGGAAGAATAAAATTCAAGTGAGTATTAAGGACCCTAAAATTTGTAATTTTCAAGAAATAAATAAATTCAATGGTGCAATTTTTCTCACTCCTGGGGAGTATGATGTAGGAGCATCAAGCTAGAAGACAATAATTTTGTGTTTTTGTCAATAAGATGCCAAAGTTGGTCAAAGTTTTATGTCAATGTGTGTGATGGACATTAGTATGTCCATTTATGTCTTTATATTCCATTTTTATTCATAAATATGTGTTATGTAGCTTCTAGGAGTTTTCCCTCCAAAAATGGGAATTTGAAAATTCACATGTTGAACTAAGTCAAAAATGGCCAAAACATGGTGTAGAGTGGTTAGATGAGGAAATAATGATTCAATAAGGCCATGAAGCCTTTTAAAAATTTATATTTTTATAATTCATAAATTTATAAGCATGTTTTAGTAATATGACTACAAAGACCCCACGTGGAAGTTGCAATGTAAGAAGGTGGTGTCTTGTAACTACCTTAACTAACATTAGAGTTGGTTGAATTAAAGAAGTTGTACATGAATGGTAGGGATTTAGAGGTGAGAGGAGATAATAGGTATATCAGAGAGATCTCCAAGAGAGGACAAAATAATTTGAGAGTAAAATAATGTACAATACTCCTCAAGAGATGACAAGCCCAGGTGTTGGGCTCCAAATGTAATGTTGATTGGTTTAATGAATAAAGAAGTTGTTTTTGGTTGTGTCACTCTCTCCCAATGTGTATATTTATGTTTTATATCATAAATTATTTATTTTAAGGACCTTGAGGCCATAATCATGCTAGGTTTGTATTAAGTTACAATTATGACAAAGATTACAAGTTTGAACCAGTGGACTGTAGGTTACAGTCAAGGAAAAAGAGATTTTTTTGATAAGACTGGTGTAGTCTGATGTAAGGAGGAAATATATTCAATAATCTACAAGTAAGGGAGAAGACTTATCAATTTTTAAGGTATAGTAAAGGGTAAATTTTCATGGTTAGTCACCTTAACAATGGAACCCTATTATTGCATTTGAAACTTTTTATGTGTTTGTTTAGTATGAGGCAAAGGAAAGCATTAAGGAACTGAGTATTGAAGAAGATAGTTATAATTATGTAAATTTAATTTCTTTACAACATAATACCCAATTTTTATAAGGTTAAACCCTATTTCTCAAAACCCTATGAATACAGTCCAATCCCTATTTGCAAGATGTTAAGAAATGAAGGTAAGTATGAAAGAGTGAATACATGTTTGGTTAATTGAATATTGGTATGGAATAATGAAAGGAAAGTGTGTATAATTTTATTTATAAATTTTTGATCATTTAGATGAGAATCATTGCATCAAACAAGTCAGTCCCAATATTCATACACTATTTTGCACAGCTAATGTTCAAGAGGAGATATATGCACCCAAAATAGTGAGTAAACATTGTGAGAGGGAAGTTTTAGAAAGTTTTAAGGTGGATGAACATTAATAAACCACCTGGGTGAGGTTAGAATGTATTTTAAGGATAATAGACTAAGGAAACCCTATACAGTCACCAAAAGAGTACACATTTGACCAAGTTTTATTGATTTTAACCCCTCAATGCATTGAACCAAGCCTAAAACCTATTGGGAAAGGTGTAAAAGATGAAAACATACCCAAATATGGAATTTTGGTCATTTTAAGTGTTTTAAAACTTAATAAATGGAATTATATAGGATCTTAGGCCTATGCAGGGGTAGAGAAACCCTAGATTAGGGTTTTGATGTTTTAGAGAATTTTAACCATGGGAATTTTATGAAACTTTGTAATATTGCTCTCCTAGATTTTTTAAAACTAAATCAAGAGGTTTTAGTTTTATTGGAGTCCATAGAATAGGTTTCTATACTTTTGGGTATGCTTAAGGGTTAATTAAGCCTAATGGATATATGGTTACAAGGGAAGTGTACCCTAGGGGTGGAGTTAGGCTATGAAATTTGACATAGACATGAAAGTAAGATATAGGGTGATGAAAAGGGTCTTCATATTCTCAAGGTACATAGGTTCATGTCCATACAACATAGAATTGTCATAAAAAAGGCTACAAGCCTTAGGAGACCATTATGAGCCTTGTGTGTGGAATGAAAGGGTGAAGTGTGTATGAGCACATTCAAGGGGTTAAAGAAGATGTGCATTGAACTTATAAGAGTATATACCATATAATATTGATATATTGAGAACTATATCATCATTTGGTGCTTGAGACCTAAGGAGGATGGCATAACAAAGAGCTAGTGAGTGAAGGGTTGTCAACAAGGTGAATGAGTGAATAGAGATGAACTAAGGAACTTCATGTAAAAATTACAAAGGATATTTTGGTTTTAATAAGTGATTCAAAAAAAAATAGCAATAGAATAATATATAGCATATTTCCAAGGATAGAGATATCAATGGAGACGGTATCTTGTAGACAAAGTAAGCATTGAAAGAGATCTTTACCAATACCAAAACTAGGAGTGGATGATTTTAGAGACTCTTCCCCTTTACCTCTAAATCATATATGATCATTATGGAAGTTATTTTTACATGTTTATTCACTTCATACTTATATCAAGCTTCCAAACTAAATATTTCCATTAGTTTGAGCTAGTCTGCAGACTGTGTTGTTTGTGTCACCTATAAGTGGAAATTAGGGAGGTAAATTGACTCTTATAGGTGATGATACATTTATTAAGCACCAATATTCCACTTTTAGATTCCCCTAAAGTCACTAGTATAATATTACACTTGAATGGAGTCATTTTGTCTTGAAATCATACAATCATTGTGTCACTATTGCATTACAAGTTCATTTTGGCTTCAATGGTACTATTGTTCACTAAGTGTTTTTAGGTGGAAACTTGACTAGGTTGAGATCACCATCAACCATCATATTTCTTAACAAGAAACTTCCTCTAATGTTCAATCATGACATCTAGGTCTAGGATATGATAATGAAGCCCTAGTGTTTAATCAGACCTCATCAACACTTACCAATATATGACACATTGTATGAACAAATTCTCATTCGAAGAAGTTAAGGTAAAACTTATCATTAGCAATTTTTTAACTTTGTGAATCAAGGATCTAAGTATTACTATATGTAGTGGCATCATCACTATCACTGTGATTTTATATATGTTCTCAATCCTACTTTAAGGTCTCAAATCAGTCCAAACACCTCCAAAGCCATTTCAATGTTACTCTACCTCCTTTGTATTGACTTCAAACCACTATGGTATTCATGTAGTCTTAGTGAATATGGATGCAAGTTCAATATTAGACTATTTCTCTTAATATTTTTTGTTATGTCCTAAAATTTCAACCTTATATCAAAATAGTTCTCTTATATTACATCATCAACCTTGAACTTCTCTCAAAATCTTCTATCATTCTGCCTCCATTGACTACATGGTCACAGTCTTGTGGTCACCATTTGCTTGTATGTGAGTTCAACATTAAAACCCACTTAGTTTCATATCTTGATAAGTCCATTATTCAATTTAATTTTTATTAAACCATCACCATTATCTAAGAGGAGGTAAAACAATTGCATTACCTTTGATATGAAGCCACTGCGAGAGGACAAAACACTATAATTGATAGAACATTGTTATGTAAACCATTAATGTCAACCTATACCTCAATGAGATATTTTTTCTTATTTATTAATATTCACATGTGCAAAAAAAATTAAAATCAACATGGAATTAAGTAATATACTCTAAAATACTATGTACACTACTTGATTCACATAAACAACTACAAATAGAGAAGAAAACTAAGGTATTGGGGATGTGCAAATAGTTTAAAGGCATCAACAATATTAAATATTGTTCATAGAGTACAAACCACCAAACTAGAAATTATTTTCATAGAAAGGAACCAAAAATGGACTATTATCCCACTAAGTACACTCACTTGAACTCTACTCCTCCTATCTATACAGAGTGTAAGTTGATTGACCTCTTTAACCTACCCAAGAGAGCAATGAGAGATAGGTCAGTTTTTGCCATTTTTGGACCTATCAAAGCTACTTGAGAATGTAAGTGAATTGTGGGGATCTCAAGAGACCTATCTTAAGTGGTCACACATGCTAAGTGGGTCACATCAATTCATACAACAACTAAATCCAACATTTTTGTAGTGATCATTTTATTTGCACATTGAACCTATATCCTTTTTAGTTTTAAACTATCCCCTAACACCTTTATAACATGTAATACATTATATGTTCTCTTGAAACCTTTATCCTTAGTGAAAACTATACATTTCAATCTATCATGACCAAAATGTGGTAAAAAAGGCTATTAAGATAAGTATACAAATATGACAAAGATGAAACATATTGTGACCCTCAAAATATGACTAGACCTCTCTAAGGACTATGTGGACCATATTCAAACCTATAAGACCTCATGAAAAAATTTAATATGTAAGGGGTTGACCTAATTTGACCAAAGGGTGAAACTAGTCAACATCTTCCACCCAATTTGGCCTCTCCTTGATGAAATGGAATCTTGGTTAGCATCACATTTCTTCAGGGAAGCTAATAAACAAGTAGATTTCCTTGTAAATTGGGGGGATGGACCAAGTGACCGATATAGTGATCAATAATGTATATGATTAGTATCCAAGAATTTATTTGGTGGACCTATGATGTCACTTATGATTGATAGGACTTTCTAAAATTTAATTAGTCTTGATCCATTAAATTTTGGGCATATAAGAGATTCGGCATGTGTAAATGGATTTACATTTCATGATTGCACATTAATCCCTCAAGTGCAAAGTGTTTTGTCATGATAGGTGGTAGCTCACTTTAAGTGATTAAATACCAACATTTGTCTTTCCTTGTCACATTCATTTTTGATTTTCTCCCCTATTTAGATTGCTTCTAATGTAAATATGTATTCTACTATGTCAAGCTTGGTCATTACTACCCATATTTTTTTAATCCATGTAAAGTGTCATGAAATGCATTTTTGATATAGTGTCTTAGATAATAGACTCTATCTGATCTTTTGGATTCCAGATGTGGAGGTTTTGGAGGTAATTTAGACTATTATTGTCAAATATTACCTTCATGTTGTCTAGCATAACAAAACCAATGTGTATGTGGCATTGTGTTTTACTAGTAACCTATTTTAGGGGCCAAAATATGGAGGAATCTCATTGAGTGGTAGAGGCCTTAGTATGGAAGGAATTTCAAGGTGGCCTCCTTGGCTAGCTGACTCATTTTGAGATGATAACTAGGCCTACTCTACCTTTTCTAGTTTGCATTGTCATAGTTTGATTCCTCTAAGTGTCTTTTGTGAGATGGAATCTCATTATGTTTAGTTGCATGATCATTACATGACTATGGTGGAGGTTTCATAGGTTGATACCCCTTCTATGCTTTCATATCTAGAAATTATACCATCTCTGCTCCCCTTCATCAATAAATTTGACTTAGATGCCCTCGTATCAATAACCCATTACTCGGTTGACTTCTATTCAATCTAGGGTGTGGTGGCCACTTTGGATGTGGGAAATGCTAAGGCATAGGGTGGTGGTTATTTTAGGGCTTCTCAAATGATTTAGAATCATATTCAATCTATGGTAGACTCTACCAAGTTGGGTATTGTATATATATTTGATCAATGCAATAGTTTAGTGACTGACAATCCTAGACTTGCATGCAAAGTAATATGGTCCAAATTCATCCTTGATATGTAATATTTTGATATATTTCTCTTTGTGATGTATGATTCTTGATTTTTATTTTATTTTTTAGGTTATCCTTTGGTTTTCATTTCTCTCCCTTGTAAGACTTGTGTTTTGGATGTCGATGTCCACTCAATTTGGACAATATTCCATTTTGTATTTTGGAACATCTTTTGTATAATAAAGGGCCCTTACCCTTAATATTGATAAAAAAAAATTATTTTATAATGTCAAGTCAATTACCTTAGATTCATGCAAACCCAAACAACTTGATGAGAATGCAATTGTATTCCCTATGTTTCCTTGGTTCTAAAATTGAATGGTTATCCATCAAACCTAGCATATTTTTCATGACTAAGCAACCCTAGGAAATATGACATGGGATTTTAAGTAGATGAACTAATTATTTATTATGTTTTAAACCATTTATTCTTTATGTCTATTTCTTATTATTTTTCATTCTAGGATTTTGAGAAAAAAACCCTTTTGACCATCTTTTCTTTGTCTTCTTATATCGGTGTCTCTCAACATCTCAGAGGGTTTGATTTATTTGACTATTTGAGTCGATGAAATAAAGCTCAGACTTTGTTGATGCTTAATTAGAGATAAAATAAATTATAAATATAATTTTAAGTTGTATTTTCATAAATCTTGTATACAATTATTAAGTCTAGCTAATTCTTGATAAAATATCCTAAGAGATACCTTCAAAGGAAAATTCCAACCATGTGAATGTTCAATTTATCTCCTAAGAGATACCTTGAAGGGCCATGAGATAATTTTAAGGTGCCATTTTTTTTTAATGCTTAGGGCCAAGGCTAACTCTAGTGGTGAGGGCCAAAGATGAAAGGTTGATTAAATACTTCATGCATTAGTCCACTTAAGTAGACTTTGAGACGTCGAGTCTATGAGACTATCTCATTGAGGTGTAGGTAGAGGGCCAGTCAAATAGTGCCACATGTCTTACTAATGAATCTACATCAAAGTATCAATCTACTTGAAGGCATATAAGGGTCATACATGTCCTAGTAAGGTGTCAAGTGTCCCTGAAGAACTCTTTGAAAGGCCTAAAGAGTCTAGTTTATTTAAAATATAACTTATTCCTAGATAAAATTATCTCTGGTCCACTTAAGTAGGTATAAGTCTAAATTATTCATAATATTCCAAATTATTTAAAATTATCTATACCTAAATGGTTTGAAATAGTCCAATTTATTTGTAATATTAAAAAACTTGGAGAAAATTTTCTCCAATCCACTCAAGTGTGTATAAGTTCAAATTATTCAAAATAGTCTAATTTATTCAAAATGATCTATGCCCAAATGGTTTGAAATAGTCTAATTTATTTGGTATATATAAGAAATGTTTTTGGAGAAAATTTTATCCACTCCACTTTAATGTGTATAAGTCTAAATTCTTTCAAATAGTCTAATTTATTCGAAATGATCTATGCCCAAATGGTTTGAAATAATTCAATTTATTTGGAATATAGAAAAAATATTTTTGGATAAAATTTTATCCACTCCACTTTATTGGTTATAAGTCTAAATAATTCAAAATAGTCCTTAACCCAAAGGAAGAGCCTATTTTGAATAGTGTGCAAGTCAAGAAACAAGTGTTGTGAGGTGATAATGGATGGCAAAAGCATAGTCATCTAATTTCATGAGATATGGTGGATAATGTGGGTTTGAATTATTTTCTATAGCCAAACACATTTAAAGTATCATGTCTGTATAATATACATCAAATTTTAGTTAAGTGATTCCTAGTGAAGTTTTAGATAGGTGAATATGAGTGTAGACACCAATATTGTGTCAACCCCCCCTTGGTCCCCTTCTAAACACTTACACACCTTATTAATTTAAAATAAACTACTTATTTTAAATTAATGACCTCACCTAGGACACCTCACCTTGGACACCTCACCCTAAGACCTTTTCTTAACCTATGAGTCACCCTGAGACTAGGTCCTCCAAATCCTAACTACCTATGACCTATTCTCACTCCCTATTAACTCCCTAATCAAATCTCATACCTCATAAACCTGTGTTTTAACCGTTCTCCAATGGCAAAGGCACTTAGCAGGTGGAGAAATAGGCGAAGAGCTAAAAATAGCTCTTTTACCTATTCTCCCTCCGTCGACGTTGATCAACCCTCAGCCGATGTTGTCATCCCTTCACCAACGTTGGTGAGATCACTGATGTCGGTTACATAAGCCTAGCTCTAAAATTGAGCTGCCCCCCCCCCGCCTCTTTGCATATTGATGTGCATACTCTGAGACCAAGCATCAGAATTTGACTATCGCTCTCTTGGCTATCGAAGCTCTGCACAAGTCACTCCTGAAATTGGATTGAAACATTGTATGAGGACCTTGACATCAGCCACAATAGGAATAAGCATTCTGACACCTCTGGTTCTTCACCAAATAGAGCTAAGTATTTTGCTTCTTATTTTAGTATTTTAAGAATACATTGGTAATTAATTTCCATTTGGTATTTTTAAGAACTGTTGAGAAACCCAACTTATTCTGTGGAGAAGCTGGAAAGCCTTCCTCTTATTCTTACCCTCTTCTCACACCTACCCTCTACTTTTACCCTTCCTCAGACCCTATTCACTTTCCCATAATCCTGCACAAACCTTTAAATTTCCACAGACTCTTTTGTCGACCACAGACATATTCCAAAACCCATCCAAGGCCCAATGTCCCTAAAAACATCGATAACAAAACTGATGTCGACATCATTGTCTAACCAACATCAGTAGGCCTACCGACATCGGTGACTGTGACAGACTGACTGCAGAGAACAGGTATGCGTTATCTATTTTTCTCTTTCTTAGTCTTTCATCATTTCTTTTTATACAACACTATTTTCATTAAATAGTGGACTATCATCCCTTATGGAGCTTTTACGCTTTTGAGATCGAGCACCTAGCTTGGCAGTCCACCATATCCTCCTCTAACATTCTCCTTATTTGAGTTTCTTTCATATTATAGGTGTAACCTGCACAGCTAAAGAGGAGCTCCCACAATGCTTGGATACGGTGCACACTTAATCTGGGTATCAATCAAACCCCTAACCTTTAACTTTAGTTTCTTCCTTCTTCTGAATGCAATAGTAGAAAAACTTAGAGAAACATTCTGGCACACCCAGTGGGACCCTTGGATTTTTCCTTGGGTTCATTCTTCTTTTTTGTTTTTAAAAGGCAAATTTTCATGTAGATGCATTAGGAAAATATTCTCTTCTTACATCCCTTCCCCTCTTACTTTTTGTTTCAAAAGGAAACCATTAGCAGAAGTTAAAAAGAACATCTCTTTTTCTTCTTGTTACTTCTTGCATATAGTAGTGAAAAATTCATACTCTTTACCTCTTCTCCAATTGTTTGCATTTGAACAACATATTTTGATTTGGATTAAAAACTATTGCATTTCATTCTTGCTTGAATGCATACTTAGCCCACTTAGTCATTAAAACATTATGAATAAATCGTAGTGCACAAATGTTACACAACCAAACCATAATCACATCAAATCAAACATTTAAACTTACTTGAGATAAGGCCCGTCTAGGATTTCATCACCTAGAGAATACCTTACCCCACCTGGCGATCCTACTTGGACTTCACTACCAAGAGGAGGACCCACTTTGTTCTCTGGCAGAGTATAAACTATAGGCAAGGTATATTTTGGCTAAGCAGCCCAAATCGGCTCTAGGTTCGTGAAGTGAAGGGAGCAAGCCCCAGCACCAGGCCACGTATTAAACCTAACATAGATATTTTTGAGTACCAAAACACAACCTGAAACCAGCCATAGACTTCCTCTCTAGGACCTATTCTACAAGCCCAATTCCCAACACATTCTTTTAAGGCATAAGCCACCACAACTCTAAAATTTATTCCTAGGAATCTAACGTTTTAGAGGTTACTTGCTTAATCATCTATTCTATTTTTTAATCTGAGTGTTTGAGTTGGTAAGGTCGTACCATTCTGAGGTCTAAAACAACTCAAAATTTCTTCTTCTTCCAAAAACTATCAATTTTGTGTGTTTCTAGAATTACACAGAAACTGACATCAGTTTTTCCACCAACGTCGGCAACATAATTTCACCGCCATCAGTTAATTGATCGACCTCGGCAATATTTTCAAACTGACATCGATCACTGTCATAAAAATTATTTCCCAGACAGCAAGCTTAAAACCCAAATTTCTTGCTGTTAAACACAAATTCTAGTTTTCTAAAACTAAAACACATAGTTTTTGGAACCTAAAACCCTTTTGCCTTGAATGGTCCTGACACACAGTCAAGCCAAATCCCTTATTGACCACGCAAGTCAACAGCCGTTCCCACCTTCCCCCTTCATACCAAGTCATCTAATGGAGCATACTTTAGACACTTAGCATACTCCTATCCATCCTACCCCTAATCAACCTCGTCTTGTTCTCGAAGGAGATCAAGATTTTGAGAGATTCCTTGACCACAATGTCAAGGCTCTCCAACATTATCTCGCTAGAAGCCAAACGTGAGATCCTACAGGTAACCCAATTTATGGGATGCCAACTTCTCTTGCTGAAGTGACAATGATATCAACAGCATTCGCTACCTAACCTATGGTCACTCAGGCCACTACCTCAACTAGTAACCCAACCATGGCCAATGTTCAAGATTTGACCTCCCCTTCTACCCTTTCTTTCCCTACTTTCATCAGGGTTTTTGTACCCCCTCAACCGCAAACAATTCAACCAAGTTTGACACCTTTCCAGAACTTGATTGTCTCTATCCCATCCACTCTTGTGCCTATAAACATGAGAGTGACCACTTATCCTTTTACTATTATCGATGCCATTCAACCACCCTTGGCGGCATCTAGTCAAGTCATGCCCTCCAACTTCATGGCACAAGCCCCCATGGCCTTAACATTGGCCCCTATGACAAACTATCAGTATGTTGCACCTATGCAAATGCAACAAAGTACATCATACACCCCTTCCAATGCCTTCTAGGTACCTTATAACTTAGGGGGTGCCCCTCATGCCAATCCATCTACCAATCTGATTAAGATGATGATGGATAAGATGTCTAATCTTGAGACATCTATTTTGGGTTTGAGGAGTGTTCTTTCATATGAATAAATCTGTAATGAACCTATCCACCCTTCAGTTCCCATTCAACCATACCCTATCTAGTGGGAACTCCCAAAATTTACTCACTTTCAGAGTAAAGAGGACCCACAACATCTTCAAGCATTTAGACATGCTTTTTACCTCATAGTGCACGATAATGCGTTATTACTTCGCACATTCCCTATGTCACTTTCTGGCACTACCCTTGACTAGTATAGCTCTATTACCAGTCATTCTCTCTTCACCTTCACTCAACTCACTTAGTTATTCCTTGATCATTTCTCAATCAACATCTCCAAGAAGGTCTCCATCACAGACCTTTATTCCATTAGACAATTCGAGGATGAGTCAATAGCTGACTTCATCACCTGTTGGAGAGGTTTGATCAACCAACTCTCCTTCTCACTACCTCAAAATAAGCTTATTGAGCTCTTTTCAAGAGCATGTGCCAAGCACATCTCATCTACTCTATGGGTTCAAACTTTCTGCACATTTGATGAAGCTTTCATTATGGCTCGAAAGCTTGAACTCTACACAATCGAAGAAGATAAGGTCAAATTGCGTAGCAAAAATACCAATGCAAAATCTAATGACCCTTCTTCCTCCAAACCTTCTTCTTCTCACTCCAAGTCCAAGGGATCAGTGAATGCTATGGTCCTTAGGTCATCATCTTCTACCACAGCCAACCAATCTGAGCCCTCCACTTCACAAAGCATCACTAGACAATTCCAACAATGGTATGAATAGCGACGATACACTCCTATAAGAGAATCATATGCTTATGTATTGGATAAATTAGTGAAGCAGGGGGTCCTTAACCTCCCTCAAATCTGACCAATCCAATTTGACCCCTCATGATCCATCCCTGCATGGTATAGGGAAAATGACTTTTGTAACTATCATCGTGTCAAGGGTCATGACACAGATAATTACAAAACCCTCAAAAACATTGTTCAAGACATGTTAGACAAAGGGGACCTTATTTTGGATAACCCTAATGTGTCGGCCAACCAAAACATGGATGTCTTTAGGCAACCATTTCCTAACCATCCCCCAAGTCAGAACAATGTTCAGACCATGGTCGATGACCCTCAAGAGTGCAACATACATACGGTCAACATGGTTTCTCCTTTTATTCCTAACCAACCTCTCCCACAATCTAAAGAGGTTAATCAACGCATTTCTCCACCACATGTAGAAGAGCCTATTTTACCCATATCACCCCCACAACATCAAACACCTCCTCTACCCATTCTTCTACCTCGTGAGGATCCTGTATTACCTGTTCCTCCTGCCCCCACCTTCCCTCTTCTTCTACCATTGGAAGAAGTTACCATTCATACCCCACACCCTCATGTAGAAGGGGCCATCATCCCTCTACTTCACCCTTTAGAGGATCCTTCCTCTCCTATTTTGCCTCCACCAATAGAGGATAGTCCTCCATCTAACCCCCTTTCACATGTAGGAGAGTCTACCTTGACCTCTCCCATATTGGAGGATGCTTTAACGGTACCAACGCCGGTGGTCCCACCCTCATCCTTCTTATTACCAATGGAGAATCATACTTTCCACACTCCTAGACCACACGTGGAAGGCATGATCATCCCTGCACTCTATCCACTTGAAGAGCCAAATTCTCCAATCCCTTCTCTGCTAAAAGAAGAACTCGCCACCTCACCCACTTCTGTCAAGGAAGATCCGGTGATGGTTCTCTCTCACCTTTTGCCCAAGATCACTACATCCAACATGTTTCCACTCTTGCAATCACCCAAATCCTCCAAAAGACTGACTATAAAGCCTCGTGCAACATTATCTAAACCCTTCTCTCGATTGGCAGAAAACTTAGGATTCTTCCATTCTAGGAACCTAGAACATGAGGCACTATGGGAGTGATTTAAGTCTCCTTATCCTACACATCCCACTTTGACTTATAATACCAACCCTTATGTGATGATTCACCCCACATTCTCTAACAAGGATCAGGCTTCTACTTATAAATCATCAAAAGCTCAGCCTTCCACATCTGAACCCAAACCCTCACAGGAATCCACCATGTCAAAATAGTTTAAATCTCTTAGTGTTTTCCCTATATCAAACCTCACTCACCCACAAGTGAAGGTAGATTTGAACCTCATCCTACATAGTAGTGGTCCTCGTAACAAACTAAAGAATAATGCTAAACCACGTCAGTCTACTCCTCCCATAACTAAAAAGGTGGTATGACAGACTCTTCCACCTTCACCATTGCCCTCTATCTTGGGTCCACATCCTTCCACTTTAATAGGAGTGCTCCCAATTCTAACACCTCACAAAAACAAACTACCTCCATTACTCCCTCAACCCATCAAAAACATATTTCCTCCATAGAATCCAACACCTCTCATCAAGAAAGTGCCAGCCACACCACCAACTGAAAAAGTGGTATGAAAAACTCCTCCTACAACTCCTAAATAGAAGTTGTCAATCCCTACTACAACAATGAGTACAAACCCATTAGTGGGTTCCTACACTTTGTTGTTACACCAATTATTACAATCTTCTAGCATTGTTCTCCCACCCATTAAGCCATACCAACCTCTTGAATCAAAACTAGCTTAATTTGACGACACTCAAATCTGCTTATATCATCGCACACTTGGGTATGATACTGAGAGTTGCCACACCCTTAAGGTTTTCATTCACCAACACCTAGAAAAGGACACCCTTCTTATTGAATATTCTTTTGACAAACTATCGACATCATCCCATGTCTCCCAAACCTCCTCACTTGAATTGGGATATCAATGCGAGACTATGGTCCCTCTACCATCTTCTCCCCCTTTATTCGAAATCAACACTATTAATGTGGCCACTAGGTCCCAAACCCTAAAGGATAAAGGAAAAAAATTAGGTTTCTTTCCCTTGGACATATCCATTTGTCAAGCCCTCTCCACCACCAAAACCCAAGATTTCTATCTTGGGCACATCTCGACCAACATCTTATGGGGCAATTCACGACTCCATGGTGAAACAACTTCACCAAACCCCTATGAAGATGTCTTTATATGACCTAATACAAAGCTCTCCACAACATCGTCAAGCCTTAATCAAAGCTTTACAGGCAGTGGAGGTCTAACTTGAAGACCCCCAACCACTAGCTGCTTTAGTCAAATCATTACCCACCATTGCCTTTGTTACCTTCAGTGATTTTGAGATTCCAAACTACCTAGATGATCATGGTCTCACCCTCTAAAACTAAGCCTATTAGGAAAAATCTTCATAGGATGCCTCCTCAATGTCTTCTCTCCGTCTCATTTATCCAACCTATTGATTATCCACAATGGGTGTCAAATATTGCCCCTATCACAAAAGCAATAAGGGGAATTCAAATTTGTACTAACTATCATGACCTCAACCTAGCTTGCCTAAAGGATGACTTTCCTTTGCCAAGCATTGACCAACTTGTTGATCTCCTTGCATGACATCCTCTCTAACGATGACTTTCGTCAAGATCGATTAACATAATTTGAGTTACTTGACGAACGTCGTCTTGCTACTCTTAATCATCTTCATATCTACCAAGACCGCATCAAGCATGCCTATAAAAAAAATCTGAAAGAGTGAGATTTCAAAATCATAGATCTCATCCTTAAATAAAACCAACACGTGACCAATATGGAAAGAAGCAAATGAGGCAAGTTTACTCCTAATTAGCTCAGACCTCATATAATAATGCAGAAGTATGGATTAGGCACTTATCATCTATTTTCTCTCAAAGGCCAGCTAGAACCTGAGCCCCTTAATGCCTTACAGCTATGACCATTCTACTATTAACCAAGTATTCATTCACTTGATGTTTAACTTGAGCTCGTCCCTTGAGCAACCCCTATCATCCTAACTCCTATTTCTTTCAACCCTTTTTCCCTAAAAAAAATTAGTTAACCCTTTTTTAGCATTAATGCTTTGTTCTAATAAAAGGGAAACCCCTAAACCTCTATAGTCTAGTCCATGACTAAAAGTTCAGTCAACCAAAAAACAAAAGAAAAAAATTGGGATGCCTAATAAAATATTAAAAGGTCATAAACTATAAATGTAGATTGTTCCCTTAAAGGACAATTGCATTATTGTTGTAATTATTAGACTACTCCCTTAAAGGATAGCTATTCAAAGACATATAAACATACAAAGCAAAATATAGACCACTCCCTCAAAGGATGGCTATGCCCAAATTTTTCTACAAACAGCATCCTCTCAGAAGCTTCCCACACTGATCAACTTCACATGACCACAAAACAAAACAACATCCCCAAGTAGACTTTTTGCATTGATCAGTCTACCAAAAAAAAATGACTGACAAACTATTAAGTCATGGACTTGCCTATAGTTGTTCTCAGGGTCACCTATAGAAGGGGAAAAGTTATCCCTACTAAAAATGGTTACGTTATCCTGACATATCACATAATCACACCTATTACCCCAAAATACCCAAGGGATTTTGAGCTCACTTAATGTCAAGTGATTAGAGTACTTCTCTAACACAAACCAATGGTCAATGATGTAATGCATAAGTGGAGATTTTGTTTACAAAAACCCTATCTATGCTATCATTATGGTCTTTGTCAATGAAAGAGAAACGCGCCTTTCACTTTTTACACACCTTCGTCACAACCCAAACATTTTCTAACCACAATCCAAACATATTTCCTAACCACTAACATAACATCATGATTTATTTAATGCATATACCAATTTGTGTTATATAAATTATCATAGCCCATTCACACTAATATCTATGGATAACAATACACATGGGAACTATCACAATTTATGTCAAGCATATACCATCACCAATATGGAAACTTGCTGAAGCATAAATAAACTCATTTCATTTTTAGAATACACCATCACCAATATGGAACATTTCTAAGGATGAAAAACCACATAACCTATGTTACATCATACACCATCACACAATATGGAAAAGGCTATAACATCATCATACACTCATCATTTCAAGCATGTACCATTAAACATATGGGAAATGCTAAAAACACTAACATGACCAAACCAAATATCAACCTCTTTGACTCTTCTTCCCTTTTAGGGAGAACTACATTGGCCTGATGCCCTTAAAATAGGGGCTATGTAGGCAGCACTTAGTTGACATGGGGTCTTCTAAGGTTAGCTCAGCCATTTGTTCGTTCGTCTACCTGACAGACCAACCATCTAACCTTTAACCATGACTTAACCTAGTCAAACCCAATCCATAACCTACCCTCTTCTTCCCTTTTGGGGAGAACTACATTGGCCTAAGGCCCTTAAAATAGGGGCTATATAGGCATCACTTAGTTGACATGGGGTCTTCTGAGGTTAGCTCAGCCATTCATTCGTCTGTCTACCTAATGGACCAACTATCTAAACCAGCCCAAAATCATGACCAAACAACCAGCCCTGACACTGTAAAAGTCACCTTAGACTTCTCATGAAGCACATTAGAGATCACATACATCTCCATAACCACAACAAACAACACTTGAGATCACTTAAATCTCATCTCAACTTGACAAATGACCTTGCAGATCACGACTATCTCCTCAGACCACGACCACTTTCGAGACAACTTTGCCTTGGTTGTTTTAATTGCATATGCTACCTCATGAATAGTTGGCAAATTGTACACGCCCCTCACACCTATTATCAGATCGCAACCAAGTTGATCCCCAATATCTGTGACATTTTCATGTTTTCTAGGAGCACTTCCTAGCCTGAGATACTTGGAACATGATGCCCATTGGAGCTACAGCTTTGATCGATTAACCCAATCAGCTACCACTAATAAGTTGAGGACCGGTTACTTTGATTTTAGTCCACTTTGACCATTGGAGCTACATCTTTGATCATTTAACCCAATCAGCTACCACTAATAAGTTGGGGACTAGTTAATTCAATTTTAGTGCTCCTCGAGCTTGCTTGTGACAATTTGACTTGCCTATCATGTGAAGTGGCATATGCACAATCTCAACTATTGCAATGTTCACACTCCAACCTCACTCTACCCATCCACTGCCTATCAAATCAGCACCTGATTTCAGCTTACCTTCTCTTGATTCTCACTTTGAGGGGGAATACATTATCCCATACCTAGGGAAACCTACACCTATTTTTGTCTTGCAGTTCGTCAAGACAAACCAAAAGACAAAAAGGGGCAAATGTAGACACCAATATTATGTCAACCCCCCCTTGGTCCCCTTCTAAACACTTACACACTTTATTAATTTAAAATAAACTACTTATTTTAAATTAATGACCTCACCTTGGACACCTCACCCTAAGACCTTTTTTTAACCTATGAGTCACCCTGAGACTAAGTCCTCCAAATCTTAACTACTCATGACCTATTCTCACTCCCTATTAACTCCCTAATCAACTCTCATACCTCATAAACCTATGTTTTGACCATTCTCCAATGGTAAAGGCACTTGGTGGGTGGAGAAATGAATGAAGAGCTTAAAATAGCTCTTTTACCTATTCTCCCTCCATTGATGTCGATCAACCCTCAGTCGACGTCGTCATCCCTTTGCCGATGCCAGCAGGATCGCCGATGTTGGTTACATAAGCCTAGCTCTAACATTGAGCTGCCCCACACCTCTTTGTAGATTAATGCGCATATTTTGAGACCAAGCATTAAAATTTGACTATTGCTCTCCTTGCTATTGAAGCTCTGCACAAGTCACTCCTGAGATTGGATTGAAACATTGTACGAGGACCTTGACATTAGCCACAACAAGAATAAGCATTATGACACCTCTGGTTCTTCACCGAATAGAGCTAAGTATTCTGCTTCTTAATTCAGTATTTTAAAAATACATTGGTAATTAGTTTCCATTTGGTATTTCTAAGAACTATTGATAAACCCAACTTCTTCTGTGGAGAGGCTGGAAAGCCTTCCTCTTATTCTTACCCTCTTCTCACACCTACCCTCTACTTTTACCCTTCCTCAGACCCTATTCACTTTCCCACAACCCTGCACAAACCTTTAAATTTCCATAGACTCTTTTGTCGACCATAGACATATTCCAAAACCAATCCAAGGCCCACTACCCCTACCGACATCGATAACAAAACCGATGTCAGCATCATTGTCCAACTAACATCGGCAAGCCTATCGATGTCAGCAACTATGACAGACTGACTACAGAGAATAGGTACACATTATCTATTTTTCTCTTTCTTAGTCTTTCATCATTTCTTTTTATATAACACTCTTTTCATTAAATAGTGGACTGTCATCCCTTATGAAGCTTTTATGCTTCCAGGACCAAGCACCTAGCTTGGCAGTCCACCATATCCTCCTCTAACATTCTCCTTGTTTGAGTTTCTTTCATATTGCAGGTGTCTCCTCCACAGCCAAAGAGGAGCTCCCACAATGCTTGGATATGGTGCACACTTAATCCAAGTATCAATCAAACCCCTAAACTTTAACTTTAGTTTCTTCCTTCTTCTGAATGCAATAGTAGAAAATCATAGAGAAACAATGAGGATAGAGTGTGGTGCAATGTGATGTCAATGGATTATCATGTACTTTTGGGAAGGCCTTGGGAGTATGATATAATAGCTATGCATGATGTAATAATGAGCATCTATCACTTGGAGAAAGATGGCATAAATTTTTCATTGATTTTATTGGAGGATAGACAAGAGGGAGAATAAAATAGTGTTTGTGCATGAGTATTGATAGTGTGAAGGAGCTCTTAGAATAAGTGGAAATGGAGAAGGTATGTTTTTCACTCATAAAAAATATGAGGTTATAGGAGTATGCATACATCAATAAATAAATGTGATAATTGTAGAGTAAAAAATTTTACTCTGCGTTGCACTTGAATTTTCTGATGAGCACTACAGTTTTGGTTCCAGCAATACCTTGGTCGTAGCAGCAGAATTGGAGCAGGGCACGGGTTCATTCTCTGTCAAGTGTCGAGATGCAGTGGAAGTTGCCAAGTGACATCATTCAAGCATAGGCCTTTCTTTCTCTTCTAATTCTTTGTTTTAATTTTATGTTAAGTGTTGAATTCACGTGGAGGCCGCAGCGTGTCATCTTTTGAAGCATGAATCCAACCAATTGGCATCCTCTGAGGCCCTTTTGTAACTTTCTAGAGAACCATGAATCATGCCACGTATCTAGTAGTTGTTAAGTAGAATTCACCACATGTTAGTGTCTAAATTTCATAGAAGCACCCATGTTTCATTCTATCCTTTGGCAAAGACTTTCAACGGACCAAGCAGCATAAAAAGCAGAAAGTACCAGGTGGCAACTGCAAAGACCCTGAACTACCCTTTTGAAGAAGCAACGGAGGTCACCACGTGTCGACTACCAAGATAATTTGTTTCAATGCCTGGGTCTAGCACTCTCCTTCAATTCATAAAGGCATCATTTCATTTTTTACTTAAATGCTGAAGTGCAGCGGAGGCTGCCAAGTGTCCCTCTTCGAGTCTCTCTCTACTCCACCCCTAGCAAAAGTGGAAGGCACCATGCACCCCAAAACGAAGAAGCAGAAGATGCCACGTATCTTCCCAGAAGTAGTAGAGGCTACCATGTGCCAATTTTTGAGAGACCATCTTAGTTTCATTGCTGAATAAAGGTTGTGGTGGGCCCCATGTGTTACTTCAAAGTCTGTGGAAGCTGCCAGGTGTCGCCATCTGTAAAATTATGATATGAGCCCCAAATAAAACTCCAACATAGCCAAAAAAGGGAGGGAGCCACGTGTCTTTGATGGATCTGGAAGAAAGTGCCAAGTGTCTTTTTTGATGCCTAGAGGATTTTCAAAAAATTGACAAAGTGTCTTCTCCTATTTTCAAACATAAGGGAGTGTTCGGTGTATCTATTGCCGCAAAGCGAAATGGAGGGAAAATCAGCCAGAGTTAATTTGGGTAGATGGAATAGTTTATCTGGTAGATTTTTGGAGCCCCTTCATAGCATTAAAGGTGCCATCTACTTTGTCCCCTATGAGTGAAGGATAGAGTGGAATTGCATGGGAAAGAAAGTGATGCAAGGAGACACCCGAAGCTATATAAGAAGATTTTGTAAGGAAAAGAGGGGGGAATTTTTCATAGTTTAGACTGCTTGTAATTTTGACTAGTAATATCATTTGCTCTTGTCTTAATTTTCTTAAGTTATAAAGTTGATGTA
The DNA here is from genome assembly GCA_037957365.1 of Torreya grandis. Classification (NCBI taxonomy): domain Eukaryota; kingdom Viridiplantae; phylum Streptophyta; class Pinopsida; order Cupressales; family Taxaceae; genus Torreya; species Torreya grandis. The sequence goes on from JARHVA010000177.1 coordinate 1,076,513, forward strand.
ATCGTGCATGTTTCCTATGCCCTTTATCTGGCTAAATGAATTAAGGAAATTTAAGCTCCATGTCTTGGTTGGTGTTATTTGTGTCGTCTGCAAATTAGTCTATTATGTAGATTTTCTAGTGTTGTGATTGGAAATGTTATTTGCTTTTGTCTCATTTTTTGAAGGTTGAAGTTCTACATAACTGTGCGTGACTCCTGTTCCTCTTATGTGAGTAAAGGATTCTATTAAGAAGATTGAACACTATGCCCTTGTTGACAATTCCTGTATCTCAGCAAAAGACTCCCCTATTTTGATCCTCTGTTTCTATTATTCCAATCTTTTAAGTTGATCATGCACTTGTCTACTCTTAAATGTAATAGAATGATATAGTAGTCTCACTATGCTCAGGTTAGAATTAGGATTACACTCAGGCACATTGCCATAGTTAGGTTTCAATTCCTGCATTTTGCATTTCTGTTTAGTCTCCTATCCCTTTTCCCCAACACCTATAAAATAAAAGAGACCAGCTTCTTTAAAACTTGGAGGTAGTTTCAAGCCACATTGTCCCACAGCTTGAAACTTCCCATTGTTGATTGGCTAAGACCTAGTGTAATTTTACACCATCAATAGTTTCTGCCACGCCCAGAATCTTGAAGTTTCTTTCAAGACCGCATGAACCAAAGAGCTACGAGGAGTCAGAGCTGTGGAATAGTCACTAGATCACAATCTACTACAAATCCAGATATCCTTTTACCACTTTTGGTAGTTAGTCTAAGAAGAAGAGCTAACTAGTTTATACCAGTACCAAACATGGGGGCCAACATCCCTCCAAGAAATTATGCAAGCTGGAACACTGGTAGCCCCTTAATCCTCCCAACACCACCAGCTATTTGGGACCCTATTCCAAGAAATGATCTAAAGGCTCTGCCCAAATTTAGCGGGCAAGACTTAAAAACACCTGTGAAACATCTTCAGGATGTATCAAATGTCTACGCCATACATGGTGTCACAGAGCAAAATATGGCCCTAAGGTTGTTAGCAGCCTCATTTAAAAGGAAAGCCTTAAAATGGTATTAGTCTTTGACCCCAAATACCATTTCCACATGGGACCAGCTTGGAGATCTGTTCTTTGAAATATTTGTAGAGAAGGGTGATAAATCTTCCTTATTGCAGTAGTTGATCACCATTTAGAGGGGACCGCAAGAGGACATGACTAACTTCAACACCAAATTCTAGAAAACTTGGGACAAAATCCCTGTTATAGCTAAACCACCACTTGGTATGGCCATAGTATTCTATCTCAAAGCTTTAAACTTAGATATATATGTTATGATTTAGTCACTGGGGGGACATACTTTGCCAGCGGCTTATGCCCTCGTGGTCAGAGCTGAGAATCATTTGATTGATGTTGGAAAGTTACCTCTAAGGCCCCCCATGCCTGTATTCCCAAAAATTACCTTGCCCTTACCCCAAGAGGTTCCTAAGGCTGTAAACCCACCTATGTCCATGTATGCTTACCCTCCATCATCTGTGAAGCAACCGGCCCTTGCTCAGAGATCTGAAATAGATGATATCAAGAGTATGCTAAGAACATTCTCCAATGAGCTGATTAATATGAAAAGGTAGTAGAATACTTTCCCTAAGCCCCCTTATCAAGGCTATCAAGGGAATAGGTTTTCATTCCAACCAAACTAGTATCAAGGCCCTCCAAGGCAAACCTACAATCAACCAGCAAATCAATTAGTTGTTGTTCCCACACCCTCACAAACTATTCCTCCCAACTCAAATAGGGAGATGGTTCCAGGCCAAAACAATTATGTGGATGATACTAATGTTCGGTGTTTCCCTTGAAATGATGCTCACACACCTAGAGATTATCCTAGAGGAAATCTACAACAAAGGGTAGCTGAGCAGAGAAGAACAGATGGCCAGTTTGTTAGTACCAGTAACAATCAAGCCTACCAGTCTCCTGACATGCAAAATTCAGTGCTAATGGCTTAGATGCAAGGAATGTCCTTGCAACAAGAGGAGGAAATAGCCCTAGAACATGATTTATTCTCATGGTTTGAGGATGAGGAAGCATTTTTATTGAATGAAGCATCCACCACCCAAAGGCCAGTAGTATAATCCGATTATTACACTAGATCAAAGAGAAGGATGGTGGAGCAACCCGAGATTTCAAGTGGTCAGGACAAGAATAATCCTCCATCTTAGGGGCAAAGGAGTTCTACTATTATACAAGAAGTGCCAAAGCTAGTACAAGATCAAGGGATCCTTATCCATACTCAAGAAAGAATGAGGTATCCCTATTACCAAAAAACTCAGTCTCTGGGACCAATCAATATTGTGGACCAATTAAAGAAAACTCTGGCACAAGTGTCGATATGGGATATTCTAGCAATTCCTAAATAAAAGACATTACTGCAAGAAGCTCTGCAAGGGCAAGCAATGCCAAAGGATGTTGTTACCAAGGAAGGACCTACTGGAAAGGAAAAGCTTAAAGATATGATTCCTCTAAAGACAAGAGCCTTCGTGAACGATGAAACACAAGTAAGTAAATCCAAGCTAGAGCCTTTATATTTGACTCTAATCATTGGAAAGAAACTTTTTCATAATGCACTGATAGATTTAGGGGCTAGTACCACTGTGATGCCCAAGAAAATAGTTGATGCCTTAAAAATAAATTATGAACCCCTTGCAAAAGGACTTATGCAACTAGATGGCAAAATGGTGCAAATCATAGGGAGGATTAAACAACTCCCCTTGCAGTTATACACATGTCCCAATGTAATTGTCAACCAGGATATAATTGTCATAGATATCCCTCTTGTCTTTGGTTTATGTTTATCTAGAGACTTTAAGCAAAAGTAGGAGGATACATGTCTCTTGACTGGTCTCACCTCATCCTAAGAACCAGATATGGTTTGAAGATGAAAATTCTATCTGAACCACTATCCAAAGACCACATCACCAATGAGCTAACAACAAGATTAGAAGTAGACCATGCCATGTTGAATAAAGAATAAATAAATTTTGTTGAAGAACTAGGTGACTGGACCGAGAATGATCAAGAAGAAGAAAATAGCCAGTTGTGGGCTATGATGCATAGTGATCCGTATGAGAACTATGACTGTACTGGTTTGGGAATGTATGTCATTTTTGATGAGGATTAGGTGATTCCAAATGTTATAAGGAAGGAGGCACTTACTACTCAAGATTCAGAGGTCTGGACTTTGAATTTTGATGGAGCTAGAAGTAGAGATGGTGCTAGAGCAGGAATTTGTCTTACTGCTCCAAATAGTGATAAGATTTTAAGAGCTATCCAATTTCAATTTGCTTGCATTAATAATGATGTAGAATATTAATCTCTAGTACATGGGCTCTTGTTAGCCAAGAGGAAAGGAATAAAGAACCTAAAATTAAAAGGAGATTCAGAACTAGTAGTGAAGCAAATATGAGGAAGGCAGAAGCCAAGAATGTGAGAATGAGGTCCTACAGGCATAAGATTTGGGATTTGATAGAAGATTTTGAAGCTTTTAATATTGAGATAATCCCTAGAAGCCAAAACTCTGAGGCTGAAAGGATGGCTCAGATTGGCTCATAGTTTAACCCAGCTACTGGCCTATTGGTTAACAATGAGTCAGTAAAAGTTATAGTGATGCCAACCATCCCAGATAATGATGAGAATTGGCAAGTGTTTGAGAATGATGCTCAAGTAGTCTCTTTCTTAAAACAATCAGATGAGTTTGTGGATCAGTTGCAAGCTAAATTTGAAGAGGCATATGATGATCAGATTATTCAATTGAGGACTAATAAGCTCCCTAAGGGATTGATCACTTTAGAAAATTTATTTGACCCAGAGGATGTAAGCTTGGAAAAGAAAAGGTTCCAGGTAGATAAAGCAAACTATTCTGAGGTAGAGGTGAGTGATGGGAAGAGACTAAAGGTCAAAAATTCTACAACTCAAGAGGAGAAGGAAAAATTAATTGAGTTGTGCCAAAGGTATGACAGAGTCATAGCTTGGAGCTATGAAGACCTTCATGGATACAACAGAGACATTATCCAGCACACCATATAATTAACTGAAGGATCCAAACCCATCAAATAGAAATAAAGACTAGTAAATCCAAGGATAGAGCCTCTAATGGTAGATGAGTTGTAGAAACTTCTAGACTCCAAAATAATATTTCCAATCAAACACTCAACCTGGGTATCCAATCTAGTCCCAGTTAGGAAAAAGAATGGGGATGTAAGGTTGTGTGTAGATTTCATAGATCTAAATAGAGAATCTTTGAAAGACCACTATCCCTTGCCCTCCATGGAACAAATTTTGCAAACTGTGGCTGGATTAGAGAGGTTTTCTTTGATGGTTTCTCTGGGTATAATCAGATTTGGCTAGCTGAGGAAGACCAATATAAAATTGCTTTCACTACCAAATGGGGGACATTTGCCTACGTGAAGATGCCATTTGGCTTATCCAATGCAAGAGCCACTTTTCAATGGGCTATGGATACAGCCTTTGGTGAATTTATAAATAAGGTCATCCTGGTCTACCTGGATGACCTTACTATCTTTTCAAAAAATGCTGACGGTTATTTTGATCATCTAGAGTCTATTTTCAAGAAATGTCAAGATTTTGGGATATCTTTGAATCCCAAGAAGTGTATTTTTGCTATACCTCAAGGAAAACTGTTGGGACACATAGTGTCTAACTAAGGGGTTTCTATAGATCCTGAGAGGATCACAACTATAATGGGCTTACCTCTCCCAGCAAATAAAAAGGCAGTCTAGTCCTTTTTAGGGAAGATTAATTTTGTCAGTAAATTCATATATGATTTTGCAGGCTTAGTTAGGCCAATGACACTCTTGCTTAAAAAGGATCTGGTCTTCAAGTGGACTACAGAAGGGAGGCAAGATTTTGAGGGGGTCAAGGAGGCTATTTCAATAGCCCCAGTGCTCAAGAACCCAGATTTTTCCATGCCCTTTGTAATGTATGTCTATGGAGGGGAGTCAAGTATTGTTGTTGTCCTGACTCAAAAGAATGATAGGCTAGAGGGGGAACACCCAATAGCCTTTTTCTCAAGAACTCTCAGAGATTATGAGACCATGTACAATTTTGTGGAAAGGCAAGCCTATGCCATGGTGAAATCCCTTAGGAAATTCAGGCACTTGATATCAGGGAGCAAAATTTTGATACTTGTGGCTCACCCAAGTGTCAAAGAATACATCATGGAGGGAGAGATTACTGAGAAAAGATCCAATTAGATCACTAAGATCCTTGAATATGATGTAGAGGTCAGACCCACCAAGCTAGTTAGGGGCAGGGGTCTATGCCAATATATCACCCAAGAGCTAGAAAAGATGTTACCTGAGGAAACAGATTCAGAAGAAGAGTCAAAGACAGTGCTGAAGTTACAAGAGGTTGATCTAGAGTCCTAGGTCACTAGCAGGATTCAATTCATGAAAAATGGAATTTATCTGAGAGAACTCCCTCAAAATAAGAGAAGGTATTATAGGATATAGGGATTTCATTTTGTTTTAATCAAACAAGTCCTTTTTAGAAGGAATTCAGATGGGAAATTATTAAGATGTGTGGAACAGGCTAAAGCCAAGAGAATACTGCATGAAATGCATCATGGAACATCAGGGGGGCATTTTTTTGCAAAGACCATAGCCATAAATATAATTGAGGTAGGATATTTCTAGCCTACTTTAATTACAGATTGTTATCAGCTAGTTAGAAAATGTCAATCCTACAAGTATTATGTGGGGATGAGGAAGAATGCAGCCATGCCCCTCAGTGCTATAATTGTGGATGAACCTTTTGCTCAATGGGGTCTTGACTTCATTGGGATGATAAATCTAATATCCAGCATGGTTCACAAATGGATATTGACTGCCATGGACTATTTCACTAGATAGACCAAGGCGGTCCCACTTAAAGAAACAACAGAAAATGTGATTCTAGATTTTGTATGGGATATTACTACTCGCTTTGGGGCTCCTCGCACCATCATATCAGATAATGCTAAAGCATTCTTGGGGTCTAAAGTATCTAACTTTTCCTTGAAACATGGAATATATCTGAAAACTTCATCTAACTATTACCCTCAAGGTAATGGTCTGGCAAAGTCAACCAACTAGAACCTGATAAGACTCATCAAAAGGATAGGGGCTGACCATCATAAAAGAGTGGCATAAAGTACTTAATCTAGCACTATGGGCTGATAGAATCACGCCCAAACAGGTAATCAAAATGTCTCCATATGAACTGGTATATGGAAAGTCTACCGTGATTCCCCTAAGCTTGGAGATCCCTGCTCTTCAGTTGATCAAACAAATTGAGATTGAAGAAAATGGCCCCATGTAGGTTAGACTCGCAGAACTTCTAGAAGTTTAAGAAAAGAGGGACATAGCCCATGATTCATTGATCAAGCACCAGGGGATGGTTAAGAATTGTTTCGATAAAAGGACTTCAAATCCTAATTTTGAAGAGGGCTCGATTGTTTTGAAGTGGGATGCAAGGGCAACCAAGCTGGGTCAGCGTACCAAATTTGAAGCACTGTGGACTGGTCCACATAAAATTCATGCATGTAAGGAGAAGAATTCTTTTGAGCTAGAGTCGATGGAAGGAGAACCTGAAGAGATCCCTATAAATGGAATCTATTTGAAACATTTCTATTGACTTGGGTCTCTCATGTATTATAGTTAGATAGTTTCCCTTCTTCGCATTATTTTTCCATTGTTTTCTTGCTTTGTTTTTGAATAAGTGTTTTAAAAATTTGTCGACGGCTCTTTTAAAGTTGTAATTTTCACAAATTTTGATCTAGCAGAAGGTGGAGTTTCTTTTTTAGTAGGCTCCAAAGTCTTGAGGTTCACCAGTAACTGTAGAGTAAAAAATTTTACTCTACGTTGCACTTGAATTTTCTGACAAGCATTACAGTTTTGGTTCTAGCAATACCTTGGTTGTAGCAATAGAATTGGAGCAGGGCACGAGTTCATTCTCCATCAAGTGTTGAGATGTAGTAGAAGCTACCAAGTGGCATTGTTTGAGTACAGGCCTTTCTTTCTCTTCTGATTCTTTGTTTCAATTTTATATTAAGTGTTGAATTCACGTGGAAGCCGTCACGTGTCATCTTCTGAAGTATAAAGCCAACCAACTGGCATCCTCTGAGGCCCTTTTGTAACTTTCCAGAGAACCACGAAACATGCCATGTATCCAATAGCCATTAAGTGAAATGCACCACATGTCAGCATCTGAATTTCATAGAAGCACCTATATTTCATTCCACCCTTTGACAAAGACTTTCAACAGACCAAGCAGCATAGAAAGCAGAAATCACCAGGTGGCAGCTGTGAAGACCCTAAACTACCCTTTTGAAGAAGCAGTGGAGGTCACCACGTGTCGACTACCGAGAGACTTTGTTTTAATGCTTGGGTTTAACACTCTCCTTTAACGTATAAAGGCGTCATTTCATTTTGCTTAAATGCTGAAGTGTAGCGGAGGCTACCAAGTGTCCCTCTCTGAGTCTCTCTCTACTCCACCCCTAGCAAAAGTGGAAGGTGCCATGCACCCCTAGATGAAGAAGCAAAAGATGCCACGTATCTTCCCAAAAGCAGCAGAGGCTGCCATGTGCTAATTTCTAAGAGACCATCTGAGTTTCATTGCTGAATAAAGGTTGTGGTGGGCTCCATGTGTTACTTTAAAGTCTATAGAAGCTGCCAGGTGTCGCCATTCATAAAAGTCTGATATGAGCCCTGAACAAAACTCCAGCATAGCCAAAGAAGGGAGGGAGCCACATGTCTTTGATGGATCTGGCAGAAAGTGCTAAGTGTCATTTTCTGATGCCTAGAGGATTTTCAAAAAATGAGAAAGTGTCTTCTCCCATTTTCAAGCATAAGGGAGTGTTCCATGTATTTGTTGCTGCAAAGTGAAATCGAGGGAAAATTAGCTGGAGTTAATTCAGGTAGATGGAACAGTTCATCTGGTAGATTTTTGGAGCCCCCCCACAACATTGAAGGCACTGTCTAATATGTCCCCTGTGAGTGAAGGATGGAGTGGAATTGCATGGGAAAGAAAGTGATGCAAGGAGACACACGAAGCTATATAAGAAGATTTTGTAAGGAAAAGAGGGGGGAATTTCTCATAGTTTAGACTGCTTGTAATTTTGACCAGTAATATCATTTGCTCTTGTCTTAATTTTCTTAAGTTGTAAAGTTGATGTAATCATGCATGTTTCCTATGCCCTTTATGTGGCTAAATGAATTAAGGAAATTTAAGCTCCATGCCTTGGTTGGTGTTATTTGTGTTGTCTACAAATTAGTCTATTTTGTAGATTTTCTAGTGTTGTGATTGGAAATGTTATTTGCTTTTGTCTCATTTTCTAGAGTCTAAAGTTCTACATAACTATGCGTGACTCCTGCACCTCTTATGTGAGTAAAGGATTCTATTAAGAAGATTGAACACTATGCCCTTGTTGACAATTCCTGTATCTCAGCAAAAGACTCCCCTGTTTTGAGCCTCTATTTTTGTTATTCCAATCTTTTACATTGATCATGCACTTGTCTGCTCTTAAATGTAATAGAATCATATAGTAGTCTCACTATGCTCGGGTTAGGATTAGGATTACACTCAGGTGCATCACCATAGTTAGGTTTCAATTCCTGCATTTTGCATTTCTATTTAGTTTCCTATCTCTTTTCCCCAACACCTATAAAATAGAAGAGACCAGCTTCTTTAAAACCTGGAGGTAGTTTCAAGCTGCATTGTCCCACAGCTTGAAACTTCCCATTGTTGATTGGCTAAGACCTAGCACAATTTTACACCATCAACAATAACTTCTATGCATAGTGAAGGAGTTTTTAGATGATTTCATCAACATTGTCTCAAGTGATCTATGAAAGGATTTCTAGCAATAAGGAGTATCATTCATCATATGGACTTGATATTTAGAGGGAGTTTTCCAAAAAAGGTCATATATTAGATTATGCATAGGGAAAATTAAGAAGTACAAATGCAAATGTGTGATTTATTAAATAAAATATTGATATGGTAAATATTAAGCCCATGTGCAATACATAGAGTATTAGCACTTAAAAAGGGATGAGATGGAGCATGTGCATAATTTGAGGGCCATCACGAAGATCAAGATAAATTATATTTTTCCTTTTCCATGCATGGATGACTTGATATGTTTCTTGAATGGTACAAATTATTTCTCCAAAATCAATCCAAAGAGTGTATATCATCAAATCAAGATAAGGGAATGAGATGAATCAAAGATAGCCTTTAAGATGTAATAAGACTATATGAGAGGTTAGGGATGCCTTTTGGTTTGAACTAATTTATTGAAGATAATTAATGAAGTGTTGAATCCATTTATAGTAAAATATGTCATTGTATATTTAGATCATATTTTGATGTTTAACAAGATGAAATAAGAACACATGGAACATCTAGAATGTGTTACATATGTTACACAAAAAGAAGTTGATGATAAATGTAAAGAAGTTTAGATTTGTGAATATGGAGTTAATATATTTTGGTTTATGATTTCCTAATAAGGTCTCAATATGTACCCATATAAATTATGTGTGATAGTGAAGTATCCATCACTGATGAGCACATTTAGGGCATAAATTTACATCATCTCGTAAGCTTTAATAGAAATTTCATCAAACACTTAGCATAGTTTGTGCATAAATCATATAAATGTTTAACATAGTTTCACAAGGCATTTAAATTAATAAATTAAGTTGAACATAGTTTCATATAGTTAAATAAGAAGGTGATTTATCATCCTATTTTGATGTTTCCATATTTTAATAAGGTGTTCTAAGTGGACTACAATGCAAGTGGTATAACCATTGGAGCAGTGTTAATCCAAGAGGAAGTACCCATCACATTATTTGGTGATAATTTGAATTATGTGAATAATAAATACTTGGTCAGTGACCAATATTTTTATGCTATTTTGTAGGCACTAAAAAAGTGGATGTAGGTGTTTGTGTTGTACATAGACTATCAGAAGTTATGTTTCATCAATATTTAAGAGAATCTAAATCCATGACACATGAAGTGGGTATATTTCATATAGATATCTACATTTGTGTTAAATCATATAATCAAAAGATCAAAAAATGTTGATAACATGCTAAGTTGGAGAGTGCTAGTGTTGAATGAGATGTGAGTGAAAGTTAAGGATTTATAGAGCATGAAGTAACTATATGCCAAAGATGAGGATTTTTTTATGGTTGGAGAGCATGTGCAAATCCCAAAATTATAGATAGGACATTATGGCTAGATTACCACAAGTATGAAGGAATTTTGTTTGTGAGAGCATGGTTGTTTATACTCATTAGGTCAATGTAACATAACTTGATCAAGGAAAAGCATAGTGGAGGCCTAGTAGGAAATTTTGGTTGTGATAATATATCAGTATAGATGCTTTAAGGATAATACTATCTAATAATGGGGTTAAATGTTTATTAATGTGTGCAAAGATGCATAGTTTTTCAATTTTAAAAGGGAAAGAGTCGGAACATAGGGTTGTATCTACCACTATCGATTCCAAAAATATATGGGATGACATTATCGTGGATTTTGGCATAGATGATAAATGATTTCATATTTTTTGTGGTGGAAATATTATTGAAAATGGTGTATTTTATTGTATTCATGAAAATAAGTGATGTGACAAATGTAACCAACTTGTTCTTCAAAGAGGTGGTGAGGTTACATGGTTTTCCATGTAGCATAATATCTGGCAAAAAAAAAATTATAGGACATTTTGGCATACATTATTGAATAATTCTATAATTTTATTGAATTTAATTTCAACATATCATCTAAAGACCTATGAAAAAAGTGAGGTGGTGAATTAAAGCCTTGGGATTTGCTCAGATGCTTAGTTGGAGATAATCCTAAGTAATGAGACATGGTGTTGGTAGAATAAAGGTTTATGTATAATAATTTTATGAATAGTAGTATTGGGATAACACCTTTGAAATTGGTAAATGGAAGTAGTCTAAGAATATTTTTGAGTTAAGGGATATCGATGAGGCACATGTAAGAAGCACAAAATTTGAATATTACATGGACTACATGTGAGAGTTACACCAAGAGGTGTGAGTAAGGTTGGAGTAAACAAATCTATGATATAAAGATATTTTATATTAGAGTCATGAGAATAATTATTTTTATGTAGGATACCTAGTGTCGGTGTATTTACATAAGGATATATTTCCAAAGGGCACATATAACAATATAAAAATGAAGAATATAGGACCATGTAAATTATTACATAATTTTTTATTAGATTTTTATGAGATAAAGTTTCCATAATTAATGTACATATCTCCCATATTCAATGTGTCTAATTTATATGAGGTACATGAGGGACAATATGTTAAATAGGTAGAGGAAACAAAAGTGCAAGTATCTAAATAGAAGGCATAGATATTGTAGAAGGAAAAGGAAGAGATATAATCCATATTAGACTCAAGGGTGACCAAAAAGATGTGTGAAAAGGAATAAAATAAATGTTTTTTTAAGTGTAATAATTTATTAGTTGAATATTCGACATAGTTGGATCTTGCAAATATTGGTCATTATGTCTATACTTTCAAAGATTTCAACTTGTGAGCAGGAGCTTACAATTTCAATTAACTGGGATGTCTAATGTAGGAGAATCCTAGAATAAAAAATATAAAACTTCTAAGGATGGATAATTATATTTTTACAAAGGATAATAGAGGTCCCAATGCATAATTGTTTAGTAAAAGGATCAGCATGTGAAAGTGAAGGTAAATCCTAGTTGTGTAGTTAGACTTTTGATTATACAATTTTTGGAGTTAAAGACAAAAATTTGCATGGTTTTTAATTTTTCATGACACATAATCATAAAGTCAAAGGTATATAAAAAATTTAGAAAGCATTTATCTTAAACTCAAATGTCTAACTTGGGAATATGAGGTAGTACTGCATGATGATACTACATAAATTACCATTGCAAATGAGGAGAGGATGGTGCAAAGACTTCAAGTGCACATGAATTTAACATAAAACAAGTGGTGTAAATGTTAATTAAATATATATCCATGAATTATTTTGATTGGTTTTCATATACCCTATAATGGTCATGTGAGGAATAAGTTAGGTATATGATGGTTGTTGGGAAAGGTAAATTTTGGCAAAACTGCCCTGACATGTAGTTAGGATTTAGTAATAGAAATTATCTTATGGGTTATTAATAAGAATATATAAAATATTTAGTGTATATATAACATATATACTATACACATTCTTAAATTATAAATCCAACTATGCATAGGGGTTAGAAGGAAAGTGCTAAGAAGCTCACTGACTATAAAGGAGGTATGGTATGCCCCACATGGAGAGCTTTTCAAACTCTTAGGGAGACTTTGTCAAATTTGTAGAGGAAGTGATAAAAGTGATTTAGATAGGATTAAAGTCTTATATCCTTGATTTAATTCAAGTAAATATAAAATACTCTATTTTTTATTAAATTTGGCATCCTGTATCTTGTAACCCATCAAATCATGTAACTTATGCCCTGAGATAAACTTATGTAATATTTATTTTTAAAAGTAATGTAGAAACATATTTATGTATTTGTTTCAATATTGAGTATATGAGGTGAGAAATTAAGTTTGTAATGTGGTGTAATATATGCCTTCATTAGAACCCCTAACCATGACTGCATTACTTATTCTATCATGCCTACTTTCTCCATTGAGACCATTCGGAAGGAAGTCCTTACATATATCTTAAATAGAGTAGAAGATACCATGGTTAATGTGAGATTTTAGTAATATCAATAGGTTTATGATGTTTTTTATGGTTTTTGTACATAAGTTGTGAGTTATTTTTTATCAAATATGTGATTACATCCTATAATTTGCTTCACATTTGTCACATGCTTTTATTTAATATTACTATCTTTAACATACATGTTGCTCATTTTTTAATTTTTTGTATAATTTTATTTACTTATCTAAAATTTAAAATTGTATTATAATTTTTACAATCATATCTTTTCATTTGACCATTATTTTTGTTTCTATACGAGATTTCGCTTTCACATTCAGAAAGGAAAATGAGAAACTAAGAAGAATGGATGAGGGTTTGTACGTACCCGGATGTGGACTTGCACACCAAATTTAGATGATAGCAGGAACTCCTCTTTGGTTATGGAGGATGACACCTGAAAGAGAAAGAGGCTAAAACACAAAAATTGTTAGATGACTAAAAAGTGGATTGCCAAGCGGAAGCTTGATCCTAGAAGTGCAAGGACTTCTTGGAGGATGACAGTCCACTGATAAAAAATAGAATATTGACAAAAAAAAATGATAAAGACTGAATGAAAGAAATAAATAGCAAATGCATACCTGTTATACAAAAATCTACTTTGCACAGTCATTGACGTCGGTGGTTCTGTCGGCGTCGGTCAAGGAAGGTCACCGACGTCAGTTAGGATGCCGACGTCGGTAGGGGTAATGGTCGAGGTCGGTCAGGGTAATGGCCAGGGACGAGTTTTAGGTCTGGTTTTTAATACTTAGAATTGTCTAAAATTTTGTTTGAGGGTCAGAGAGCCTATTTAGAGGTTAGAGGGACTGTCTGGAAGTCTGTGCAGGGCTGATTGGATTGAGAGTATGGTCTAGAAAGGGACTAGCTGAGTAACAGAGGCAAAAAGGGGGAGATAGGGATAAGAGAAGGCCTTTCAGCCTCTCCGAGAAGGACAAGGAAGGTTGTGGGCAAAATGGTTGGGAATGGATAGTGGATAGAATGCTAGAGTATTTAGAAATGACACTGAAATGAAAAACAAAGGAAGGCTTACCTCCTGCTTGCTGAAGGAGACTTGTTGCTGAAGGAGACCTGTTGTTGATGCTGTTGATAGACCTACAAATGCTTTTATCTCACAATCTAGAGCTGTTCCTATAGAGTACCTGTAGCTGGTGAATTTTGTTGTGCGAGAGGGAGAGAGAGAGACAGAATGCCAAGTGCCAAAAGAGTTCATGTTCACAGGGGGGAGAACAGTTGCAAAAATGCAGTTTTAAGGATAACTGATGCCGGTAGAACCATCGATGTTGGCCGATTACTGACCAACGTCGGTGGAAGGAGAATGGGGACAGAGGCTAAAATTAGCCTATGTCTGTTCTTACACACTGCCAGGGTCAAATGGTCGTTAAAAAATGGTCATGAGGGGCTTAAATGGATGTGAGAGCAAGGGTTAAGAGGGGATTTGGGTCATTAAGGCATGGCATGAGGTGAGGGGATCCAAGGGAAGGAATCTGAGGTGGCATGGGTGAGGTGGCAAGGGGGCCACCAAATTAAAATATTTGATTTATTTTGATTTAAGATTGAGGGGGCTTAGGACAAGTGTTAGGAAATGGACCAAGGGGACCAAGGAGGGAGGATGACCAAAGGGGTAGACATGATTTTGGTGTCTACATTTGCCCCTTTTTATCTCGTTGATTGTTCTTGACGAACTACAAGACAAAAATAGGAGTTGGTTGCCCCAGGTATGGGATGAGGTGTTCCCCCCTCAAAGCGGGAGTCGAGGGAAGGGAACCTGAGATTGAGTGTCGATTTGACAGAGAGATGGATAGAGAGGGTGAGGATTGAGTGTGAATGCTGCAAAGGGTGAGATTGCACGTGTACCACACCACACAATGGTCAGGTCAAATTGTCATGATCAAAGGGTCAAGGAGTGTTAGAATCAAAATAACTGGGCCCCAGCATTTAGTCATAGCTGATTGGGTTATTCGATCCAAGTTGTAGCTCTAATGGGTCACCGTGTTCCAGGTAACCCAGGCTCAGGAAGTGCTCCTAGAAAACATGAAAAAAGTCACAAGCAGTAGGGATCAACTAGAGCACAATCCAGTACTTTTGAGGGTCTAGACAATTTGCTAACTAGGCGTGAGGTAGCAAAGGCAATCAAAACATCCAAGGCAGAGGTGTCTTGAAAGTGGTCGTTGGAGATAGGCGTGATCTCCAAAGTCTGGTGGTCGAGGGATGGAGGCAAAAGTGATCTCAAGTGTGCCCCAGGAGGCTAAGATGACTTCTACTGTGAAATTTGACTGATTAGGGGCATGATTTTGGTTATGGTGAAGAATTGGAGGGTTGAAAGATGCCGACGTCGATGATATAACCGACATCAGTAGAATAAGGGGTAGAATGTTTCTATACAAGATTTCACTTTCACATTCAAGAAGGAAATGAGAAACTAAGAGAAATGGTCTAAGGCTTGTATGTACCTGGATGAAGTCTTATGCACCAAATTTAGATGAAAGTAGGAACTCCTCTTTGGTTGTGGAGGATGACACCTGTAGAAAAAAGAGACTAAAACAAAGAAGGCGTTAGATGAGGAGATGGTGGGATGCCAAGCAAAAGCTTGATCCCAGAAGTACAAAGACTTCCTTAAGGGATGTCAACCCACTGATTGATAAAAATAATGTCTGATAAAAGACTAAAATGATTAAAGACTAAAAAGGAAATGGAAGCAAATGCTTACCTGAATGCTGCTGTCAAACTAGTCACAGTCACCGACGTCAGTTGGTAAAGTCTGCCGACGTCGATTAGTCTGCCGATGTTGGTGGGGGTAGTGGTCTCTATGGTTGGTGACGGTCAGAGTAGTAGTCTTTGGACGAGGTCTGGTCAGGTCTAGATGGGTTTATGGTCTGTGGACAGGTCTAAGAAGGAGTTTTGGGCTTTGTTAATGGTTTGTGCAAAGGTCTAGGCAGAGTTGCAGGGACAATGGATAGAGTGTATGTTCTAAAAAAGAGGATAGAGGTGATAAGGATATGGGAAGGCCTCTCAGCCTTTCTAGGAGGGAGTCAAGTTTGGTCTAGCTGATAGTCTGGTCTGGGGGGTGATATTAATTGGAAGCAATAACTGAAAACATAATGAAAACACAGACAAAATAATTACCTATGGCTTGCAGAAGGAGAGCTGCTGGTGCTTGTATCTATTGCTGAAGCTGCTGATGTGGAAGTCCTATTGTTGTTGTAGAAGACTGATGTAGAGTCCCTGCTATTGCTGTAGCTGGTGCAGAAGCTTGTGAGAGAGAGAGTGAGAGGTCTGGTGGATTGAAGACTGGAAGATTGGCTGATTGTTGAAGTTTAAAAGGCAGATGATTGAAGGAGAAGAAAATGAGATTGAAGATTGGAAAAATGGGCTGAAGATTGAAAAATGGGATCCTGCATTTGGGTCAAGAATGCAATCTTGAAGGTAACTGACGTCGGTAATATCATCGACATCGGTTGACAATTGACCGACGTCAACGACTGGAAGGTAGGTAAAAAGGCTAAAAATAGCCTTTCATCCATTTTCCTAATTGCCGGGTCCACTAGTCATGGTAAGAAATGGTCGAAGGTGGCTTAAAATGGATGAGAGAATGAAATGGGGGTCTAGGCATTTAAGATTGGTCATGGGGTAGTGGAGAGAATCCAAGGAGGGCATCCTAGGGTGGTGAGGTGTCATGGGTGAGGTGGCAAGGGGAGAGAGAGAATTATTAATTTAAAATAAGATAATTATTTTAAATTAATAAGACATAGGTTAGGCATGGTTAAGTGGACCAAGGGGACTAAGGGGGGAGGAAGACCAAGGAGTAGACACGATTTTGGTGTCTACATTTGCCCCTTTTTGTCTTGTTGGTTATTCTGGATGAACTGCAAGACAAAAATAGGAGTTGATTGCCCCAAGTATGGGATGAGGTCGTTTTCGTCTTATTGGTTGTTCAAGTGAACTGCAAGACAAAAATAGGAGGGTTGGTTGCCCCAATTATGGGATGAGGTATTCGCCCTCAAAGTAGGAGTCGAGGGAAGGGAACTTGGAATCAGGTGCTGATTTGATAGAGAGTGGATGAAAATGGTGAAGGTGTGAGTGTGAACACTATAAATGTTAGGATTGTGGAGCTAAAAGCTTCACTGATGCAAATAGGAGAGGAGGTTGCTGAAGGTTGCTGAGTTGCAGAAGAAGTTGGGGTCGGTCTGATCAGCCGACGTCGGCGGGATAGCACAGAGAAGCAACCGACGTCGGTCATATATCGGCCGACGTCGGTCACCTCCAGGCGGACAGGGACCGGCGTCGGTCGCCTGTGTGGTTTGACTGTGAGCTATTTACGGGCAGTTAGCTAACGAACCAAGAGTTTGCATGATGAGTGCTAATTTTAGACTGAGAGCTGCGGATCTAATTATTGTAATTAGATGTCTAATCACTGTTTGGATGAGATCTATATAATAGACTCATGGTTGTATTGTAAAAGTGTGCTAAGGAGTAAGAGAGCATAATTATAAGCTCCTTCTGTGTGTGAGGTAGAGCTATGGTGCGTTCCTCCTAGTGCCACAGTACCAGGTGTGTTGGTGCTGGATTGGAGAGCCAGCTGGGTTCTTCAATAAGTAAGATCGTTGATCTGCAGGTGTATGTGTGTGCAAGGTCGAGGTTCACAGGTGATTAGAACCATTGCTTGACTTGCAGGTGTGCAAGGTCATACAGACAGCAACACTACAGGGAGCAGTATCAGGCAGGATCTACTTGGAGTACAGGTGTGTACTCGGATAGAGCAAGAGGAAGGCAAGGCAGTTCCTTCCATAAGTATGGTCTGTTGAATTGCAGGTTGTTGCAGATTCATGGGAGATCTACTTGAAGTACCTTGAGTACTTGTGGAGCACGTGGAGTGCTTGTGGAGTGTGTGGAGCACTTGTGGTGTGCGTGGAGCACGGGAGGTGAACACCAACTCTGTATTTGAGTTGGGTGTTGGGACCTGTGAGAGGGAGAGCTTTGGGGAGAAGAATTACTGTTCACTTGAGGCGTGGGAAACCTCTGTAAGGTGGTGGAGAAGAAGTGGCATCTTCTTTATTGTATTCTTTTCTGTATAAAGTGTTAATACAATTTGGTATTGTCTCTCATATGCTGTGTTATTCTGAATTCTAGTTACTTGGTGAATCTGGTTAATTTCCGCATATTAAGTTGCTTGGTTTAGTAATCAAATTGTGTGCTTCCGGTGTACACCCTCCTCCCAACAAGTGGTATCTGAGCTGAGGTTGGAGGAAGCAGGTTTTGTTTTTGGTTACAGGGCACTCTCAGGGGTTTCTGATCGAGTGGGAGTAGAGCAACTGCAGATCAAAGTAAGCTAAGAATGGAGGAGTTGAAAAGCACAGATGGTCACTCACGGTCCTATGGAAAGAAAGAGCAGGTAAAAGACTATTGTTGGTTGGTAACAGATCAGCATGAAGAAACTGAAGATACAGATGTAGCAGGTGTTGTTGCACAGGATGTGTTTGCAGGTTTCTTGGATAAAGTCGAATCTTGGATAAAAGATTCGGTTGCCTCTTTCCATGCAGTTCCAGGTAGAGGAGCTGGTGAGCCTTGCCAAAGGACTGGCAAAGGCAAAGTGAAGCTGAAATTGCAGGCGGCCAACACACAGGTGTTGATGAAGGTCATGCAGGTCCCAAGTTTGGAGATATGGCTAATTTCTTCAGAAAGATTGGGTGATGAGAGATGCACAAGAACTCTCACAGCGGATGCACTTGAATTAGCTGGTGGTAAGAAAACAGGTATCCTTTATCTACTTGTTTATATTACTGATTCTTCTTTTGTTGCGGAGACGTGGCTTCGTAGGCTTGGTCACATGAGCAGGAAGGAGATGCATGTTCTTAAGCGGAAGACAGATATATTTGACAGGCTTAAGAACTGGAAAGCCTTGGTGTTTATGGAGGAGATGGCGGACAGAACCCAGTGGATGTGGCTGGATACTTCTGAGCAGGGCAGTTTGGACATGGATTTTGATTCAAAGAAGCTCGCGGGTAAAAAGTCATCACTCACAGGCGAACACAGGTACCGATGTCGGTCAGGAGGAACCGGCGTCGAACAGACAGGTGCCGATGTCGGTCATGTGCAGACCGAAGCCGGCGATGTCGGGCAGGGTAAGACCGATGTCGGTCATGGGACCGACGTCGGCAGTATGTAAGACCGATGTCGGTTATCAGGACCGACGTCGGCAGCAGGGACACCAGCGCAGGCAGGTTGGTAGTCAGGTACAGACGCATGGAACCGACGTCGGTCGGATGCAGACTGTGGAGTGACCGAGGTCGGTCACTGTAACGAATTTTGGGTGGACAGCAAGCTGTCAAGGAGTCTCAAACACCCATATGGAGGACTGAAGGCGTAAGTAGGCCCTCAAATTCGTTGTTCCTCTTCTTCATACATGTTGCTGATTGTAGAGCAGGAAGGATCCAGGAAACAGGTGTGAGCTTGGCATGGATGAGGATGTGATTCCTTGGAGGAGAACCAGACAGGTGTGTCTTGGTAGAGATGCCAGTAGGGTATAAAAGCACAGAGACGAATGGATTCCTTAGTAGAAGAATAGAGAGAACGGATACATGAGACGGAAGACCAGGTATATGGTCTTGTGGAGCTGCAGGATAGTGGTACAGGTTTTGACAGGTGGAGGACGAAGCATGGCTTCAGTCAATGTCAGGGTAACTACTGTGGTTTTGTCTTACTAGGGGGATGATGAGTCGCGACATCATTCTGTTGCTGTATGTGGATGGTATATTTGCTAGCAGGGTTAGTACATACAGGGTTTTGCTGAGCTACGGGTAAGATTAGTTTCAGTGGCATGTTAGGAGGAGTTTGGAGCAGCGGAATTCTTTGACATGGGAGGCATGGAGATCACAGGGTGATTTTGTCTCGAGTGGGAGCTGATGTGAATCAGGTGTTGGCGAGGTTCGGGATGCAGAACCGGGAGCACACTAAGGGCTGGACAGGTACAGTGTCCGAAATCACATGAGGTCTGGTATAGACCTGAGTATTCCCATGCAGTGGGAGCTGTCAGAGAGTTAGGAGCCAATTCGGGGAAGTGGATTCTCAGGTTTTTTGAGAGGGACCGGCAGCAGGTGTTGCTATGCAGGGTCAGGACTTCACTACATGTATTTGTAGGTTCGGATGTGGCAGGTTACTCGGATGACAGGTGGTACACCACGGGATGTGTGGTGGGTTGTCTTCAGGGGGGAGCTTGAAGAGGGATACAAACCAGGAAACAGATTAGACGGAGTACAGGTATAGGTACAGTGCAGCTGTTTATCTCCAAGTGGGAGATTGTTAGGATTGTGGAGCTAAAAGCTTCACTGATGCAAACAGGAGAGGAGGTTGCTGAAGGTTGCTGAGTTGCAGAAGAAGTTGGGGTCGGTCTGATCAGCCGACGTCGACGGGATAGCACAGAGAAGCAACCGACGTCGGTCATATATCGGCCGACGTCGGTCACCTCCAGGCGGACAGGGACCGGCGTCGGTCGCCTGTGTGGTTCGACTGCGAGCTATTTACGGGCAGTTAGCTAACGAACCAAGAGTTTGCATGATGAGTGCTAATTTTAGACTGAGAGCTGCGGATCTAATTATTGTAATTAGATGTCTAATCACTGTTTGGATGAGATCTATATAATAGACTCATGGTTGTATTGTAAAAGTGTGCTAAGGAGTAAGAGAGCATAATTATAAGCTCCTTCTGTGTGTGAGGTAGAGCTATGGTGCGTTCCTCCTAGTGCCACAGTACCAGGTGTGTTGGTGCTGGATTGGAGAGCCAGCTGGGTTCTTCAATAAGTAAGATCGTTGATCTGCAGGTGTATGTGTGTGCAAGGTCGAGGTTCACAGGTGATTAGAACCATTGCTTGACTTGCAGGTGTGCAAGGTCATACAGACAACAACACTACAGGGAGCAGTATCAGGCAGGATCTACTTGGAGTACAGGTGTGTACTCGGATAGAGCAAGAGGAAGGCAAGGCAGTTCCTTCCATAAGTATGGTCTGTTGAATTGCAGGTTGTTGCAGATTCATGGGAGATCTACTTGAAGTACCTTGAGTACTTGTGGAGCACGTGGAGTGCTTGTGGAGTGCGTGGAGCACTTGTGGTGTGCGTGGAGCACGGGAGGTGAACACCAACTCTGTATTTGAGTTGGGTGTTGGGACCTGTGAGAGGGAGAGCTTTGGGGAGAAGAATTACTGTTCACTTGAGGCATGGGAAACCTCTGTAAGGTGGTGGAGAAGAAGTGGCATCTTCTTTATTGTATTATTTTCTGTATAAAGTGTTAATACAATTTGGTATTGTCTCTCATATGCTGTGTTATTCTGAATTCTAGTTACTTGGTGAATCTGGTTAATTTCCACATATTAAGTTGCTTGGTTTAGTAATCAAATTGTGTGCTTCCAGTGTACACCCTCCTCCCAACAATAAAGTCGTGATTACACGTATACCACTTCACAGGATGGTTAGGTCAAATTGTCGCAGGTCGAGGGTCGAGGAGTGCCAAAATTGAAATAACTGGGCCCCAGCATTTAGTCATAGCTAATCAGGTTATTCAATCTAAGTTGAAGCTCTAATGGTCGTCATGTTCTAGGTATCCCGGGCTCAGGAAGTGCTCCTAGAAACATGAAAAAGTCACAAGTAGTGGGGATCAACCGGCTTGCGATCTTATACTTGCAAGCGTCTGGACAATTTTTGCTAACCATTAATGAGGTAGCATACATGCAAAAACAACCAAGGCAACATTGTCTTGGAAGTGGTCGGAGTTGAAGGAGATAGTCATGATCTCTAAGGTCATTGGTCGAGGCAAGTCGAGATAGATAGTTGGTTGAATAAATGGGCAGACAAAAGAATGTGGCCGAGCTAACCTTAGAAGACGTCATGTCAACTGAGTGCTACCTACATAGCCCCTGTCGTTAGGGCCCCAGGCCTATGTAGTTCTCCCTAAAAGGGAGGAAGAGGGTCGATGTGGTCAATGGTCTTGGACGAGGTCAAGGTCATGGTCAAAGGGAGGATATGGTTTGTCCATCAAGTAGACGAACAAACGAGGGTGGTCGAGCTAACCTCAGAAAATGGTCATGTCATCTGAGTGCTGCCTACATAGCCCCGGTCTTAGGGCCTCATACCAATGTAGTTTAGACAAAGAGTCAAAGAGGTTGATAGATTGGTTTTGGCCATGTGGTGAAATGATGAGGAGAAGATGATGTTGCAGCCTTTTCCATATTGTGTGATGGTGTATTCTGCAACATTGGTCGAGTGGTCTTTCATCCCTAGCAATTTTCCATATTTGTGATGGATGTATGCTAAAAATGAATTGAATCTATTTACGCTTCAGCAAGTATTGGTTTATGCTTAACATAAATTGTGTCTGGTCGATAGTTTCCATGTGTATTGGTGTCCATAGAAACTATGTGAAATGGACTATGATAATGTCGGTGGTCTGAAAATGTTTTGGTTTAATTGGGTTGAGTTGGCAAAATGATTTCGTTGGATGTGTGACCAAGATGTAAAAAGTGAAAGGTGCATTGATTTTTCATTGACAAGGCCTAAAATTATGGCATGGATAAGGGTTTTTAGAAACAAAAGCCCCATTCATGCATTATGTCGTTGACCAGTGGTTGTGTTAGAGAAGCAATCGAATCACTTTGACATTGAAGTGAGCTCGAAATCCCTTGAGTATGTTGGGGTGAAAAGGTCTGATATGATATGTAAGGAGGGGGGAACCCTTTTGTGGTAGGAACAACTTTGCCCCTTTTATAGGTGACCCTGAGAACGACTATAGACAAGTCCATGACTTTAAAGTTGTCAGTCAGTTTTTTTTTTGTTTTTTTTTTGGTGTAGACTGATCGATGCGGGAAGTCTGCAAGGGGATGTTGTCTTGATTTGTGGTCATGTTGTGAAGCTGATTGATGCGGGAAGCTTCAAAGATAGTGTTGTGTATGTAGAAAAATGTTTAGGCATAGCCATCCTTCGAGGGAGTGGTCTATATTCTACTTTATATGTTTTTTATATGACTTTGGCCTAGTTGTCCTTCAAGGGAGCAGTGTAGTAAATACAGCATTTATGTAGCTGTCCTTTGAGGGAGTAGTCTACTTTTATGATTTATGACATTTTGAGATAGGCATCCCAATTTTATAGTTTTTTAATTTTTTTTGTTGACTGGACTTTTGGTCATGGACTTGACTATAGAGGTTTAGAGGGTTTCCCTTTGATTAAGACAAAGCATTCATGCTTGAAAAAAAGGGTTAACTGATGTTTACAGGGTTGAGGTTTGAAAAAAGAATAGGAATGACGATGATGGGGATTCCTCAAGAGATCGAGCTCAAGTTAAATTTCAAGTGAATAATTACTTGACTAACAATAAACTGGTCAAAGATGCAAGGCATAAAGGGGCTCAGGTTCTAACAAAGTCCCTGGCCCATGCTTGTGTTATGATGTAAGGTCCGAATCAATTAGGAGCAAACTTGCCCCATTTGCTTCATTCCAAATTGGTCACATGTTGATTGATGTTGAAGGAGTTGGTTGATGTCATGATCAAAAAGGTTGGTTGACATTTGGTCGATGTTGGGTCGAAGTCTGGTCGAATGTTTGGTCAATGGTCAGTCGAATGTTTGGTTGAGGTTTGGTCAACGGTCTAGTCGAGGTCAGATTGATGCTTGTTTGGTCGAGGCATGGTCGAGGCTTGGTTGAGGTCTAGTCGAGGTTTAAGATTAAAAGAGTGATCGATATTTGGTTGAGACTGGGTTGAAAGGTTGGTTGAGGCATGGATGAAGGTTGAATTCCCCCAACGGCTAGGGAGAATGTTTGATAGATTGGTCAAGGTTGGTTGAGGCTTGGTGGTCAGATTGACTATGTTGATGTCATATAAGGAGGTTAAAGGCGGAAAAGGGACCGTAGTCTGGTGTGGAGATCCCGGTTTAGGTGATGAGGTATGAGAAGTATGGGTCGGTGTTGATGATTTGTTGAAGGGGTGGTCAAGAGGATCCTTGATGAGAAGGGTATCCTTTTTCCAGTGTTGACGAATGACAGCTTTAAGAGCACAACAATGCTTAGTGTCATGTCCCAGAGTGTGATGATAGTGGCAAAATTTAGAGTTGTCGAACCAAGATGGTCTTGATCTGAGAGTTGATGAGTGGGATGGTGAGGAGGTTGAAGGTTTGTTGACAATGTGGTCAGGAAGAAGGGTGTCTTTCTCTAAACATTGGTGAATGACAACCTTGAGGGCACAATAATGCTCAGTGTCATGCCCAGGTATGCGATGATATGCACAAATCTGAGTCTCATCAAACCAAGGTGGTTTTGGTCTGAGAGATTGATATGGTTTAAGAGGTGGGAGATTGATGCAAGAAGACTGCAACAATTGTCGTAACAGTAGGGAATAAGAACCTGCGAATGGGTTTGTGTGTCTTGTTGTAGTGGGAGTTGATGACTTTGGTTTGAGAGGCGTAAGAGGCATTGGTTGTACCATCATTTTCGTGGGCAGTGTAGCCACACGTGTAGATGGCACTTTGGTGGTGATAGGTGTTGAATATTTTGGAGGAAATATATGTCTGATGGGTTGAAGAGATAATGGAGGTGACTTGCCTCTATGAAGTATGGGAGTAGGAAGCACTCCTATTAAAGTGGATGGATGCGGGCCCAAAATTGAAGGTAATGATGAAGGTGGGGGAGGAGTCCTCCGGTGTGGTTTAGTGGCCTTCTTTGGTTTGGGGTGAGGGCCACTATTGTGCGAGGCAAGGTTAGATACAGGTTTGGGTTCAGATGTGGATGGAGGTGAGTGAGATGTAGCAATCTTAGGCAAAAGGCAAGAGGAAACCGTGACTAGGTCTTCCTCGATAGAAATGGGTGAAGGGACTAGTTCTTCTCTTGGTGGAGATGAAATAGGAGAATGTGGCTCTGTAGTTGGATAGAGCGTAGGAATGGTCATGGTCTCGATGTGTGGTCTAGGCATGGGGAATGTATGATCCCCATTGATGACAAGAAGGATGAGGGTGAGGCAGCCAGTGTGGGTGCCATCAAAGCATCCTCCAATATGAGAGAGGTCAAGGTAGATTCTCCCACATGTGAAAGAGGCATGGATGAAGGATTATCCTCCATTGGTGGAGGAAAAATAGGAGAGGAAGGTTCCTCTACCCATGGTGGACAAGTAGGAGAAGAAGGTTCTTCTACCTGTGGAGGAGGTTGGTTAGGGACAAGAGAAGAGACAGTGTTGACCGTGTGTATGTCATGCTCGTGGGAGCTATCGGTCACGGTCTACACATGGTTTTGAGTAGGCGGATGATTAGGAAAGGGTTGTTTGAAGATGTTGATATGTTGGTTGGGTGGGGCATTTGGGTTGTCCATGACGAGATCACCCATGTCTATCATGTTTTGAATGATGTTTTTGAAGGTTCGGCAATTGTTGATGTCATGGTCGTGGACGTGATGATAGTGATAGAAGTCAGCCTCCCTATACCACGTAGGGAGGGCTTTTGAAGGGTTGAATTGAGGTGGTCAGATTAGAGGGAGATTGAGGGACCCCTGCTTAATGAGTTTTTCCAAAATGGAAGTGTATGATTCTCCAAGTGGAGTGTATAAACGTTGGATGTACTATTGTTGGAATTGTTTGGTGATGCTTGGAGAGGTAAAAGGTTGAGATTGGTCAGTTGTTGTTGATGGTGGTGATCTAACAACCAAAGTGTTGGCCACTCCTTTGGATTTGGAGTGGGAAGAAGAAGGTATAGAAGAAGGGTCATCAGCTCTTGTGTTGGTATTATGCAATTTGACCTTGTCATCTTCAATTGCGCGGAGTTCAGGCTTTCAAGCCATGGTGAAAGCTTCGTCAAAAGTGTGGAATGTTTGAATCTGCAAGGTAGAAGAGATGTGCCTAGCACATGCTTGAGAAAAGAGCTCAATGAGCTTGGGTTGAGGCAAGGAGAAGGAGAGCTGGTTGATAAGGCCTCTCCAACGGGAAACAAAATTGACTATTGATTCATCATCAAACTGCCTGATAGAATAGAGGTCTGTGATCGAGACTTGTTTGGTGATATTGATAGAAAAATGGTCAAGAAATAATTGGGTGAGTTGAGTGAATGAAAAGATAGAATGTCTGGTAAGAGAGCTATACTAGTCAAGGGCAGGGCCAGAAAGCAACATGGGGAACGTGCGTAGAAGTAACGCATCATCATGGGCTATGAGATAACAAGCATGTCTGAATGCTCGTAGGTGCTGTTGCAAGTCTTCCTTACTCTAGAAATGAGAAAATTTAGGAAGCTCCCACTTGTTGGGGTATGGTCAGATTGGGATGGAGGGATGGATGGGTTCGTTGCAAATTTGGTCATATGAGAGGACATTGTGTGAACCAGAAATAGAGGTCTCAAGACTAGACATTTTTTCCATCAGCATCTTGATGAGATCAGCTGATGAATTGACAGGTGGAGTGCCCCCTAGGTTGTAAGGCACTTGAAAGGTGCTAGAAGGGGCATATGACATAGTCGGTTGCACTTGTATAGGCGCAACGTATTGATAACTAGTCGTTGGGACAGAAGTGGAGGCCAAGGGTGGTTGCATCATGAAGGTAGAAGGCATAAGTTGACTAGATACCGCCAAAGGTGGTTGCGTGGTGGCATTGGAAAAAGGGGAGGTAGACAATCCTACATTTATGGGCACAAGAGTGTGTGGAGTCGAGACAATCAAGTTCTGGTATGATGTATAACTTGGTTGAATTGCGTGTGGTTGAGGGGGTAATGAAACCCGATGGAGGTTAGTCTAAAAATAGATGGGGAGGCCAAACTTTGCATATTGGCCATGGTCAAGTTAATGGTTGAGGTAAAAGGATAGGTAGCAGATGGTGTTGATGCCATCCCCGCTTCACCCAAAAGGTCTCGCATTTGGTTTCTTGCGAGATAGTTTTGGAGGGCTTTGACATTGAGGTCCAAGAATCTTTCAAAATCTTGGTCCCCTTCAGGGACATTGGGGGTCTGAGTTAGGGTTGGTCGAGTAGGAGTTCTTTCAGTCTCCAAGTGGAAATCCATTATAGGATTGGTTATGGACGGGGAAGGTGGAAGCGGTTGATGCCTCATGTGGTCAAGAAGAGCCTTGGTTTGACTACGTGTCAAAACCATTCAAGGCAAGAAGGGTCAGGTTTTAGAAACTATGTTTTTTTTTAGTTTTAGAAACTCAGAATGTGGTTTTTGGTAGAAAAAGGGTTGGGTTTTAGGCTACTGTTTTGAAAAAAAAGGACTGTGATAGTGACCGACGTCAGTTGAAAAACTGATGTCAGTGAGAACAGATGGCCGACGTCGGTCAGATAACCGATGCCGGTGAGGGAAGGTTGTTGACATCGATGGTAAAACCAATGTCGGTGACTGTGGTTTCCAAAAACTCAAAAAATTTGAAGATTCTTGGAAAAAAGGAATAAAATGTCCTCACTAGCTCAAAAAACTAGAGAAAAATAGATGGAAACAGGCAGACCCTAAGCATTAAATCCTAAGAATCAACTTTTAGAATCCTGTGGCTTATGCCTTAAAGTGATGTTTGGGAGGTTGGCTGTCAGAATGGGTCCTAGAAGAGGTAGTCTAAAGATGGTTTCAGGTTAGTTTAGGCACTCAAGACTCTGTGTTAGGTTCTATATGTGGCCTGGTGCTAAGGAGCAAGCTCCCCTCACTTCACGAGCCCAGTGATAAGCTGGTCTCGCTTAGCCAAAATATACTTTCCCTAGAGATTATCCTCTGCCAGAGAACAGAGTGGGCTTTCCCCTTGGTGATGAAATCCAAGTGGGATTGTTGGGACGGGTAAGGTATCCGTTGGGTGATGAAATCCCAGTCGGGCCTTGTCTCAGGTAAGTTTGATGTTTGATTTGTGTAAGTGATTTGGTTGTGTAACATAAAGTGATCTACGATTAATTCATGATGCGGTTGTTAATTACTAAATGTGGACTAAGAAATGTAAGCAAGCAGAAATGAAATGCAATGTGTTTTAAGCCCAAGTTAAAATGTGAGTTTGAATGAAAACAAGTTGAGAAAGGGTTGAAGAGTATGAATTTTGACTAGTCTAAGATGCAAGAAAAGAAATAAGAGTTCTTTTTAATCCTACTAATGGTGTCTTTTGGAAGAGAGAGAAAAAAGAGGTGAAAAGTAGAAACCTAATGCACCCTATATGAAAAGAAAGAAAAGAACCCAAGGAAGACCCTAGGGTCCCACCGGGCGTGCCAGAATGTTTCTATACGAGATTTCACTTTCACATTTAGAAAGGAAAATGAGAAACTAAGAAGAATGGATGAGGGTTTGTACATACCCGGATGTGGACTTGTACACCAAATTCAGAAGATAGCAAGAACTCCTCTTTGGTTGTGGAGGATGACACCTGAAAGAGAAAGAGGCTAAAACACAAAAATTGTTAGATGACTAAAAAGTGGACTGCCAAGGAGAAGCTTGATCCTAGAAGTGCAAGGACTTCTTGGAGGATGACAGTCCACTGATAAAAAATAGAATATTGATAGAAATAGAAATGATAAAGACTAAATGAAAGAAATAAATAGCAAATGCATACCTGTTATGCAGCAATCTACTTTACACAGTCATCGACGTCGGTGGTTCTACCGGCGTCAGTCAAGGAAGGTCGCCGATGTCGGTTAGGCTATCAATGTTAGTAGGGGCAATGGTCGAGGGTAGTCAGGGTAATGGCTAGGGATGAGTTTCAGGTCTGGTTTTTAATCCGTAGAATGGTCTAAAATTCTGTTTGAGGGTCAGAGAGCCTATTTGGAGGTTAGAGGGACTATCTGAAAGTCTGTGCAGGGCTGATTGGACTGAGAGTATGGTTTAGAAAGGGACTAGCTAAGTAACAAAGGCAAAAAGGGGAAGATATGGAGACAAGGATAAGAGAAGGCCTTTCAGCCTCTCTGAGAAGGACAGGGAAGGTTGTGGGCAAAATGGTTGGGAATGGATAGTGGACAGAATGCTAAAGTATTTAGAAATGACACTAAAATGAAAAATAAAGGAAGGCTTACCTCCTGATTGCTGAAGGAGACTTGTTGCTGAAGGAGACCTGTTGTTGATGCTATTGATAGACCTGCAAATGCTTTTATCTCACAATCTGGAGCTGTTCCTATAGAGTACCTGTAGCTAGTGAAGTTTGCTATGCGAGAGGGAGAGAGAGAGAGATAGAATGCCAAGTGCAAAAAGAGTTCATGTTCGCAAGGGGGAGAACAGTTACAGAAATGTAGTTTTAAGGATAACCAATGCCAGCAGAACCACTGACATCAGCCGATTACTGACTGATGTCGGCGGCAAGAGAATGGGGACAGAGGCTAAAATTAGCCTCTGTCCATTCTTACATGCTGCCAGGGTCAAATGGTCGTTAAAAAATGGTCGTGAGGGGCTTAAATGGACGTGAGAGGAAGGGTTAAGAGGGGATTTGGGTCATTAAGGCATGGCATGAGGTGAGGGGATCCAATGGAAGGAATCTGAGGTGGCATGGGTGAGGTGGCAAGGGGGCCACCAAATTGAAATATTTGATTTATTTTGATTTAAGATTGAGGGGGCTTAGGACAAGTGTTAGGAAATGGACCAAGGGGACCAAGGGGGGAGGACGACCAAAGGGGTAGACACGATTTCGGTGTCTACAATTTCCCTTTTGGTTCATCAGTATCATTATTTTATAATCCCCACCCCTCTCTTGGATTTTTTCTTGTATCAATGCTCATTATATACACCTTTTGGGTTTGTAAAACTTCCATAGTTACATCATTATCATATTCCATAACACCTCAAATTCAGTATTTGCCTTCACCATCCTCATTATATAATTTTACTTAAATAATAATTTACTTCTAGATTCTTTTTATGTCTATTCACTTCTAAAATAAAACTCTTCCTTTTTGTGGATAGCTACTAGCATATCTTCATTATATTACCTTTTACACATATAAGGATATTACATTATACCCATATATTCCTTTCCTTTAATTTGAGACACACTTGGATCATTTTAAATATCACACTCTTTTCTAAAGTCTAGGTCTAGAATTATTTAAGTGTCTTGGTCCCTAGGTTCTCCTATTTAGTATCTAGGTGTAAGCTCTCTTGTGTTAATCATATTTATCACCCATTTTTGGTATTTAAAATACATATGGAGGATAAAAATATAAAAATCCAATTAATTTAAAATCCATTATATCAAAAATTAAAAAATTAAATATCAAAATTCAAAGCACACCAAAAGACATGATAATATCATTGGCACACCCCCTATCCTTGATCCAAAACTCAAAATTGCTGGTTGATAAATATCTCAATAACATAGAAATAACACAGTAACAATGAATTCTCTGAGAAGAGATGTAGTATTACTCAAGATCGCAATACAATTATATGCTTATCTATGGGAAGAGATGTTTGTCTTTACATTTTGGGTTACCTCTTCATTTATACACATTTTGAAAGCATGGGGAGGATGTGGAAGGTCACCAATATCAAGGTACATCAAGTGGTTTGACTTCTAAGATTTAAAACAATACAGAATTTGAGGAATTACTATTTTTAGAAACTTACTATTTTTAGACTGCACTATTAAAATTGAAATTTGAGGCATTTCCGTTGGGTTTTTGGGGGTCAAAATTTATTGATAAAAGCTCATACCATTTCACGAAATTATTCTCATTCTTATCTTTCCAACGGTTCAAACGGTGAGTCAATTGGAGCTACGGTGCAAAAGTTATGGCTCCCAGAAGTTCCATCATCAATTGGGGTGGAACTAACACCTGAATTATCACCTAAATTGTTGCCTGGATCATTCCTCCCTCCTTGAAAATAAATGGTCCCCATTGCATCAATGTTCCCCATCAAAATTGGTAGTTGTTTCTTGATTTGATTCTCTATGAGCCACTTACCTTGATGGCTAAGTTGGCCCCTTTTGACCACTTGATAAAGTGGAATAGAGCATCCTCTTATTGTCTTCATCCAGGTATCCACAATCTGATCCTCTTCCACTGGAGCAAAACTATGTGGATCAATCTCATAAATGTTGAGTTGTTCTACTAAAACTGAAGTGTCCAAGAGAGGTGGATGATATGGTTTGAGGAGCTCCACATTGAATATTGGATGCAGACCAAGGTAGGCTGGTAGGTTCAACTCAAAAGCATTTTCTCCAACTCTTCTGGTGATGGTGTAGGGACCATATCGCAAAGGCTGAATCTTTCTATGTGGACCTACAAGTCATTCCTTCTGAAGCTTCAACCAAATGTTGTCACCCACAACAAAATGGTGTGCAATCATGTGTTTTTCATGGTGTTGCTTATACTTTTGATTCATCTTCTCCAAGATGTCATGAACTTGTTGTTGGAGGTGTTGCATTTGTTCAATAAACTTTATAGATTTTACTGCCTCAGATCTTCCATGAGGTGTGTATTCCATGGTGGAAAATGGAACAGCTATATCAACTAGTGCCATGGGTTAGAACCCAAAACATACTTGGAATGGAATGTGCTTGGTCAATCTGTGTAGTGCCTGATTGTATCCATGTTGTATGAAAAGAAGTCCCTCATCCCATGTGCATGGATGTTTAGAGTGATACATCTAAATCATGTGAATAATCAAGTGGTTTACCACCTCTATTTGACCATCAGTCTATAGATGGAAGGCTATGGACTTCATCAGCTTAGTATCCATCATCTTCCATAGAGTGGACCAGAAGATGCTCAAGAACCTGCTATCTCGATATGAGACAATGGACTTGGGAAGACCAAAATGGAGCCATACATGACTAAAATATAGTTGAGCAATTTCCTCAGTAGATATATTTTTCTTACAGGCAATCATGATATCCATTTTTTGAAAAATGGTCAACTACCACAAAAATACAGTCCTTATTATGTTCTAAAGTGGGCAAACCTAAGAGAAAATCCATCGAGACAGATTCCCAAGGCCTGGTTGGTTTTGGTAATGGCATGTACATTCCTTGCTTCTTATTTGTTGGCTTGGCTATCACACATGGGGTCCAAGATTTGAGATATCTTTCCACATCCTTTCACATATGGGGCTAGTAGAAGTGTTTTTGAAGAACTGCCAATGTCTTCTCAATACCAAAGTGTCCAGCTATCCTACTGAAGTGTGCTTCCCATATCATCTTTTGTTGCTCTACAATTGGAACATAGATGTGCCCCATATGACATAGGACATTATCTTGTAAATAGAAATTATAAACATGTGTACCTTTTTGAAGTTCTTGATATGTATCAGCAAAGGTAGGATCTGCTTCATACAGGGCACCCCAAGTGGCAGTCTCATGTCCACATAGGTCCAAAACTATTGTGAGTGCAGTGATTGGTGGGTGGCTTAGACAATCTATAGTTTTATTTGAGCTCCCTTTTTTGTGTTTGATTATCAAGTGGAATTGCTAAAGATATGTGGCCCACTTTTGATGCCTCTCATTTCGAAGCTTGCTTTGCATTTTGATGAATTCTAATGGTCTGTGGTTAGTGTGGATGACCATTTCTTTCCCCAAGATGTAGTGTTTCCATTATTTACAAGCTTTCACAATGGCATAGATCTCCTTATCATATGTTGGATATTTCTTGACTATATCAGTGAAAGTTTCATTGTGATATGCAACAAGATGGCCATGTTGCATGATGACAGCTCCCATGGCATATTCAGATGCATCTATCATCAACTCAAAAGGTTGATGCAAATCTAGAAAGGCAAGAATAGGGGCTGAGCAGAGCCTATTCTTCAAATTCTCAAATGCCCTTTGTTGTATTTCACCCCACTGAAATGTAGCTTTAGCTCCTCCTTTAGTCACTTGAGTTAGTGACCAAGCAACATGTGAAAATCCAAGAACAAACCTGCGGTAGAAATTTGCAAGACCCAAAAAGCTGCAAAGCTCTGTGAGGGTCCTTGGTTTGGGCCATTCTCGAATAACCCAAATCTTCTTTGGATCAACATGGACCTCTTCCTCATTCACAACATACTTGAGGTACTGAATTGTTGTCATCCTGAATGTGCATTTGTCAAGATTTGCATACAACTTGTGCTCTTGAAGAGTTTAAAGCACCTTACAAACATGTTGCAAATGTTATTCCCATGTTCTACTATAGATGAGTATGGCATCTAAGTAGACAACCAAAAATGAGTTGGTGAAGGGTCGTAAGATGTCATCCATCATCCTCATGAAGGTTGCAGGTGCGTTAGTTAAGCCAAAAGGCATAACCAACCATTCAAAGAGCCCCTCCTTAAATTTGAATGCAGTCTTCCAGACATCAGTGGGATTGATGGGAATTTTGTGATAACTATATTTGAGATCAATTTTGGTGAAGAACTTTACACCACATAGCTAGTCTAGCAGGTCATCAATCCTAGGGAGAGGATAGCGATTCTTCACAGATATTTTATTCAGGGCTCGATAGTCAATGCAAAGCCTCCATGTTCCATCTTTCTTTGATGCCAAGACAATTGGGCTACCACAAGGTGAAGAGCTTGGCCTGATGTGACCCTTTTAGATCAATTCTTGAATCTATATTTTTATCTCATCATTCTCTAAAATTGATCTGTGATACACAGGACTGTTAGGCAAAGGTGATCCTGGGATCAAATCGATAGAATGTTTTACTTGGAAATGCAGTGGAACTCTTGTGGGTGACTTGAATAAGTCATCATATTCTCTTTTGATTCATCCTATCTGCTTCTGTTGTTGTGTTGATTGTGTAGTCAGGACTGCAACATTGGCCTTCTTGGATTTATGTGGCTTTACCACCATGAGAACAAATTGATTTGTTTTCTCCACCAATATCTTGCATTGCTTCACACTGATCAGGGAGATAGATGTGGGAGGTGGTACCTATGGTACCCTATAGCACCATGTTCCAAGAGTGAGGGTGATCCTTTGGGTTTGTGATTCATAGATGCCATGTCGCTCATACATGAATGGTTGACCAAGGAGTACATCACAAACATCTAGATTGACCACATCACACAAGACTTCATCTTGGAATGGTTTTATAGCATATGAAAGAAGACACTGATGGGTGACATGAAGGTCTCTCCCTGGGCTTAACCATCCAATACTATAAGGCTTTGGATGAGGCTTCATGGATAGATTTAGACTTTAGAAGACTAGCCATCACACCAAAAGCTTTGGAGTGATTTGGGTCCTCTTCCAGACCACTATATGGCTAGTCTAAGGACATCTAAGGTGATTCTTGATCAAAACATGTGGCAGGTAGTTTGGTAATTGGGAGGCACAGAGACGCATCATGCATTGGCACGAATTAGGCCCACTAGCTTCCACAGGACTCGACCTCGAGACCTAGCTCTGATACCACTAATCCAAAACTCAAAAGTTCTAGTTGATAAATATCTCAATAACATAGAAATAACACAGTAACAATGAATTCTCTTAGAAGAGATGTAGTATTACTCAAGATCACAATACAATTATATGCTTATCTCAAGGAAGAGATGTCTATCTTCACCTTTTGGGTTACCTCTTCATTTATACACATTTTAAAATCATGGGGAGGATGCGGAAGGTCACCAATATCGAGGGAGATCAAGTGGTTTGACTTTTAAGATTTAAAACAATACAAAATTTGAGGAATTACTATTTTTAGAAACTATTTTTAGACTGCACTATTAAAATTGAAATTTGAGGAACTTATGTTGGGTTTTCAGGGTCCAAACTCCATTGAGTGGAGCTCAATGCAATTTCATGATTTTCTCCTCATTCTTAGCTTTCCAACGGTTCAAACGGTGAGTCAATTGGAGCTACGGTGCAAAAGTTATGGCTCTCGGAAGTTCCGTCATCAATTGGGGTGGAACTGTCACCCGAATTGTCGCCTAAATTGTTGCCTAGATCAATCCTATTTGAAGCTCAAATCCATGGTTGGCCTCATTATATATATTAGGTCCATTATGGTAAAGTAATATAGTATACTAGGATATGAGGTCTCATATATATCATTAGTGCCACCTAATTTCATATGTAATTACCCAGTACTTGTAGTAGACTAATGATTTTATAAGGGGTCTTGAGGAACAAGTAACATGTTGTAGAAAGGTAGGATCATTTTAATTATCATTAATATTATCCTTCATGGGATTTTATTTATAATTCAATACTTAAACTAAGTTTTATGCTTGGTGGATTGATTTCTCTAGGGCCATTGATGTTAAAAAATCATAATCTTCCCAAAACCATTTGCAATGTCTTGTTTCTAATAAAGACCATTTATTGCCTTGGTGATGCACTCTTTTCCCTCCCTCCATTTTTTTCCCTTGACATGTAATTTTATTTAAAAATATCTCCCATATTCCATATTTATTATTCTTCATTTCTTTCAAACATGTTAGCATTATGATCGAATTAGCATTCAAAGGTTATTCTTTGAACTTTCCACTTTTACATAGAAGTTTCATATTTGAGTTGTTACAAGATGCTCTCTTGGTCTTTACCTTTTTTCATACAATTCCTCTTAGTTATATTTGTGACCTTGAAATTTTAATTATAATTTTTTAGGCCTTCAAGTCCCATTTCTCTCTTTCATGTTTTCATGTTTCACCTTTTTTTTAGCCCATCAAGTCCCCTTTTTACTTTTCATGCTTTACTTTGTATCACTTAGTTATATTTTTTATAGGTTATTTGGTTCTAATTTATCCTTAACATTTTATATTGTTTATTTTCCCATTTTGTCATCTTCTTCCTTAGATCTTTTGGTTCTCATTTAGCCTTATCATTCTCAACTTTCCAATTCTAAGTTTTAAAATATTCTATAAGAGTTTTTCATTTACTTTAATTGATTAACTATCTTATGTTTGTGTGCATTTCTTGTATTCCATTTTTAGCCTTGGTTCATTATAGTGGCTATATGAATTTTATGCCACGACTAATAATTTGACATTCACATGCATCATTTATATGGAAAGGCAAGTTAATTTACTTTCAATTGTTCACTTCTCAACATTTATTCCAAAATTTCAATTAAGCTTTTATGTTTATATGTATATTTCTTAAATAACCATCCCATATTAGACTACATGTGATTAACTTTGGGTGGGGCATAATTATTCATTAGTATTTTCCATATTTATATTTACTAATAATGTATCTTCCAAGACTCTTTGGTGCATAAATATCCCTAAGTAAACATATTATGATTGCATTGGTAAATGGGTGGGGTTATCTTATGGTAGTTTATGATATATTTTCACATACTATCTATTCATACCCACATCACTGTCAGCTTGGCCTCTCCTGAGTCTCTTTTCCCTTTTCCTTCTTTATCTTGTTCAATTTAGTTGTGTAGCCTATATGTATTTCATACTATATTATTAGTTGTTTCCTATTTATTTATATATGTATTATATTATGACTGAAAATATAATTCTAAGCTTTTTGTACTATATAGTGACTAGATATATAATATTGTGTTAGTCGATACAATTATATTGTATTGATCCCGATCAATACCACTAGCTTGAATTGATTTCTAGGTTTATCCATATATATAGTGGTCATAAATATAATTTCCAACACACATAACACTCATTTTTTTCCTATACTCATATTTATACCCTTAACTAGTAGAAGTAATAATTAGTAGATAGAAGTTTAATCTTATGGATGTCATGTATTGCTTAAGGTCATTGAATCTAAAAGGATTATGATAAACCAAGGAGGTGCCCATTAGTATTTTGAGTACCCAATTAAGGACATTATGTCCTCATATTTTCTATTTGAGGTCTTCACCTAAAAACATCTATTACAAAGTTACACTATATCTAAGGGAGAGATTGATAGATCAATAAGTCAACCCAAGGTAAATATCTCTTTCCTTTTATTTACTTGGTATATAGATATGTCTACTTATTATTATATTAATATGTATTTAATTATCTCTTTATTCACTTCGGTTTCCTTTATGGTCAATACTAGCATCCTATAGGTTTTTTAGGTTTACAAATACAATCATAATTTAAGTCCTTGTCTAGGCTGCATTTGCCTAGACTATAACTATAATAAACCCTTTGCAAACTATATATTGTTTAGTCTAATTTGTTTATATCTTGGATATAGGTTATCCTAGCATGTGTTTTTATTAAATACTTGATACTTCCTTTACATATATTGATTTACACCATTGATATTATCTTTGGACATAATTAGACCCCATATCCCATAATTTAGGAATGGGATTTGAAACCATATACCATTGATATTTACTGTGGATTATCATCTATCAAGTCCATAGTTATTTTCACCGCTTGGTTATGTTTCATTAATATATTTTCATGTGTGTAATCTCTTATTTTTTATTCTTATTATATCCTAATCTATAGATATAAATAGGATCATTACGTTGATAGTCTTAACATGCATACAAAAATTACTTGTATGGTTTTGATGAAAGGATAAAGAAAACAAATATTAGTGCATATGACCAAATAAAATATCTCACACATGCAATATTTATAGGTGTATTCACATGGGTTTTAGGAGATACATACCCATATAGTGTATAAGATACTACCAAAAAATCTTGGAAAGTATCAGTTACTACAAGCATCAAACTTTATTGGCAGTGTACATGTATGTTCTGAGCCTCTATTTTTGAATTGAGCGCCTGAATAAACACATACATAACACTTTTTGATATTGATATATATTTTATAAGTTATTGAATTCTAGGATAAGCTAAGTACATTTTTCCCCTCTTACTTTATTATTACCAAATATTCTAAGTGTAATATCTAAATTATTAATTTTAATTCAAATGTGCATGTTATTGTTATGATTTAAATTATCTAATATTCCCCTAGTTTTACATTATCTAAGGACATTTTAATCCAAAATAAGTAAAAAAATTTGGTGAAATCGATCATTGAGTTGAGCAAAATAAAATCTGTGTCTCACCCTACATTAAGGTTTCAAATTTATTCTCTATTATGGTTTGGTTTACATATCTATTTTTTTATTTCTCCTTATTAGGTGTCCTTTAACATTAGGGTTTCAATTTTTTTATATAATATTTACAAACCCTAAGGATCTATGTTTGATCTTATATTAAGGTTATAAATTTTGGTTGTATTTATTATTCTCTTATGGTTTGTAAAAAATTTCATAAGTGTGCATGCTTCAAACCCTACTATGTCTAATATTATAGACTCTTGTTTTTATACACTTGTTGGGTCTTATGATTATACCAATGAATGGAAAAAAAAACCTAATGTATATTTTCATGATTATGTGAACAAATGATGATCATGATTGTTTGAATAATGATAATGACTATGTAAATTATGATTATTGTTATTTCAATGATGATATTGAGGATTTTTATAATAATTATGTATCCTTGTATGGTAGTACAAAAGGATAAATAGGTTAAATTAATGCTATAACTCAACAGACTAACTCTCCTTCCCCTTATATAAATCTTTCCAATTATCATGAGGTAGAACCATAACAGAGTAAAATGAAATAAAAACCATAATTCTTGATACTATTAAGGTTGTGACTAATAAACATCAATGTTGTTTGGATACAATAATAAAATGATAGATGACATAGATGTTTCTTTTCATAGTATTCAAGATGTTTCTTACCTCATGATTCTATGCTTTAAAATGATGTTTATGATAAAGAGATTCTCAATTAGTATTCTATTGACATACAAAATGATAATGTTTCTAATAAATTCAATGATTCTTCTATTGATATGAAATATAATGATGTTTTTAACAATTCAATGATACACATACTTGTAATGAATTTTTTATACTCATGTATGAGATAGATAATGAAATTAAACCTATGAATTAATCTTTCCAATGTATAACCATGCTTAATAGTCATATATTGTTTGTGATGCATGAAATGGGTACACTAAAAAATGATTCTATACCTTATCTTTAGATTCTAGGGAATATTATGCTAAATTTCATAACAATGTCATTTTTAGGTAATCCATAATATAAATGATACTCAATCATCCATATCCATAAGGATTTATTATGCATATATTTCATTTAATTTATGGATATTGAGATCCTCATACCATATTTTCATACTTTGTCTCTTATTTTGGAAATTGTTTATGTGATGGGTTGGTGTTACTAAAAACCTTTCATCATTGGTCCTATGATTTATTGTTGGGTCTATAGCTTTTTTCATAAAACTAGAAGAGGATTTCTTGTCTTATTTCAATAATAATAGATTCCTAGATTAAAATTATAACATCTTTGAAACATTCAACAAGGTCATGATGAACCCATAGAATATTATATTTTAAGTTTCAAAAATACATTACACTGCTTAACGTATCAACCAACTAATTTGAAAAAGTAATTCATGTTTAGTAAATGTAATTTAATCCCAGTTTGGGGAGAAATAATCAATCATGATTTTAGTTATTTTGAGAAAAAATAAATGGATTATTCATAAATTATAATGATATTGTACATGCATAAACTTTTTCTTCTAATTCTACAAGTTCCCATTTGCCAATAACCTAAAGTATTGATGGTGAGCATCCATCTAAGAATGAAACTACATATAAGATGATAAATAAGGAACGACTCTCATGAGTCATGTGCCTTTTATTATTAACCAACCCATATAGTTTCAAATACTCAAGGATAAACAAAGTGTTATTTTATGAATATTAATTTATAATAAGTTAATCACATTGCCTTCTAATAAATATCACTTTAGACATCATTTAATAAAATGGGTGGGGTCAAGATCATTTTTTACATATCATTGCACCAATGGGCATATTGATAAAAATTATTTTTAATTGTAACAAAGAATAAAATAACTTGTGGATGAGGGTGTCATTAAATTTTAAAAATCTAACAAAACTTCATTAACGTTAACTTATTCATCTTCTTATATTTTATAATTTAAAAAGGTTGATGTATCCTAGGTAGTTTCTAAAGGTCATACATTTCATATGAACCCAAAAATAAACCAAAGGTGATTTGAAATCTTATATAAGGTGACATAGGAAAGATTTTTTTATAACACAATACAATATAATACAATACATGGAAAATTGATTTTTTAAATAAATTAGGACACGATTAGATCAAATTGTAACATGTAGGTTCTCTTGAGAAGTAATTAGGACATATCATAATACCAAATTATTTTGGTCCTAAGATAGTGGATACATTATTTTTTTTAAGCTTACCATAACATAATTGAATGCAATATTCCAAAAATCATGGTTATGACAAATGGAAGAAACATTGGCTAATGTCAGAAGGACTATTTCATTTAATTTTCAAGGTTGTTTACTTAGATTTTAAAGAGATAGAACCCCTGAAAATAAAACTCATACTAAGGGTAAAGTTACATCTTAAAGCACAAAAATATGAATTAAAATCAAATTATACCATATACAAATGAATAAACTAAGCAATTATTGATATTTTTTATTACACATAAAGAGCAATCAAAGAAATAATCTCCAA
Organism: Torreya grandis; assembly: GCA_037957365.1. Lineage (NCBI taxonomy): Eukaryota > Viridiplantae > Streptophyta > Pinopsida > Cupressales > Taxaceae > Torreya > Torreya grandis. The sequence goes on from JARHVA010000177.1 coordinate 1,116,760, forward strand.
CTATTAGTATGGATCAATTATGAATATATGCATTTTCTTAAATAGGTTTAACACAATTATCTAATTTGAATGTAATCATAATTGGTCATATGATTTTTGTGCCAATTTTATATTGATAGGGTTCACTTATTCATGATTTAGATTAATTAATCCAACATAATGCTATGAGTGAAGAACATTTATTTCATATGCATAGTTGGTCAAATGAATGCATCCCATTTGATTTTTTAGAATTTGATGATATCATTGAATAGTTATAATTAGTGCATAAATTATGTTCCAAAGATATATCATTCACATGGAACATCACTAATAAAAACACTCACATTAATATAATTTTTAAAATTATGGTAAAACAAACAAATGATCAAATAAAAGGATGCACTATTGCATATGTAGATATACATGTCATGAACACATATGGAAACACATAAGTACGGTTATAAAAAATTAAACACAAATGTATATCATGATAATATCAAATAGAATATCTCAAGTAAAAATATATCAGTCCATGATAGGCATATGTTACCCCTCAATTTATACATCACTATCAACATCTTGATCTCTAAGTCTAAGAAATATCAAAGAAGAGAGTTCACTATCATTTTAATGTGATATCAATCAAGACCTACTCTACCTATCTCTATCCTAATATATATCTAATATTCCATTTAGGGTTACATGATATGCCACTAACTTTGTATGTTCAACCTATAATCAAACATACTCTAAGAAAATTACATGTCCCAAATCTGTGCCCTGAATAGGTGGGGGCATTTTATGTGCATCTAGCTAACCTCTCAAATTAGTAACCTCTCTCCTGAAGGGTCAAAATGAGGAGCATGAACACTATATATGTCATTGGATCTCTCTAGTAAGTCATAATAAACAACATTAATAGGAATTTTTTTGATCAAAATCCAAACAAACCTCTCAATAATGGTGATTTAATCATCATCACCTACATAGCACATGAAATTTAAAAATAATTATAACATGGTAATAAATTTATATCAACATTATTAAAACATTAAAATTTAATTAATAGACATACCTAAACAAAAAAATAGGTGCATATGGTTGTCTATCCTCCTATGCCTCTTGTCTCTACTCACCCATATCTACATCATATTGTATACTTAGGTTGGTATCTGATAGGTCCAATGTGACCAAAAATAAGATAGGGTAGTATAATTGGGCCCACCACTAGGCATACTTTGCATTTCATCTCAAGTCATCACTAACTACAATAATAGTTAATTTCTCACAAAACATTTAACTCATTTCAATCCAAATATTTTCAAGACAACATCCATGAAACCTAAGCTTAAAAAACATTTATATTTTCATTATCCATAAAAAAAACCATGAGAATAGAATAAATATCATTATACAAACAAAAATTTTGAGACTGAACCACATACTTCTTGGCCATTGAAATTTAGTAGCTATAGCAATATACCATATACGAATGAATATTTTAATGAATACTACTAGATCCGTATAGATAATACTAAATATCAAACCTTAAATAATGTAAATGAATCCTTATTCTAATGAAAAATGGTCATTTTAGATAGTTTTATGTTAGGTTAAAATTGACATTCAAATGGTTGTCATCATTTATTTCTTTTGGACTATAGTGATGATCATTTGTCCATCAAATTTAACATATTATAAATTTGTGTAGGTGATCAAAAAAATAGACATCAAGAAGACACTTCAACATGAATAAAATTACTGTAAAAATGATGCTTTTAGAGTCAAAATCCAATAAAATATGTCCTTTCATATCACAAAATAAAAACATCTACCCAATCCTTAAATCTGGGATTTGTAATGAGGCTACTTCTGGGAATTTTAATGAAACTTAACTACAATATATTTCATATTCATTAACCCACCTCAAATCAAAAGTAGACATGTATCTATGATTTTATAATATCTTGGGCAACTAATAAATGAATATATGAATGAAAATGGAACCATAATATTTTGTTTTGAGGCCAAAATATAACTAAAAATGGAAGATTTTATTCATAATTATCAAATATATGTTTGTCCACCTTCAAATTTAATAATAATAGCTCAAAAAATGTATTCCTTACTAAAATTTATCCCTACAACTTGTGTTTAAGTAAAAATTCTTAGTCATTTAGTGATAATAATAATTGAAAATAAGGCAGGAATAAAATGATTTGTCATATATAAAGATATGTGACCTACCATTCACTAATAAAATGATGAGACCCAATGATTAGCATGTATCAAATATTATTTTATCACAAAAATAAAAATTGCTCCTAGAGTGACCAATTGAATGTATGTTTGTGTAGACACTATTTTTGAATTATATAACACCTCAATCTTGTACACTTGGAAAACTCAGACCTTGGTTATTCCTCTTAGTTTTGTACCTTTCCCACTTTTGTAAACCTTAAATTTTCTCTATCTTATACCCCATGGCTTATCTCTTCATCTGACCAATATTATGATGATGACCCAGACCTTATATCTTCAATGGAATGCTTATAAGCTACTTATCTTCCACCTCTACAAGTTTTGAGTATGCACCTACTTTCCTACTCCCTAGATAATGACATCCTAGATAGACACCTATGTCGATGCTACTGTCCTGCTCTAATGTAAGTGTATAGAGCCCTAAAGTCATCTAATTTTCAAATGAAGTGTATCCTAATGGTTATCCTAAGTGATTTAATGTGAGTCTCTTATCCAAAGGTATTGATATAAATACAATATCAACCCTCATTCATTCCTCACCTAGCATAGATCAAGGAAACATATAAAAATCATTAAATCAAGCAATCAATAACTTAAATGTTTCTTATTTTCTATTATTCTCATATAAATAATAGGAATAATATATACACATTTCTAAATTACTAAAGGATCATCCCAAGAGCTATATTTTCCAAGTTTCAAGCTAGGTCATTATTGTGTTTTCTTATCACATATCACATGATTCACACACACAATCCAACAAGTAATGAAGAACTACATTAGTCTAAGGGCCTCTTCTAAATATTAGATATGTAGGTATTTATAATTAATATAGGGGTCTTTGGGGTTAAATCAACACCATGTACCCACTAACCCATTTTTACCTAAGTTCACTATGAATATGAAGAACTAGGGTTTTAAAAATTCATAAGTAAAAGTCCACGACCCAGATCTAAATGCACTAAATCAAAGGCAAATTCAAACCTAGAATAATCCAAGTGGTCACATCCTTTTTTAACATTTATTCTATACATGACACTTGTATTAGGTTCAAATAATAGTGTTGACATAATTATCCCAAGCTGATGTTAGTGCCCTTAGCTTTAAAATCATCCAATCTAAAATTTGATGACTTTTACAAAATTATGTTCTAGTATGATTTATACATGTTCCAAATTTATAATTATGTTAACATTATAATAATATAAGTACATTACTTATCTATTATTTCCATATCTATCATAGTTGTACTTACTATTTTTAGCATAACTTAGCATAATAAATTTAGCATATGTTATATCTAAGTTTAGAACCCAATTGGCATGTTGTAGATCTGATTATCACCCTTGTGCTTATTAATTTATATATCCTCTTTAATATCTATATAACCCCAACATATATCCATTTTAGGGTTAAACATTTGGTGAACCTGATCTTTCAACATATTTTGCCTAAGCATACCCTATCAGATGTTTATTGTTTGTCTTGTCCTAATATTTGTTTTCTTTATCTCTCTTATAATGGATGATATTTATTGATTTGGTAAATATTATTATGAAACTCTTTAAATTTATATTAAGGGGTTAAAATTGACTACTCTTGTATTCTTACAAGTGCTAAAGCATGTAATATCAAATCCTTGAATGGTGGTAGCTATTATCCCTCTAATCAGGGCCATACTCCCACCATTTTGAAAGATGAGTTGATCCATATTAATGAATATAAATATCATTTACCCATACTCTCTACATCACCATTATATTATTTTGGCCTTTGATATTTGCTAAAATATGGATACCAAGGCCAAGGATTGGGAAAACATGAGTAAGATATAATCCACAATTTATCTCATAAATATAAAAATACAAATTGATAAATCTTGGGTTTTTCCCAAAAATCCATGAGTTACCAATAAGTCAAGTCATATAAACATGTTCTTTATGCACATTTTACCATAAAATTGGGTACATATGACTAAGAGGCTCCTTCATTTGATCATCAAAAGTTATGACAAATGCATAAATAAATTATGACTGATTTACAAATAACTTATAAGTGGGACATGCCTTCAAGCAAATTTATTCAAACCCCCATAATCCCTACATTCCCAAAAAAGTATCCCACTATCAAGGGTGATGGTTCTTTCCTACCTTCATTTAAAAAAAATCTATAAAAAGGTGCCTTTACCAAAGATTTCTTAAGCTCAAATTGTTATACCCTTACCAAAGGTAAATGAAATAAATTCTTTCAATGATATAATCTATTAAAATGATATACAAAAAGTACCAAACCTCAAATATCCCATACCACTAATGAAATATCTTAAATTTATTGAACATGAACTTGCATTTTTTTATACATGAGGATGATGATGCTCAGTGTCTAGATTCAAATAAGATGGTGGGTTGGAACCAATGATAACACCTATGAAAAACACCATTATTCCCATAGAATATCTTATTTTTATGATGACCAATAATGTGGATCTTCAAAATAAAGATTCCATACTTCAAATGCAAATAGATTTCCATAATAGGTTTCTATAGTTAAATATCCTTATCCACAATATTTTGAACTATCAAATTTACCTCTCTTTTTGAGACATAAGGACCCATATGACCACATGATTAACTTTGTACATTCTTTTGGTCAATGGGCACAAGATGACAAACTATTGCTAAAAATATTTCATATGAGCATTTTCGATGAGGCTTGTAATTGGTTTTATATCCTACCAAAATGTTCTTTAACCATAGTTTCCCAATTAGCAGATGCTTTCTTCATGGATTTCAATATCCACAAGGTGCCACAACTTACATTAGAACATTTGCATAATTTCAAACCATGTGATGATGAATCCCTTAAAAATTATACTAGTTGATTCAAATGTATAGCATATGAGCTACCATATAGACCCTCAGATTTAGAATTATAGTTTTTTTTTAGTTGAGAGCTTCTTTCACCATTAAAGGAATGAGCATTACATAAAATATATGAGTCATTTACACATTTATATGTTGATGTTCATAGATATACTTCCTCCATAATTACTCATTCAAAGTAACTTAGCATACCTCCCTCCAAAGACAAAAGTTTTATCCCTCACACAAAGGAAGGAGATAAATTACCTAACGATCATTATGAATAAAAATGTGGTATCCCTAATCTTTATATGACTATTTTACAAATGTTACTTAGCATAGGTCCAATCCAAGGTCCATATCCTATGCAATAATCTCAAAATGAACAAAATAAAAATCATCCACACCAATAATATTTAATAATTACCTTATTCATGGGTGGTGCTTATTTTTTGCATAGCCATATTGATCCTATGCAAGTAAAAACTATTTGTAATGTAAGACATTTAAAATAAATTGGTTTCAATCTAAAAAACATATAAAATAAAGGAGGTTAGGAAGACTCCTTGGGAAACATAATAATACTAATTTATTTTCATCTGAAACTAATTTAAATGTGGGTTTGGGTTATGCCTACCACATCTCCATATGCATTTACACTATGAACCCTTTGGCTATACCAAATGAAAGCAAAAAATGATCTAAATTATCAAGGTATTTAAATCCTTTCCTCATGAAAGAAAACTAATACATATTCCAAATGATATCATTAGTCCCTCCCTCTTATACACATGTAAACCATGAGGAATAACATGAAATGTACCTTTTCAACTTACCCAATCATGATGCAAAAAATGAAAAAGATCCAACTTAAGGTTATTAGACTCTAAAATGGGAGATATCTAAGACCATAAATTGTATGAGATCATAGGTTAGTCTCTTCAAAAATACCAAAAATACCAAAAAAAATCAAAAACATTCAAAAATCCAAAAACACTTTCAACACTAACATACTTTATTGGCTCCTTATCATTTATGTGTTAGTTCTATGATGAAGGATGGCATATCAGTTACTCCTATGTACACATGTGTGTCATACTTATAATTTAAGGTGATGTAGGCATACATAGATACATGATATATTCCAATTTTATATGTCGGGCCTTCCCTCTACTCATTTCATATGGACATTGGGGGCATCCACCTTTATGATCATGATACTTTAAGATTATATCATTCTATGGGCACTTTATATTACCATATTTTGAGCTCATATACGTACTTACACATGAATTTATACATGATTATATCTTTCATAGAGTATTTTAAATGATATGTACTTAAAATTTTTTACTAACACATTTGATCTATGGGCTGTTATGATATGTTTATACTAGTTTCTTATGCCTTCCTTTATACACTTCTTGAGTGCCTTACCTTGATATTGTCTTTCTTTTTCAAGAATTTGAATATGATCATTTATTTATATCCCCCATGACTATGTGTGCTTTCATTTACATTTGAATATTTCATTCTTAATTTTGTGTACATTTGACTAAGTCATGTCCCTTCGATTGTGTGGCATTTGAACATGTCCCTTGTTTACGATCTCCTTAGACCGTTGCCTTTTGAATTTGCTTTTGAGTGATATAACGTGTGTGATTTATTTTATTGTTGAGATTATATTTTTAATATCTAGACATTACCATGATTATTATCATGCATCTTAGGCCTTCGTGTGATCACATTATTCTACATGCTTCATTGCTAAATTTATCTAAACATGTCTTTATATATGCTTATATAATTACATTCACAAATTATATAGTTCTCTTATTATTTTAAGGTGAGGTAAAAAATGGTTTATATTATTCCCTCACCTTAAAGGGGGTCATATAAATAAGGGAATTTCATAAATACATGTTCTTCATATTTTACATAATTTCAAATTCAATGGGGGCATGCTTTGGAAGCATGTTGTCCACACTTATTCAGTATTTGGTACTTATATCAATTTTTAGATTTAATGGGGGCATGTCATATAGGAATGGCTTACACACATTCATAGTTTTAAAATTTAGTGGGGACATGTCATATAGGCATCGCTTCCACACATTCATAGATTTTATATTTAGTGGGGGCATGCTTTGGAATCATGTTCTCCATATTTATTCAATATTCAACATCTCCAAATTAGAGTGGGGGCATGTTTTGAAAACATGTTCTCCATAATGGTACTTATGCTAGTTTTTATATTTATAAATATATTTTGGGTTCATGATTTAGAATCATTTTCTCCACAATTACATAGTTTTTGAATTGGCCAAATCACATAGTTATATAAATTCATATTCATAGTTATGGCATAATTTTATACATTGGTACCATTGTTATACATAGTTTCAGCATGAGACATATATAAGTTACATATTATATGTAATGTGTGATTAATATTAAAAAATCTAAATCAGTTTTATATTTCAAAACTCTTCTATGGGCTACCATATCATGGACTTTTATGCACTACTACCTAAGATGGACTTTTACAGACTATATCGAGCCAATTTATTACAGAAGTTGGTTCAATTTTGGTATGTTTAAGGTGGTTAAATCACTCAATATTTCAATTTTTTTATATTTGACTTGGTTGTGTCATCTATCTTTATGAAGTTATAAGGTTACACAGTTGAGCTAATCTCAACTACCAGGTGGAAACTCACCTTTTCTCCAAGGTTGGGGGCATGTGCCTTCCTATATATATATATATATATATATATATATATATATATATATATATATATATATATATATATATATATATATATATATATATATGTCTTGATTATAGTTTTATATCCTTATAATGATACATCTTCCAAATCAGCTTGACAATAGGCAAGGTAGTTACATCAATACACAGGTGTACTCCTAAACCTTGTTCTTTCAATTTCAATATTTTTAATACTTTCAATTATAGACTATATTCACTAATTATATATCATAACATGTTCTTGGATGTATTTCAATCATCAAAAAAGCATTCAAGTTGGACTCAAGTAAAGATAAGGTGTGTTGTACACACCTAGGTATAAATTCCTTTGAACTAGTAGTTTCATTGCTATATTAAAGGGTAAATGTGGAAAATATTTCTAAATTATATATCACCTCACTCTTATACACTTGTCAAACTTAGACCTTGGTTATTATTTTCATTTCTATTGATGTAGGTTTTATGTACACCACAACTATAATGAGGTAGAATCTAACATTTTAGGATCTCAATGGAGGTAAACTCCATTCTAGGGCATGAGTTATAGGTATGCAATTTTTGATAACCTATTGATGGAATAGTTGGTAGGGTATGCAAGTTGTTGATAAGGTTTTTGGATGGAGGTGTGTCTTTTTAATAGGATGAGTTCTTACATGATTTGGATGGATGGCTAGCCTCAAATCTAAAGTGGGTATATCTCAATAACAAAACACAAAAAGAGAGTAAGGTAAGGTAAAACATAAATCTCCATGGGACTCAAGAATTACTTCTTTGGTTGGTTTTTTGGATAGACCTATGTTTCCTTAAAACCAATGCTAGTTGTTATTAGTAATTGCACACATGCAAATGGGCATATCTCAAAAGTCTAAGGGAATAGAGATGTAGGAATTCCATTAGCCTTAGATAAAAGTTGCTCCTATCAAGGTTGTCATTGCATACCCTTCAATCAGGAGATTATGGCTCATGCTAAGCGATTGTCTAAGGTAGTTATAGCACACACTTAAAAGACTATACCAAGAAAACACCAATACATATCTAGAAATATGATTCAAATTAACTTGACTATTTCAATCAATATATTTACCAATCTTCAATAGCTATTACACATCTAAGATTAGCATATCAATCAAAATAGTCAAGAATCTATTTGCAACTTTAGAGTAATAAATATTATTGAAGTAAACAATGATAGAAATAATAACTAATAACATGAAATGGGAAAGAAAATACATAAACACATTTGTTATCGATAAAAATTACTCGCTACTCTTGTATTCAAAATTCTCTAACTCTAAAAAAATAAAGTTGGGTGATACAATTATATTTATAGATCTTTGGAAAGGGGCTTCCTCATCCTCCAAGTCTATGCATGATTGTTACATGTGATGGTTAGAATGTGTAGTTCTAACTATGATCTAAAATCATTTAATAAAAGCTAAAAAAAGCTATAATTAGGCAAATTGACTTTACAAAATCATGCAACATGTGCATGTACAGTAAAATACAAAGTTAATTTTATAATGATTTGTATATTTTACAAGGAATATAAATATATGTGCCACTAATATTTGTACATACATATGGCTAAGGTTGTGTGGTCTAAATTGTTACGCGGGCCTTAGTAGGAGTCAAAGTAGGAGTATAAGCTGAAAATATACTAACACTGCTAGAAGCCTACTTCTTTTTCACCTCATTATCCTTATAGACCTTGTGTACTGCATCATGCTATTAGTGAATGATTTCTAAGTTGAGAAAATAAGGTTGTTGGAGTCTCTTGGTTTTCTCGATGAGTTGTGCATGTTCATCTTTTGTTATTTGGAACTTACTCCTAAAAATCTCCACTTCAGTCACCTTCTTCCTCACTTTGCTTAACTCGAATTCCATCCTTTCCACTGCCAAGCCTTTTATGATTTGCTTGAAGTTCTCAGTGGCCTCTTAGACAATTTTATCAAAATTGATTCTACTAATCAATTTACCTGTAGAATCCCTTGATTTAGATAATTTTATCTCATTTAAAATTTGGAGTTGGGCCTCATGTGCTTGATACTCTAGAATTAAGGTTACAATTACCTTTAACCACTCTTTAACCTCCTCAAGTTTAATGGCAACTAGGTTCTGGGAATTAGATGCCTTGAATGTAGTCATTAGATCAAGGTGGTTGTATAATGAGTTACTTGTGTAGACAATCAACATTTTAAGCCTAATATTATATTAAGCCAAAGAGCTATAGAGCTAGTTTGCTTGGTTTGTGTGAGGTACCATCTCAACCTTCAGGAATTAAATGGACTCTAAATAATTGTATAACTTTGAGTCAGCCTCTTGAACCTCAACTTCTATACTTATAGGAATATACACAATGTTAGATTGTTCTTTGAGTTGCTCAATCTATGCTCATAATTCCTAAACTTCCTCCTCTATCTCTTGTTGATCTAAATATATGCCTTCATGGATGGATACCACCACATCATTATGTGCTTGATATAGGTCTAAGAGATTCTCTTCATATACAAACTCCCTTAGATGCCTGTTTTACCTCTTAGTGAGAGAGAATACTAGTTGTCATTCTTCAAGGATGGTACTTGCACCCTGGTCATTATCAAATTTTCTCTTCTTAACTCTTTAGATTAAATTAGTTGGGGGGTAAAATAAAGTGGACATAGAGAAGATATCTATGACCTTATAGCTAGGCATTTGACTCCTTAATCCCATGGCCTAAGGTGGAATGTTGAGGGGTGTATCAACAATTATAATAACTATTTATTTCTCAGCTTCCTCCTCTTCTTTCTTTGGTGTCTTACTAGCCTTTGTCAAGACATTAGGTAAGGAAGGCCTTATTATTTTTGCCCATTCCAGTCTTCCAACTTGAGGAAGTGGGTGGACTAAAACTATGTAAGGTTTTCCCTTCTTCCCCCTACTTGTGCTAGTTATTGTAGTTTATTCTATAGAAGTGGAAGTGGGGAGTGGAAGGGAGAGCTATATAGACTAGAAATGGAGTTGGGGGGTGTCCATAGTAGTCTACACTTTCTTGGTTGCTTTCTTATTTTTATGGATTCTCATAGTATCATTACCAATAGGCACAAAGGGAATAGCCATGGGAAATGGTGTGGTAGTGAAGGAGGGATAAATGGTGGTTATGGAATTAGAAGGAATATACACTGTTGAGGGAATGGGGACTTCCATAGAAGGGACAGGTATTAATTCAATAATATAAATTAAATCCAAAGAAAAGGTATAAAAGGCCTAAGTAACTTAAAGTTAAATCTCAATGGGGTCTTCCTAAAGACTCATAGCCTTGGCCTCCTCAATTTAGCCTCTTCATCTGAATCATCTATTATGTCTTCGATGATAACTTCTCTTGATGGTTGTGAACATGGAGGTGGAATAGGCAAGCCTTGAGATGTATGCATAGTGGGGCTACCTGTGGGAGTCATAATCTTTTGGTATAGACCAATGGGAAATTTCCTTGAATGGGAGAGCCCTGGGAGGTGGATGTTGTTCCTTATACAGTAGCTTCCCCAATAAATTAAATTATATATATATATATATATAGTGGGTATCCATAGGAACTTTGTTTATGTTGATAGCATACCTTTCTTTCATCTTGTCCTCCTCCTCATCGAAGTCTAAATTGATGGGATCTCTCCTCTCTTCTCTTATTTATGCACTAGGCTCAAGAAGCCTAGGTTATTTCTTGATTGACTAAAATTTAAACTTTAATGGAAGTCCCTGAGATGAAGAAACTTCATATTTAGTATATTATCCCCTTTAAAAATCTAAATGTTTCCATCCATTGAAGAGAGCTTTGTGGTTGTCCAGTTCCCTAGTAGAGATACTAGGTTTAGTTTGGATCTTCCTTAAATGATCTTCTTACATCTCAATGATTTGTGCTCATTATAGGACTTCTTCATTTGAATTGGCATTCATAAAAATAAAATCATAGAAAAAATTCTGGTGATACTAAGGAATGTTGAAATGATGAATATGATGTTGGATCCACCCATGGGGTTCCTGATCTCTACATACCATTATGGGGAAGCCATGTCGATTATACTTTCCTCTGATATATCCAAGATTTTTCCTCATAATGTATGTCATTCTACCAATTGAAATTAGGATCCAAAAGAATAAGCCTTTTTTCTATCTAACCAAATCTTCCTCGATGTTGTTCCACAATTAGAAATCAATCTCCTACTCAACCAACTTATCGAGTACATACCTTGGAAGGCATAAAGGCTCAACCTTATTTCCCTAGATCATGATGACTATGAAGTCTATATATAGGAAGAATTATCCTTTCCCACTCAAATTATTTATAAATTTATCTCCAAGATGAGGCATAGGTGAGCCATGAATGGCTTGTTACACTTGTGGGTAAATTTCTTCACATATTCTGACTATATGTTTGTGGTAAGTGTATATATACATAAACTGGAAGTGGTCGTAGATTCTATTTTTTATGAAATCTATGGTCAGAGCCCATAGATTTCCAAAGTCCTTATAACATGTCCCCATGACTGCATCGACCAAATATGACATCATATAAAAGTCGCTTGTGGGGGTGGGACATTTATCCTTACGCAAAATTTATTCTCTCAGTCCTAAACTAATGACCTCCTTAGGGCATAGGCAACATCATGTGATAGCATCATATGAAATAATGTCACCCAATATAAGTTTACAAAATAGATGTTGGGCATCCCATATAATCTATTAAGTAAAGTCATACTTATCTGTATTCCCATTTTTAATTTGTCAATTGGAATCACTCCCTTTAGCTTCATTCCTTGCCAAGTGATGGACTGGTCAGAACCTTTGGGATTGAGGTTTTAGCTTTTAATTTTACCTAAGTTTTCTTATCATAATAATCATTCAATATGTTGAGAGAGATATACCTTTAAAATTCACTTCTAGAGATACACACAACCATTGTGTTTCCATGAGAATGCAATAAGTATGAGTCTTGTGATATTTTTCCTGAGAATAATAATTCCCTGAGGAGGTATATACATGGCATAAATTCTAATTTGGCCATGAAAAAATACAATCTTTGGTGCTTTTAGGATATAATTTCTTGAATGAATAGCCTTTCTACCAGTACTATCTCATCATCTAGTGAAAACATATCAACTAAATCAATAGCATCCCAGAGTTGTGAGTAATTATGATACTTATCTTGGAATAATACCACATTAAAGATGGTGTCTTTAAACTCTATAGAATCCTTGATTGAAAATGTAAAAGGAGGATTTGTTCCTCAAAAAATTTAGGATGAGGAAGCCATATCTACATGTTCTAGATTGATATAATTTCCTTCAATATGCTTCTTACTATGCAATCACTTCAACTCTTAGCTTAGTCTCTATTATATTCACCAATTTATCAAGGTATGGACTAGGGCTCTTAGTCATGGTTGGGAATGAAGATGATTAAATTGTAAGTTATATTGGATGAAAATGATGACTCCAATGGTTACATATCATCTATATAAGATCATGTGATATTAAATATGCAACATTCACTTTTCAAATTTGTTAGCTTGTGTTGGTGAGGGATTTTAGCATTTATCAAATAGAAGTATTTTATCTTTATTTGGCTAAGTATGGCATAATTTCAATAGTATTTTTTTCAATAAAGTAGTTATGAGCATGGTGTTGAAAAAGTGCTTTTGGGTCAATCTTCATGGATAATTCCCTCAGGGGAATTATTTTCAACAAAATGTCTATAGCAATTTGTTCTAAAAGAATCTTTTCATTGGGTAGGAGTCCCAAAAGCATTATTCCTAAGTGTTAATTCATGGCTAAAGGGTATTTTTAAACTCCTCAAAGGGTAATTTTGGTCTAAAGGGTCCACTTAATAGGAAATTTTTTCCATGACAAAATTCCTAAAGGATCTACTTCACAAATGCTAAAGGGTACTTCTAAAATTCTTGAAAGGTAATTTTGGAGGGTTGAAGGGCACCTTTGATCTCTAAATGGCACTTTTGTATAGCTAAGGGTCACTTCATAGGTCTTGAAGGTAGGTGATCACTTTGAAAAGGCCAAAAGGTGACTTTTAAAATATATGAAGGGTTGGTTCAATAAGTTTGAAGGCATGTGCCCATCGAAGGAATTATTTTGGGGATTTTGCATCAAAACAAAATGTCCAAAATAATAAGTTTGAAGGAAATGGTTTGGGGAAAAGGATATTTTCAAAAAGTCTCAAAAGATCTACTTTTAGGGATTTATTTTGGACAAAATGTCTACAACAATTTTCCCAAAGGGCATTTTTATTGGATAAAATGTCTGAAGGAATTAGCAAAGGCATGAAATAAAAGTTACAAAGGAAAGAGTGAAGGGAAATCACAAAAAATGTTGAAGGAATTTTAATGGGAAAAAAGACCACAACAATTCTTCCAAAGGACACTTCCATAAAGCCTAGAGGGTAGGTTGGGATAGAAAGGGAACTAGGAAAATCATGGAAGGGCAATTCCAAAATGTAGAAGGGTAGGCCACATAAAAATGAAGGGTATGTGCCCTAAAATAAATAGTCAATAAGGGGTGAACAGTTCATTTCAAAAATTCTTAAGGGATAGTTATAAGGGTTTCAAAGGGTAGTGGAAGGAAAATGAAGGGTTCACTTCAAGGTAAAAGTTTTCTCGAAGGGTTTACTTCATGAAGGCCAAAGGGTAGTTCCAAACTTCCCAAAGGGTACTCTTATATAGTTAAGGGTCATTCTAAAATTTTTGAAGGATAAGTTGGATAGGCTCAAAGGGATAATACATTAGGAAATTTGTTTTGGGGAAAGTGCATGTGGTCTATAATTCCTTAAGGACTTTAAAGAATCTATAGGCCAAATTATTTTAGGAGAATTATTTTAGATGAAAAGTCTGTAACAATTCCTTTAAAAAAAATAAGGTTGTCTGAACAATAAGCCAAAAATATAATAGGATCACAGATTTATTGAAATATAACATCCAAAAAGATAACTTTTCAAGAAGGAAAAAATAATTAGCTTGAAGAGTTTACCTGTAATACACAAGTTTGTCTCCTAAACACAATAAACACAATGCCAATATTGTCTTCCAAAAAAGTGAAATGTCTTATATACTTCCCAAACTTTTCATAGACATATGAATATGATTCCTCATTAATATCATATTTTTTTAAAAAGGTGGGTTCCCATTTCATTATGAAAAAGGGGGTGTGTTGGGTACAATAAGTTCTCTACCTTTCCCTCATTCATATGTCTTGTATTTTCTCTATCTTATGCCCCTTGGCTTATATCTTAGTCTCATAAGTCTTAAGTTGATGACCCAAACCCTATACCTTTCCCTAATTTTTAAAACCTAATTATCTTCCACCTTTACAACTTTTGAGTTTGTACTTACTTTCTTGCTCCCTAGACACTAGCATCCTAGACAAACACCTATGTCAACACTAGTGTCTTACTCTGATAAAAGTGTTAAGAACCCTAAATCCATCTAATTTTAAAATGAATCATATCCTAATGGTCAACCTAAGTGCTTTAATTCAAGTTAATTCTCCAAATGGATTGATATAAATACAATATCAACCTCTATTCATTCATCACCTAGCATAGACCAAGGCAACCTATCAAAAGCATTCAATCAAGCACTCAATAAAATAAATCTTTCATATTTTATCCTATTCTTATATCAATCATAGGAAAAACACATACACAATTTTGAAGTACCTATATTTACCAAGTTACAAGTTAAGTCACTATTGTACTTGATTATCACATATCGCATGATTCACAAACAAGCCAATATGTAGGGAGAACTACATCATTCTAAGGCCCTCTTTAGAGTATTAGATATGTAGGCAATGCTCATTGATAAAGGTTTATTTAGGTTTAGCTCAAAACCATGTGCCTACTAACCCATTTTTCTCCAAGGTCATTATAAAGATGAATAAATAGAGTTTTTAAAATTCATGAGGAGTGGCAGTCCATGAACTAGATTTGAATGTACCTGAATGAAGGTGAATTCAAACCCAAAAGCATCCAAGTGGTCACATCCTTTTTTAGTAGGTATTCCATAAAGGATAATTATGTTGGTTAAAATAATAACATTGATACAACCATCTTAGGCTAATGTTAGTTTATGTAGCTCCAAAAGCATCCAATCCAAATTTTGACAACTATTCTAGAATTGTCTTCTAGTCTAATTTTTTCTTTTTCCAAATCTAGAACTACATTAGCATCATAACAAGTTAAGTATATTACTTCTTTTTCATTTCCATATTTATCATAATTTTACTTACTATTTTTATCATAACTCATCATAATAAATTCATTGTATGTTATATCTAAGCTTAACACCCAATGACCTATTATAGATCTAATTATCACCCTTGTGCTTATTCATTTCTATATCCCCTTTAATATCTAAATAACCCCAATCTAGAACAATTTTAGGGTTAAATGGTTTGAAGAATAACAACAAAACTAATATGGCATTTTTAATAATTGGTTATATGTTTATATGGTTTTTTACCAGTAGAGGGAGACTTTTTTATTCAGATTTATAATGAAATGACAATAAATACTAACCCATTTTCCCCAAGGTCATTATAAAGATGAATAAATAGATTTTTTAAAATTCATGAGTGACAGTCCATGAACTAGATTTGAATGTACCTGAATGAAGGTGAAGTCAAACCCAAAAGCATCCAAGAGGTCACATCCTTTTTTAGTAGGTATTCCATAAAGGATAATTATGTTGGTTAAAATAATAGCATTGATACAATCATCTTAGGCTAATGTTAGTTTATGCGGTTCCAAAATCATCCAATCCAAATTTTGACAACTATTCTAGAATTGTCTTCTAGTCTACTTTTTTCTTTTTCCAAATCTAGAACTACATTAGCATCATAACAAGTTAAGTATATTACTTCTTTTTCATTTCCATATTTATCATAATTTTACTTACTATTTTTATCATAACTCATCATAATAAATTCATTGTATGTTATATCTAAGCTTAACACCCAATGACCTATTATAGATCTAATTATCACCCTTGTTCTTATTCATTTCTATATCCCCTTTAATATCTAAATAACCCCAATCTAGAACCATTTTAGGGTTAAATGGTTTTAAGAATAACAACAAAACTAATATGGCATTTTTAATAATTGGTTATATGTTTATATGGTGTTTTACTAATAGAGGGAGACTTTTTTATTTAGATATATAATGAAATGACAATATGAGTATAACTCATTCATTCAAATAAAAATAATCCAGTAAATATTTTGCAAAAATATTTAAATTAAATGGTAAAGAGGTTATAAAATTTATAAAATAATACCTCTAGTTGAATCCAAATGATTCACAAATTTTAAAGAATAACATATTACCTAAGATTATAATGGCAAGGTCAACAAAATCTTATCTCAAATAACTCTATGTCTAAGATCATGAATTCATGTGAAAGACCAGCATAACTCCATTATATTGTGAAGAGGCCATCAAAAATAAATCTAAAAAACCTAAGTAAATATTAAAATGAAATCTTCCTTTGTAAACTTTGATTTTTAGAGGCATTTTCATTTAATGAGAGCTTCTCTTCTTTCACAGTGGGATATTAATGAATATGACACTCAAAAAGATCTCTTTGGTGGCATAATCACTTTTCCTATTATTTCAAATGTCTTACCACCATATATATTATGGTTTAATAATCTCAAAAACTAATATTAATCAATGTGACATATAAGAGTCTCCATATTACTTGATCTATAAAAAAATATTATTCAATTAATATTTACAAAACTATAATTTATAATCATGATTTCAAATTTTCTAAATAATGCTCTCTTTCAAAAATAAATAGACTTTTACCGCTTTCAAACCTTATTCAAGATAACATTGTGCCATGTAGTAGATAATACCTGTGTGAGCTCGAATGTATACCTAAATGATATTGGGTGTAATGAATCAAACCAAAATTTAAAATTTATTATTAGTAGTTAAAAATATGTACTTTAACAATTACTATCTTGAGAAGAAAAAACTTATAAATGATGTATTAGTTAAATAAAATAGTTAACTTAAGTAAGCATATAAATAGAAACTGCCATAGGAAAAATTAAGGATAGAAATAAACTGGTATACTGAAGCAAATTGTGCTTAATTTTTTTTAAAGGTAGTATGAAAATTTAAAATAACATACTCAAAACGTTAATAGCATACTTCAAGAGCAATATAAAATCACATATCAACTCACGTAGTCATTATTTTTTATTTCAATATTTTACTATGATTATTTCCATTTAGAAAAATAATCTATCTGATTATATTCTCAACTACTTACAAGTATGCATTGTACATTATAGAAGATTGAGGAAATGAAAGTTCAAAGTTAAAAATGCCAACCCAACTATGTATTTTATTTTATTCCTTTCAATTAGTATTTAATATTGCATTTAAATACAATATTGAAGAGGATATTTGTAGACACCCAAATTAGATATGATCCTAGTTGTATAGTTATTTTCACATGAATTTACATAGATGGACTATCATTAGGAATGTGACCCTTATTGGTGTTTTATTAATTATTTTTTGCACTCTCTTGTTTGTTAGTTTGGTTGTGTTCTCTTATGTTTGATTTTTATTTATGATTCTAGGTTTGTCACAAGGATCCCTAGTTTGGTTTTCTTTATCCCTATTCTTTTTGCACACTCAGGATAGTTCTAGTAAACTTGGATTGTGCTAATTTTTAATAGTGTCCTAGTGTGATTTATTTGTCCCTTTTGAGTACATACTTCATACCAATTTATTTTATATTTCTGGGTATTTTTAGATCATCTTGTGCTTGTAAATAGTCCCCTAATTCAAACTTGAGAGCACTATATATACAAGTTACTTAAGAGAATTTTAAGGGCAAGCATTCATTGAAAGAAAAAAAATTGTAGAGCGAAATAGTCATCTAGTTAACTTTTATTTTGATTGAGCATATATCTAAAGTTTTATAAAATAATAATTATAATTATTTATATTAATTACATGTTTGTATCAAAGGAATATCTACATGAAATTGTATTTATTTATACTTGTATCCACATTATTTAGAATAAACACACATAAGTGGGATGAATACATGTCATTTGATACCTCTTTAGAGAATTAGAATGTATGAAATGATTAGCTTCTCAGTGGGGAGTTTTTGGGGTCAATCCAACCCAAACATCACAAGATCATATTATTATCAAAACCAAAATTATTGTTTGGATAGAAATATAAATAAAACATAAATCAATACACAAGATTGAAGGTGATCACACACACAATAAGCATGTGCATGCACAAGCATATGGATATCAAAAGTTACAGACCCGTTAATGCACAGTGACTTTGCTAGAATATATTAGATAGTATTAGTTATCTTAGACATCAAATTTTATCAACATAATCTACACAAGGTGTAAGTCTCTATTTTGGATGTGAGCACATGACAAAGCATATACAGATAATTTTCTAATACTAAGACATATTTTTTTAAATGTTAGAACATAAAAATATGTGAAGTATATTTCTCCCCTCTTTCTTTTTTATTTCCAAATATTCTATTTGGAATATATATATTATCAATTTCAATTCATATTTTTTATGTTATTTCTATAGTTTACATAATGTGATACACCCCTGGTTTTATACTATTTTAGGACATTATAATATAAAATTAGTAAAACATCATAGTAGTTTTCATTTTAATCTTAATAATACTACATAATGAGCAAACTTCTCATCATGAATCATCAAATTACCAATGACTTTTTCATATTATTCAACACTTAATTCATATTTCATCATGATTCTTAATATCATAAGAACATAAATTCACACCAAACAACACACAAGTGCAAATTACTCCACATAACACTACTCATTAAATTTAATAAAGTAACTTTTCACAAATTGGAAACTCAAGGCAATGAAAATAGATGAGATGTAAATATCTAACTGGTACTAAAACCAATCGATACACAATTGAGAGTACTCCACATAACATCATTTCTTACATTTAACCAAAAAAATTACAAGTTTGGCATTCAAGGTAGTGAAAAGATAAGATATGTACATGACCAATTTGTACTATACCTAACCAAAATAACACATAGTGAGGCTGTAGGTCCACTCATGGCATAAAACACATCAAAATAACAAAATATATCTCATTTATAACATCATGGGTTTTACAATGGTATAAAATGAGAATCACATAGCTCCAAGTGTGTATGTCTAGTAGAGTAGTGTCAAAGTCACAAGTAATTCATCTTATTTGATAGGAAGTCACTAGTTGTTATCAAAATGTCATAATCAAGGCAACTATAATTTTAAAATCAGCTCAAAAACCTCCTTAGATCTCCCATAATCCTCCTTGGACCTCATAAGTACTTTTTATACCTATATATATATATATATATATATATATATATATATATATATATATATATATATATATATATATATATATATATATATATATATATATATATATATATATATATATATATATATAAAGAGGGGAGAAGTGGTGTTCTCTCTATTCCTGCATAGAAGTGGCTTTCTAAGCTCACTTATAGCCCACCTATTTAGTCCAAAATAAAATTAAAGGGTGTCTTTAAAAACATATCCATACAATTTCCCACCCTAGCCCTATCTTGTTCCATAACTAAATATATTTATCCTCCATAGCAATATATAACTAACAAAATCACTTTATGGCATTAGATTATCAATTTCAATTCATATTCGTATATTATTTCTATATTTTATGTAATGTGATACACCCCTATTTTAAGAATATTTTAAGAAATTTTAATTTAAAATAATTAAAACATCATAATAGTTTTCATTATAATCTCAATAATACTACATAGCAAGTGCACTTCTCATCAAGAATCATCAAATGACCAAGGAATTTTTCATATGCTTCAATACTTAATT
Source organism: Torreya grandis (assembly GCA_037957365.1). Classification (NCBI taxonomy): domain Eukaryota; kingdom Viridiplantae; phylum Streptophyta; class Pinopsida; order Cupressales; family Taxaceae; genus Torreya; species Torreya grandis. Next base: position 1,137,592 of record JARHVA010000177.1, read on the forward strand.
CATGGTTCATCATGAGTCTCAAGAATATAACAACATAAGTTCACACCAAAAAACACACAAATGTAAAGTAATCCACATAACACCACTTATTAAAATTAACAAAGAAACTTTTCACAAAATGTAAACTCAATGCAATAGAATTAAAAGAGATGTAAATATCCAATTGGTACTAAAACTGACCAACACACAAATGGAGAGTACTCCACATAACATCATTTATTACAATTTAAAAAATATTTTTTATAAGTTGGGCACCCAAGGCAATGAAAATATAATATATGTACATGTCCAACTGGTACTATACCCAACCAAAGCAACACATAGTGAGGATGGAGGTCTACTGATGGCATAAAAACCATCTAAACAATAAAATATATCTCATGTACAGCATCATGAGGTTTCCAATAGTAAAAAATTATAATCACATAACTCCAAGAGTGTATGTTCACCAGAGTAATGTCAAAGTCACAACCAATTCATCTTATTTGAATATGAAATCACAAGTTGTTATCAAAATGACATAATCAAGGAAACTTTAGTTGAAAAATAATCTCAAAAACCTCCTTAGACCTCCCATAATCCTCCTTGTACCTCCTAAGTACTTTTTATACCTCCCAAAATACATATAAAAAGTGTGTATAAGTGGCACTCCCTCTACACCTTCAAACTACTCAAAGTCATGCATATAAGTGGCTTTCTAAGCTCACTTACAGCCTACCTATTCATGCAAAAATAAAATTGAAGGGTGGACTTAATAACTTATGCATACAAGTTCCCACCCTATCCCTATATTATTCTATAAAATAAATATATTTGTCCCCCATACCAACATATAAGTAAAAAAATCACTTTATGACATATAAGAAACTAGTGGTTCAACCAATAGTGAAAAGGAAGCCTCCAAAGGAAAACTCTAATGAATCGATATAAATGACCTAGTGGCCCATTAAATACCTAATGAAAATAATGAGAATCAAGTAAAATTATTTAAATTTCCAAGATAAATGTCTAACAAGCCTCAAATAATACCAAAATAAAACTATGAACCACATTAAATTCCTTGAAATTTCAAAATTAAATTGCCAAGTAGCCCCCTTAAATCAATTTGAATGGAAACAAATGATGTTGGATTTAAATTTTAATAAGGATCAATAGTTCAATCAAGATACAAAATAATAACAATACATTGTTAGAAAAATAGCTTCATTTTTTTATTGATCAAAATAAATCTTACATAATGTAAATATTTTGAGTTTTCTCAACTACATTGTTTTATTACACATAATATTTTATAATCTTTTCAAATATACCACACTCAACCACATATGATCCCACCTACCCAAACTAACCTACTAATATTAAATACTAATGACATAATATTAATATATTCACTAAAGGTGGTGTCACACTAAGATATGCATGCCATGTACATAATAGTAAAAACTAATAAATATAAATCTAAACCTTGGAACACTAAACCTAACAAACCCACCTTGATCTAAAAGGATAAAAAAGATCTAAAACAAACAATCCTTATTTTTGAATAAGTTACTACACCAATAAAATTATACCATGTATTTTAATCTACCCATGTTAACACATCCATTACAATCCCTACATTCTAAACTCTTTTTTCATGTGCTTGATGCAATCCTTATAGCATTCCTAAAACTACCTAACATGATGATGATGAACATGCAACATTTACCATCTATATGATCTTGATATATGTACCTATAGTATGGAACATCTATGGAATGCTCCAACCATAATGATCAATACTAGATCCTTTGAACCTTTACATGAATTATGAATCATTTAATGGAATACTTCAACTTTCATAAACATTATATATAGATATTTTCACTACCTATAACATACACTACTTTTAAATATAAACCAAAAGTACGTAATTTGTATTACTCTAGGAAGGACTATCCATACCAAATATTGGAGAGTGATATCAACAACTTCCTTCCATTAATATAGAGGTGTGAATATGATGTAGTCTTGTATCAATTACCTACTCCACATTACTAAAAATATCAAAAAGAACTAATAAAAACTACTAGCACACTAAAAACTCAAACAAACTAGCAAAACCAAAATTTCCTCTACACACTTTCCTTATGATTGTTGGGTGATTTTTACTTGAGATATCAAGATAACTCTAAATCACTAGTTCATAGCCAACAGTAAATCTATCCATTCCAACATATCATGCAAAGAGTTTGTGCACCAACTTGAGGTGCAAGGAAAGTACATCAGGTCACAATCAAGTTAGTTGTGTAGATAGAACATAACTATCTAATCTATGTTATACCACAAATCATTACTTGGAAAAAAAAGAGCTCGTGAATAAGTCTCAAATAACTAACATATTAAATTATTACACAACTAAATATACATTGATATTAAACTATAACTAATACTTAAACCATTGAATGAATATACAAATATTAACATTTTAACAACAATCTTACATTATTCATTAATGTATGTCTAGTTACATAGCAATTCTTACTTCTCTTCCCTTATTATAACTAGTACAAATTTTTCATTAAAATAATGACCTAAATATTTTTGACTCACTATTTTAGAAGCATAATGGTATTAATTATATTCTTTCTCTCCTTTACTAATGAATCAATGTGAAATTTTATAGTACGCAACCACCACCCCTTTAGTTAAAGCTCATTAATGTATACTCATAAAGATGTGCAATAGATTTTTATAAATAGTAACCCTAACTACTTTACATTCAATATCCTCAAACAACCTATTTTCTAGGTCTACATCATGATGTTTAAGATCTACTCAAGGTTGTTTATCTTAATTAACTCTTCATATGGAATCACTCCATTAACCTAGCTTATAGCTCCTTTTTATGCATTTAAAATTTGTTCAACCTCATCCCTGATCCTAACATTAACTATTTTGAGTTGACTAGCATGTTGTACAAGGTGAAACCCATGTCTTAATCAATATTTAGTTGAACACTCTTAAATATTTAGGTATATCTACACAACCCATCCTCATGATTTAATTTTTTATATCCATGTTGTGTTGGATAGTCAAAACATATCCCATTTTTACCTTACTATCCTTATGTATCCATGCTCTCTTCTTAAAAATAAGTGTGACTTATGTGCACCTTGCCTTATTTATAAATTTACACATACCTATACTTTTGAAAATTTGGGGCCAACATCACCCCACTCTAATTTGGTTATCCACCCTCGAGAAACCCTCTAATTTATTCCAAAATAACAAAAAAAATCATACCCATCCATTTTGATTTATCCTTCAAACTTGTTCCATCTTTCTAGTACCACTTGGCTTGATTTTAATATTGTGGCTACTTTTTTAGTTATACCCTTGAGTATAATAGGTTTATTTTGTATTGTTATGGCCTTCACCTTAACTGAATATATTTATGAAATCTAGTTTCCCTTATGGATTATTTAAAGCATTAATTAGTGGATTATGTGGTCAATCATTGGTAGATCAATTATTTATTTATGAGTTGGGTTAGTATATGTTGTTTGGTTGAAAGATATATTACTTGTTTCATGATCAATATTTAGACAATATATTTGTTTCATATGTTTATTATTCTTATGATCATGTTTTTTACATATTAATTGCATTCAATAATTTATTATGGTTATATGTTGATTTTTATCATAATTTAATCTAACTACCAATTTGTTTGATGAGGTGGATGCAATATTATTCCACCACCATGGAAAATTTTGGGGAGATTATCATTGGAGAAGGGTAGCGTATATCGACAATTGGGATTGAGAGAGAGAACTTTGAGGACCCATGCACACATAACAATCATCTATTTGAATGAAATAGATGATACTAGCACTGAATGTTTTAATCTTACTTACCTTTATTTCATGTTGGGTTATAACTTACATATGTATGCTAATTCTTTGATGTGTTATGATGTTTTTCATTGAATTGTATCTGGTATGAGATTGAATGCATGATCTAGTGGATTTATTTATGCATTTTATTTGACTAATTACATGATTATTCTATGATAAAACTTGGATTAAGTTAGGATGGTTGATTTTATCATCTATGTTTCTAGATATTAGAGGTTAGAAGTGTTCATTGTTTTATTTTTTAATCACCTTGATTGTTGATAACATTAAGATAATTGGGTAAAATTCTTAAAGGTCAAATATAAGCAAAATAACCCCCATAAATAAATTTTACCTAAGTATAACTTGGAAGCTTATTGCATTAGGTGTTCTTTTACATACTTAGGAAAGTGGATAAAAATTTAGGGTTTATGTTTTGTTTTTTTTACTATCATTATCTTAGAAAAAGGTTGAATTTACCATTTTTAGATTGCAAGTATGTTTTGGCCACCATACAAGGTTATTGGATGGAAATTGAGAGCAAGCTGGAAGTGAAAGGAGTGGAACATTTATGAATTGAGATAAAAATGGAAAACTAGCAGAATAATGGGATATTTTTGAGGTCACACAAATTGTGTAAGAAATAATAAGAGGATAAGATGGTAGCGGAAAAAGGAGGGGTTATTGATAATAAGAAGAGGAAGAAATATAAATATACCAGCATCTTCAATTAATTCAAAGGATAAAAATATAACCAATCAAGTAATATTTTCAATTTGTGTATATAAAATGATAAGGGTTTGTTTGGGAATATAATAATATAAAATTGATCTAGGTCATAACTAATGGCCTGTGCTGGTGGATTTATTTGTAAAAGTTAGGGCATTATGTTATAGACCTAGGGGGATGAAATTTAATTCCATCCCCAGGTCTATAAAAGTAATATCGAGCCTCTCTTGTTAGTAAACCTAGGAATCATTTACTTTTTTAAAAACTTTCAAATAGATCCCTTCACAGTTCACTTATTATTTATGCATACTCATAAGGTTGTTGGTTCTCATCACATAGTTGAGTTGACTTTCTCTTAGTCAATAATGAACTCTATTTTTTCTTCCCAAATTATGCATGGTATTCAAATAGTAAATGTTGTTTGATAACTTTCCAAGCTACCTCAGATTTGAGGAATTATTCTAAAGTTTATAAACTTTATTTAAACATGGTACAAAATTTTGTTTAGTTATGGAAAATTCTAGTTTTTGGTTAGGAGTCAAAATGGGCATAAATTTTGAATAATCTTGATTAGTTTAATCTTGAAATTGTAGCTTTGAAATCAAGAATTTGTATTTTTTGATTGGTTTAGCCTGCATGGATATCCTTATTGTAAGTTATTATTGAATAAGATAAATATTACTCAAATATGTTATGCATATTATTTTCTTTATAACCCAATAATACTTCTAGTTGAAATTTGATTTAATAATTAGTCTAATACATAGGTATTATAGGTAAGGCAGCCTACATTAGATTTTAATTTACATCTTAGATCTAAAGTACATAAATTTATTTATATATAAATATACTTTTATATATTTGATCTTGTAAAATTATGTGACCAAATAAAGAAGGATCGACTGAGTCTTTAGAAACTTTTCTAATAATATGTATAGATAAATTAATACATCTATGAAGGAAATATGATGGGTTCATCCTTTTATTTATATATGTGTATAAAATTTGATCAAAAAAATTATTAGTTGATTTGGAATGAATTTATGATGCGGGAGCATCAAAAGCATCACTCCCAAGCATAAGTAAAGTGTATAAAATAGGTTCCAAAATGAAGTGCAGACCTATTTAAGCCATAAAAGTTTTAGATGGTCCTAGAATAATATTTCAATAACTTAGGTTGTCCATTTTGGATTATTTCCAAAATGAATATTTGGAGTTTTAATATGTTCTCGAGTTAATTTCATGTAATAATTCTAATGTAGAAAAGTTTTTGAGATAAGAACCTACGTTGAGAAGAAGGTGGAGATAACTTAGGAGGATAAAATCAAAATCAAAAAATAAGGTCTAAGTCAGTCATGAAAACAAGAATAAAGGCAAGGTTATAGTAGTTGTGTAGCAGTGTGTATAAAAACAAAAAGGAAAAGGGTGGAGTTCTAGAAAGTGTGCAAGTAGGTGAGAAGGATTGTAAGTGTAATCAATAAAGAAATATTTTTCCTTTAAAAATTTTAAGTGAATTTTGCATCACTTCTATCTTGAATGAAGATAGGTGTATATGAATTTTTTTTCACATGCACAAGTGAGTAGTTAATACAAGCTTGTTTGTCTTGTATTGCTACATTTTTGAGTTTAAAATTTGAGAGAAATATTAAGTGAAAATGAAGGCACCATCTTGTTATGATGTTATGATCTCAAAAGAGGAGTTTGTGAATATAATGACTAGGAAAGCAATTATTTGACATCTAAATATTTGGTTAAATATTTCTCTACAAGATTGATTGTAAACTCTATATTGATTTCATGCATGAGGAAACAAATGGTAGATGCCAATACATTTGATTAGTTTTTATTAAATCTTTGTAATTTATCAATATTGTTTTTTATCCTCTCTTGCATTAAGATGGATATCTAAACTCTGTAATAATTTATAATTATACGGCTAGTTAACTCAAGTTGTTATGTGAAACCAATCAAAACTCTCTTGAATGGAAGGATATAGCGAAGTCAGTTCGTGTTGATTAGATTATTCTATAAAATATTGATGGAGATTTGAGTGTTCATATTATTTCATGGATAATTTAGAGAAATTGATTCTTGATGAAGTCAAATGATGAAAGATAGATCTTGGTGAGGTATTGAAATGTTGTGAAAATAACAAAGGTTCTTAAATTTTTAAGTTTGAGAGCTCTCAGCTTAAATAGCCTGTGCCTAATCCTATTTAGGCTATAAATAGACTTGTATACAAGTGCATATCTCACCGATGTCTACATATACCAGCATAGTAAAGGTGATTAAAATTTCTTATTTAATTTGTAGACTTGCAAATAATCATTTGTACTCTCATGTTACGTAAAAGTATGTATAGTTTGATATGGGCATATATATAGTTTGGCAAATAAACATGACCAAAGTCCATATACATTATATATACATCCTACCTAGATAAGGAAATAAATGCATATTTTTAGTCCATTGAAAGCACATAGGGGTTTTCTAAATCTATTGAAATCATTGACTGAAATGGAATGCAATTCTAATTGAGTTGAAACAATTGAAATAAAAATAAATGGTGGTGGTGCTCTTGGGATGAGTTAAAGAAAACAAAACATTTCTAATAGGTATAGACATCATATTAAAGATGTATTAATGACTTCAAAGGATAGTGGAAGGTGTCTTATTATTTATGACTAAAGATTGGTACATACTCATGAATTCTAGTATTTTTTATCTTGCACATCTTGGGCAGTTGATAAAAAGTAAGTCAATGCGTATGTTAAGAATTTGCAAAAAAATAATAATGGCATTATGATACCCCATCGAGATGTAAATGTGCAAGATGTGACAAATATTAAACCTTATGGATGGCATGATCCTTTGTGAGAGATGAAATTGGGATGGAACTAAAGGAAACAATCATGTGGTTTAACATTATAATGAAATGAAATACACTTTAGTAATAAATCTTGGTACAATCATAGTTGATTTGGAAGTTGTAGATGTTTTCTCTTACCTTTAAAATGAAGTAGTTGAGGATCCCTTATTAGTACAACATCTATTATTTTTGTTTGGTGTCAATTTTTCATCCATGAAAAAGATAGAGTTAACTACCACTTAAAGAGAACTAGATGAAAATACAAATTTTGATATGTAAGAGAATGTACAAAGAGTGTCTACACTTTCTATGTATTTCATGTACATGAGGGATGATTTTAATAGGAGAGAAAAGTCTGAGTACATGATTTAAGATAAAGAGTGTAGTGTGAGAAGTTAGCAATAAAATATTATAAAGAGATTATATAAGGTATTTAGTCTATTGATTTCAAGAACCCATAGGTGCATAGAGAAAGAATGGGCCATTGACAAGAAAATGAATAGTGAAATAAGACTAAAGGAGTGAATAAAGATAAATTGATAAACCATTGTGTCATCATTTTTTGGTATCAGAGCCTAGAAGGGCTGGGCTTCTTGTGTTGCTAATGCATAATTGACATTTGTATGAATTTATTACAGTAATAACAATTTTTGCAAGTGGTTAAAGTGTGAAAAGTTTATGACAAATAGAGTATAAGTATTAAGATTATTAAATGGAAATGGAAAAAGAATTAATCAAGCTCAAATTAGACTTAAAGAGGTTGGAGCTTTTGGTGAGTCAATGGTAAGAAGAAGGAAGCCAAGCATGTGGTTGACATTTGAAGAGAATAATTAAGTGGCCTATAAAGTCACTTGTCAAGAAAAGAAGGCAAGAGATAATTACCATGAGGAAAACAAGCCACAAAGGCTTAAAGAGTGGAGAGTTTCCAGGTAAGCAATAGAAGAAAGTTCTCATTGAGAAGAACAAAAAAGAAGAATTTATGCAGAAAGGAGCACTTGAGAAAATCAAGAGGAGAGTGTCAGTAAATGAGGCACTCAAAGGGAAATTTTGGTCTTTAATCTAGATATTTAAAATTATATTTAAATTTTTGTATGTAGGAAAGGATAACCTCAAAAAGAGGGTCAAAAATAAGGCCTTACAGTTTGCAAATAATGGGGCAAGCAAAGCACCCATGAAGTTAAATGACTTTGACAGTGAAAAAGAGAAAATTGTAGAAGTTCCCAAGAAGGGAATTGAAATCCTTCAACATGTTGATAAAGAATAAAGTGTAGAGTTTTATGATGCTCTATATAGCATCCCAGCTGAAGAAAGAAAGGAAGTACACCCAAAAAAGGTAAGTGCAAGCAAATAAAAAATGATGGAAAATAAGACAATGCAATAGGCCATGGAATAAGTAATTAAAAAGTTGAATTATAATTTCAATCTTATATATAAAAATAATATTGTTGATGTGAAGAATGATAAAAATAAAGGCAATGTTAAATCTCCACAACTTAAAATAAACCATGGGTATGTATTTCCAAAATGGATGAAGAAACCAATTGTTGAAGTAAAGAATGAAGGATTCAATCAAAAGGTTATTGAAGTTGGGAACTCAAATGGAAGACCAGTACAAGAAAAAGTAGATTTTGAGATGAATTCTAGAGTAGCTCAAGATAAAAAGAGGTATCCACCTGTTAAAAGAAATGAGGAAGAGACTAGAAGGATAGAGCTAAGCCCAAGGAGAATCTGGAAAAAGAAGAATACCAATGAAGTGAAAGGTAAAGAAATTTCTTTGAATAATGATGTATTAAATAATTCAATTGAAAATATTGATGAATCAAGTGATGAGATGATTATGAGAAATAATCTATGGAAAGGAGAAGGGTCAAATTTAACATCCAAAGAGAAGTAATTAGTAGAATAGGTGATGAAACAACATGAAAAACATAAAATTTCCAATTTTATGTCTCTGGTAAAGGCTAATGATTCAGGTAATGAAATCCATTTGGAGAATGATGTTGAGTGGAAATCATTTTTCACAAAGGAGAAAATGTAGATGAAAGGTAAAATAGAAAAATATACAGGATCTAAGTTTGATGGTCCTAATTTTGATGAAGAAACTGGAGAGATAGATGAACTCTCATTGAAAGAAGAAATGAGGATGTTGGAAGAATTGTTTAACTCTCCTAAAAAGTTAGTTGCAGTAGATGAAGATTCAAAGAATTTTGATAAGCTCATTGGAGAGCTTGAAACTAAAGAAATCATGAGACAAAAAGAAGTTCAGGATACACAAGCCAGTGATGGAAATCTCCAAGAATGGGGATGGAAGAAAAAAACATTGAAAGATTTTTCATCTAATATGTTAGTTGATTTTATAGGTATTGTTTATTTTTTAGGTATAATGGGACAAGAGTTCATAGGATAACTCATAAATATTTCTAAGAAGCAGGAGTCCTTATGCCAAGGACAAGAAGATAATATAATTTTTGTACAAGAAGATAAAGTAATTTTTGTTGATGCAGGGCCATTCAAGAAAGAATATCAATAATGTTTCCAAGAATGATATCTTTTAGGATATTTGTATGACATAAATCATGTAAACAAAAAGTATGTTAAGCAATTTGGTTCAATTCATGCAATTGAAGAGGAGCAAGCAGATATTGAAAAGATAGCTTTAGATGGAAGTGAAATAGAAAGTTGGATGCTTACAGATGAGAAGGAAATGAGAGGAAAAATTATAAAAAGAAAGAGAGAAATATAATGATAAAGGATAAAAATTACAAAGTTTTTGAAGCTAAGCATGAAGATAAAGATAAAGTACTGGAAGATTGGAAGCCGAGGAAGAAGGCCCATTTTTTTTAATTTTTTCCTAGGGAGATTGATGTAGGAGCATCACAAACATCACTCCCAATCATATGTAAAGTGTATAAAATAGGTTCCAAAATGAAGTTGTGTATACCTATTAAATCCATAAAAGGTTTAGATGGTCCTAGAATAATATTTTGATAACTTAGGTTGTCCATTTTGGATTATTTCAAAAATGAAGATTTGGAGTTTTAATATGTTATAGAATTAATTTCATGTAATAATTCTAATGTAGAAAATTGTTTAAGATAAGAACCTACATTGATAAGAAGGTGGATTTATCTTAGGAGGATAAAATCAAAAGCAAAAAATAAGGGTTAAGTCAGTTATGAAAACAAAAATAAAGGCAAGGTTGTAGTAGTTGTGTATCAGTGTGTATAAAAACAAAAAGAAAAAGGGTGGAGGAGTTCTAGAAAGTGTGCAAAGTAGGTGAGAAGGATTTTAAGTGTAATCAATAAAGAAATATTTTTCCTTCAAAATTTTAAAGTGAATTTTTAATTACTTTCATCTTGCATGAAGATAGGTGTATATGAATGATTTTTCACATGCACAAGTGAATAGTTAATACAAGCTTGTTTTTCTTGTATTGTTACATTTTTGAGTTTAAAAACTAATGGAAAGCTTAAGTGAAAGTGACGGCACCATCTTGTTATTATTTTATGATCTCAAAAGAGTATTTTATGAATTTAATGACTAGGAAAGTAATTATTTGACATCTAACTATTTGGTTAAAGATTTCTCTACAAGATTGACTGTAAACTCTATGTTAACTACATGCATGAGGAAATAGAAAGGATTAAGTGAGTCTTTCAAATGGTAGATGCCAAGGAATTTGATTATTTGTTATTAAGTCTTTTCAATTTGTCAAGATGTTTTTATCCTCTCTTTCATTAAGATGGATATGCAAACTCTACAGTAATTTATAACTGTACAGCAAGTTAACTCAAGTTGTTATGTGAAACCAATAAAAACTCTCTTGAATGGAATGATATAGTGAATTCGGTTCATGTTGATTAGATTATTCTATAAAATATTGACAGATATTTGAGTGTTCACATTGTTTCATGACTAATTTAAATAAATTGATTATTGATGAAGTCAAACGATGAAAGATAGATCTCGACGAGGTCTTGAAATGTTGTGAAAATAGCAAAGGTTCTTAAAAACTCAATTTTGAGAGCTCTTAGCTTAAATATCATATGCCTAATCCCATTTAGTGTGTAAATAGACTTGTATGCTAGTGCATAGCCCATCAATATCTACATAGACTGGTGTAGTAGAGGTGAATGGAAAATTCATGTTTAATTCATAGACATACAATTAATCATTTATAATCTCATGTTACATAGAATAATATGCAATTTGATGTGGGTGTTTATATAGTTTGACAAAGAAACATGACCATAGTACATCTACATTATATACATCCTACCCAGACAAGGAGATAAATTAATATTTATCATTTTTTGAAAGCATAAAGGGGTTTTCTAAGTCCATTGAAATCCTTGATTGAAATGGAATACAATTATAATTGAGTTGAAACAGCTGAAATGAAAAAAATGGTGGTGGTGCTCTTGGGCTGAGTTAAAGAAAACAAAACATTGCTAACAGGTATAGGCATCATATTAAAGATGTATTAATGAATTCAAAGGATAGTGGAAGGTGTCTTATTATTAATGATTAAATATTAGTATAGACTCATAAATTCTAGTATTATTTGTCTTACACATCTTGGGCAGTTAATAAAAAGGAAGTCAGTGTGTATGTTAGGAATTTGAAACAAATTAATAATAGCATTATGATACCCCATCAGGATGGAAATGTGCAAGATGTGATAAATATTTAACCTTACGGATGTCATGATCCTTTGTGGGAGAGGGAATTGGGATGGAACTAAAGGAAAAAATCATGTGGTTCAGCATTATAATGAAATGAAATACCCTTTAGCAGTAATGCTCGATACAATCATAGTAGATTTAGAAGTTGTAGATGCTTTATCTTACCTTTAAAATGAAGTAATTGAGGATCCCTTATTAGTAAAAAATCTATTATTTTTGTTTGGTATTGATTTTTCATCCTTGAAAAAGATAGAGTTAACTACCACTTAAAGAGAACTAGATGAGAATACAAATTTTGATACGTAGGAGAATGTACAAAGAGTTTCTTCAATTTTTTTATATTTCATATAAATGAGGGTTGAGTGTAATAAGAGAGATAAGTATGAGTACATTATTTAAGATAAAGAGTTTATTGTGAGAAGTTAGTAATAAAATATTATAAAGAGATTATATAAGGTATTTAATCTATTGATTTCAAGAACCCACATGTGCACAGAGAAAGAATGGGCCATTGCCAAGAAAATGAATAGTGAAATAAGACTAAAGGAGTGAATAAATATAAATTGATAAACCATTTTTTCATCAATTTAGGGTGCAATAAATAAACCTAATTTTTTATAAACAACCATAACATTTAGTTCTAGCCCATTGATGACTTGGGTTCTTATGTTGTTTCACAAACTATGAGATATGATATAAGATCAAAACCATTTTGAAATGCTCAATATAATAGCTACATAATGACTTTTATATATATATATATATATATATATATATATATATATATTTTTTTTTTATTTTTTATTTTTTTTTTTTTTTTTTTTTGTGTGTGTGTGTGTGTGTGTGTGTGTGTGTGTGTGTGTGTGTGTGTGTGTGTGTGTGTGTGTGTGTGTGTGTGTGTGTGTGTGTGTGTGTGTGTGTGTGTGTGTGTGTGTGTGTGTGTGTGTGAAGTTACATAAATCTAATAAAGAGTTGAGTTGGATAGTAGGGGTTGTAATATGTAAGTTAATTAATAACATTATATTCAATACTCATATATATATCCTAAATATAAATGTATGAATATAATTGGATTAGCAAAAAAGATTTCATAAATCGGTACTTTATCTGGTAAGATGTGAAATCTATTTTTTTACAAGGGATGCGTAGGTATTAGCAACTTGGATCTTTATTTTACACAAATAAATGTATTGATGATTTCATTCATATATGCATGTAAAGATGAAAATATTGAGGGATAAATCATGAGCCTACCTTTGAATGGCATTAAGTTAGTTTTTTGTAGGTTATGATGGGAAAAATCTATGTAGGAATTGTATAAGTAACTATGTGGTTACTGATGGGAACAATTTTTGTATAAATTGAATTAGGACCTCAACAAGTGAAAAATGTGAAGAGTATATTCAATTCCATAAGCTTAAGTTTTAAGTAAGCCTAGACTTGTCTTCATTTTATAGGTTGATATAATAAAATGACTATTTATATAATGAGGATCATAATTATTGGAATAAAAAATATTTACAGGCTTTAAATATAGACACTATGACATTTATTCAAGTTATAATTGTTGTTTGAATGACTATATAGTGGAGGAGTTTACGTAGAATTCAAGGTGTGGTCAAAATGAATATCATTTATAATAGAGTAAAGGTGTTATTCTTAAGTTGTAGGAAGGTAATGTTTATAAATAGTGGACTTATAAAGCATATGTATATTCTCATACTTATATAGTGGTGGTGAAGGCTCCTTTATATGTGGAATAAAGGTTAGGAATAATTGTAATAATAATTAGGATCTTAAGAAAGTATGAATAGTATTTATATAGTCCAAATTACATATAGCACCCCTTCTATAGAGTTATAATGTTGAAATGACTTTAACATGATGTATATTTTCTAATATAAAACATGACCAGAATATAGTCTTATTATGGAAAGGTATTCCTTATTAGAACATGATGAAGTAAAACATAGGCAAGAATTTTTTTGGAATGGAATTCACGAATCTTTCATATTATTCTAGAGTAGATAACATACTTGTGTATAAATAAGATGAAATGTTGGTTGTAGTTTGATTTTAAATGTACATACTTACATAATTATGAATTATGATAGAAGGATATGAAGGAATAAAATCATAAAACAACTTGATTCTTTTTCTAGTCAAATAAACATATCTGAGATGAAATCAGGTACATTGATAAGTCTAAGTAAGTGTATTTAGTTGGATTCTTGATTGTTGATTATTTACATCATTCATTATTGCATTGTGTCTATTATTCTGATTTTGAATATTTATATGTATTGTGTTGGGATAATAGTACATATGTATATGATTATGATAGTGGGTAACCAATATACATACCCCTTGATATTGTGTTATGTCATGATTTAGTAATAGATATTTTTATGTGAGGGAAAATGACTCGGATTATTAAATCTAGATTCTATAATGAAAACTTTGACCAAAGTAATGTTATATTTAAGACATTGTAATCTCATTATTCTTCTATTTTACATTTGTTTGATGATAGTATTTAGATAAAGGAATGGATTCAATTGTCTATTTGATTGTTGCATGTAATAGTGATAGTACACACATGGATTCTAATTATTTCTTGATATTTGCATGGTTCTTATATACCCCTCTATGAAGGGTAAGGCCACTCCAATGGGGAGGTGTGTGAGATATTGTTGGTATGTGGTTAGAGGTAAATCACTCAGATGATGTTCTCCCTTTCTTAGTTGATTCAACCAAATGGAATTAGACTCGGGATATGTTATGGATCATGGAGATGTTTAGTAGCTCATTTGTACTAGTGTACTTCTTGTTATGTATGTTTGACATTATAATTCATTGTACCTTATTTATGGATGAATATTCAACATAGTAATGTATATGTATTTGTATATTATTCTTAAAATGTAGAAAATAGTGGATGTAAGTATATTTATAACTGATTTATCAATTTAATCAGTATTAGATATACTAGCTTCATTTTATTATACTTGATTTATAATTATTCAAATTATAGACTAGTTTATTGTTTGAATACTAAATGGATCTAATTTAAATAGTCGGCTAATGCTAGTTCAACATTTATTGCTTTTAATTAATTTAGTTTTCAATCCTTAACATATAGATGTAATTAATCTAACAGTAATTGCATGTGAAAAAAATAAAAATAAAAATTTGGTGTAACTGTTAGTTAAGCCTAGAGGGGTTTAACAATATTTCCATAATGGGTCCTTTGATTAATTCTTCTAGGGGACTATCCTCATCAATTTTTTTGTGTTATATAACCTTTTAATTCTCCTATAAATTTTTTTATTTTCCCATATTTGTCTTCCCAATTATTATATATCTTGGAGGAGTTGGGTTCTTTCATATTTCTCTTTATTCTGATATATTTGTGCTGCTATTTCATCATAATTTTTTTGTTCCATGAGCATAAGCACATTGATCACTAATTTCTAGCACATAAAATTTAGAGAGACCTTCTCATCCCTTGTCATCGTGATAGCATGTTCACGAAATAAAATTTCACAACCTTCCAACTATTCGACAAAATCAAACTTTATCTTTTCCTTCTTGATCTCCAAGTTATCCTATGCACCCTTTTCCCTATTCAATAGAAAATCCACAATAATAATCATTTAATCAATATCCTTTACTCCATATAAATTATCCCCATCTATTAGGTTTGGTTCATCTTTCATGATCCATTAACAGAGCCTTAAAATCTATAATTCTATTACCATCACTTTTTACTCTAACTATGTGTGTTTATTTTTTACCTCTACCAAATATTTATTATGGATTCTAATGGTTGTGATATTCATGACATTATAGTGAATTAATTTAGCTACCAAATTTATCATTGCATATTTATCTTTAACTTCATTTATCTTAGTTTGATCAATATACACTATCTTTCACCCTCCTATATTATCGATATCCTCTTCTTATATACAGGGAAAAGGTACTTCAAAGATTATTTTATCCATATGAATCTCAAATACAAAATATATTTGCTTTCTTGTTTGCATGGTTTCTCTTTCTTCACCTAGTGAATTTCATAAATATAGGTATTTTTCCTCCACTTTTATTTAGATCCTCTCTCTAATTATCATATCCTCATCATCTAAGATTTATTCAGCTTAGGGTTCATAATTTTATAAGTGGGAGGTGGAGGATGCATGTTCTGATTCACCAAATTTATTTATGCCTCCATTAGTTACTTATTTATTTGTTATCTCAATATAAAATACCTCTTATTATATATGTGTTTACACTTCTCCCTCTTCAATAACCTCTTATATTTTATCTCCCCTTGTGTTGGGCTCTTCCTTCTCTCTTTCTCCTCTTTCCTCATCTTTGTTCCCTTATTTAGGACTACTTCCATCTTATCTTGCACTTCCAAGGTAACATTAACCACACCATATAGCACTTCCTCCATACTCTTCACACTCATGTTATCATCTCTTGCTTATTCCACCCCAATCTCTTCATGTGTAACATCTTATAGGGGTTACATTTAGGTTCTTTGTATTTTATATTAAGGGTACCCTCATTTGATGAATACATGGGACTCTCCTCTAGTGGTGCTGGTGGAGTTGGTACAAGCACTTTTGGAAGTGATTATTGTCGTAAAAAAATTATAAGGAGATTAATATGGTGTGAGTAGCTTAGATGGGTAGGGTGCCTTCTCAAGGGGGCTTTCTATAGATAGATGTGTAACTTATTCTTATCTAGTGGCACATTGTCTTCTTGTTGAGTCTGTGTGCTTAGATTATTCCTCATTTATTGGTTATAATACCATGTGATGTTATTGTTGAGTCTGTGTACTTAGATTATTCCTCATTTATTGGTTCTAATACCATGTGCTACTAATTTTTTTAACTTTTGTAAATTCCACTTGATGACACATTCACTTGTTGCTGACTAAAGTAGGCCTTTTATTGTCTTTTGGCTTGATGGGATCCCACACTTTTCCATAACTAAATAAATTATTTTGATTTTTGTGTATCATGATCCTTATTATTTTTATTAGGCTTTAACTCATAATATAATTTACATAAATAGCCCACTATTTTTCCATTACTTGAGGATAGATTGTGGTCACATCATCATCAGAATCACTTTCATCCTTAAGCATTTCTTCATTTGTCAAACATACATTTCTCTCAATAGTGTTATATCTCCATAAATTTGAGTAGTGTCTACCTGTATCTTCCACATATTTGGTACCTTGATAACTACTTCAAAAAATATCATAAAGATAATCCATATAAGAATTTGAGCCATCTAGACATTTTTGCATATGAGAGGCAAATATTTATAGGTGAATGGAGTTGGATTAATATAAACTCCATATATCCCCTATATGCCTCTAGAGATTTCATTGGGATGTGCCATTCATATCCAAATGAAGAAATCATATTATCATACACCTTTCCATTTTAAACCTATAATTCTTATTGTAGGGTCCAAGGCATAAATGCTCATGATACCTTTTCATGAATGACTTTTCCCCTAATTAGTAGATCCAAGCAGCCTCAAAAAATATATCAAGGATACCAATTTAATACAGTATAATTAAAATAAACATTGAATCCCATCTAAATATTTCACTAATGTGATGGGATTTCTTTACACTCACAATGGTCTAATCAGCAATAAATTTTGAAATATTGAACTGGGTGCCCTCCTTACCCATCCTATATGTAATATAAATAAATTATTTATTGATATTATACCATCTCATATCTCCTCTTATTTTAGTGTTAACTAGATGTGCAGATACTTAAGTGGCATGATTCTCAATCCTCTCAATTGGGAAGGTGAATTTCTCCTTTTTAGACTTCAATAATTATGTGACTCTCTCTACTTATACAATGTTAGTTATGTAAACTTTGGTATTTTTGTCTGAACATAAAACCTTATTGACTTACTAGCATGTCATGGGGAGAGTTTCATATTTTTTCCAATGAAATTAAAAATTGTCCTTGTGGATGTTTGATAATAGGAATTATACCAATGTTACTAGTTTTCCAAAATAGTGTAGCTCAAACATTTGTAATACCTTGATTTCCTCCAGTGCCCCCTTGATATTTAAATATAATATAATAGTGCCATATATGACCACCATTAAAATTTATATTATGTAATCATATTTTAATCCAATTTCATTATTTCATCCCTGATGGTTATAGTTCTTCAAATTTACATTATGCGACCTTAGA
The DNA here is from genome assembly GCA_037957365.1 of Torreya grandis. Lineage (NCBI taxonomy): Eukaryota > Viridiplantae > Streptophyta > Pinopsida > Cupressales > Taxaceae > Torreya > Torreya grandis. The sequence goes on from JARHVA010000177.1 coordinate 1,155,998, forward strand.
TTCCCATATTTCTCCATGCAAGCAATTTTTTGGATATTACATTTCTATAATTTTTAATGGTATTTATTCAAAATTTCCTTCCATTTATTATAAACCTTCCTCTTTGATGAAATATAAGTCGTCCCATTTTAGATATGTTATGTGTATGTTTCTATCTACTTGACATTTTTTGCCCAAAATACCCCTAGCTTTGTTTTTCTTTAGCATTATGGTTCTAAAGCCCCTTTGACAAAGCCTCAAGAAATTGATTTTATTTAATCCCTTAATATTTTCGTGTTTCTATAAGTCTACCCATCGTAATCCTAATTTCCTAACTCAACCCTAAGCTTCACAATGATTTTAATGTGGATTCCACTTCTTACAACCTACAACTTTGTTTGATTATGCCCTTTCCATGTTTCATTTCAAAAATTCTACTTTATTATGTTGCACAATCTCTATATATGTAATAAAAATAAATAAAATTTCCTTAATTTATCTAAACCTAGCATGAATTTAGTTATTCTACTAGCTCTACACTTATTTGGGTTTCAAATATATTAAAAGTGATGATATTGAAAATGACTTGTGGAGGTTAATTTATAATACATGTTATCATTTAAATTTATCCAATTGTGCAAGTTGTATGTTATGTAATTGTTAATGTCACTTTTACACGTTCACATTTATTATGAGTGCATAATAACTTATCCATTCACTACTAGTATATTAATAATTGGTGATGTCACTATGTGTGATACCATTTAAGTTCAACCTATGCTTTCTTCCCTTTCCCTATATTCATAGGTGTAGCACATATCATGTTTCCTTTATGCTCTTTATCCCACATATATTTCATATCTAGATACTTGGTCAAATTCTTTTATGAACATCCCTCTACACTCTCTAGTTTTAGCCTTCTCCCAACCCAGATTAAATTTTATGCATGGTCCTCCAATGTTGTATATAGAGATGTGTATAAGTTTTTAAATAAACTATTCAAGACTAATATTCTCAGTACATTATGGATCTAAAACTACATGAAAAATTAGAGTTTAAACATGTGTTAAGTCATCAATGCATAAATTAGTGATGTGAAAAAAAATGAGAATAGGGGTAACCCAAAAATTTTAAGTGTGAAATTTTGGGGATTCCAGAGAAGATTAATGGCATTATATCTTAAACATGCAAAGGTTTTAGGATCAATTTGATACATCATTATATTTTCCTATATGAGGAGATAATATGGCTCAGTTTTTAGGTCATGAGATTGATTAAGGAAAAATTTATTAAGGAGTAAAGTTGGCCTTCTAGGCAGTTTGCAAAGGTCCCCATACTTCACCAAATTTATGAAGGGTAAATACTAGGACCAAATGGAGATTATATGGCTCATAAGTGATTGTAAATATTGATCTAATAGTGCATGTTGATTATAAATACCTAGTTGATCCATAGAGATTGATGGTATGCATTGAGTCAAGATTACAAGATTGAATGAGATAAGGTTAACTATTCAAAGTTTAAGGTCAAGCAGAGATAAAGATCGAGTTTATTTCAAGAATAAATGGTGAGTAGGTGTTTATACTTATTGAGATCAATCTTTCATATTAAATTTAAGAGGTAAAAGTGACAATTATCTATCATGACTAAAGTGAGGATAATCTTAAAGAGATCAATGGAGTGTATGAGGTCAAAGTTACCAAATTACATGAGATGAGGTTAACTATTTAAAATTTAATGTTTAGGCATTTTAACACTATAAATTAAAGTTAAAATAAGATTAATGGTGCATGTTTAATCTAAATATATGAGATCACAATATGCGATCATAGTGATTGAATTTTAACTATGACCGTTTACATTTGAATATTTGAATTTAACAAAGGAAAAACCAATGCTCTATATTTTGGCCATATATTTTGATACAAGTAGAATTTGCTCATGGTATAAAAATTAATTTATAGAGGACTCAAAGGAAAAAATTTAAATATATATTTTATTATTTTAATGTGTTTATATTAAAATTTATAAAGGTTCAAAGTTGACTGTGTTTTCATGTATGAACTATAAGTGACCCGAGAAACATAATTGAGCTTGTGTTGATATTATTTTGATATTTCATGATGACTTATCCATTTAAAATGGTTTTAAACTCCATAAGGATCATCTTTATGGATTTTAGAGGTTTGATTAATCTATATTGAGTATGAATAATTCTTAATAAGTTGGCGGTGTGTCTGTTCATGGTGTTCCTATGTATAATGTCATTATTTAAGTTGTTTGAGCATACATAAAAGAGTGTAATGGTGATTGTGATCATTTTATGATGATTAAGGAGTCATTTAGGGTGTAAATATGTATTTTTAGCTGGTCATGTGTTCTTAATTTTATTGAATAAGTATTAAAGAGGTGAATGGGTCTCTATAGGACTGAAAAAGTTAGTTAGGTTTATTTGAAAGAGAATTATGCTTAAGTGTGACCCATGTAAGATTCATTAAGGGTGAAGGCATGTGTTGTGGATGATAATGAATATTTTGGATTTGATAATTCATGAATTCTCTATAAATAGTGAAATGAAATGTGATGGTTTCTATATTTAGAGATACTTGAAAAGGCTTGTGTAAGAAGACTATGTGAAGGAAGAAGGAGAGTAAATGTGCCCTATGGATAGGTTAATGTGTAGAGAAGATTGAGGATTGAGTGTAAGATATTTAGTTCATAATTATAATGTTATAATAGTGTTCTTATAGTTTTAGATATGTGAATAGATCTGAGTGTGCATATGAGGATAGTTTGAGTGAAGAAGGAGAGAGATTGTGATATGCCTATGTGAGAGGATTGTATGAGAAAGAAAGTAAGTTTGTGCAGAGGTTAAAAGGTAGAGATCCATAATCAAGTGTTGAATAAATTATTTCTAAGGTGGATGTGTTCACTTTAAAGGAGGTTCTAATGTAATTGAACTTTCTTAGGAGTAGTTGCTCCTTGTGAAATAGGTGTTTCATAAAAGGCCTTTGGTCAGGAGGACTTGATCAGGGTTTCTAGTCTAAAGGACTAGACCAGTCTCTTTTTTATAATATCTTATAGGATAATTAGTCCATTATTTATAGGCTTGAGAGTGGATTTTATTCCCCATAAAGGTTTCCCACAGGAACTATGTGTTGTGTGTTTGATATTATGTATGCATTGAATAAATAAGCTCTCTTATTAATGTTGATTGATCAATTTGATATATGTTGATTGTTTAATAGTTTGAAAGGATTGTAATTAAAATTGAAATATCTAGGCACACTAATTTACGCCCCTCTCAATTATTGTACCTTTAATAATTGGTATCAGAGTAGGTCCTTTGGTAAAGGCTTGATAGTTTAAAGGTGATCCAAGGTATAATATGGGTATTCATCAAGGAGGTTTCTATACTAAGCATCGATGTTCAATGGATCCAATTATACTTTTTGGAGTGAAAGGATGAGGACATATATTATGTCCATAGGGTTTGATGTATGGAAATCTATTGTGGATGGTTATGTTACTCCTACTACTCCTCCATCTAGTGTTGCAGACAAGAAGTTGTTTGAGAATAATTCTAAGGCAATGAATGCCATCACTTGTGGTCTTACAAAGAATAATTTCACCAAGGTAATTAATTATAAATTTGATAAAAATATCTAGAACAAAATTTAGATCATTTATGAAGGATATTCAAAGGTTAATCTTAGTAAGTTACAGACTCACAAAAGGCAATTTGAAAGTCTCAAGATGAATGAAGAAGATTTTGTGTTATCCTTTCTATAGAGATTTGATGATATTATGATCATCATCAGAGGTCTTAGATAAAACCTTGAATAATCTACTATATTTCAAAATGTATTAATGTCTCTTTCCCTCAATTTTGATCTAAAGGTGTCTGCTAGAGAAGAAAGTCATGTTCTTAGTTAAAGATGGATCATTTGCATGACACCCTTACTACGTACGAGATGAGAAAGAATGATGATATACCACCAAAGAAGGAATCAAATTTCAAGATTGAAATGAAGATAAAAAATTCCCAAGGTAAGAAACCCAAAGAGGATGTTATTTTTGATATAAATGAGGATGAACAAATTATATTAATTTCAAGAAAATTGAAAACAATTTTAGGCAAGTATAAAGGTAAACTACCCCTCAAATGCTTTAATTGTCGAGAGGTAGAACATTTTACTAATGATTTCCATCATAAGTATAATAAGGATGATGATAAATAGCATGATAAAGGTCATGATGATGACAAGAGATCATTTAGGTTTGATAAAAGCAAAAATAAATTCAGAAGGTTTGATAACAAGAAGAAATACTTCAAGGATAAGAAGAGTCTCTACACCAAAGAAGATTGCAGCTCATTAGATGAGAGTGAAGTTAGTGACTCAAAATATGATCATGAAGATGATGGTCCTACTAAATATTAATCTATGTTAATGGTTGAGGAAGTTAGTTTCTCACATCAAAAGGAGTCTACTTGGTGTGATTCAAATGATGATAAGATGAGGTGGACTGTGAGACTGAATTGATGAATGCTCTTGAAAAACTAAAGATTGAGAAGAAGATCAATAAGAGGATGAAATCTAAACTCAAATAATTTGAGGAAAAATTTAGTGTATTTTAGGCAATAATGAATGAATATGGTAAGAAGAATGAAGATATGGTCAAGCATCTCAATTGTCAATTGGAATTCTTATCTACAAGCCTAAAAGCTAAAGAAGATGAATGTTCAAGGTATGTAATTGAAAATGAGTCATTCATATCTAAGTTGGAGAATACATATAATAAGGTGAAGTTATTTGTGATATTTGAAAAGGGTTTATGTTAAATAATCAAAAGCATGCAAGTAATAGAATTGGCCTTAGATACAAAGAACCAGATAATGTAATTCAGACAAGAAATGAAGGTGTTAGAAAAATCAAGACAAATTAGATCAGATATCTAAATGCCATGAGGTATGTGAATTTTAATGATTACTATTATTCTTGTAATTAGTTTGTGCATAGATCTAAATAATGTAAAAAATCTATTATAAATGAGTTTGCATGAGACTATGATGGGGGTCATCAGTCAAAAGGTGTAAGCAAGGTTGAGTGTTTTAGCTATCATAATGTGGGATAATTTGAAAAAATTTATCCATTTAAGGTAAGATAATTTGAGTTTCCATCAAGGATTATTGTTTTATACAACTATGAAAATATTGGTCACATTGTTAGATTTTGCAAGCAAAGGTCTACAAATCAAAATAGGTTCAATCAGGCTCCAAGAGTGCAAGCAAGAAGGAAAGTTAGCTCATGGAAACCAAAGGTGGTAAGTATGAGTCATAATGAGATTGTAGGTCCAAGTAATATATTTTCTATTTTGGAGAATGCTATAAAAATTGAAGAGTGCCAAGGGTTATCATTGTCTGCTCATGTTTTGAATGAAGAGACCAAGCTCAAGGAAAAGACCAAGGTAATGGTTGAGGCTAGTTCTAAGATATGTATGGATATAAGTGAACAGCCTAACATTATTGAGAATGCATCATACAAATAACATCAATCGTTAGTGCCTAGTGATGAGGTTTCTAACTGCAAGGTGGATTCTTTAGATAAAAAGGTATGTCATGAATCTATGTTGTCTCCATGTATTATCAATTCAATCTTAAAAGATAAGAATATCTATTTAGAAAAGGAACCAGTTTTCAAAGTTTAGACTAAGAAGAAGAATAATAAAATCAAGAAATCTTATAGCTATAATAGGATTCTAGTGGTTATTGAAGAGATATGGGCCACTCCTAGCTTCACTTTATTCTAAGAAGATTTTGGTGCAAAAGATGTCTTTATCTATGCTTCTTAAGAGACCCCTTTTAGTGAATAAGTAAGTGTTACTATGGTGTTCTTTAGATGGTCCTAGAAGGCTATAGATGAGTGTTTTTATTTGGTTTAGGTATATCCAAGTGGAAGAGATGTTGTGGTGATGTCTGAATGATGTCATAGTTGTATATGGTCAGTCTACAGGGTCAAATTGAAGCTTTTCAAGCGGTAAAAGAGGATTTTTTATTTGTCAAGATGATCTCTTTACATATAAAGGTCTATTGACCTTATTATAGCTTTATCCAGGTGTTTTTTTGGTTTTAAGGTTTGTTGAAGTCAAATTGGATATTTTTGTTTGCTCTTAGGTTTCCCAATTTATCTTAAGAGTTTGTTAGTCCTAAAATGAGTTATAAGATGTATGGGTTCCCAAAGATGTGGAATCTCAAAACTTGGTCCATAAATGTGTAATGGTTATCTCTAGGTGTATAAGAAGTTTCAGAGGTGGATGTTGACTAGAAGGAGGATTGTTGACTTTATTTATTTTGAGATTATGGGGTTTTGGGCTTTGCTCAAAAAGTGGTCTGCCTTATGAGTTGAGATTTGAAGCTTATTAATAGGTTGACTGGACTAAATGGGTTGTCAAATGTTTCACAAATATTTTAAGGTTTGAGGTTTTCAAATTATTCTTATTTTTGTCAAGATGGAAGCCTAATTGACAAGTTGATTTGTGAAGGAAGTATGTTGTAGAGGATGAGATAGTTATTTCAAATTGGTATGCTTAAAATTTAATATGAGAGTGCTCCATATATGAATTTTTAGGGCTTGAATATGTGTCTACTAAAATTTATGGGCTATGCAAGTTTTAGGTAAGGCTATAAGGAGTTTAAACTAGCCTAGAAAGAATAAGAGTGTTTTTTGATCAATTTCTACAAAAGAGCAAGGTATGAGTGTTTTTAAGAAATTTCTTAGGTTTATTGAGAGCATGTTCCCTATTTGGTGAGTGGCATGCAGTTATGTTGGTGGTCATGTAAGTGTTTTTAGAGAGAAGGCTAGTAAGCATGTATGGTGGTTCTTCATGGTGTATGGAGATCTGAAGATGCTCAAAGAGGTGAAATGGATCAGAGATCTTAGGAGGAGTCCCTCTTAGATAATTATTGGTGTGTTCCATTATATTTTAGTGTTTTTATGTGTGTTCTTTCTTCATTGCTTGCAGTACTTGGTTGAAAAGAGTGTTGGTATGAATTAAGAGGAAGTTCTTAAGGCAAGAAGAGGTAGGCTCAAGGTAAGGGGAATATTTTACTATATTTCTAAGATGGTATTATCCTATTGGTAGTATTTTTAGGTCCTTATGATAATTTGGTGCCCACTTTGTCATTGTGTCAAAGAGGGAGAAAGTTTTTATTATGAGAGTGCTTGAAAAGAGAGAAGAGATTTGAGTTGTATATTACTATATGATGTTTATTGACATCAATGATAAATGGGGAGATTGTTAGAGAATTATTCATGATGTCATGGTGATGTCATGGAGGTGTCCTGGTGAGTGGATTAAGTTCCTTGATTGCCTAAGTGGCAATGACAAAGTGTGTAATGTGCTTATCCTAGTATGCTTGAAGTTGGTTTGGTTGATCTTTTGTTTTGGTATGAATACATATGTTTAAGAATGAGTATGGTGTATTTATAACATGAAATAGGTCCCATAATAAATTTTATATGCTTTTGGTGCTTATGTGCATGAGTGGAATTCATCTAGTAATCCATAGTTTTCATCTAGACATTTTGGGTCTAGTGGCATAAAATCTAAATAAGCATTTTACTGTGTTATTATTGCCATGTTTGGATGAGTTAGGGGGATTTTGTCATATGTTTTTGATCACATTAGTCCCTAATTTTTATGTGCTAAATCTTAGGTCATGCAACTAAGTGTGACAAAAGATATGCAAGTGCAAAGTTGGGCTCCTAAGTAGTTTGATAGTATTTTCCCATAACCAAATTTGCATGAGGCAAGAAAGAGCTGAGTAATCAGTTTTATGATGGAATTTATCGCATGTGTGGATGTTTCAGGAAAATTTGATCATATGGGTTTATTCCTTTGTGCCTCGTTAATTTTCACTAAATTTTAGATCATGTGATGAAGCGCATCAAAAGATATGCATGTGTAAACTTGGCCTTACAAAAAGTTCATGGCATAGTTGGATCTGTGACAAAAAAATCTAAATGAGTAGATTAATGGCATTATATCTTGTACATGAAAAGGTTCTAGAAGCAGGTTGATACATGGTTGGATTATCCTATGTGAGGAGATCATATGGCTCAATTTCTTAGGTCATGAGATTGATCAAGGTAAAATTTATTAAAGATCAAATTTGGCCTTCTAGGTAGTTTGTAAAGGTCCCCATACCTAGCCAAATTTGTGAAAGGTAAAGACCATGAGCAAATGGAGATCTTATGGATTGTGAGAGATAATACATATTTATCAAATGGTGTGTGTTGCATGATAAAGACCTAGTTGATGTGTAGAGTAGATTAAGGATTGAGTGTATGATATGTAGGTCATAATTATGTTGGAAGAATAGTGCTCTTGTAGTTTGAGATATACAAAGAGGTCTGAGTGTGCATATGAGTAAAATTTGAGTGAATAAGGAGAGAGATTATGATATGCCTATGTGATAGGCCTATATGAGATAGAAAGGAAGTTTATACAGAGGTTAGAAAATAGATATCCATCATTAGGTGTTGAAGACATCAATTCTAAGGTGGACGTGTTCACTTTAAAGGAGGGTCTAAAGGACTTGAACTTCCTTAGGGGTAGTTGCTACTTTTGAAACAATTATTTCACTAAATTCCTTTGGTCAGGAGGATTTGATCAAGGTTTATGGTCTAAAGGACTTGACCAGTCTCATTTGTAATATCTTATAGGATAATTAGTCCATGTGTTGTAGGCTTGAGAGTGGGTTTTGTTCCCCATGAAGGTTCTCATAGGAAATATGTATTGTGTGTTTGATCTTGTGTATGCATTGAATTAATGAGCTCTCTTGTTAATGTTTCTTAATCAAGTTTATAAATGTTGATTATTTAATAGTTTTAAAGGATTGAAATTAAAATTGAAATATCTGGGCTCACTAATTGACCCCCCTCTTAGTGATTGTACCTCTAACATGGATTCCCTTCACCCTCTTCTCTCCATCATCCTTATTCTTTGGTTTGTCTAAATCCTTGGCACACACATCTACTTTATACATTTTCTTAACATAAGTAAAGGTGTATGTCAAATGAAACACTTTCCCATATATTTTTTCTCTGTGAAATGTGTAAATTATTTTTGAATCATCATTAGAGGATTCATTCTCTGATGAAATTTCATTCATGGGGTGATTAATTGTATACCTATTTAATATCTTATCCTCACTTAGGGATTCCACATTGACCCACTTACATCAAGCAATTTAAACTCTATCCAGATTTCATTCCACATAATACATTATGACCCCTTATGGAACTTTCAACCATCCTATAATGGTATATTTTAATTTAATATTGATAAGGGAATGTTGTATCATTACAAAAAATTGTGCATAATCTCCATATGCTTTAGGAATCCCATTGGTAATTCCCCATTCTTCTTTGACTATTAAAACAAAATTGCCATGCCATTAATCCAAATTAATTTGTTAAGTTTTTTTATGGCCAATGGGTGTGTGAGCACATTATACCATTGTGAAACTTGGACAAAAAATTATCAAGTAGAATATTTAGATTATCTATTTCATTATTGTAAGTGAACATCCTCCATGCCTACTATCAACACTTCACAAATATAACATGTGAATTATAAATTAAATTTGTTTAAAGTAATATATTTTACTATGCACACCACCTCATTATTGGCATATCCCTAGCATGATGCCACATATTTTCTTCCCACTAATTAGATGGGTAAAAATGTGAATTTCATGGTCTTCCAAATTTTTCATGGGCATAGTATAGCCTACCTTTTGGTAATTCAACTTCTAAGAAATTTCATATACCTATTTTACCATATTAGCTAGATTCATTTTTATCGATATTCTTCAAACCATTAGTTTTAGATATATGCATGAGATTCAAATTCATTATTCTCCATGTGAAGTAAAACCTACCTTCTTTCATGAATGAAATTAAAAACTTGGAAATTTTATCGAGTTTTCCAAAGTACGTAATATTGAATAACTATAATACACACCATTTATTTACCACATGCATTTGATGGATTTGTATTTATGAATCAACCCATCATGCTCAATCGAACTAGTCTTAACATAATAATTATACTTCAAGTGTTGTTCATATTTTTCTATAATATGATTGAAATTATTAATATTTACATATCCCACCTATGATATCAAATTTTATCTACACAATATGTTCTTGAGGAACTAAATCATGTGGATCTATATGGTGGGTGTTCTACTCTATCCTTATATTTTCACATCACTCAACTTGGACTATTTTTCCTCAAGTACCATTGTATCATCATCCTTATATAATTTACCCTTGTCCTACTCTAAGGTATCAATTATTTTCCATTTTATTTCCATATTTCTCAAAATTATTCTATTCCCTTCATTTTCCACTTAGCCTTGAGCTTTATCTACATGTAAATAGAATCCATAGACTCCTACCATCAATTTTTCCTTCTCCATGGTTGGAATTACCTTCCTTTCACCTTAAATTTCTTGTCTAAGGTGCATCTAATCACTCCCTATCAAATTCATACATAAATTTTGATGGAATATCTATGATTTGGTCAATTTTTGCATGCCCTTTATCATGGAAATCCTTAGTTTTTGGCAGCTAATGCTATATAATTTTTGGTTGTTGAAATAATGAAAAGACAAAGTAGCCTTTGAAGACCCTAAGGGTCATATTTATACCTCCTAATGGTGTTATTTTCCTCAACAGATTTTTATTTTTTTGTCCTTTCCATTAAATCTATCATTTTTTCACATATTCTCCATTATGGATACTTCATTCCTTGAAATACTTCTCTTAGGTGAAACATACACATTTTTTCCTTACTTAAATTCTTGGGCTCTACATTTTATTCCACTTTTGCACACTCATATGCCCTAAAAACCTTACATATGTATAAAATTGGTCATTTATGTATGTGCATCCACTTACTTAGATAGTGTGTTGAGACATTTTTCCTCTATACATCTTTCCCCACACTAATTATGTGTATGGTCCTCCATTACATAAATTACTTATTTAATCCATACAACAATTTAACCATGCACAAATTCCTATATTTCATAGAAATAATATGCACTAACTCTCATTGTGAATCTTTCTCATTTCTCCTATGTTGTAAAATTTCACACTTCTTCATTTCAAAAAAAATAAAACAAACATATTGAAATAAATTTAATCATGTGCACACACCAAAATACATACAATAAAACTTAGGAAAAACTTCTCTTATTAACATATTAAAACTACTAAAATCAAAGATAATAAGAGAAATGACATAAAATTAAATGTTTTCAAATTACATTTTCTATATCATATTCCTTATATTTAGTAACCCTCAAGTAATTAAAAATTGTATAGCATGAACCTATTCCCATTGAAATTCTCTTGACCAATGTGCATAATTTTCTTACACAGGTCTCCAGTATATCATGAATGATATAATGACCCATGCATCTGATGTGTAGTTTTCTTTGATACCTTTCCTACCATGATTAATAAAAAATCACATGTGCAACCTTGTGTAAAACCTTTTCCTTGATGTGGTTATCATGCCACACCTTGTGCCACTATTTTTTCACACATTAACTCCACATGGATAAGATGTGATTTTCATCTAATTTCATCACTTTTTCCAATTGCTCATCTAATGAATCATTGTCATCTAGTCTCCATGTGTATGTAATGTGTAATTAAGGTACAATGAACTCAACCAACAAGATTTATTACTTGTTATATACTAGCTAAAAATGAGTATACTTGTTAGGTCCTCATAAGTAGTTCTACAGGCCCATAGTAATGTTGAAACTCAATCATTCCAATATTTACACCCTACATCATAAATATTGGTGAGATTCATGATTATAATCTTATTCAATGCATCCACCATCCTATTAGCATGTGTTTTATAATTTTATTCTTATGGTGCATGATTATAAGTCAATGAGAATCATACACATTATTTTATATATAAGTGACTACCTTAATCAATTATTTTTTTATTGAGGTTAAAGGGGGGGATATTTTTGAACTAGGGTCCCCAAACCCTAGGAAAATTATAAAAAAAAGAGAGACAAAGGTCTACCATAGACCAAGAGAGAAACTATGCCAAAATAGGGCCAAATACAGCCAAACCACAACCCATAAATTGTAGAAGAAACATAAAAGGATAATGAAGGAGAAACCTGAGCCTAATCCATGTCTAAATTTCCTAAGACATCCTACCAAACATCTTTTCATCCTTTTGATATTAGCATCAATTTAAAAAAACTAATTTTCTTTGTTAATGTCTTTCTGAGACCTACTACATTGCCCCTATTTTCCTTTCCCTTTGCTATAAGTCTTAGCTTCAAATAACTCTCCAAGGTGTGGTCTAAGGTTCTCAACATTCTAAATCCCCTCATTCATGGCTGCCTTACTACAATTTACTAAGAAACTAATATTATTTCTAAGCTTTTCATTCTCATTCTCAAAAATATACACCCTAAATTAGAGACTCTGTATTTATTGATCATCCTCCTTAGTCTTAGTGATTTGGTTCAATCTAATGTTCTCTTACTTTGTCTTTAGATTCATCTCTAGCCACTCCTTTCCTAGCTTCAGTAGGCTTAATCTAAGTTAGCATACACCCACGATCCTCATTATTATGATCATCCATAGGCTCATTTATGTTGTCTTCAACTATAATGGAGTCTCCCATAGAATGTTCTATTTTACCCTATTTGCCTTGTTTCCCTTGTGGATCCATCGAAGTCCTGGTCACACTCCTAAAAAAATTTGATATTTTACTGTGTCTTAGAGGTTTTCACCTCCGTAACATTAGTCATTTTCTCAATAGGGCTCTTAGAAGTATTGACCTTTGTATTCTTACTAGTGTTCCTAGGGTATTTAATTTTTACCTTTTTAATTTTCCTAATATCCATAGGGATGTCCTCCACATGATTATTTTGAGGTTGGGAGATAACTAGATTGATACAGTTCATACCCTTAAAGTATTTATGAATGAGACATATCACCCCTTCATGTTTGAGAGATGGATAATTTCCTTTCTTAAACTTCAGGATAGAGACTTCAAGTGAATGTAAGATGAAGAAAGGTAGGCTAAACGGAATGCCATGTCTAAAATAATTCAAAATCATAAACAAAGACCATCTAATAAAATTAAACCTACTTTTTAACATGACATATTTTATTACATGATAGGCAACCTTAACATACATCTTGGGTAGAGATTCATTATTGAACCCATTATGCAACATTTCCAGAGTTTCCCCTTCCTCCAAGAATGTATCCTTATCTCTTTTGTAGTCTCTAGTAGACTTGTAGATTTTAGTTTCCTCAATAGCTAAACCTATTATATGTATAATTATCTCCTCTATGATATCTAAATATAATCCACTAATATTGATGGTTTTGTCTTCCAAATCATTCACAAACATAGTCAAAATATGTCTGTCATGTCCTATTTTTTTCATGAACCCTGCAAATCCCCCAACTTGCAATGTCTCCCAAATTCTCTTATTCTTATTCACTTCTTATAGCATTTTAGGATCTATTTTTTGGGATAAACCCATTATGATCCTAGTAAAACCAACACTAAGGTGAAATAATCTTTCATAAATTTGGATTGTAGACTCTTAAGGTAGAACTAAGAGGTATTTTTACTACTTTTGGTATTTAAACAGTCTAATAGATGTGTTGATAAGTCTAGAAACTTCTCAAAAATCCCAATAAAGAATAACCAAACCATTAGAATACCCTAGCTAAAATTAATATTAAGTTCCTAATATTTCTTTCTCCTAGGCTTTAGAGGATTCCCCAATTCATCATAAGCTATGTTCATTAGATATACCTTTATTTTTTATCCTTTGGACAAGGTCCCTAGGAAGCTCTTCAAATTCCATCCAAGAAGTTTGCCCTAATGAAGTCACACCCTTATTTTCAAACCAATACACTATATATTTTCCCTCCCTATAAATGTTTTTAATAAGGACTTGCTGCAAGGAGTCTATAATGCCTATATTTTCCTATATTACTTGTTTGATGGTCCAACTAATGACATTTTTCCTAGAAAAAAAATTCAATATATTAAGAGAATATCCCTCTATTATGAGTTTTTTAACTCTCAATTATTTTTCCAATTTAATCCCACACAAAGTTATAAGTGCTTTAACATAGTGGTTAAAATTAAATCCCACATCTCCAACATATGCTACAACCAAATTTCCCTAATGGTCTCTTAAGATACCACCTCCTCCAACTAGGCCTAGATTCCCTTTTGAAGATCTATAAAATTTGATCTTTATCCATCCCAAAGGAGGGTGTTTCCATTTATTTATTTTTATAATTTCATCTTTAGATTTCAATTACCTAGCTCAGAGATATCAATTTACCAGTTGTAAGCTATAAAATGTTCAAATGAGAGCAGACTTTTACCTTTCTTATTTGGCACAATGTCATAGTTATCTAGAATGTTTTAAAATATACTTTCAGATATTACTTTGTTTTTACTCTTATCCTCTCTAAAAATCTTATTTTTGCACTCTCCCCAAATGCCCCAAATGATATGAGGCAAATAAAGTTTCCAAATTTTCTTAAGAAGGGCATTCTAAAAGGGGCACTCCCATGACTGCCATACTTCTAGAAAAGAACCAACTTGCAACTAGAAGACACTAAATTTGTTAACAAAATAACTTCAAATTTCCTATGAGAAAGATAAATCCAAGAAAATGGAATATTGATTCATTATCCTTTTCACAAAGGACACATCTATTAGTTAAAACACATCCTCTTCTTCTTAAATTTTCCATGGTAAGAATTATGTTCTGAAATATTACCCAATGAAAGAAATTTATTTTAGGTATGAGCCATTTGTCCCACAGCATCTCCATATTAAATGTGTCTAAAGGATTCTAATCTAGAAGATCATACCCAGATTTAACTTTATAGTGACTATTCAAAGACTCATAAACTATTTGATCTTCTCTATTAATGGAAGGTATATGAACATTTCTCATCAAGTTATTGAGATTAGATATCCTCAATGAATCCTCTTGATTAATGTTATCTAAGCTTAATATTTTTTTGGCATTTAGTACCTTCCAACACCTACCAATTCTCTTAAAATTTATACCCATATTTGTTTTATACATCCTTTAGTAAATGTTGTCATATCTCACTTTGATTAAGTGGATGATCTAAGGCCCATGAGTCTTTCCAAAAATCTACCTTATGCCCATTTCCAATCTACCATTTAGAACTAGTTCTAATAAATTTCTTATAATAAATCATGAAGTTCTGAAAATGGGAACACACAAAATTATCTTCTATAAGAATGTTAATCAAATCATGGCCCTCTAAGTATTGAAAGAGAGAATTTTATCCCAAATAATGTTTGTCTTGATAAATATCCATAGAAACTTTGAAATAAGTGCTTTATTCATCATTTTCAAGTTCCTTAGGCCAAGACTTCCATATCATTTTTTGGAATAGACTTTATTCCATGAAATGAGGTGAAATTTATTTCTTTCTTCAATTCTAGCTTAAATAAAATTCTATTATAAATTAGATAACTTATCCTCAATGCATTTTGGCAAACTAAAAATTGAAAGAATATAAACAAGAAGACTCTAAAACATGCTTTTTATGAGTAAACCCTTACCTAATTGAGTTAAAAGATTGCCTTTCCATCCTATAAGCTTTTCATGAAATCTCTCAACTAATGGATTCCACACTGCCATAGGGAGTTGATTACTAAAAGGGGCATGCCAAGATAAGAGGAGGATAAAACCTTGATTTGGCATCCTAAAATAAGAGCTATTTTAGCTTGTCTAGCCACCAATGTATTGAAAAAAGACATAAAATTTTTTTCAAAGTTGATTTTCTTATTAGAGGCATGTTCATACATAACTAGAATGTTTGTAATATTTATAGCTTCTTAAATAGAGGTTTCAACCAAAAGACTAGTGCCATTCATAAATTGTTGATGAGAAATAGACTCCATGAATCAGACTAGTTTAAAACCTTTCAAATATAAAGATTTAATAGCTTTATAAATGAATATACTCAAATATTCAGTCATAATGATGAAAAGAAATAGGGACAGGGAATCCCCTTGTCTCACCCCTTTAGCACTCTTAAAAAATCTGTGAGCAATGCCATTCATTATAATAGAAAACATACATAAATTAATGTAAGCTTTGATGATTTTTTAAAATTTGTCTTGAAATCCAAAATGAACCATAACTCTATCCAAGAAGCTCCAATCTAATCAGCCATATGCCTTTTTAGACACTAAAAATTGCACCAACAATTTTAGATGTTACAAAACATTCCTTTCTACCCCTTGGCCCCCTTTAGTTAAATCACATCTTAACCCCCTTAAAGCCACATTTACCCCCTACCCACATTTAGATAAATTATTTATTCAATTAAGTTAATAAACTCCTATTTACACCTCACCCTAAGGCCAAGTCCCATGCTAACTCACTACCACCTTTCCCTAAGATCATTTCTTTCCCTAAAATTTAAGTCCTAACCACCTAAGACCATTTCTTACCCTAAAATTTACTCCCTAACCTCTTTAGACTATTTCTACTCATGTAACCATACTCTCTTAAACCAACTCTAACCATTTCTAATGGTCTTAACTACTAAAAGGAAGTGTAAAACACTATTGTTAGTAAGTTGGACCTATTCTACCATGATAGATGTTGGTCATCCCTTGACTGATGTCGACTGACCAGGATTGACATCAATTACTTAAGACTGCCCATGATCTTTGTTTGAGAGGTTAAACAAGCTGAGTCTAATTGTGAGTAATCATTTTTTTGTGAGCTTGTGCATGAACCAGAGAGCTAAATTAGAGAACCAGAGAGATAAAATAGAGAACCAGAGACTTTTCTAGAAGCATAAAGGATTTACACCATTGATAAATAAAAGGTTTTAGAGTCTTTATATAGCCTGAATTCTTCCAAGTCTCCATCCAAGTTCTCTTAACCTGCCATCAACTTCCATGACAAGACTTCAGCATCAAATAAGTACCTTTAGTTATTTAATCAATTTTAGAGTTTTTTATCTTAGCATTTTTTACTTTTAGTGTTTCTATACCTTCCTCATAACCTTAATTACCTCTTTTTAAGTTTTTCACTTCAACACTCCTTTACCATCAAACACCCATCAACCTTACATAATCTTTTGAGCCTAAAACCTTTGTTTGGACATTTTTGACCTTCATTCAAACCCTCACGAGCCTACCCCAACCTTTTACTAACCTAATAATTCTTCATAACTCTCCAAAATCCAAACACTTCACTAAAGTTAAAAATTGTGTTTTTCACATAATGATCGATGTCGATTCTTCATAATCGACATCGATCCATAGAAGACTAACATTGGCCTCTATGTAAACTTTTCTTCATAAAAATAACAAGCTAAAAAGACCCATAAAAACCATTATTTTTTAATCCCTATCATAATATAGTACCAAAATACAATAACTAGACCTAACCATTATCACCTCAGTATTTATTTTATGCAAATTAGATTAATTTATTTCAAAAGGAATTAGGCAATTTAAAGTATTTTATCATTCACTTAAATTACTTACTTATTTCTTCACTTAATCATTTATTATCAACATATTTTGGACGTAATTTTTGTTAATAAGTGGGTTGACAATCATCCAAGGAATTTTCATACTTCTAGGAGCTATCATTTGCTAGGCAACCCACATACCAACCATACTAATCCAAGTTTGTTTCATTCTTATTGAATTACACATCATCCCTCCACAGCCAAAGAGGAGTACTGATGACATCTAAATCAACAAAGTGAAAAACCACATCCAATTTCACCTACACCTTCCCCATTTATTTAGTTTTACTTATTTTCATAAAATAAAAGAAAATAATCTAAAAATCAGTGAAACATTATGGCATGCCCATTGGGACCCCTGATTTATCTTGGGTTCATATTTTTTTTAGGATATTTAAAATTGCATTAGTGAATAAATCATCTAATTTATTTTAGAAGGTTAAATGTTTTTCATTGAATTTCTTTATTTCTAAAAAAATTACAACTTCTTACTTTTTCATTTCTAAAAACATAATCACTTGCTTTCCTTACTTTTAAATTGAAAAGGAAAAATCTCTTATTCTTTCTCTATTTTCAAAAGTAAAAAGGCATTTTTATTATTTCCTTTCTTTCCAAAATCTAGAAGTAAATTATCCCAGGACTAGGACTTGCACTATCATTCTACACTTAGGTTGTATTTAGAGGTTTTGTATTCTTTAAAATAAATTAAAAAAAAATTAGGGGATTAAAATCAACCTTGCATACATTGATTGCCTATTTACTGAAGTCACATAGCTTAATTAATTGGGTAAATCAATCATGTAGCAATCACTTCTCTTCACACACATACCAAATCACTTACACAATCAACTCATCAAAACATTAACATAAGGTAACCAACTATGATTTCATCCCCTAGTGATAACCTTCACACTAGTTATCCTACTTATATTTCACTGCCAAGGGGAGAACCAACTCAGTATGCTAACTGAGTATAAACTCTAGATTTTAGGTATATATGGGCAAAACACCCTATACCCTTACATTTTGGTGTGTGAAGTGAGGGGGTAGGCCCTAATACCAAGCCATGTACCAATTTCAATACAGAAACTTTGAGTCTAAACAAACCTAACACTATCTATAGACTACCTCTTCTAGTACCCATTCAAAATCCAAGTGGAGTCTCACAATTCTAAACTTGAGGAATAATCCCAAAGCAAGATAAAAAGAACCCTTAGGATATAACATACTTTTAGTGTGTGTGATCTTGTTGACTTTTATTCTTTTCTTTCTTTTTGAGTTAGTGAGTATGCTTCTATCAACTTGTAAACTTTTACCATTTTATAGCATGGTCTTGACATAGCAAAAATCTAGAGACCAAGCCCACCAAAACCAACCTCACCCCTAACCTTCTTCCTCTTCTTCATCTATGGAGCACACTCTAGATGTAGAGAGCTCTCTTGACCATTTTAGGAGTCCTAATGTTTCCTAGTTTTTTTCCCATGGGGACATGGACTTCATAAACCTCTTTGACAATAACCTAGTTTCCCTCCAACATTACCTTTCCACAATTTCCAACCATGCCCCTACTTTGATTCTTTCTAGTGAACCCCCTTATGGAATTCCTACTTACTTTATGGGTGAGAATTCAATTACCACCATTTCCACTACCCAATCCATGATAACTCAAGCCTCATTTTCTACAAATAACCCATCTACTAGTATTTCCCAAAACCAATCTTCCCTTGCCCTACCAAAACATACCCAATCACCTTCAAATTATACCAACCCCATAACCAACCCTTCAAATATGAGGTCAACCTAACCAATAAGAACTCAAACACCACTTAGCATTAGAATTACATCCACTAGTGTAGTTTCCTTACCGCTTACCACCCAAAACCCAACATCATCCACACCATTTCAAAAATTAGTAGTTTTTATACCATCCACTCTTCCACCTATAAGTACAAGGGTAACCACACACCTTAAACAACTAAACCCAACCATGCCCCTGTCTCAACAAATATCCATTGCACCTGATCAAGGATATTATGGGTATCATTTTTACCCCTTCATGTAACTAATCTGTGTTGGTGTCATTTCTTACCAAGGTCAGTGTCTAAGGCTATTTGTAATAAGGTACTTATTGGGTTCAAAAAATAATGTTATTTGGGAGTTTTTCATATTTTACTAACCTAAGTGTCTAATACTAAAGTATAAACTAATGCTAAAAAGAAACACACTTACTTGAAATGTAAACCCACCAAACTATTGAATTGAATCTCTAAAAGTAATCACATAATTTTATAAATTAAACACACTAAAATCAAAACCCAAATCCACACTTCTAAGCTATGTTACATAATAGAGGTTGATGAAATTAAAGGAATGATAAATGCTTATTTAGATATGAAAGTAAACACACTAACATTTTATTCTATCTTGTAGGTTATTAATCTAATCACACAAAGCATTTATATTAATTCTAATTAAAAAAAAAAAGAAATGAACTTATAAATACCAAAAGTAACATCTCCTATCTCCTTGGGGAGTGGGCCCTTGCTCACCTTTGGATTTAGTGTTAAATCAACTTAGTCTTAAAATGATATATTAAAGCATAAAATGAAAGAGTAATCTTGATATGAAGTCTTCTTGTATTCAAAATAACAAAACTTACAATATTTTTGTACTCTGCATATCAAGTATGGATTTACATTTTATTGAATTTAAAAGAAACTAACTATCCTAGAAACTAGGTAACAACTCAACTATCTTAGAACAAGAGGATATTCAAAGAGATTGGTTGGTATAGCAAAAATAGAGAAGAGCATTATAATAATATCCACATGAGATTTGTAAGATCCTTGTGGGATTTTCAATTGCTACTTCTAGCCATATCTAAGAACCAAATATGACATATAATATATTCATATCATTTGATTCTAGAGTTATAGCTTATATCAACAAACTTCCATAAATGGAAATCTATACGTAGACATGTATAAAAATAGAAAGTATCAAGAAGAGTTTTAGATCATCATGGAATAGTTGGAATAACTTCTAGAATTCTTTGGAACATGTTTTGGACAAGTTTATAGTGATTTGTGAGAATCCAGAGCATGACTATCATAATCCATAATTGGTTATCGTAATCCATAGCTTGACTATTATAATCCATAGTTGTATCTCAAGCTTTGTATAATGCCTAACAAAATCCAGAATTTGCTCAAATGATATTTTTTGGCCATATTACTTCATTATCTTCATGATATCCTATCAAAACTCTTATTTAGATGTTATCATGCCTGTACATATCAAAATATGGAAGACTAATCATGCAAATGGTTAGAACATCATGCAAAGAATGTTAACTTAGACTCACATAAGCTTATAAAGATTAAATCATCCATTTCCTACCTTAGGCTAGTTATAAACCCTAAGACTACATGTAACGCTCAACTCAAATGGCATGTTTATGGATATGAAGGATGATATATCATGGTAATAATGAGTCATAGTGTGGACTCATCATTTCCCCCACACCTTACCTTTTGTAAGTCCCATAGAAAACTAACTCCTCCTAGCCTCATAAGTGTTAATCCTTTGCTCCAAATTGAGACTGAGATCATATATGGAGTAAAAATCTTGAAATCTTCTCTCATGGGGAGGAGTAAATCCCATATCCATGTTAACAAAATGAATCTAAACAATAAATTGTTCCTTAGATTTTGGCCCTATATTCTACCAAGGAGACATAGGTGAAATTAATAGAGGTGGTTTGAACCTCATTCCAATCCATAATTTTTATCCTCCTCCTTAAAGTACATTAGTAATTATCTGAGTGATAACCTCATCCCTTCTGAGGGTCCATCTGATAGTGGTATGATAAATAATTTCTCTACATTTTAAAGGGATTTTCAACAAACTCTAGCATTAACTACATGTGGTAACCACTTGGTAAAAGAAATGTTGGACAAATAATTCAAAATTGATAATTCCATCTTGTAGATCGTAAAGATGATGATCATAGATTTCATACCGTTGATAATAGAAACTTTGGAATTTAACAATATCTATTGTGCATTATTGAACTAGGGTCTAATGCATATACCAACTTCCCTTGCAGTGTTTATATGGTCATCAAATCTTTCTTTCCATATTATTTTATTCGTGTATGTATAGAGAAGAGACCTCAACTATAATTATCCAAAAAATTAATTGACTAAGAAATTATTTGTGTTCCCCAAAATAATATCACATAGATAAAATTTACATAACAAATCCTATCTATTAGGGGTACTATTATGATAGACTGTTAAGAATTATTCACTTTTATTAATCTCATGGGGAAAACCAAAAGAGATTTGGAGTAACTACCATCTAAAACATTTCTCATGAAAAAAAAGTCTAAACGAAGGGAAAAGACTCCTACAAGCTAACAACTTTTCTCCAAGTTGATAGGTGAACTGTATGGTTTGTCTAGTTTGTTCTTCATTCTGATGTGCTTATGTCAAGTCTTATTGCAATTATTATTTCTCCTTCCCAATAAGTTTGTTTTGCCTCTTCAATTCTCCAAGCTCAGAATAAACTTGATCCCAGTGGTTTCTAACATTAGGGTAGGACATAGTGGTTTGGCAACCTTGTTTTATCATGGTTTTAGGAGGCACATTATAAAAATTGGAAGCTATTTAGGATTTCAATGTGGCATTATCTTGTTCAGATTTTAACAAAAGAGGGATGAAAAAATCCTTAATCTAGGCTGAAGATATTAGCTCAACAATGTCTTTAGCATTATGCTAGACTATGGATTCTAACTGGTATAATGCCAAGGCATGTTGAAATTCTACATCATATGTTTCTTTAGAGGGTTGATCTTCTTCATCAATCATTAGAGATTTACCTTTATCAATAAATATCTATGTGGAGGTAGGAGGAACAATCTCAAGAATAGTCTTTGCAAAATCATCTTGTAAAAAAGGAGTTTCCACTTCTTCTTTGTCTTGTAATCCATTGAAAATGGTAGTAGGTTCCTTCCATAGACTATCAAAAGTTTTTTTAGCCATTACCTCATTAGCAACATTAGCTAGTATCAATTTTCTCCTTTTTTTGAGTGAGAGGAAGAATTTATTCATGTGAGACTTCTTGAGGTATAGAATGTGAGATAGGGTATGTTGATGGTTCATATTCTATGATTTAAATGGGTTCCTATGCAGAGGTAATTTGGGAAGATTTATTAGGGTTTATTATGGAAGACCCAAGTCTTAATTTTCTACTTGGATTTGAAGGTACAATTACATTAAGGGAACTTGGAGGTCTAAGTTTAGTAGGCCTAATGGTTTATCATGTACTTCAAATTGACTTAGGAGTAACTACTTTAGATGAATAAACCCTTGGTATTTTCTTAGCATGTTTGAGGTATTTCCTCTTTTTCCCTTTATGGAAAGCAATCCAAGCTTTTGTGCCTACTCTTGCTACAAAAATTGATGTTGGATTATCAATTAAATGAGTCCATGATGGAGGATATAAAATAGGTTATTAAGGTACCTCATATCCATGAATTGAATATACCCTAATGAAAATAAAGGTAAGTTGATTTGATGGTAGGGCTATTGCATGTCATACCTTAGATGAATCAACATTCGCATCACAATACAACTCAAAACACTACACTAACCCTCACAAAAAGATACAGACCTCCAAGGTTCAAATAAGGAATATCTATTGATACCTTTTATTCTACCATTAACATCTTAAACATACACTAGCATTGGCTCTCCCTTACCATTGAAAATACATATGAGGTCATTGAAGGAGGATCTTCCTATAATTGTGGCCCCCTTTATCTAAAATTCTGAATAACTCACTAATAACCTGACTAGAGAATGGAATTTATACACCTCTAACAATGGAAAAATCCATCTTCAGGTGGAGAATGAAATTTGTAACAAGGGTTTCATCAAAACCTTAGAATTTAATGAGAAACTCGAGCCATCCTACTATTGTAAACACTTGTTTTTCTTGTTTGTCTCTTAAGAGACCATCTACAAATTCATGTTTTTTCCTTCTACCCCATTTTATATTTTTTAGTTCTGCATAAGACACAACAATCCATAGCTCTACTAAAGAGGGAAATGACACTTTAATGGAAATAATACATTATGATAGAAATGGTATCCTTTTTATTTTATGTTGTAGATGAAACCTAAAGCTTCTAATCATGTTGATTGATGACAACAATGCAAACTGATCATGTCACCAAGTGATAATGATTACTAAATTTTTCCTTTTCATTTATTCATAAGCATTATGCTGCCAATTTTTAATCAATTGCTTGTCCACATGAGTTGTAATATGATGATAAAGACAATTTATCATAGAAGTGTTTTATAAATTGATAGGACAAAGTCTGTAGCATGTAGTCAAATTTTTAAAAGGTGACTTTTTGAAAAGATTACCTACTAACATGGGAATATCCTTCACATAAAGCTTTATGAAAACTTTTCCAAAGATTGAGCATATGCTTGTAGACTCAAAAATATAAAAACCAACCCTTAGTAAAAGAATAAACACTATACCTTTAAAAACCATGAAGTTGCCCTTGTTTGACCTTCTTCACCTACTCTAACAAAACAAATTGCATGAATTAGTTTAAGAAATGGTACAGAATAAGATAACAAAAATGCTTATTATTTTAGAACAAGGAGAATCAATCATTAATCCTACATTTTTGAACTCGCTTTTTTTTATTTTTTTTATTTTTTGCCCTTGATTAGCCATTTACTAGTTTTTCGATCAAGGCTCATCTTGTAGTACATGATCAGCCAATAAGCTAGTTTTTTAGTCATGGTTGTCAACAATGTCCCTAAGGATTTTTATTGTTGAATTTTTATTTTTTTACTTTTTTTTTTTGTGTTTTTAGAGAAGATAAGGATCCTCTTCCTTTATTAAGGCCATCTTGTCCTCATGGATTAGTAGCCATGGAAGCTTTGAGTTCTTCCATGGGGCCAAACTCATTTTGTACTAGTTGGATCAATTCTTCTTTACTAGAAGGCTTATGGTACAACTTTAATCTATGTCCATTAACTAGGAGCATTTTATAATTACCATCTAAAGGTAGTAATTGTACTGAACCATTATTAAAAATGGTTCTAGCCATCTAGTTCTTAACTTACCTTTGAAGTGTTGATATTTAGAATCATACAAAAGTGCCCAATCTCCTTATTTGAACCATTTTTCCTTGATATGTAAATCATTCAATTGTTTCCTTTAGTATTGCATCATCTTTATCTATTATAAATTTTATGATCTCATTTCATCCAACTCATTTAGTTGTAAAATTCTCTCTCTTTGTATTTCATCCAAATCAATTCATCCTTCTAGTCCAGTTCTTAAAGTTTGCATCTCAAATTTAATTGAAAGGAGAGGTTTCTTACGAAATACCAATTCACATGGTGAAAAAATAGTAGTGGTCTTCCACGTGGTATTGTATGCCCATACAACTTATAGAAGTTTGGTTTCCCAATTCTTTTTGTAGCTACTAACTATATTAGTAAGGGTATTTTCTAATTCTCTATTAGTAACCCCTACCTATCCATTTGCTTGATGGTGGTAAGGAAAAGAGTTTCTATGGTTGAATTAGTAGATCTTTGTGAATGTTTGAATTATTTTGGACATAAACTAAGGTCCCTAATCATACACTATCTTACTAAGTGCTCTAAAACACTACATGATCTTAGAATATAAGAAATCTACTACTACCTCTTCTCTTTCAAATGGAAGAGATTGTAATTCAACCCATTTGGTCACATAATCTATTCATACCATCAATTAAGGTAGATCTATGGGCCTAAAAAATTCCATGCCCCACTTTTCAAAAGGTTCTAGAACTACTTGAGTATGGAGGGGCATTTTAAGAGATAGTGTAGGTTTACCCATTCTTTGACATGGATCACATTGCCAAATGTATCTCTTGACCAACTTATGAAGATTTGGCCAATAATAGCCAGATCCAAGGATCTTATGTATTATCCTTTTAATTGAGTAGTGTCCACAAATTTCATCATGACAATCATACATTTCATACTTCTTTACATACCTATGGAAAACATGATCAGTTCCAAGTTTAAACAATATACCATTAATCCATGTATAACAAGAACTAGTTTTAATCAAATGTTTCTTTTCATTTTTGGTAAATTGAAAAGGAAACTTCCCTGTAGCCAAAAATTTTGTTATGTCAGCAAACCAAGGTGATTGTACTATAACAACAAATAGTTGTTTGTCTAGGAAATTATCTTCTACAGGTTCTTCTTCATCTGCATTTTTAAATATAGAAATAAAATCAACAACCACATTGAACTTACCAGATTTATCAATAATTTTTATATCAAATTCTTGTAACAGTAATAACCATCTGATAATTCTTCCTCTACTACTTGTTTGTTCATCAAATATCTGATAGCTACATTATTAGTATACACAAATATTTTGTAACCAGTAATATAGTGTCTAAACTTGTGTATGAGATAAATCATAGTAAGGAATTATTTCTCAATAGTTGTGTAGTTTATCTCAGTTGGAATCAAGTTCTTTCTAATGTAGTATGTGGCATACATCTATCCATCTTCATGTTTTTATCCTAGAATAGCTCCCATAGCATGATTAAATCTATTAATGTAAATATGGAAGGGTTGTGGCTAATTAGGTCCTCTTACGACTGGAACATGATTCATTTTTTCCTTAATGGTCTCAAAGGTTTGTTGGTAATGTAGTCTCCAAATAAACTCATTCTCTTTTATCAGCAAAGCAAACATTGAAGCAGTAATTTTGCTGAAATCTTCTATAAACCTTCTATAATATCATGCATGGCCTAAAAAGCTTTTGATATCAGTCTAGTTTTAAAGGATAGGTAAGTTTGAAATGACTTTAATTTTTTTGGATCCACATAAATTCCTTTTGAAAAAATATAATGTCCGAAAACTATTCCTTCCTCTACCATGATCAAATATTTTTCTTGACTCAAGGATAGATGGTATTCTTCACATATTTTTAGTACTTTAATTAGATTGTTCAAAATTTCATCAAAGTATTCTCCATGAATAATAAAATAAATCATCCATGTAAACTTTGACACAATCATTAGTTAAATCTAAAAATATGGCTAAGACCACTCATTGGAAGGTAGCAGGTGCATTGCATAAACCAAAGGGCAATACCATATATAAAAATGTCCCCCATGGACAAGTGAAGGTTGTTTTATCTTTTTTTAGTGTCACTTGTATCTGGTTTTACCCACTAAATCCATCTAAGCAATAAAAATATCTTTTCCCTGCCAAGATGTCAAATACTTGGTCAATAAAGGGTAAAAGAAAGTAATCTCTCATTGTTGCTTTATTCAATTCCTTATAGTCTATTCATACTCTCCATTTTTCATTTTTATTAAGAATAATAACCAAGGTAAAGACCCATTGGCTCTCAAAAATAAGATAAATGAATCCCACTAATAAGAGCTTTTCTATTTCAATTTTCACAATGCCTCTTAAGGTAGGATTAATTCTTCTCTGAGGTTGTCTTACTAGTTTAATATTCTCTGTATAGATATGGTGGGTACACACAATGGTATGGATTCCCTTCATGTATTTATATTCCCAATAAAAATATTGAGTATGTTCTTTAAATACATAAAAGACTTTCACTTCCTGATCATCTGTCAACCAACTATTTATGTTGAGTAACTTCCCTCATGTAACTATGATTTGTTTAGTGCCTAGATGGGAAGAATCTATTTGTTTAAATTCACTCATCAAAGATTTGAGAGGATAGGGATGTGGCAATAACATATGGAATGTGATAGTATCTTTGACAAATTTATCTCCTATAGAAATCACTCCAACTAAAGGATAATAGAAGGTTGTTAAGAATGAATTTTAACCTTTATGTGCCCATTACATAACACTATGTTGAATTCCTTTATGGTTGTATAACATGATGAAAGAGGTGGGAAAGGATGATAATTTAGAAGGATAGGAAATTATTTTATTATAGGATCTTATTTTAAAATACATAATTGGACTGACAAGATCCATGGTTGGACTATCAAGATTCATAGATGGACTATCAAGATCTAGAGTTGGACTATCAATATCCATAGTAGTTCTGATACTTATTAATAACTAATGCATCTTATACTTCTTCCACATGATTAGTGATTGTGACCATAGATATAGAGGAGATACTATCATGTTTTTATTGAAGTTGATATACCCATAACTATTTAAAAAGATTGATTGATCGTTGTGTAAGTCGATATAAAGAATGCATTTTGCTTTAAGACCATTTGAGATGGTCATATCCCTTGATCTATAATTAATAAATGTTTCCACCATTGCTAACCAAGTCCTTCCCAGGATCAATGGGTATCCAATTTGTTAGTTTTTAGGTTACATAATAATAAAATCAATGGGTTATTCCCATGACTCTGTAGTCAATGTTATATCCCCAATGACACCTTCTAGTTTAGCAGTGGAATGGTTTATCATCTATAAGATTGTGGTAGTGGGTTGTATATCTATTAGAGAGAGATTTTTCATGATATCCATAGTAATTAAATTAATATCAAATTCCAAGTCCACCATTACATCTGGTATCTCCTTTTTTCCAATCTTTACATAAATGATAAGACTTCTTGGGTCTCCATATTTGGGTAAAATTATCTTACCTGCTAATAAATAAACAAGCTTACCATCTACTTGTATAGTCTTAGAATATTGTATTTTCCTTTTGGGTATCTTAATACATAGATTTTTGATCACCTGATTGAGTGTTAGAATGTCCCTAATGGCTTACAATAATGGAATTTCTAAACTGAGTTTTTTGAGTTCCTGAATTAACTCAGATTCATTTTTGCCTTCCACTTCCTTAAATCATTTAGTAAAAGGAATAGATGGAGGAGTTGTGGTGAATTATTCTATATTTGTATATTTATCTTCTAACTCTTCATCTTTCTCTGGTTGAGTCTGTTGACTTTCTTTTTCATGAGACATTTATATGATAATGATCTGAGGTTCTTGTAATGTTTTTCCTGACCTGAGATGTATGTTTGCACATTCAATAGCACCTACCCCTATGGTTTAACCTTGTTAATTTACATAAACTTACATATTATTAAAATTTGTGACTATTTGGGTAGTTATATGAGGTTGGGTGCTTGATTTATAGGGGTTGTTTGATTTCCTTGAGGAACCATTAATGTTTGTTATTATGGAAACTTTCTTTGTTATTAGTCATAGTTTGGACTAGGATTCTAATGTTTATTCACCCATGTCTATTGATGACTTTGGGGTATCTAATTTTGTTGAAAATTTTGGGGCATCATCCATTATTGTGGCATCCATTCATGGGTGCCCCACTATGGTGGTTCTACCCAAACTTATTGAGGTGCATGCCATTCTGGAAAAAGAATCCTTCAACCAAATTGTTATGGTCAAAATGGTTCTTAAGGGTAGTAATGTAACTAAAATTTCTTGTGTCATGATCTTGAGCATCACATATTCCATAGATTTATGTTTTATCTAGAGGATAATCTCTAATTACATGTTTTAATCTAAACTTTAGACAATAGATTTCTAGTGGTTTAGCGTTAGAGTTATCCTTAGTTTGAAATCTATCTAATGTTATGTTTAGTTGAACCAGTATATCTATTTTTAAATTTGTTAGTTCCTCCATGAGTTGGCTTACATCACTAAATTTCCCTAGTTTCCCTCTCCTACTACTAAGTTTTATCCTAGATTAGTTGGTACATAAACATGTAATCTCTTCTAAGTCTAGTTTGGTAATATCTCCCTTATCCATGAGATTCAAAAAATTATTGGAGCAATCATCCACTCCTTTAAGGAAAATAGTTTTGATCACTTCCTTGGATGCCTCATATCCACACCTGTTATGGGTAAAAATAAACTGGTCTAGGTAATCTTCAATATTTTCATCTTCATTTTGTTTTATTTTGAAAAAATATTATTTTATATCCTTAAACCTATATTAATCTTGGTATTTATTTAGGAATACCATTTTCATTTCTCTCCAAGTGTTGATAGAGTTCCTTGCTAGTCCCATAAACCACCTCATTATTCATTCCTTCAAAGTAGAAGGACAGAGCTTCAACTTTTAATTGTCTGAAGTGTAATCATAGGCTTGATAGATAAATTTGAAATCAAAAAGGAATTGATCTAGTTATTCAGTGGGAAGACCTCTAAAGGTAGGTAGATTGGATGGAGAAATATTTTTCAT
This sequence comes from Torreya grandis, assembly GCA_037957365.1. NCBI lineage: Eukaryota > Viridiplantae > Streptophyta > Pinopsida > Cupressales > Taxaceae > Torreya > Torreya grandis. The sequence continues at coordinate 1,185,877 of JARHVA010000177.1, forward strand.
TATTGTTCAGTCATCATTCTCAAATATAATAGGATAAGAAAAAGTCCTCTCAAAAGGATTATTTTGAGGGTTTCTACATGGCCTCTATTTATTCCCATTATAAATAGAGTTATATTGAGAGGAGGAGATCCTTCAAGGTCCTTTGGTTATTCAGTGTCTAAAAATTCAAATTTTATAGAGGAAGATTCCTCTAGATCCCAGGATGTTCTTCCAAAAGACTCATGTATTTCTTCAAGCTTTCTATCTTTTCTAAAAGCACTTTGATTCTTTCTCCTAAAGGATAAGTATATTTTGGAATAAACCTTCCTTTTGAATGCCTTTGCCTACTCATATAGCTATATTTGATAAGAGAGTAATTTATTCTATTTTTGTTTTGTTTTTATGTTTTTACTATTAGCTTAAGAGTTTACCTTACTAACACTTTTTAAAAATTCCCTAACAATGATGCTAAAAAATATGGGTGTCATTGTTACCCATTCATTTAACCAATCTGTGTTGGTGTCATTTCTTACCAGGTTCAGTGTCTAATGTTGTCTATAGTAAGGTACTTATTGGGTTTAACTAACAATGTTGTTTGGGGGCTTTTGGTTTTATACTAACCTAAGTGTCTACTCCTAAATTCTAAACTAATGCTGAAAAGAAACACACTTACTTGAATTGTAAACACACCAAATTGATAAATTTAATACTCTAAAAGTAATCACACAATGATGTAAAGTACACACACTGAAATCAAATCTCAAATCCACACTTATAGGCTAAGTTGTAAAATAAATATTACTAAAATTAAAGTAATGATAAATGTTTATTCAAATCTAAAAGTAAACACAATAAAATCTATTATGTCCTACAGGGTATTAATCTAATCACAAAGAACATTTATATTAATTATAATTGAAAACAAATAATAAATAAATTTATAAATATCAAAATTAATATGTCCTATCTCCTTGGGGAGTGGGCCCTTGCTCACCCTTGGATTCAAGGTTAAATCAACTCAGTCTTAAAATGTTATATTAACGCATAGAATGAAATATTAATCCTTTTATGAAGTCTTATTGTATTCAAAATAACAAAACTTACAATATTTATATACTCTATTGATTGAGTATGTATTTTCCTTTTATTTAATTTAAAAGAAACTAACTATCCTAAAAATTATGTAACAATTCAACTATCTTAGAATAACAGGATATTTAAAGAGATTGGTTGGTATAGCCAAAATATAGAAGAACATTTCAAAAATATCCGTATAGGATTATAAATATCTTTGTGGGATTTTCAATTGTTACTTCTAGCCATATTTGAGCACCAAATCTTACATATAATATATTCATATCATCTAATTTTAGAGTTGTAACATATATCAATAAACTTCCATAAATGGAAAGCTATATAAAAATATAAAGTATCAAGAATATTCTTAGATCATCATGGAATAGTTGGAAGAGCTTCTAGAATACCTTAGAACATGTTGTGGACAAGTTTGTAATGAGCTGTGAGAATATGGAGCATGACTGTCATAATCCATAGCTGACTATCATAATCTATAGCTTGACTATTGTAATTCATATTTATTTGTCAAGGTTTGTAGAATGCCTTATAGAATCTAGAGATGCACTCAAATGATTAGTTCTTGGACATGGTACTTCCTTATCTTCATTATATCCTATTAAAACTCTTATTTAGATGATATCATACATGTATATATTAAAATATGGAAGACTAAACATTCAAATGGCTATAACATCATGTAAAGAATGCTAACTTAGATTCATATAAGCTTATAGAGATAAAATCATCCATTTCTTACCTTAGGCTAGCTATAAACCCTAAGACTACATGCAATGCTCAACTCAAATGGCATTTTATGGCTATGAAGGATGATATATCATGGCAATAATGATTCATAGTGTGGACTCATTAGGCTATGTCCCAAATCAACAATGATATATACCTCCCATATCATCCCAATCTTTCATAACCAACTATCAATATGTGGCACCTATCCAACCTTCAAACATGCAATATATTTCATCATCTCAACCATAAAAATACATACCCTACAACTATGTGGGTGCACCACAAACTGACCTCATCAAGATATTAAGCGATAAAATGACAACTTTAGAGACATCTATTTCTATAGCTCACAACCTTTTATCCTATGACCAAATTTGTAATGAACCTATTCACTCTTCTATATTGATTCAAACTTACCCCACTTAATGGGAAATTCTTAAATTTATGAAGTTTCAAAGTAAGGAGGATCCACAACAACATTTAAGATCATTTAGGCATGTGTGTTATCTCATCACCTATGATGATTCTTTTTTACTTCAATCCTTCCACATGTATTTAGTAGGACCTGTGTTAGATTGGTATAGTGTCACCACTAATCACTCCCTCTTTTCCTTCACCCAACTCACACAAAATGTATTGGATAACTTATCCATAAACATATCCAATAAAGTGTCCATAACTAAATTATATTCTATTCACTAATTTGAGGATGAATCCATTACTTATTTTGTTGCTCAATGGAGGGCGTTAATCAACCAACTTTCCTTCTCCCTACCTCAACCATAATTGATTGAATTTTTTTCTTGAGCATGTGCTAAGCACATTTCATCTATCTTACAATTTCAAACATTCTAACCTTTGATGAAGCATTTACCATGGCAAGTAAATTGGAAATCTAAGTGATTGATAAAGGTAAATTAAAGTTTAAAAATAAGAATGTCATCTTCAAATCTATCTAAACTTCCTGAAAACCTCCAAACCACCCCAAAACCAAAGGATCAGCTAACACTATTATCCTTAAGATGGATCCTCCTCTAATGGTAAACTATTCAAACCCATCCACATCTTCAAATCAAAACCAAAATCCAAAACTGCAAAATTGCTTTGTTCAAAAGTAATACACCCTACTAAGGGAGTCTTATGCTTCAATTTTGGAGAAATTATTGAAAACATCAATAATCCAACTTCTACCCATTAAACCCCTTCAACAATTTGACTCATATTACCCTATACCAATTTGGTATAAGGAGAATGAATTTTGCAACTACCATTGCATCATTAGGAATAATGTTGATAGATGCAAGACCTTTAAAAACATAGTTCAAGACATAATTGATAAAGGTGAACTTGTAATGGATAATCCAAATACACCTCCAAACCAAGCTCTTGACATTTTTCATCAAAATTTTCTAAACCACCCACCTTCTTCAAATAATGATTGTAATAATGTAGAAAATTCCCATAACCATGAGGATATACCATGAACATTGTCCTTAATAGACCTATACTTAAATAACCCATGACCCAAACCTCACCTACTCCACTTCCCTCCATAATGGAACCACCCATCCTTCCTTTGGAAATATAAATTAAGGAAGATGACATCACACCTACTCCACTTCCCTTTATAGTGGAATCACCCATCCTTCTTTTGGAAAGCTCAACTAAGGAAGATGACATCATACCTACTCCACTTCCCTTAATAATGGAACCACCCATCCTTCCCTTATAAATCACACCTAAGGAAGAGAAAAAAATAACCATCCCACTTCCTCAACCACTTATTCTCCCCTTGGAAACCTTTCCTAAGGATTCCAAGTCCACATATAAATCATTTTCAAGATTGGTTCAAAATCTTGAATTCCTATCCCAACCAAACCTTGACCAAACTACATTTTGGCACCATCTTGGACTTCCCTATCCTACAAACAAGGAGCCTTCAATCAAATCAACCACCCAATATTAGACCACAACAAACTTATCCACCCTCACCTTTACTAAACTATTAAACTCATCAACATCTCAAACTTCAACCAAATTAACCAACCCCATTCCCTTAAAAATAAACAAAACAAATCCAACTACCCTACTCAAACCTATCAAGGACTTGGGTGTTCTTCCAACCCAAAAATTAACTCATCCACCCTTAAAAATGGATTTGACACAAAAAACCCAACCTAAAAACCAACAAAATTAACCAAAGAGGAAGGTCAAACCACTTAAGACTCAAAATCCTAAGACCATTTCTCCTCCCATCTCAACTTCACCCTCCATCCTAGGGTTATACCCCTTATCTATTTTAGGACCTCGCCCTTTCACTTGTTGAAGAATACAAACCCTCAAATAAATATATCATAAACTCAACCTCCCCTTATTACCACACTTCAATCTATTAACACCAAACCTTCAACCCCCAAACCATCAACTAAAAACATTTCACAAACATCAACCAAAATTTCACTCATAGTACCTACCCCTAAAAATGTGTCAACCCCAACAACCAAAACAAAGACTTCAACCCTCTTAACACCATTGATAGAATCATATTATACTATCTTATAAAGGTTGTTATAAACCTATAATATAACCCCACCTCCCATTAAACCATTATACCTTCTTAGCCCAAAACTAGTTTGGTTCAATGATAACCTAATCTGCACATATCATATAACACTCGGGCATGACACTAAGAACTAAAAAGCTCTTAAAGACATAATCCATAAATTATATGATGAATATTACCTTTTTATATATTATATTCATCTTAATCCACCTCCAAACTAAAAAATAAAAACTGACACCTCACATAAACCTACATCTAATATCTCATCAAAGAGTAAAGATGAACCAAAACAACCTACCTACAATTCAAATTGACATTATCCATGTGGTTAAAAAGTCACAAAGTGAAAATGATAAGGGAAAATATAAAGTATGTATCCCTTAGACATATCCTTCTTCCACATAAATTCCTATATCATTTTCACCAAAACCTAAGATTTCTATCTTAGGTACACCTCAATCTAACCCATCGAGACTGATACACAGGTTGGTTCTCAAACAACTTCATCAAACCCTAGTGAAGATTATCTTTTACAAATTGATCTAAACCTCACCTTAACATTATCAAGCCATGATGGAGGCTTTAAAATCAATTGAGGTCCAACCTAAAGATCTTCAACCTCTAGCAGCCCTTATTGGATCCCTCCAAGTACTAGCCCTTGTCATATTCTAAGATTATGAGATACCTCTCATCCACCTAGATGATTTGGATCCTCCCTTCTTCATCACAACCCAAATAAATCAAACTCAAATCAAAAGGGTCATGATTGATGGGAGAGCCAATATCAACATCATCTCATCCCATGCCTATGATCAACTCAAACTTATTGAAAACATAATGTCCCAAACCACTTTCATGTTATGATCTTTCAATGGCATGATGGAAACCACCTTAGGAATATTTATCCTTCACATACTCTTAGGCCCTTAAAATATCCCTGAATTCATCTATATTTTATAAGGTTAATTTCAATATAACATACTACTTAGATGCCCTTGGATTTGAAGCATGTGTTGTGTACCCTCAAACATTTTATAGATGCCTAAAATTTGAACATGAGGGTCAAGTTCAATTCATCCCCACCAACCCTAGTCCATTTAATTCATGCAACATGACTGACCACCCAAATGACATCCTCATTCCATTAAAGGATGTAACCCCTCCAACTTCAACCAATCAAGCTTCTATAAGATCAACCATACCCTCTTCCCAAATCCCTATGAAAGACGCCTTGGAATCCACATTCTAACATCTTTCACTTGGAAAATACTGCCTATTGACTCTTGATACCCTTCCTACTCCTTGACAATAAAAAAATCTTGATTAACATCCTCACCTACCTCACCTTATCCATCATCCCTTCTGACCTCTCCAATAATGGTAGATGAGCTTTCATATAACATACTACTTGTTATACCATACTAGGGGGAGTCCTCTACAAATGATGCTTTGATGGTTTCCTTTTTAGGTGCCTTCACATCCAATAAATCCATTTTTCAATCAAATAAACTCATGGTGGGATTTATAGAGGGGATTTAGTGGCTTATTTATCGCTAAGTACATCCTTCACCTTGGCTACTATTGGCCTACCCTCAACCAATATTATTATGACTATGTCAAATGGTGTGTTAAGTGTTTATAACATGCCACCTTGCATCATGTTCCCAGTCATGCCCTTCAAGTTTTTCAAGACTTTTAGCCTTTCTCTTAGTGGGTATTAGATCTCATTAGTGATATCAACCCTCACTCTTCATAGAGACATAATTCTATCATCACCATGATAGAATATTTCACCAAATGGGTGGAGGCTATTCCTCTCATCTCAACCAAAGATGACAAAATTATCGACTTCATTAGTCATCATATCATATGTTACTTCAGTATTCCTCACAAAATAATCACCTATAATGTAAATTCATTCAAAAATAATAAAGTGTGCAAGTTTTGCAACACTTTTAGCATTAAGTTAATCTTCTCATCTCCATACGACCCACAAGTTAATGGATAGGCCAAAGCCTCTAACAAGACCCTAAATAAAATCCTCACCAAAGTGGTCAATGAATCTATTAAGGATTTACATTTGCACATTCCTTTTACCTTATGGGAATATCAAACCAGCATTTAAATCCCTACAAGTACCACCTATTTCTCACTTTTTATGGTGCATAGGTTGTCTTGCCTCTTGAAGTACAAATTCCCTCCCTTCACATATCCTTAAAGGATATCATATCAAAATAGGACTATCATCAAAAATGCCTAGCCCAACTTGAGCTACTTGATGAACATCATTTGGATAACCATCTTCATGTCTATCAAGATTGAATCAAATGTGCTTATAACAAACACCTGAAAGAATGATAACTCAACATTAGTGACCTTATCTTAAAGGAAAATCAACATGTAACTAACATGGAAAGAAGCAAATGAGGCAAATTTATTCATAATTGGATTGGACCATTTATCATCATGCATAAGTATGGGTTTGGGACTTATTAGTTACCATCCCTTGAAGGAAAGTTGGAACTTAAGCCCCTCAATGTTTTGCATCTATGTCCATTCTTTTATTAAAACAAGTTATCAATCACCTTGTGTCTAACTGAAGCTTTTCCCTTATTTTACAAACTTATCACCTTCATCTCCTTATTTTAAGGATAACTAATTAAAGCAAAGAATCATGTGATTATCCATCATAGTTTTAGCCTAATCCTATAAATGGGTATCATGTCTCTCCCCATGGCATGATTCTTATGGATACTTTTTACACCTTATAAGATGGATCCCCATGATCGTTGTCTCTATACCATCTATCACCCATCATTTAACCTTCTTGTGTTATGGTTTTGCCTTTATAAAGTAAAACCTTAGACCTATAAAAGCAATTCCATGTCTAAAACAAAAAATATATATATTATGGGTCATATCTAAACCTACAGACTAATCCCTTGAAGGACAGCTGCCAAAATAATTTAGAATTACTCAAAAAGATAGACTGATTCCTCAAAGGATAGCTATCAAAATCAAACAAAGCCAAAACCTAGACCACTCCCTTGAAGGATTGATAAGTCAACAATTTGTCAAAAATTAATCACATGGAAGCTTCTTGTATTGATTAGCTTCCCCAACTTGTCAACCAAAAAAGCATCAAAACACCCTAAGTCAAAATTCAAAACAAAAAATAATAATAAAATATCCCAAACAAAGATTTAATCAACTTTCATAAGGCATTAGTAAACTTCCCGCATTTATCATTCTACACCAAAATAAGACATGGATTTACCTATGATGGTTCTTAGGTCACCTACAGAAGGGGTAAGCCATCCCCACAATAAGATTACACTACCCTCCATTCACCTATCTACAACATATCACCCTTCCAATAAAGGGATTTTGAGCTTACTTGACATAACATGATTAAGTCACTTATTTAATAAATGAACTAACACTAATGACAAGTAGGCTAAGGGTTTATGTACATAAGCCTACCTGTCATGGTTATAGTCTTTACCAATGACAGCATTTAATCTCTTTCTTCTAAGTTCATGACTACTAGTTGAAACAATCATTAAAGTGTGTCTTAAATTTTTGAGTCATCATATCCATAAACCCAACTACATTAAAATAACCATAAACACATAGGATAACAACCCACCAACCAACTTACCTCAAACTTGGTCATTTTGGCCTACCATTCGCACTTTTGTGAAAACCTTTCCTTGGTCATTTTGACCAAAAAACTACCTTTCCATGCTTGTTAACTTGATAAATGCATGTTACTTTTGTGCATAACCCTTTACATGAGTCAAATCATGACCACTTGCAATATTGACACCTATGATCATTTTATCTTTTCAAGATCACATCTTACTTTTGGATCTTTAAGAACACATACACCTCCACTAAGAGACTTGAGTTTATATGTGTACCCCATATCAACTAAGCCTAACATTATGTCTTTGTTACCCTATCACTTTTATTTATCATATAACCTTGTTTATCAACTACTTCGACCATGGTAGCCTAGTTTATGCACAATCTATGATATCATCATTAGTCATATTCTTTACGCCTATTCATGCTTAAATGCCCAACCAACCACCTAACTTTGTCACCAACTTCTCCACTTTTCAAACTTGAACATAACTCTATTTCACCTCTTCGATTCCTGATTTGATGGGGAACACCTCCTCCCACACTTGGGACATCCAACCTTCTACAAACCATCAGTTTTTGGTTTTGCATCTTACTAATATCAAATACACAATAAAAAGGGTAAATTTAGACACTATAAAATTGCACCAATGGTTCTATATTTTTCAACACATTCCTTTCAACCCCTTAGCCCCCCTTTAGTTAAAACACCTCTTAACCCCCTTAAAAACCCCTTTACCCCTACCCAATTTTAGCTAAATTATTTATTTAATTAAGGTAATAAACTCATATTTACACCTCACCCTAAGACCAAGTCCCATCCTAACTCACCTCTACCTTACCCTAAGACCATTTCTTGCCCTAACATTTAAGTCCTAACCACCTAAGACCATTTCTTTCCCTAACATTTATTCCCTAACCTCCCTAGACTATTTCTACTTGTGTGACCATACTATCTTAAACCAACTCAGACCATTTGTAATGGTCTTAATTGTCAAAAGTAAGTGCAAAACACTAGTTTTAGTAAGTTGGACCTATTTTACCATGACTAATGTTGGTCATCCCTCGATCGACATCAGTTGACCAGGACTGACATTGATGACTTAAGACTTCCCGTGATCTTTACTCAAGAGGTTGAATAAGATAAGTCTAAGTGTGAGTAATAATTTTCTTATGAGCTTGTGCATGAAATAGAGAGTTGAACCAAAGAACCAAATAATTTTCTAGAAGTATAAAGGAGCTACACCATTGATAAACTAAAGGTTTTAATAGCATTATGCTACTTAGATTCTTCCAAGTCTCCATCCAAGTTCTCTTCACCTCCCATCAACTTCTAGGCTAACACTACTACATTAGATAAGTAATTTTGGTTATTTAATAAATTTTAGAGTTTGTTATCTTAGCATTTATTACTTTTAGTGTTTTAATACCTTCCTTATAGCCTTAACTACTTGTGTTGAAGTTTTGCACTTCAACATTCCTTTGTCATCAACCTTTCATAATCCTTTGAGCCTAAAACCTCTATCTCAACATTTATGAGCTTCATTCTAACCCTCACAAACCCAACCCAACCTTTTACCAGCCCAATTATTCTTTAGAACTCTCCAAAATCCAACCATTCCATTAAAGTTAAAAACTATGTTTTTAACATAGTGACTGATGTTGATTCTTCATAACTGGGATCAATCCATAAAAGACCAACATCAGTCCTTTTGTAGACTTTTATTCATAAAAATAAAAAGCTAAAAACACCCATTTTAACCCATTAAAACCCTTATTTTTCTATCCCTATCATAACATAGTACCAAATTACAGCAACTAGACCTAACCATTATCACCTTAGTATTTATTTTTTGTAAATTAGCTTAGTTTGTTTCAAAAAGAATCAAAAAATATTAAAGTATTTTATAATTTACTTAAATTAATTTCTTATTTCTTCACTTAATCATTTATTATTATATCTTTTAGACTTAATTTTTTTTAACAAGTGGGTTGACAGCCATCTCATGAAGTTTCATACTTCTTGGAGATAGAATTTATTAGTCAACCCACTTACCAACCATACAAATCCAAATTTGTTTAAGTCTTATTTATTTGCAGGTCATTCTTCCCCAGCCAAAGAGGAGTGCTCATGATGTCTAGATCAACAAAGTACAAAACCACATCTAGGTTCACCTACACCTTCCCCTTTATTTAGTTTTGCTTGTTTTCATAAAATAAAATAAAATGATCTAAAAATTAGTGAAACAACCATATCCATGTCCAAATTTAACACTATTGTGGCTATTTTTCTATTATCCATAGAGTGTATGGCTTCATGTACCATAATCACACCATCTTGAATTTATCTACTAGGGATAAACCCTCCTTATTGAGATTGAATGATTTTTTCCATGATTGGTTACATCCTTAGTGAAATCAGTTAATGATGATTTTATAAATATAATTACATAGACTGGTGGGATAGAAATCCAAGAAATTCACATTCCATTCATTCTTAAGAATTATCACTAAAAAGGTATGGTTAAATTATTTTAACAGTTGAGTGGTAGAAAATAATTCATTAATGGCTACACCACATCATCTCCAATAATGTCCAAAAAATTTTGGAAAAAGGCAATGGGGAAACCATCTAGGCCAAGGGATTTGTCTGAGTTCATCTTGGAGAGAACATATTTGAGATATTCATTAGAAGTTACTAATGTAATCACTTCATTATCCTCATTATTCACCAACTCTAGGATCACATGAAGAAATTCCTACTCAAATCTGATATTCTTTTTAAAATCATTTTTGTACATATTTTTGAAGAATTTGATGCTCTCTTGATTAATACAATCGAAATTAGAAGTAAGTTATCCTTCATTATCATTTATTTTCTTAATATAATTATGCTTCATGTGCTTTAAAATGGACATGTGAAAAAATTGGGTGTTTCTATCTCTTCCTTAATCCAAATGTTTCTATATTTTTGTCGCCAAAGAGTTTCTCCCTTGATGCAATTGTATGATAATCACATAAGAGTTATCTTCTTGATTTTGCATCTATATATCATATCCCTTATTCTCAATCTCTTATTTAATCTTTAAAATTTTAACTATTAAGGCTCTTTTTTTGAAGGTGAACATTGCCAAAAACTTGTTTGTTCCATTGTTTAATCTTGATTTTCACTTTTTTCTTTTTTTTTTTGCCAAGTTGAACATAGTTGAACCACTTCCATTTGGACACCACCATTATAAAATCATATAATGAATATCAATATGAGAAAACAACATTTTTTCCATCCTGAAAGGATAACTATTAACCTTTAAAACCTAATCCTTTATGCTCAACTCAAGTATATTATGATCTAATCCAATCTGAGGGGGGGCCTTAAGATAAAAATCCTTAGCTTCTAACCAGTCCAAAGAAATAAAAACTTTATCCAACCTACATTTAATAATATTTTTACCCAATCTCTTATTATTCCAAGTGAATTTAGAACCTTTTAATTCCATATCCATCATCCTTATGTCAGAAATAAGGGAAGAAAAGTCCTCCATGCTTTCTGTAAACACTTGATTCCCTCCTTTTTATCCCCTAGATGCAAGGGAGAATTGAAGTCACCATCCAATAGCCAAGGTATATCTATGTAATTGTTCCTGAAAAATATAATATCTTCCCAAAGATTCATTCACATTGAAATAGAATTAAGAGCATATATATTGGATAGAATCCATTGTTTATTATCAATCACATTAGTGAAAAGGACTACCACATAATACTGAGATTTGAGGATAGGTTTCCCCATCAAAAAAATTGAATCCCAAAAGGTAATAAGACCTCTAGAAGTTCTAGATGCACTAAAAAACACTATTTCTACCTCACTCTAATAAGCATTTTTATGATTCATAAAAAAAATTCCTCAATCTAGGATTATTGAATAGCTAAATTAATAGGTTTATTAGTCCTTCTAAAATCCCTAAAAACTTGTTTATTAGAGGAACTATGCATCTCTCTGATGTCTCAGTTTTAAAAAAAACATGATTAACTAATGGGTGAAGAAATACCTCCTTTGAATGGGAGGATTTTTTGAAATCCATCTTCCATATCAACCTCAATAATTTTTTTGAAAATCTCTTTTTCATAATATTTTCCTACTTTGGGTGACATCTTGTATACTAGTCCTTTGCTTCCTTTCCTAATGAGTATCGAATAAGTAACTTTTGCTTTGGAGCTATTCTTGGGTGTTACTATTATCTACTGTGAACCTTTTACCTCCTCTTTATCAAAGCCAATATGAATATTAACTAAATCAAATGTTGTCAAACCTTTTGTACCCTTATTATTATTATCTTGAACTTGCACTTCTTCAATCTCCTCAAGTACTTCAAACTGATTTGGAGATCGAGGGATTATTTTCTCTAGCACTTCTAATTCATTATTTTTGATTTGACTAATGATGGCATCAACTTCTAGATTTACAAAATGTTGATTAACCTAGTTGAGGTTAGATTTAGGAGAGCAGTAGTCTAAAATACTTAGTGGACCTTCCTTTACTTGAACTCTCTTCTCACCAATTTCTAACATAGTCTTGGTTGCATTTGAATAATTTAACTTAGCATCTTGAGAGACCTTATCTCCTACCTCTAAGTTGGTTTTGATCAATTTTTAGTCTTTTTTCTCTATTTCACCTGATCCTTTGATGCTTACCTCTGAGATTTTTGAATCCTTAAATGAAACCCCTCCTTTCCCTTTCCAAGAGGATAATTTAGGGAAAGAAGAGAACACTTTTGAAGAATGCCAAAGTTTATGACACTTATCACACAGGAGGGTAGATATTTAAAATTTAATTTTTTGATATATGATACCATAAGGGGTATGCAAAAAAATTGAGGTTGTAAGTTCTTGATTCAAAAATGTGTTCACATAGAACCTAGCGTGGACTAGCCTAGATCTAGATTTGGTAGCAGAATCAAAAGCTATTAAATATCCAAAAGATTTGGTAATGTTGATGAATAAGTATTCCTCCTAGAATTCAATGGGTAAACTAGGTAGCATCACCCAAATCAATGTGAGTTTTATGTTCTTTGTCTCAATATCAAACCCCATATGCCATTTTTGAAGAAATAAACTAGATTTCCAAAAAAACCAAGGTCCCCCTACTAGAATGTTAACAAATTCTTTTAGGTTACTAAATCTGATCATTAAAAAATCATTAACCATTGAAATAATGTCCATGTGACTTTTAGGATTCCATTTTTATTTTTCCCAATTTTTGAAAGAGTCAATATTGGTTCTAACTTCCATAAATGTACTTACTAATGCTTGTTCCATTCTAGATGAAGCATGGCTTATCAGAGAAGGAATCACTTGGATATGAATGTTTTTTCCATATTTGATAGTTTCAAGATGTTTAACTAGCCTAATTTCCTTTTTATGCATTGATCCAATAAATTTTGAACTCCAAGATGACTTACCTGGTCCCTATCTGGGGTTTTAATTATCTAACCTACTAAGTCCTCCTAAGAATATTCCCTTTGTCTATTTTTATTCCCCTAAAAGGGAATCAAACCTATGCTCCCACATGAATCCCCTATCCCCATCTTTGTTGCCTTTCTCTTTTTTCTAATTTAGGTTTGAATTGTGTATTTCCCTCTCACCTCCATCTTCATGATGAATGCTTCTTCCCCAACCTTTTCTCATCATTTTTTATATCATAATCACTTGTTATATTGAGAGGGAAACCATAGATTATTATTATTATTATTATTATATTATTGTATAAAAACTACATATACATATCCATGGTGCAATCCTTAGTAGGATATTCTTCTGCTCACCTATTCAAATAGTCCACCATTGTAATGATATACCTTGCACATATCTAACACAATTTTGGAGATATCAGCCCCAAAAAAGATATAACCCACTTTTCAAATGGTTCCTAGGCTACCATAGGAATTAAAATGAATATTATTCCTCCTATTATGTTTTCCAATCCTTTAATAAATGTCATATTTCCACATAAATTTCTTCATATCATGGTAGATTGTAGGCCACCATAATGTTGAGAATATAATATTTTAGATGGTAGCTTTATCATCATAGTGGCCATGAGAGATCCCTTTATGACACTCACATAATACTTCATTCCTTCCATATTCTAATACATAATATCATAACACTTTTCCTCTACCAATATTGTAGAATTCTTCTCCAATAAGTTGATATGATTCCACATGTATTTCTATTTATTTATTTTCTTTGAATTTTATATCACTAGGTACCATCCCTTAAGTGAGAAATGTATCAATATCATCTAAATATTTATACACCTATTAAACCATGTAGATTTGTGCATATAACATGTTATACCATATATTTCATAAAATCTCCCTCGTGTTGATTATTCAAAAGTGATTTAGCCCATAGTTTTTCTCCCCAACTTTAACTAAAAATCAAAGCTATAACTCTTGAAATAAAATATTCCATATGAAAATCCTACCATACAAAATATCTTATTGATAAATTACTTAAGCACTTAATGGTTCATGAAGAAAATGAATGGTTTAGTACTAGAGTGGATGTCAAGATCTCTGGATCAAGTGAATACATAGGTTTGTGATAGGCATGAGTTAAACATATACACAACATAATAGTTACAATAAATTGAAATAAAATACATGAGAAAATTATATAAACAAGATAAGATCTAAAACCCATTTTCCATTGAACAATAGCTCACCAAGAGAGATGTACAAATAGGAGTACATGAGTAACTCCTCCATAAAAAGGTGGTCAGAGAGATAATAATAGAAGAGTAACTCCCATACCTGAAATATCTAATCAAGGGAGTTACTTCTTATTCATCTGGTCAAAATGTAACTCTAAGTATACCTAATCAAGCTTATCCATAAAAGTAAGAAAACTCCAAATAATGGAAAAAACCCCATAATAAATAAATATTAAAAAAAATAAAAGTCCTACTCTAATACCCCATTTAAGCATAGCTTAGGTGGGTAGTGTAAAAAAAGAAAAATGGGTCCCAACAACTAGGCCTAATCAGGTACCTAATACAAATCAATCTCCCATAAAGTATTGAAAAGGAGAAAACCTATAATAAAAACTCCCTCCCCCCAAAAGAGATACATATAATAACTAGAGAAGCAAAATACCCCCCTAAATATGATGTTATTGCTAATGTATAATTCACCCCAAGAAGAGCTCATAGATGAATGAACTTACTCTCAGTGAAGTTTTAGTAAAGATATCTACAACCTACTATGAAGACTAGAAAAATCTCAAGTTGATGACCTAACCGTGAATAAGCTTTCAAATAAAATGCATGTGAATCTTAATGTATTTGGTCTACTAGTGTTAAACTAGATTTATCCATATCTATAAGTAGTCTAGTTGTCACAATAGATGATGGTGGGTTACTTGAAAGGAATGCTAAAATTAGATAGAATCCCCTAAAGTTAAATAGCCTTAGTAGTTACATAAATAGTTCCCATATACTCTACATATATGGATGATATAACAATAGCATTTTTCTTTTCTCTAGACTAACTGATAGGACCAGAACCCAAATAAAATATATAACCTAAAGTGGACTTATGATTCTGAGTATTACTAGCCAAATTTAAATTTATAAAACTAATCAAGTTAACCTCTTTTCCAAATCTATACTAAATCCCAAATACATAAGATCCCTAAATGTAGTGAAATATCCTCTTAACTAATTTTTAGTACAACTCATGGGGTTCCTACATGAATCTCAAGATAAGTCCCACTGCATATGAAATGTTAGTCCTAATATGAGTTAGATAAATGAGACCACCAATAAGCTATTAATACTGAGTGGCATCAACCAAAGGTATAGAATAGCCAGCCTTAAGGTTGACTCCTGATAGAAAGGGAGTCAAAGATGGATTAAAATTAGCCATGTGAAACTAATCTAAAATATCAAGAGCATACTTCAGCTGTGTAAATGAAATTTTTGAATCAAACTATGAAATCTCAATGTTGGGTAAGTAATACAAAAGACCTAAGTCTATCATGTCAAATTTGTCCTATAGAGTTGTCTTCACTATTGAAATAGATGATGAAAAATTCATGATGATCAAAATATCATCAACATAAAGGACCAATATTAGTAAATAATCATCCTATTCTAATAAGTATACATGGGGTCTGAATGACACCTAGTGAAACCTGAAGTAAAGAAGAAGGAATTCATCTTGGAGTACCAAGCCTAAGGGATCTATTTGAGGCCATAGATGTATTTATTAAGTCTATAAAATAAATATTAATCTTGAATAAAACTAGGTGGTTGCTCCAGGTAGATCTTCTTCTCAATGTCTTTGTGAAGAAAGGAACTCTTTACAACCATCTGGTGCACATCCCAACCATGTTTTGTAGCTATAACTAGTTTGAGTTAGATTGAATTCATCTTTGTAACAAGTGCAAAGGTATTTGAGTAGTCAATATTGGCTACCTATAAAAAACACTTGCAGACCAATTGTGTCTTATACTTATCAATCGACCCATCTATTGTAAACTTATTTCAATATATCAACCTACATTAAACCATATTCCTTCCCTTAAGAAGTGAAGTTAAATCCCAAGTGTGATTTTTGATCAAGGAAAAATATTCTTATTACATATCACTATCTCACTCAAGTATGCCTAAAGCCTCTTAGAATGTTTTTAGATATGAAACTAAAGTAAATAAAGCTTGTGGACCACTCTAATAATCTACTTGAGTGCATCTATCATCTACTAGATCCCATGCCCAAGTGCCTGCACTCTGAAGTGTTTATCTAGCCCAAAGGGGCCCAAATGTGGGTGAGTTAGGTGTTGATTCCTCATCCTCTGAAACATGAATAGAGGTGGATGTATAAAACTCCCATAACTACCCTTATTGTCATAACTAGAATAAGAAGAAGACCCTGGCTTAGAAACCTACTCTAGATGAACTGAGTCTGAATAAGAATCATCAATTCTAAGTGAATCTAATGAAAGAAAATAAGTGTCAAGTGTTGTGTCTTTGGGACTCTCCTAAAATTTAACATTTCTCTCTATAAACAACTCATGTGTGGTTGGATGTAGAATGTGGTACCCCTTAACACCATATGGATAACCTATAAATATGCAAGACTTGGACTGAGGTTCTATAGCTTCATGTATCTTTTCAGTGTACATGTCATAGCTAGAGATCCAAAAAAAATTAAGGTACTTAACATCAAGTTTTCTTCCATGCCAAAATTTAAAGGGTGTTATTCCTTTCAAAGCTTTTTAAGGAACCTTATTCTGAATATAAAAAGCATAATTAATGGCTTTGGCCCAATACTGAGGTGCCAAAGACTTAGAGTGAATCATACCATTAGCCATCTCTTTCAAGGAAATGTTCCTACATTCTATAACTCCATTATATGAAGGAATGTAAGTAGCTTTCCACTACAAATCAATCCCCTCTATGGTGCAAAACTACTCAAATATATTGCTGACATATTCACCTCCATTATTGATTTGAATAACCTTGATGGATTTTTTAGATTATTTCTCAACAAGTGCCTTGAAGTCTTGAAAATATTCACACTTTATACTTTTGCTTAAGAAAGTAGACCCATGTCTATCTCAAGAAATCATAAATAAAAGGGAGAGTGTACTTAGCCCTTGTAAAATATAGACTAAGAAAAGGCCCAGATACATCATTGTGTATTGATTCTAATGCTTGTGAAGCTTTCAAGCTTTGCCTTTGTCAAATTTTAATTTAGGGTGATTTATAAGAGAGCACCCCTCACAAATTCCCTTGGAGAATTAGACTTTAGGTAAGCCTATGACCATGTCATTTTTACTAAGTTGTTTAAGGTAGTGGTAGTTAAGTAGCCAAATTACTCATGCCATAATTTGCTAACTCCATATGAATGAGTCAACAGTGCTATCAGAAAAGAATCAGGTGTAAAATGTGAGGTGTATAACCTAGCTTGATGATCTACCCTACCCACTACCATTTTAGTATTACTATGAAACTCCCTAATGATAACTAAATATGGTAAAAACTCAACCCTCATGCCTTTTTTTATATGAGTGATTTAATACAATAATAGGAGATTGGTTGAAAGGGAAGGGACACTTAGAATATTATTGAATGTTCCTCCTTCCATTTCAATAGACCCTCTCCCTATAATTGGTACAAAAGTGTCATCACCCAAACTGATAGAAGACATGATACAAGGCTCTAAGGAATAAAACTCAACTAGTGAATAGCCCATGTGGTGAGAAGAACTTGAGTCAATGACCCATGAAGATGTTGAAGTTTTAACTAATACAAGAGCTTTTCCCTTTTTTTATCTTTCCCATTGCCCTTTACCTTAGTATAATCTTGGGTAGATGAATTTTGCTTGATAGACTAAGGAACTATTGTCATTAAATTGTGTACCCTAGGATACGCTATGAAACTCCTACAATTTGATGCAACATTGAATCATATCTCAAGTTTGTGGGAAATTGTAAGAGAGATGAATCTCTAGGATTGAAAGGGCTAGCTCCCTGAATTCTTTTCTAAGTGCCTATCACCTAATCTAATGCTTATTCATAAAAAGAGTTAAGAGTTTGCATAAAATGAAAACTATACTAGAGATGTGATCCACCAAGATATATTTCATAGACTATCATACTTCTACTAATCAATAATTCTTTCCAATACCAATTCCATGCATTGAAGGATCTTAATAGCTAGCATACTTGAGATAATCAACAAGAGACTTGACCTAGAGGTATATTTCACACCATAGAGACAATTTCATACTTGAAATAGATATTAGTATATTCAACACACTTCACATGAATTTTTAACATCATAACTCTTTCTTAAACATGAAGGAGAAAGAGAGGAAGGACGATACTATCACGTAGCTCTACTATACATCACTGACACACTTAGACAAAATATTCACAACTTAGAATTAGACTTGTATTCAATATTAAAAATAAAATTGTAATGTAATTTTATTATGACTTTACCATACCAATTATGGTCTCTTTTATAATGGCCAAAATGGCTAAATTTATATAACTTTGAGGAAGAGAGAGACAAGAGAAGTTGAAGAGGCACAAGGAAATGTGTTTCAAATGTGAAGATTAGTTAAAAATGCATGAAATAGAGTTATGGGGTGATATATATTATGTTATGAGTTACAAATATCATTTCCAATCATCCAAAACATGTAAATAGTCAAGAAACTCCTTTTCTATGCATAAAAAACTACCCCTCATGATTGGCCTTACAAAACTATCCTAAATTTATAAATAATCAAGTTTTATGATGAATCTAATTATGAGGGGTTAATAATAATCCCTCACATACATTATGTATACTCTTGTCCTTCCTATCATTCTAGTCATGCATGATAATACTTGGTAGTCTCAAAATAGCCCTTTTCCCTTCACCTCTCACACTTGTCACCTTCAAGATCTAAAAACCTACAATCTGATCCATAAAATAAGAGTATTGACATGTTTAATGAGTTATCATACCATTAGTTACAATAAACAAGCCTTAAAAGGCTTTCCAAATGAAGATTCACCATTTTCTTTAAGTCTTTCCTAGCTAGTTCACTAGACTGGCTGAAATGAGAGAATTATTATGCATAATTAGGAGCTTATAAAATTGATCAAATGACTATGAGGAATTATGAAAACTCCTAAACTTTCTTCCAAAAGTGATTTTGTCTCTTGGATGTTCACCATGCCTATAAAACATAAAAAATGTCAAAATAAGTCCTATTTTTCCCTATTCCATATAGGTCCATACACCTGAGTCACTTTTGAATAATATATATAGATTATTATACATCATAAAAGTTTTTTCATTTCACCTCCATACCTTTTGTATACTCAAATTGCCTCATCTTCCCCATTGGGTCACTATGGAGGATTTACAAGGGTTTTGAAGTGATTTTCATTCTTAACATTTGTTCATAGCCATGGAACATTGGAATTATAATAAAATTACATTTATGTCTCCTCAATTACCTCCTTCAACTTCATTTAATGTAACAAGGTCCCATGCAAATATTGGTGGAATTTCTAAGCACTTGAAGTTGACATTTGAGTTCATTTTTTGCTTCCTAGTGGGGTCTAAATTCTTGCTAAGCCAAAAATGGATTTTTGGAGACATTATTTAAAAAAAAAGGGTTGTAACATCTCTTTATATACTATATAAACTTCTTCCAATCATTATAATTTATTTCTAAAAGTTTGAAATGGAAATTGACACATGTTTAGTTTTAGGCCTAGACCTTGCCAATAGGTATGCCTACATCTTTGAGCTCCTCTTGACCCTAAAATGGTTATATTTTAAATATTATTGATTTAAAACACATAAAATATCTATTTAAACATGAATTTATCACATGTAAATCCTATATTAGATTAAAAATTCATATGACCTCCAAATTGGCTTCTAGCCCTAAGGCTTTCATTCACACTTGATTGTAACCCTTGTTGTATAGGATGCCATGTTTGATCTCAAGACTTATACAAAGTTTTATTATGATCCTTAATGTGTCCCCAAACTATTAAATCCTTATTTAATAATCAAATTAGTCTTTGGTTCACCATCCTTCACTTTTCCCCAAACAATCGTTCTTGTGCATAAAGGGACTGCCCCTGCTCTGAGACAAAATAAAGAATATTAGGCCTATTTGTTTGTGAAAATTTAGTATTTAAAATTTTAAAAATTTCATAACTACCAAATTTACAAAATGGTTTTTTCCAATTCCATGTTTATGGGATCTAACCATCCCAATTTCTTCAAAAAAGGGGTAAAAAACTGTGTTTCTGCATGTTCTTGTCCAAACCTCCTCATGGATGCTCCTTCCAAACCTATTTCATGCATATAAATTTTTCATGCATGTTATTTACCCTCATTTAATTCTTTTTGAAACTATGTATCCACTCAAAACCTCTTTATGAAGTGGAATCCCCAAACTCACCTCTTGAAACAAGGATTTCCCCACCCTACATGTATGGACTGAGTCTATTTTGCTATGAGTAAAGGGCCTTAGGTGGCTTGAGGATGTTATAGACATATAATTTCCTTAATTTTATCATGATAAATCCACATTATACTATTTTAAACTCCTTATTTCTTCCTTGGGCACCAAACTCTCATCATGTCCCTCTCTTGCTTATGACTTTTTCTAACTATGATAGTGAATAAGGTATCTCCTTTTAGGTACCTTTCTAGGATATTTTGACCAAGGTTTCAAAATATTATATATTATTTTTTACTCACCTTCATTCCAATTTTTACTCATCTCTAAACCTAGCCTTTTATCCCCTTAGGACCTCTAATTATTTTACTGTCCTTCATGGACTGAGACAGTCCCAGGACCTTGTTTGTAGGTTGATTTAGGGTGAGAATGGCATGAATTTGGTATTTATTGATGATTTTATAACCTATTTAAGTATTCCAAGTCACCATCTTTGACATTTCTATCTCCTTTAGCCTAAGATTGCCTTAATACTCCTCCAAAGTCCATCATCTCACTTCATTGTTGTCGCAGTTGTAGGTGGCTATCTTTCATTCATTTTAGGTCTGTAGGTATCTTTAGGTGAATAATATACTTGTTTATGAATATTTATGATGCTTTGGAGGTATTTATTTTCATCCAAAACATAATATTTCTTGACCTTATTCCTGGTTGTACCTATTTCATAAACCTTGACCTTTATGCCTGTAGGTGATTCCTCACGGTCTTGTGTATAGATAAAGGACTATGCATTAGGGTTTAAGACCTTGGATTTCTCCTTCTCTCATTCCATCTTAGATTTAAAAGAATAATTTAATCCATTATCATCATTAAACTTGATATCATAGCCTAGAACACCATAATGAAGGGCAAGGTCAACATCTTAATCAATGTCTTGTAGATAACACTACCTTGCTTTAGTGGTTTTTATCCATTTTTAGGCTTTGCAAAATCCAATCTCCATCCATCCTTTGCTTCTCAAAATTGGCCTAGTTATTATAGGTGGATAGGGATACCAATTTATATAAATTAAAATCTTAGATCACCTTGCAAGTGAATTTGGTGAGGTCTTCAAAAACCTTCAAGGCCTCTATTTGCCATTTTTTGGGATAGAAAACCCAATATGGCCTGATCACAGTCCAACTTCCCATTTGATGCTTTGACAATTTTATTTTCAAACTAAGCTAATAAATAGGTTTATCTAGACCTTATCATGACAAATATTCTAAAATTAGACTTACCAATCAATTAGAACACCTCTAAAAGGCACGTCTATGGCATCAACTGTAGATGATCATTCTTTTTATACTGGCAGAATTGGGCCCATTCTCCAAATATGCAAGATTATATCACCTACATGCCTCCATCAAACATTTCAATGTAAATTATTTGTCCCAATAAGTTAAGTACCATGTCAAACCTTCAAACTTACATTTATGAAATCAACATGCTCTTGTGGTGTTATTTTTTTACTGTGACATACAAGGAAATCATAAAATGGAAAGAAACATGTAAGGAATGCTTTCAAAACTCCTCAAGAGAAATTTTAAACACTTAAATTCCCAACATACAAAAGTATAATTTATAAAACAATATTAAAACATTATAGCTAATGTGAAGGAAACATTTTCAAAGCAATTAGGATGACTATGAATGCAAACTAGACATTTTGCAAGCCTAGAAGAGGCTTCCTCAAATAATTAAACTCTCCAAAAAAATAAAAATCATCAAAAAATCTTTAAAATCTTGTGGAAACACATAAAACACACAAATCCATCAATTCAAAACAAGAAACTCTGAGACAAGCTCAAACAGTGACCCCCTCATGGTTAAACATGCATAAAAAGTTATCTGGGATCAAACTGATTGTTCATAAAGGAAGATACACAAAATATAAATTTATTTTTATGAAAATTAAGTACACTTATATTTATATCCACCCCTAGAATCACTCTTCCTAGTTCCACCTGTACAGCCCATGCCAAGTGCATGAAGTTGCTCCTTCTTTGTTTGCCAAGTGAAAATGGAGGAAAACAAGTTGCAAATGAAATTTTTTTAATTATTCTTGAAAACCAAGAATTTTAATGGATTATTGGAGGTGAATATTTACTCTTCCCATGTTTTTAGTTGATGATGGACTTGAGAAGTCCATACAAGTGCCCAAAAGCTCCTATTTTTGAGGGAAAACTACCATCCACTAAACATAACTACTTCTTTTCTATAAAATAATTATTACTAGCATTATCCACATTGAAATTCAATTGGATGTCAGATTTTATTGTATGAAAATTTGTACAAGTCATTAAATGGGCTAAAATATGACCAAAAGGCCCCTTTTTCCACATGAGACATAACTTATAACCATTTTATAACTTGTAAACATATTAAGGACCACCTTAAGATAATTTTAACACAATTTTACCCTTTGAATACCTTTTATCAAGGTTCACCAGCCTTTAAATTTAGTTTACTAGCCTAGCACAAAGAGGGTGGACTTCAACAAGGACTAGGGAGAGGATGAGTATGATAATAGACCAACATGACACCCTATAAGACATATGGGAACCTTATTAAAAGTTCAAAATAGTAGGGTTTGACCCAAATTTAACTTGGCATCAAATTTGGTCAACATTCTTAGTGATTCTTAGGGGTGGCATGCCAACTATGCCTAAGACCAGTTGCCTAATATTTCCATTAGGCATGGATTCACGCATATGAGCACTCAAAATGACATGAACAGACCTTCAATGGACCACAAGACAATTGACATTACACAGAACACACAAATAAATAACAACACAAATAAGACAAAATCAAAACACAAAATAGAGACACACTTGTGCTACTAAGCACGTAGGGAACACAAAGCACAATTGAAAATAAAATAGTATGTACCTTCATCTTAATCATACTCCCTTCCTAGATCAAAAGGGGAGTATATTGAATCTCCATCCTCATTAGATG
The DNA here is from genome assembly GCA_037957365.1 of Torreya grandis. Classification (NCBI taxonomy): domain Eukaryota; kingdom Viridiplantae; phylum Streptophyta; class Pinopsida; order Cupressales; family Taxaceae; genus Torreya; species Torreya grandis. The sequence continues at coordinate 1,209,877 of JARHVA010000177.1, forward strand.
AATGAAGACTCCATGTAAGCTTACTTTTGGGTGTGATGTTATATGATTGATGTTTTCTCTTTGTTCCTTGACTTGTCATGTCACTTGATGAAGCCATCTCAAATAGATCTGTCAAGTAGTTAAAGTCCTCTTGGTTTTAGAAACATGTCTCACCTTGTTTCTCTCTTGTCTCCTAATAAAAAAAATTCATGTCCATATATATTATAGCTTGTTACAATTTCATGTCTCCTTAATAGACCTCATCTTCTTCCTCAATTGTCACACCTTCTTCAAACTTTCCAAGAAGTATTGTATCATGTAAATTTGGAAGCATCTCTTACTTAAATTCCTCTTTGATGATGGTGGATGTAGCTTCATGAGTGATTGTAGGATCAATCTTAAAATCACCTTCAAGAGTCCCAAGATCATCATATATTTTTCTAGCATGATCCAAACTCTCTTGGTGATAATACTCCTCAACACATGCCTACTTTCCAACTTCTAGATTGCCATGGCTTGTGGTCAGTTCTATAGTACTTATAGGCCCCTTTTGGCTTTCAAATTCATTGCATATGTCTTCAAACATCTACCATAAGCCATCATCTTTTTATTTATCTACATCATGGGAAGGAATAATGAGAGAAAACATTTCTTCTTCAAGATTCAAGAGAAGTCCTTCTAATGCATCCTTTTCGACACAAGAAATCATCATTTTCATAAGGAGTTAGATATTTTTCATCATTTAGCCAATCTCAAACCTCTATTCCTTCTTAAAAATATTCTCCACACAAGTTGACTTGTTCCACCATGATTTCTTCTTTCTTTTGATTACTTTCTTGGATGGATTCCCAATAGAATAAATTTTGAGAAATAGACAAGGAACTTGCGGCATTTGAGACTATTAAGATGGATTGGTTTCATGGGTTCTCAATCTCTCCTCCAAATTGCAAATTAGGCTACAAACCTCAAGCACCTAATAGATATAATTTTACCAATTACCATCCTCTATAGGTATCCACTCCTTTTTAATTTATTCCAACTCATTCCTTACACTCCTAATACAAACATTGGGAATTACTTGGTCATCACTATATCTAGTATCAAGCTCTATCATGTATTATTGGTAGCTAATAAGAGATTCTTTGAAACTAGTAATGGAATGACTTACAAGAGAACAAATTGTACTAGGTGGAGAACAAGATGGAGATGAATGATTATTGGCCACATTGGACTCATTACATGCTTGGACAAGTACTTTCTCATCTTGAGGAGGAATAGGAAAAGTAGGACATACCTCTTCTACTTTATGATCTTCATTTGTAAGTGGGGGTATAAGAGTATCTTCTTCGTGCACACAATAATCGCCCAAATTAATATCTTCCATGGATGCATAAGGATCATTCTCATATGTTTCAATACCATATTCATCAAGGAAAAGGTCAAAAATACCTCCAAGAGGAGAGGATTCTTCACCATCAATGATACCTTCATCTTCTTCACTTATTACATAATTCTGATTTGAACCTAACTCCGCATATGGTTCAATATGAAACCTTGAAAATGTTTGTGTTATTATGGTCACCTTGGTTCCATACCTTGTTCTAAAAGTTATAAAATTCCAAACATTAGAAATATATCCTCCTATTTTATCCATGAAGTCCCTTGACAAGCAAATAACAAAGTGAGATGGGAGGTCTACCACCATAATGTCTTGCATAATGGGGAAGCTTAGACAATCATGTATAAAAACTTTTAATTCTTTAACTAATCCCACCATCTTGGTTGGATTTCCATCAAGTTGCAACACACCCTTGCTATGTGGTTCATACTTTAACCCCAATTGATCTGCAACCACCTTAGGCATAATTGTGGTACTAGACCCACTATCCACAATATAATTGTGAACCAATTTGTCTCCCATAATGAGTGTGAGGTAGAAAGGTGGAGGATTTTTATATTTTGTGGAGGGGTCTAGGACATGACTTGGTGTGTTGGCAAGGGCCACACCATGGTACCTTGGAGCTTGAGGGGTTACATTGATATTAGCAAGTTGTTCTTGTAAGAGTTCCTTTTGACCAGGCATTTTCAAGATCTCCCAAAGAGATATGCTAGTCTTGGTATTCTTTAAAGAGTCAACAATGTTTACATGGGAAATATTTACCTTTTCTTGAATCCTTGGAGGTAGTAAAGAAGTCTGAACTTGATGCATTATAGGCTTGACAACTGTGCTTGTATTCTAACTTTGATGAGGAATGTGACTAGTAGGAGGTGTTACATTAGGATTCACACCTTGTGGCCTTAGAAATGCATCACTTGGAGTCACATGTGCTTCATGAACCTCTCCCACAGCTTTTTTTTTGGATCTTGTATTGGCTATAACTGATTTACTTTGATTCAACAAATAGTCATCCTCCTTTTGAAAGTTCATGAGAATAGTATCTTGGTTACTACCTTCTCCATGAGTGTTCACTTGCATGATATGTTTTCTGATTTAATGCAAAGATTGGACCCTTCTTATGCCATCAAAGCATGACAACTTTCTCTACCATCATACCCAAATTGACCTTGAAGTTGCCCCCAATGATTCATATGTTATTCTCCTTTAACCAAATTAGTATGAACTAGAACAACAGCCCTTGTATATGGAATAGAATTAGGATTATAGGCATTGGGTTGCCTATTACAATCTTGTTGACCTTTCCCTCTTCCTTGGTAGTTTTATTAGGGTGGAGGTCTATAGCCTTGTTAGGATAGTATTGAGGATTTGGTAGAACACTTACATGTAATTGAGCTTGTTTGAGTTGGGCTTTCAAAGAATAAATCATCTCATCCTTATCTATGGTATTATCCACCTTCTTAGGAGTGGTTTTATGCTTGACATTGGTATTGGAAACTTTTGCTATGCTTGGGGCTTCAACTAAATTATGAGATAATGGAGGCATGGAGACTCTTGGAGGTAATTTCCCAACTTGTATCAAACTATTCTTAGCTTCAATGGCTATCTCAATTACCTCAAGTAAAGTAAATCCTCCTATTGATTGTAATATTACTACCACATCAGTGCCAATAGCCTTAATATAGGTAGGGAATACAAATCTTGGAGGAGGCCTCATGATAGGTGGAAACCTATGCCATGTTCTATGAAATATCTCATTTAAATCTCCCATGCATTCATTAGGACCTTTCCTTATCACATTTAGCTAGTGGATTAATGAAGAGTGATCACTCTTGTTCTCAAACCTACTCACCAACAATTCCCCAAAGTCATCCCAATTAGTAATGCAACTACCTTCCAAAGTTATATACCAATCAAGTGATTTACCTTTTAGAGATATGGCAAGTAATCTAATAGATATATTAGCTTGAGTGACATTATGGAAGTTTCAAAAGTTTTAAATGTCCCTAATGTGCTCAGATGGGGTAATAGGACCCTCTCCATTGAAGCTAGGGAGATTTTTGGTAGGATTGGGAGGAATAAGGTCATATGCAAGAAGGTTAATTAGATTTTGGGTGTTGAAGGCTAGGAAAGGATGTTGTCTATCCATTTCTTCCCTTTCCACTTGATCTACTATTTCTTCAACCTCCTCTTCTTCCTCTTTAAAACCTTCTTATTCAGGATCTCTAAAAGTTAGGAATGGTTCACAGTATTATTCTTCAAGAGGAGTTTTAGGTAGAGGGACTTGATTGAAAAGTCTACTAGAAGATGATCTAGTGATGACCATGAATTATACTATGGAAAAATTGATCTAAAACTAGATATTCTCACCTTTTGGATTTTCTAAATGATGGATTAAAAACACCTCTTCAACTTTGGGCTTATCAAGACCAGCATTCACCTTGATAAGAAAAAAATAGGACCAGCTATCCCACCAAGCATGCTAGAACTATTGTCATCAAATTGTGCACCTAGAATACTCTCTAAAACTCATACAATTTGATTCAACATTGAATAATCTCTCAAGTTTGTGTGAACTTGTAAGAGAGATTAATCTTGAAGATTGAAAGGGCTAGCTCCCTGAATTCTTCTCTAAGTGCCTATCACCTAATCTAATGCTTATTCATGAAAAGAGTTAAGAGTTTGCATAAAATGAAAACTATACTAGAGAGGTGATACACCAAGATATATTCCATAGACTATCATAATTATATTAATCAATAAAGTTTTCCAAGACCAATTCCATGCATTGAAGGATCCTAACATAGTGTTTCAATGTGAAGGCAGCATACTTGAGACAATCAACAAGATACTTGACCTAGGGCTAGATTTCACACCATAGATATAATGGAATACTTTAAATAGAGCTTAGTACATTAAACACACTTCACATGACAAATTAACATCAGAACTCTTACTTAAACATGAAGGATAAAGAGAGTAAGGATGATACTATCACTTAGCTCTATTATACATCACTCACTCACTTAGACAAAATATTCACAACTCATAATTAGACTTATATTCAATTTTAAAAATAATATTTTAATGTAATTTTATCAGGGATTTTCCATAACAATTGTGTTCTCTTTTACAATGGCCAAAATGGCTTAATTTATAGAACTTTGAGGAAGAAAGATAGAAGAGAAGTCGAAGAGGCACAAGGACATGTGTCACTAATTTGAATATCAGTTAAAAATGCATGAGAGAGAGGGATGGGGTAAGCCATATCATGTTAGGATTAAAAAATTTCATTTCCAATCATCCAAGACCTATAAATAGTCAAAAAAATCCTTTTCTATGCATAGAAAATTGCCCCTCATGATTGGCCTTAAAAAACTATCCTAACTATAAAAATGATCAAGTTTGATGATGAATTTAAGTAGTATGGGTTAATAAAAATCCCTCACATTCATTGGGGAGTCTCCTAACCCTTTATATCATTCTATCCATGCATGATAATACTTGGTAGTCTCAAAATAGCCCTTTTCCCTTTGCCTCTCACACTTTCCACCTTCAAGCTCTAAAAACCTATAATATTATTGTCCCCGAAAAATGCCACTCATTTTTGGGACAACCTACAGATCAAAATTGTCTCTTCCCTTTTCAAAATTTGTCTTGGGCATTCAAATTCCTCATTTTTCAAGCTTCTCAAAAATCTACGGACTCTTTCAAGGTTAGAGAAAACTATAGACTTGGTTTTTACGGACTCTACAAATAGGCTCATTTCTACAAGTTCAACGAGTTCTAGGTTCAATCGATTCAATGCTTTCAGTTCAACGACGGGTTCAATTAAAGGAATGGTTCAATGTCTCGGTTCATCACCAAAGTTTGAAGGAAAAGCCTAACTAAAGAGAAAAGCCCACAGAAAAGCACCCAATGGAAAAAGACAAAGCAGAGTAGAAGCCCCCACGTGTCATCTTCCACAGCACTCTCAAAAGGTTTCTAAAGCTTTTGAAAGTTAAGCAGAATACGTCACATGTCCTGTTATGACCCAACAGAACATGACAAGTGTTTGCATCCATCATGCAAGAGCGGCAAATTTTTCTACCCTTGCATCTTTTAGTCTCTTCCAGGCAGGAGCATCAATTTTTGCCACCCATGCATCCCCGAGTTCCTCTTCTCCTCTTCCCTTTCTCCCCATTTAACCTTCTATCACATTCTCCATGTTAGGGTGGTGATTTTCACTACCCTGACCGTGCCCTACCCATTTACCTATGTAGGCAGCAAAATTCACCACCTGTGCTCCCTTTCTCCATGTTTTCATTCACTTGCATCAGTGGTGAAATTTGTCGCCGATACATGTTAGTCCCATTGACCTGTAGGGGCAGCAAAATTTACCGCCGATGTAGGTCAAACATGCAAGAGTGAAAAATTTCACCACCCCTGCACTTTCCTGTCAAACCTACACGGGTGGTGAAATTCATTGCCTGTGCCATTTTCTTCTCCCCTTTGCATGCAAGGGTGGTGAAATTCGCTGCCCGTGCATGCAGTCCATTCTACATGCTTGGGCGGCAAATTTTGCCGCCCTTACATTTTTCCTCCAAATTTCTCTAACTCTGCATAGATTTTAATCTTTTTCATTTTTTCTTCCTCCTCCCCTTTTTCCTCTCACTTTCCAACCCACTTTCACCTCATCCCTTTTCAAGTGTGTTTCCCTAGTCATGATCACTCAAATGTGTAGTTTTCCCAGATTGCTAATTTTTTTTCTAATTGCACAATCATGATTATTACTGTAGTTTCTCTAAAGGATCCCTCTTTATCGATGTCTTTTCAACAAAATTTCTTCTAGATCACTGAAGTTTCTCTGAAGAAATCGAAGACCATGAAGAAGACTGGAAATAAAGATTGAAGCTTTTCTTCCATGCTTTATTCAAAAGTTGAACTATTCTTTTCATGCACTTTGTAACTGACTTAGGACATTTTCACATGTAATTTTGTAATATGTAATTACATGTAAAAAATCCAAAAAAATATCTCAAAATTCAAAGATGAGTCATCTTTGACTAAGATATTTTTATATTTTAATCTTTTTAAATTTTGAAGGTTTCTCCCTATATATAGAGGGGACCTCTTTTGTAAATGTATCTCTAATAATTGAGAGCAAAAACTCTGTTAAAATTGAGACACTTCTTGAGACTTTGTGCTCAACTTGTAAATCATATTTTATCGAATGAATGAGAAGCAGGTTTATTTCAGAATTTGTGTTGAAGTAATTTGTGTTATTTAGGAAGTGGTTCTTATGTCCTCTTTCCTAATAATCTCTTATCTGTTTGATTTAATAAGCAAAGTGTGTGTGTTGATATTATCTGAGGATGTTTCTAAAAGATTAAAAAAAGACTTTGAGCTACTTTTATCTTGGTGATTCTTTTTCCTTTGTAGTTTTAGGTGAAGATTTTGTGCTTCATTTCACTCTACGGTTACTTGTATTCTAGATCGGTGAAAGAGACAACGAAAGACTTTGTGCTTACGTAGGTTTCTTTGTTAACTTTGTTACCTACTTCAAGGGATTTTCTACTCTACACTGGATACCATTCATGAAAGAAGAGGAATTTTCTTAGCCCACAACCAGGATTTCTCTCTCTTGTTCTTTGGACATCACCTCTAAAAAAAGAGAGGTGGATGTTGTTATACTACCCCGAGTATTATTTTTTGGTTACTTATATATATACATATAGTGTATAAATATTCATAGGGAACCTCCCCTTGATGAGAGGAGAGATTTACCTCGTTTAGATGTGGTAAATCCATACTTTTTGTGGCATAAATCTCTTTGTGTTTTGGTTGATATACCTATTTTGTTATCAGTTAGTTGATGACAAAATATTCACCCAACAGTTTTTGGTGACTCCGCTAGGGAAGAGCGCGTAGTTTAAAGTCTCAAACTTCAAACTGAAGCAAATCCTACTCTTTTCCAATTTTTTTTCTACAATTTGGAAACTCCACGTTATACCAGAGGCCAAAAATTCCAAGGTGTTGTTGACCCTACTTTTGAGTCGGTGCAGCAGAGTAATTTTGAGTTGTTTCCTCCACAACCTCACCTTAGACGAACTAGGAGCCTTCCTCCTAGCCCTACTAGGCCACCAACACAATGCAGAGCTTCTTTTTCTACTGCTAGCCAAGCTTTACCTATCCAAGTTCCACTTGGATTGGTGATCCCACTTTTACATAATCAAATCATGGCTCAAGGCCCCTGGGGTAATTCTTTCGGTCCACTGAATTTGACTCCGCCTCTGCATGAGCTTCCACGCAATTCAAGGAAGAATTTTCCCAAATTCTTTGGTGATGGGAAGGTTCATCTTGATAAACACATTGTATCTTTTAGCATATCTTGTAGTGTCATAGGTGTGGAATTTGAAGACATAGCAGTCAGGTTGTTCGTGGAGACACTACAAGGCGCTGCTACAGACTGGTTCTACCACTTACAAGCTAGATTAGTGACTGATTGGGACACTCTGAAAGACAAATTTGAAGCCAGGTTTAAGCCTATAGAAGATGCACATGCCTTACTAGCCCAACTCACTCAGATGAAGAAAGAGCCTCATGAGCCTATGAGGGATTTTATTGCCAAGTTCAACAAGCTGAGGCACAAAATTCCCATGGTCACCCAGCCAACACCTCAGAATCTCTAGTGTTTCTTCATCAACTCACAACTACCTGAAGTGAATTTCTTGCTGAGATGGGCCAAGCACATAGACCTTGCTACTGCTCAGGACTTGGCTACTAAGGTAGAAGATGACCTTATCTTGGCTAGAAAGATAAGAAGATATCTAAATAGAGGTAAATCTTCTCCTTCTTCTAAATACTCCCCTTCAGCCACCACTGATCCAATGGTACAGAAGCTAGCAAATGAATTACTGGTCCTCAAAAGATAAATGGCCCAAGTTATGTCTACTTCTCCTAACTAGGATATGCCAAGGAAGAAATTTCAAAATTAGGCATACCAAGGCAATGCTACCAGGAATCAAGGGCAGCCAAATCACCTTCCTCCCTCACAGAGGAACCTTGCCCTTGAAGTGCCTCCAACCAACTCAGAAGTTGGATATTTAGAAATAGAACATGATTTCTCTTTTCAACCTGAGTTTGATCAAGAAGAATTAGCTGATGACTCTCACATCAGTTTCTTGAACTATCAGGATGAACCCAAAAGAGAAGGCAATGCAGCTAAGGGATCATATGTTGTGTTCACTCGGTCCCAAAACTAGTCAGCTCAGCAAGCTGATAAAAGAAAAATATAGAAGTGACCTCAACTAGCAATTTCAATTACTGAATGTGGAACCAATCTATCTTTCTAGCTAAAGGACCTGGTGGTTGCTAAAGAAGTAAGTATCCCAAACAGTTCTGCAACTTCTACTTCAATTTCACAGTCTAGTCCTCCTGCCCCTCCCAAAAACCAAAAAGATGAACTCCCATCCTCTGTGCCTAGTCCAATTCAGTCATTTGACATAATTTATCATGTCAAAAAGACCAAAAGTCAAATGACTGAATTTGAAGTCCTACAGTCCAACCCCGATCAGTTGGACAAGATGGTACAAGATATCAAGACCCAAATGTCAGCCCTTAAAGATCAAATTTTATTTGAGTTTTCAGGTAAGGGTGATTACTTCTTGACCACAGAGGATGTCCATGTTCTTGGAGATGAGAGTTCGGTAGGTGGTGATCCAGGAATTGATTCAAACTAGATATCAAAAGGATTGGTAGGGCACAGTACAAATGAAAAAGGGTTTTCCATCTCTAATGAAGAGAAATTTGACAAAAGATCCATTTTTGGTAATGTTTGGATCCAGGAAATGGATGTCAGTAATTTCTCTACAAGTGTAAGGGCCAAGTTGGTGTTGATATCTACTAAGGGGGATATTCTTCTTTCTTTACACGAGTTGCAGTTCAGCAACACCAACAACACTGTCGAGTATGAATCTTTGTTACTCGAATGGGGAGCTACTCGAGACAAAAGAGATGTCGAGTTGGTGCTTTGTTAGGCGTCTAAAGGGGAAAATCAAGACATGTGCTAGATTGAACTATCAGAATAGCAAATTATGGTAATAGACTAGGCTGCTGCCCATCAGAATCAAAAAAAGGGACTCTGCAAGAGAACCAAGATTCATGGTTCTCGGACTAGAAAGCAAGTCTTGTCAAGGGGTAGCAAGAGAAGAGAACCAAGTGGATGACATAGAAAAGTGGTTTCTTGGTGGAGAGTTCCATTCACCCATCACCGATTCTAGGGAGAAAATGGTTTCCTGCTAGTTTATCAGGATGGCACACCATTTTCACTGTCTCACAATGGGCAGCATCTGAAATGCTTCAAATCTTGAGGCATCATATCAGATCATCTGTACATATGAATATATGTATAGTCTTTAGTTCTATGTTGTGCTTTTCATTTTCATTTTTTGGAACCTTTCTTGATGGTTAGCATGACTCCATAGCCTAATGGCACACTTGAAGGCACTGGATATTTTGGTTTCTACTCCCTTCAATCAATTTTTGCAATAGAAGGAAGTTCCCAACTGGAGCCAACTGTTGTCCCCAAAAAATGCCACTCATTTTTAGGACAACCTACAGATCAAAATTGTCTCTTCCCTTTTCAAAATTTGTCCTGGGCATTCAAATTCCTCATTTTTCAAGCTTCTCAAAAATCTACAGACTCTTTCAAGGTTAGAGAAAACTATGGACTTGGTTTCTACGGACTCTACAAATAGGCTCATTTCTACAAGTTCAATGAGTTCCAGGTTCAATCAGTTCAATGGTGGGTTCAATCAAAGGAATGGTTTAATGTCTCAGTTCATCACCAAAGTTTGAAGGAAAAGCCTGATTAAAGAGAAAAGCTCGCGGAAAAGTGCTTAATGGAAAAAGACAAAGTAGAGTGGAAGCCCCCACGTGTCATCTTCCACAGCACTCTCAAAAGGTTTCTAAAGCTTTTGAAAGTTAAGCAGAATATGTCACATGTCCTATTATGACTCAATATAATGTGACAAGTGTTTGCATCTATCATGCAAGAGTGGCAAAAATTTTTGCCCTTGCATCTTTTAGTCTCTTCCATGTAAGAGCGCCAATTTTTGTCACCCATGCATCCCTAAGTTCCTCTCCTCCTCTTCCCTTTCTCCCCATTCAACCTTCTATCACATTCCCCATATTGGAGCGGTGATTTTTGTAGCCCTGATCATGCCCTACCCATTTACTTGTGCAGGTAGTGAAATTCATTGCCCATGTTCCCTTTTTCCATGTTTTCATTCACTTGCATCGGCAGTGAAATTTGCCACCGATACATGTTAGTCCCATTGACCTGTAGGGGCGGCAAAATTTTCCACCGATGTAGGTCGAACATGTAAGAGTGGTAAATTTCACTGCCCCTACACTTTCTTGTCAAACCTACATGGGTGGTGAAATTCACCACTCATGCCATTTTCTTCTCCCCCTTGCATGCAAGGGTGGCAAAATTCACCGCCCGTGCATGCAATCTATTCCACATGCTTGGGTGGCAAATTTTGTCACCCTTACATTTTTCCTCCAAATTTCTCTGACTCTGGAGAGATTTTAATCTTTTTCATTTTTTCTTTCTCCTCCCCTTTTTTCTCTCGCTTTCCAACCCACTTTTGCCTCATCCCTTTTCAAGCGTGTTTCCTTAGTCATGATCACTCAAATGTGTAGTTTTCCCAGATTGCTAATTTTTCCCCTAATTGCACAATCATGATTATTACTATAGTTTCTCTAAAGGATCCCTCTTCATCGATGTCTTTTCAATAAAAGTTCTTTTAGATCACTGAAGTTTCTCTGAAAAAGTCGAAGACTATGAAGAAGACTAGAAATAAAGATTGAAGCTTTTCTTCCATGCTTTATTCAAAAGTTGAACTATTATTTTCATGCACTTTGTAATTGACTTGGGACATTTTCACGTGTAATTTTTTAATATGTAATTACATGTGAAAAATATAGAAAAATATCTCAAAAGTCAAAGATGAGTCATCTTTGACTAAGATATTTTTATATTTTAATCTTTTTAAATTTTGAAGGTTTCTTCCTATATATAGAGGGGACCTCTTTTGTAAATGTATCTCTAATAATTGAGAGCAAAAACTCAATTGAAATTGAGACACTTCTTGAGACTTTATGCTCAACTTGTAAATCATATTTTATCAAATGAATGAGAAGTAGGTTTATTTCAAACTTTGTGTTGAAGTAATTTGTGTTATTTAGGAAGTGGTTCTTATGTCCTCTTTCCTGATAATCTCTTATCTATTTTATTTAGTAAGCAAAGTGTGTGTTGATATTATCTGAGGATGTTTCTAAAAGATAGAAGAAAGACTTTGAGCTACTTTTATCTTGGTGATTCTTTTATCCTTTTTAGTTTTAGGCAAAGACTTTGTGCTTCGTTTCACTCTACAGTTACTCATATTCTAGATTGGTGAAGGAGACAACGGAAGACTTTGTGCTTACGTAGGTTTCTTTGTTAACTTTTTTACCTACTTCAATGGATTTATGCTCTATGCTGGATACTATTCCTAAAAGAAGAGGAATGTTCTTAGCCCATGATCATGATTTCTCTCTCTTGTTCTTTGGACATCACCTCTGAAAAAAGAGAGGTGGATGTTGTTATACTACCCTGAGTATTACTTTTTTCTTATATATATATAGATAGCATATAAATATTCATAGGGAACCTCCCCTTGATGAGAGGAGAGATTTATCTCGTCTAGATGTGGTAAACCCACACTTTTTGTGGCGTAAATCTCCTTATGATGTGGTTGATATACCCATTTTGTCATCAGTTAGTTGACGACAAAATATTCACCCAAGAAATATGATCCACAAAATAAGTGGAATGAAATTTTTAATGAGTACTCATACCATCAGTTATAAGAAACAAGCCTTAAAAGGCTTTCCAAATGAAGATTCACCATTTTCTCTAAGTCTTTCCTAGTTGGTTCACTGGACTAGCTAAAATGAGAGAACTAGTATGCACACTTAGGAGATTAGACACTTATCAAATGACCATGAGGACTTATAAAAATTCTTAAAATTTCTTCCAAAATTTATTTGGTCTCTTAGAAGTTCACCATGCCTACAAAACATAAAAATGGTCAAAATAAGCCCTATTTTTCCCTATTATGTACAAGTCCATACAACTAAGTCACATTTAAAGAATATATGGAGAGTCCTATACATAATCCAAGTGTTTTAATGTCACCTTCATGCCTTTTTTATACTCACATTGCCTCATCTTCCCAATCAGGTCACTATGGAGGATTTGCAAGGATTTTGAAGTGATTTTCATTATTAGCATTCATTCATATCCATTTCACATTGTAATAAAATTCCACTTATGTCTCCTCAAATACCTCCTTAAACTTCTTTTAATGGCTCAAGGTCCCATGCAAAGCTTGGTGTAAGTTCTAAGCACTTGAAGTTGACATTCGAGCTCATTTTTTGCTTCTTGGTGGGGTTTGAATGCTTTCTAAGCCCAAAATGGCTTTTTGGAGAATTTATTTGAAAATAAATGGTTTTAAAATATTTTTATATACTATACAAAATTTCTCAAATCATTATAATGTATTTCCAAAGGATTGAAATGGAAATTGACCCATGTTTGGTTTTAGGCCTAAACCTTACCAATAGGTTTGCCTACATCATTGAGCTCATATTAACCCTATAATGGTTCTATTTTAAATTTTATGGATTTGAAAAACCTAAAATACCTCTTTAAACATTAATTTATCACATGAAAATCATATGTTATGTTGAAAATGCATATGACCTCCAAATTGGCTTCTAGCCCTAAGGCTTTCGTTCACACTTGACTGTAACCCTTCTTGTGTAGGATGTCATGTTGACTATCAAGACTAATAAAAAGTTTTATTATATTCCTCCATGTTTTCCCCAACTATTAAAACCTTATTTACTAATCCAATTAGTCTCTGGTTCACCATCCTTCACTTTTCCCCAAAATAGTCATTCTTGTGCATGAAGGGACTGCCCCTACTCTGAGATAAAATAAAGAGTATTAGGCCTATTTTTTTGGGAAAATTGAGTATTTTAAAATATTAAAAATGTCCTATTTACCAACTTTACCAAAAAAATTTGTCCAATTCCATTTTTATGGGATCTAACCATCCCAATTTCTTCAAAAAAGGGGTAAAAAACTTTGTTTATGCATTTTCTTGTCCAAACCTCCTCATAGATGCTCCTTATAAACCTCTTTAATGCATCCAAATTTTTCATGAATTTCCCTTACCCTAATTTAATTATTTATTAACTTATATATCCACTCAAAACCTCTCTCCTAAGTGGAATCCCCAAACTCGCCTCTTGAAACAAGGCTTTCCACACCCTACCTATACGGACTAAGTCTATTTTACTATGAGGAAAGGGCCTTGGGTGGATTGAGGATTTTTTGGACATATCATTTACTCCATTTAATCATTATTAATCCACATTATACTATTTTAAATGCCTTATTTATTCCTTGGGCACCAAACTCTCATCATGTCCCTTTCTAGCTTATGACCTTGTCTAACTATGACAGTGAACAGGGTATCCCCTTTTAGGTACCATGGAGATTTTGACCAAGATTTAAAAACATTATATATTATTTTTTACTCACCTTCATGAAAATTTTGATTCATCTATAAACCTATCCTTTTGGCCCCTTAGGACCTCTAATTGTTTCACTATCCTTTATGGATTGAGATAGTCTTAGGACCCTACTTGTAGGTTGATTTAGGGTGAGAATAACATGAATTTGTTCTTTATTTATGATTTAACAAAATCTTTAGGTCTTCCAAGTCACTATATTTGACATTTATATCTATTTTATCCTAAGAGTGCCTTAAGACTCCTCTAAAGTCCATCATCTCACTTCACTATTGTCCCAGTTGTAGGTGGCTATCTTTCATTCATTTTAGGTTTATAGGTGTCTTGAGGTGAAGAACAGACTTGTTTATGGATATTGATGATGATTTGGAGGTATTTTTTTTAATCCAAAACATAAACTTTATTCACCTTATTCCTAGTTGTACCTATTTCACAAATCTTGACCTTTCTGTCTATAGGTGATTCCTCACAGTCTTGTGTATGGACAGAGGAGTATGCATTGGGGTTTAAGACATTGGATTTCTCCTTCTCTCTTACCCTTTTAGATTTAAAGTATCATTTAAGTCATTAGAATCATTAAACTTGATATCATATCCTATAACATAATATGAAGGGCAAGGTTAACATCTTGATCAATGTCTTGTAGATAACACTGCCTTATTTTAGTGGTTTTTATCCATTTTTAGGCTTTGCAAAATCCAATCTCCATTCATCCTTTTCTTCTCAAAATTGTCCCAATTATTGTAGTTGGATATGTATACCAATTTATCTAAATTGAAAGCTTGGATCACCTTGCAAGTGAATTTGGTGAGGTCCTCAAAAACCTTCAAGGCCTCTGTTTACCAATTTTAGGGATAGAGAACCTAATATGGCCTGATCACAATCCAACTTCCCATTTGATGCTTTGACACTTTTCTTATCAGACTAGGATGATCAATAGGTCTGTTTAGGTCTTTCCATAGTAAGGAATCTCAAATTATATTGACCAATCTATTGTAACACCTCTAGAAGACATGTCTATGGCATCAGCTTTAGATGATCATTCCTTCTATATATGTAGAATTGGGCCCATTCTCTAAATATGCAAGTTTATAGAACCTACATTCCTCCATCAAACATTTCAATGTAAATTAGTGGTCCCAAGAGTTTAAATACCATTTAAAACCTTAAAACTTACATTTATGATGCCAGCATGCTCCTATAGGTGGAGTTTTTTTACTTTGATCTACAAGGAAATCATAAAATGGCAAGAAACATGCAAGGAATACTTTCAAAACACCTCAAGAGAAATTTTTAACACTTTAACTACAAAAATACATGAGTATAGTTTCCAAAACAATATCAAAACATCATATCCAATGTGAAGGAAACATTTTCAAATCAATTGGGATGACTGTGAATGTAAACTAGACATTTTACAAGCCTAGAAGAGGCTTCCTCAAACTCTCTAAAATAATAAGAATCATGGAAACATATTTAAAATCATGTTAATACACCTTAAACACACCAATACATCAATCCAAAATAATAAACTCTAAGACGAGCTCAAACAGTGACCCCCTCATGGTTGAACATGCATAAAAAGTTACTTAGGATCAAATTGATTGTTCATAAAGGAGGATACACAAAATCTAAAGTTTTTTTTATGAAAATGAAGTTCACTTGGATTAATATCCACCCCCATAATCACTCTTCCTAATTCCACCTATACGACCCATGTTAAGTGCATGAAGTTGCTCCTTCTTTGCTTGCCAAGTGAAAATGGAGGAAAACAAGTTGTAGATGAAACTTTTTGAATTATTCTTGAAAAATAGGCATTTAAATGGATTATGGGAGGTGAAGATTTACTATTCACATGTTTTTAGTTGATGATGGACTTGAGAAGTCTATACAAGTTCCCAAAATCTCCTTTTTTGAGGGAGAACTTCCTTCCACTGAACATAACTACTTCTTGTCTACCAAATAACTATTCCTAACATGATCCACATTGAAACTCACTTTGGTGTTAAATTTTCTAGCATGAAAATCCATACAAGTCAATTAATGGGCTAAAATATGACCAAAAGGCCCCTTTTTCCACATGAGACATAACCTATAACCATTTTATGACTTGTATACATATTAAGGACCACCATAAGAGATTTTCAACACAATTTGACCCTTTTACTACCTTTAACTAGGGTTGACCAACCTTTGACTTTAGTTGACTAGATTAATATCCACCCCCATAATCACTCTTCCCAATTCCACCTATATGACCCATGCTAAGTGCATGAAGTTGCTCCTTCTTTGTTTGCCAAGTGAAAATGGAGGAAAACAAGTTGCAGATGAAACTTGTTGCATTTTTTTTGAAAACTAGGCATTTAAATGGATGATGGGAGGTGAAGATTTACTCTTCACATGTTTTTAGTTGATGATGGGCTTGAGAAGTCCATACAAGTGCCCAAAAGCTCTTTTTTTAGGGAAAACTTCATTACACTGAACATAACTACTTTTTATCTACCAAATAACTATTCCTAACATGATCCATGTTGAAACTCACTTGGGTGTCAAATTTTCTAGCATGAAAATCCGTATAAGTCAATTAATGGGCTAAAATATGACCAAAAGGCCCCTTTTTCCACATGAGACATAACCTATAACCATTTTATGACTTGTAAACATATTAAGGACCACCTTAAGATAATTTCAACATAATTTGACCCTTTGACTACCTTTAACCAAGGTTGACCAACCTTTGACTTTAGTTGACTAGCCTAGCACAAAGAGGGTGGAGTTCAACAAGGAATAAGGAGAGGATGAGTATGATAATAGACCAACATGACACCTTATAATACACATGGGAGCCTTATTAAATTTTGAAATAGTAGGGGTTGACCCAAATTTTACTTGGGGTCAAGTTTGGTCAATAGGAACACCTATGTTATTCTTCTTTTAGAGATGAGTTACGTGATCTATTTACTTCTTCATGCACTTGATTTCATCATGACCTTTTTTATTAAATTAGGCACACTTAATCTTCTCTTTCTTAGTTTGTCCATTGGAAGAGGAGGCATTAGTGTTAGTTTTGGCAGAGGCTGATTCTTTCTTCTTCTTTTTATCCTTAATATTATTCTTCTTCTTTTTGTTTAAATTTTTTGATTTACCATTCCTTTTAATTAGGGATTTAGGTTTTATGGACTTAAACTTATCCATATGAATCAACTTATCTTTCTCCCTAGTTTAGTTGACAATGAAAGCATCTAAAGAGGTAATTTTTTGTATAGTGCCTAAATCACTTTTAGTAGCATGGAAAGTAGAGACAATAACTAAATAGTTAGGAACTAGTTTAGAGAGTATAGAAATAATAAGTTGGTCATCTTATTGATTTATCCCACATTATTTAAATATCAATCTCAAGGACTTGAACTTAGTGAAGAAATATTGAATGGTGTCAAAGTTACAAGGACTTAGGCTAATGAGTTCATTCTCAAGCTCGTGACCTCTCATTGCATCTTTATCCCTAAATAGTTTATCCATAATGATCCATACATCATGAGGTGATTTGGTAGGCTCTAAGTGAAATAAGAGATTAGGTGCTATAGAAAGACATAATAGCCCATAAGATTCATCACTATAGTTATACCACCTAACTATTTTTGCATCTATGATAAGTTTAGTTTCATCACCCATGGTTATCCTATACAAACCCTTACTCCTTAGAATGATTGTCATCTTGATTTTATATTCATGATAGTTAAAGGGAGTTAGTGGGTTCATTGGACTTAAATCCATTAGTGAAGAAATGAGATGTAGTAGTATTACAAGTTGAAGTTGATACAAAAATGAAAGTGTAAGTAGAATGCAAAGAATGACCAAAAAAACACAATACACGCCCCCCCCCCAAACAATGAAATAGTGAACCTCCCCCAAAAAATAATGTTTCAAATTCATGCTCAAAATACTTTAGACTCAGTTGATAGTGTTTCTTGAGTAATCAGTGCAATGATTCAAAAGAAAAGG
This sequence comes from Torreya grandis, assembly GCA_037957365.1. NCBI lineage: Eukaryota > Viridiplantae > Streptophyta > Pinopsida > Cupressales > Taxaceae > Torreya > Torreya grandis. The sequence goes on from JARHVA010000177.1 coordinate 1,227,881, forward strand.
TTTTTCAAACAAAAGAGGACATCAGATTCAGCCAATAATGTGTTCAAGGAATCAAGTACAATGTGATAAAGTGAAAAAATGAATAACACTTTTTTTTAAATATTTTCCACAATATATTGTTTAATAAAAAATTTGAAAAATATCCACTAACAATGTTAAACTTGACCAAAATGTTTATGCAATACTTGTGCATTACAAGAAAAATAGACTATTTGCCCTTGTTTTAAATCAAGATATAGAATATACATGATAAAAACATTAGGGAAAACTTAAATAGACTTATCTTATTTTGTAAGAAACTTTCAAGCCTTGGAAATAATAGGTGAAAATGTTGTAGTCATAATCCGTCTGGAAGAAATACAAAGCCAAGGTTAAACATGTAAAACTAGCTGAGTCCAAACACAGGTTGATACCAAATAGAAGAGACTAGACTTGAGGTTGTATGGAGGCATGCATATTTTTTGTATAAAAATGTATTAAGGCACATCGAACATGCAGTCACAAAGAAAACATAGAAATTATGGTAATGGCTTCCAATGAACCAGTTATGCAAAAAGTATGACTCCACCAAAGATGAAAAACTCCCACGAATGGATTTTGAAAACTATCTTTTATTTACAAATAACAAATATCAATATTTCAAATAAAACTAATAGCAATAAAAAACTAGACAATAGAATACTAGTGTGGCTCTGATACCATATCAGAGTGGATGCAAAGATCTCTAGATCAAGTGAATGCTCCTAAACAAGATAAGATCCAAAACCCATCTTCCATTGAAAAATAGCTCACCAAGAGAGATGTACATATAGGAGTATGAGCCAATAATAGAAGAGTAACTCCCATACCCAAAATAACTATTCAAAGGAATTAATTCATATTCATATAATCAAAATGTAACTCCAAGTATACCTAAGCAAGCTTATCTGTGAAAGTAGGAAAACTCTAAATAAGGAAAAAAATCCCATAATAAATAAATATGAGAAAAAATAACACCCCTACTCTAACATTTAGAGGGTAAGTATCTTCTAAAATTTTGTAATGCATAAAGCATGGCTAATGTTTCTTGTTTAATTGTTGTATAATTTTGCTCTGTTGAAGAGAGCTTATAATTTGTGAAGTGGATGGGGTGATCTATCTTACCTTCCCCTAATTTTGTGAGTATAACAAAAATTTCAGTCCCAGATGCATCTACATGGACATGTAAGGATATATTATAGTCAATGAATTTTAAAATCAATGCACTTGTAAGCTTTTCCTTTAGCATTTCAAACACTTCCTACTAACTTTTAATATAGAAAATTTTTGTCTTTCCTCAATAACTCCTTCATAAGACCTATAATTTTTGTATATTTTTGACTAAAATTTTTATAATAACCAATATGACCAAGGAAAGTGTACACACCCCTTTAGGTTTTTGGTTATTTAAGTTATAGATTGAGTGTAATATTATATGGATCAATGATCATCTCATCCTTACTTATATTGTTATGAAAAAAAGTTTTAAAAGGTGTCATGAAAACACCTCTTGAGATTAAGTGATATTTTTAATTTCTTACATCTCTCAAACATCAACCTTATATTTTTATGGTGGTCTTTATCTAAACCATACACAATCCAATCATCTAGATACACCTATAGAAACTTGAATGAAAGCCTTGAATGTTTCCACCATGATGTGTGAAAATATAGCTGAAACATTTTTAATCCCAAATAACATCACATTGTGCTAGAGTAAAATGAGGTTTGATCAGTCATGAATGTGGTCTTTTCATTGTCTTAGTAATTTTTACTTTTTGGTATCTAAAAAATCCATCTATGAAGGTATCAATTTTATGGCTTACTATGCCATCCAAAATCTCTTCTTTGAAATACATAGGAAAGGGATCATTCACACAAGCTTCATTCAAAATTAAAAATTCCATGTATATCTTGATTTTCCCATATTTATTGATGCATATGACCATGGGACTCACCCATTCTGATTCCTACAGCATTTTATCAATCTCTTTTTTCACTCTGGCACAAATTTTAGGGTTAATCATATAGCAAATTTTATTAATTAAATTTGTGATTTCACACACCTTTATTATCATCATGTCTAAATAATTATGTACACCCTTCATTTCCTTATAATTTATTGGGAATAAATTCTATAATTCCCTCAATATCTCAATGATGTGCACCATAGTCTCTGATAGTTGTAATCTTTGGCTCCACATTAACTCCAATGTTTGCCTTTTTCATGTGTAGAGGCTCATTGTATTATGTATTCTTATTGATATGCACATACAATACTTCTTTCGCTAACATAATTCTAAACATTTAATTGGTCCTTGTCTTCATCAATTTTATGTTCTTTTACCTACCAAATGATATTTTCCTTGTTAAACTCCACTGGACCACCCCACCTAATACAAGTCATGTCACTTTCCTCATTACTCTCACTAATTTTAATATTTTATTTTATCTATTGAACAACATGGGGCTCATTTTTTCTCTCTTTTTTCATCCTCTTAAGATGTTCCTCTATAATTTTGTCATCTTACATGATGGCCCTATAAATCAATCACATATTCTTATAGAGCCCTTGATTAATAGAGGAAAAAGTGAAGATATGGATAAATTCCTCTATCATAGTGCCCCATTTATCCATTTCCATCTAAATATCATTAACTATTTACCAAGTGCATACCCAAGTTTTGAGATTACTATATAGCCCATGGACGCATATACTTACTAGAAGGTAGCTTATGTTATGGGTCCAAATTTTCTCAAATATTTTCAAATACTCAAGGAGGGGTGAATATCCATTATATCTTAGAATTCATTTCTTTACATTATTACACACAAATTATATTCAAATTAAATCTTTTAATGTGGCCCATGTAGGTATTTTTATTTTTTTAAAGTATCCCACCAACAAGAAACAATGATTTACAATGTGTATACCAAGGAGAACATGCACTTTTATTCCTTAGTAGACAAGTATCCAAGTCACTAACATACACAAAAGTTCCTTTATAACCATCATATCTTGGTATCTTTCCTAATCTCCCATTGATCAATAAAATACCCAATTTACCTTTAGGGTGGTTCACGACATCCACACTTGTGTTCATTTCCCATTAAAAAATTTCATTAGAGGATCCATGCCTACTAATCTTCACTGTAGTGATAATTTTTATCTAGTGGCCACTTTTATGGACTTGCACCCTTTTACTTCATATTCCTCCTATGTTTATATTCCACAATCAATGCTTATGTTATGTGATATTGATCCTCCACTTATCTAGTTGATCAACATGTCATTTATAGGATTGATATACTCTTTACTTTTCATAGTAATGTTGTGGATATGGTTGATGTCCTCATCAATATATACACATTCAACATAATTCCTTGATAATTATCTATGAGAATTATTACCTACTCTTATCCATTCTCAAATCTCATGAAACAAGTCTTGAATTGCATATCTCCATTATTTGCAACACCGTGGCCTTATAAGTAAGGTGGAGTAGTTATTTGCTTGAGATAGTTCAATGATCTCAAATTCCATGATATATTTATATCCCATAATATCCACACAAAAAATCACAACATTTATAGAGGCTACGCATGCATCTTATTATCCATAAACAATATATGAGGATAGGGTTATAAAGGAAGACTTCCTATCTTCCTCCAAGCATCTTTAGTAAGGATGTTTAACTTAGTTCCTATGTCGACCAGGATGTCATAAACTAATAAACCATAAATGGTAGCATCAATAAATATTTTTATTAATATTTAATATTGATATAATTCTCTCTCCTACCACTCTTTTTGGATGTCAATCACATTATGTTCTAGCTAAGTCTAAAGAGTGGTATCACTCCTTCCATGTTGAAACTAAATTTGTAATAAGTTTTATATTTAAAGGAGAAAAAATAGACTATAGAATGGTGTGAGTGAGACACACTCAACCATGCTAATTTATCTTTAAAATATAAAGAATCATTGCATTTAATTTATGTGCGATGTGCATGACAACATAGTGCATGAAGACAAACAAACACACTTCTAAAAAAGTGTTGAAAGCCTAGAAAGAAACACAAATTAGGATCCAAAAAAATGGACCTTATAAGTGTTGAGAACAAAAGTATTGATCTTTATAATGTGTAAATATCAAGCCTAGGTAGAATTATATTTCAATAATATGCACTTAAAGTTGGTAGACTAAAAGCATATTCTAGGAATATACACAAAAAACTTGCAAACTAGATAGTTGGTAAATCATTTAGTAAAATGATGAGTATCAAAGGGTCCAAGGAAACATATATATATGTAAATTCACATCTCATTTTACATATTTAGAGAATTTAGATGTTTTTTAAGTGAAGAAGCATATTGATGAATCAACTTAGGCTTTGAAGGAGTGTATTCAACCATAAGGGCTTTGTAATGTTTATAAAGATTTTTAGTGTATAATTATTACAATATAAAGTATTGACATATGATATATGCATTATATGTAAATATTTTATATGGATACAATGAATTTTATCTAAGATATGTTGTTTTCTATTTACTTGGGTTTGCATGTTTACTTGCTAATTCTTTCCTACTTTTCAATTATCTCTATTTAAATGGGATTATTAGTGATCTCTTATTGTGTATTAGGGGAGTGCTTAGGTATTTATTCCTAAGTGATATTCTAGTTTAGTTTTATTTGAGTGTATATTAATTTTTTATACACCACTTAAATTTCTCATGATCAAAAAAATATTGGTTATATAAGCACAACATCTTGGTTACATTATTGGGACCCTATTTTAAGAGAGTGTAGAGCTTAGGAGAGCATGTGTGGAGTAATACCATTAAGGAACATGAATTTTTTCATTGAAACCCTATCCATGGCTAAATAATCCAATAATAACATAATTTTTAGTCATAATAGGTTAGAGGAGAGATCAACTTAATGTAAGAGAAGGGGAGATGGATACTCTATGAAAATGGAGGAGAAAATATGAATTACAAACCCCATGGAGGAGTAACTAATTCATTTTAATTTTATGAATATCTAAAGAGTGTTATGAGTAAAAATTATTAGTTTATGAGGAGAAGACAGTCACTTTACTGTGAATGATTTAGTGCACCATATGATATCCCTAGGCAAAGATTCAACTTTTTGTCAAAATTTTATATTCATAGAGGAAGTGGAATAATTATGCATAATCTAAGAGGATATCGAATATATGTTTTACCATTTTTTTTGTGGTAGATCAGTGGATATCATTCACTGAATTGTGAGGATGAACAAACCAAAATGAGGGAAAAGTACACAAGTTTTTTTAGTCAATGTAAACATTTTTAAGAGAAACACAATAGCTATCATGCAAGGTAATTAGACAAACAATTGGAAGAATAGGAAACCCTATCTTGTGGAGTGTTACACATATAAATTAATGTATAGTGAATCCAACAATATTTTATGATATGTCAATGAAGATTATGGAATACCATGGGATGAAGGATGTTGAATACCATGTCCATAAGAGTGAGAGTGTTGGGACCATAAAGGGAATGACATCACCATAGTAAAATTCAAACTTATTTTACATGATTTTATTGATTTGTGTGTATACCTGGTACTATAAGTTTGATCCAACTCAAAGCATCATGGACTTTAGATAGCTCAAAACTACATTCTTGATTTTAAGTAGTAGAGTATATCTACCTTGAAGGTAATACAATAAGGACATACTGAAACTATGTACGAGTATGATGTGTTTTTTAAGAAACTTATCTTAAAGTTTTCTTATGAGATACATCTATTACAATATTGTTAAATGGTAAAACCTAATCTTAATAGAATGCCCAGTTCCTGACAGGGGGTGTGGGGGGGATTCCCCCCCCCCCACTATGGTCATTTTACTTCCCCTGAAGCAAAAATTTTGTGAAAAATGCATTATAAAATATTGTAATTTCATAGTACTATTAGGTCATAGATCTGATAGTAGTAATTATGTTGGTACATTTTTTCCCTAATATGTAATCCTCCTTTGATATGAGGACATTATAATCATGGAGGCACACTGTGTGTGAGTGAAGAGGAGATTATAGTGGATGTATTACAGGTTTATCCCTTCATTTGTTGGACTGAATCAGAGAAGAACTAGTTATTTATGTGTGGACGTAACCCATATTGGGTGAACCATGTTAAATCTATGTCTCTCTTATACTATGCTTTCTGCATTTTATTTCCACTTTTATTTCATTAATATTGCTCTAAGTTTTATATAACTAACAAAGATGTGCAATATATTTTCCAAATGTTATTTCCAACATTTAGGATAAAGTTGGGTATGAAATAATTTTTCTATGAACATGAAGCATTGGATAACATGTTATGCATGAAGTTAATTGGTAATTTTAATAGTATAATGAGTGCATTTTCAAAGGCTTTGATTTTAAAGGTAGCCATTCATATCCAAAATTTATCAAAAACTAGTGCATAATAGTCTTATAAATGACTACAGTGTATGGACTAAAAATTGGAGGGCCATATAAAGCACATCTACACATGCAATAAAGTGCAAGTTATTATTGTACATTTTGATGAGTGCTAGAGGGTACATGTAAATCAATTATGTGCTCATCCAAAAGGCTAGGCATGTTAAATTTGTGATGCAATATATACAATACAATTATATGTTACATAGTTAATTACTCAGTTATTTAAAATATACATGGTGCATAGTGAAATAAGGTACAAAATACAAATAACCTTAATAAGGCGAAGGATACAATGGAAGAGGTTCTATAAAATGAGATGGTAGAGATGGAAATAGGTTCTAAGGAATAAATTTCAAATCTAAGACATCAAATCACTATCAAAGGAATGTTTTAAGTTCCATTAATGTCTTTATGTTATCAAGGATATAATTTAGATGATTTCATGGGAATTTATTATAATATTATGGCAAAGGATATGTCAAAAAATAGCTCAGGAAAGATTCAAATTGTGAAAGTTATAAACTAGTTGGTGAAAGAGGCCATATAAAAAGTTAATATAGGCCTAAAGATGAACATAACCCCTAGGGGAGTATTGGATACTTAGGAAATGAATATGTTGGTTCTATAAAAAGAGGTGGTGTGAATCAATGTAATGTATTAAATACTCATATGCACCCATGTATAGGAGGTTTTTAGTTAATGTGAAGGAAATTGTGTAAACATTTCATGATGAGTTTTGAAAAACCAAGGACCTCAATGATTTGATCAAAGAGATTTATCAAGGTTGGCATGGTGATGATAATGAAATTATAAATATCATGGATATTTTATTGATGTTGAAACAACAAGTTATGTTTTCATTATTGAAGGAATGTTTAACAACCAACATGGGAGGTGTGATAGTGCAAGCCTCTGGAAAGGTGAAATAAGTCCTTGTTACGAATAACGCATAGTATGATGTGGAGTTGACTATAGATGTGATTATTAATGAGGAATAAATATGAAACATATTAATTTATCAAATCATAAAAGTTAATATATTGATATAAGAATCTTTGAATAATATGGGAAGTCTTAGGCTTTCTCCTTAGAATAATATGTTTTTTATGGAGTACAACTCATGTTGGATACCATTAAGATTATTGAAAGGATTTGAATTGATGATCATGAGTGCATAGTTTAAGACTCATTTTGGCATGATCCTAATGGAATATTTTTATGATACTTTTCCTTATTAATAATTTTGTGGTTTTATGATAAAATTGTAGATATGTGCTTCAAACAAGATCATATGAGTTTTAAAAATGGGATGGAGTGAGTGGAGATCTCATTGGATGAGAATAATAGGCCATCATATGTGGAGAGTGTGTATTTATTAATATATAAACCATATCCATAACATCATCATGCATGGAAAATAATACTTATACCTAAGGGAAGATAGGGTACTATGTTGGCACACCAATATTGTATATGACTAGTCATGCATGTACAAGATGGTATGGGAAGAGTATGAATTGACTGTATAGGTGTGTATGTAAGTGAATTTAAGGGGTAAGAGCTCTATAATAATTATTTTATTCAAAAGAGGACCTAAAAATATTAAATGAAGGTTTTCAAATAGATTACTAGTAAATTAGTTCCCCAGGTGGCTCAATTACCTAATAAACTTTTGAGATTGAGTCTAGGAAAGATGGAGAAACTACCCCAAGAAGTTGGTACAACATGCATAGATGTATGTGGATGAGATTTAGAGGATGATATACCAAAAGTTATAAACATATGGAAGCATTAGCATATTTTATGTTTAGTACTACTTTGCATATACTGTAAGAATAGAGACCATGTATGTCAAGTTGGTCGACATGCAAGGATGTGATATGTGGAAGGATCATTAATTGAAACAAAAAATCAATGTTGTCAATGTGGTTAAATACTAGGGAACATAATAATAATTTTTAAAATGGAAAAAAATAATTATGGTAATGGTTTCAACCATATTTTTTTGGGTTCAAATGGTGTATGACATCATAAAGACAAATGGATGCATAAAATATAGGTAAAATGAAATAAATATTGAAGTGTTGAATCATAAGGAAGGAATTCCTGTGGTTGTCACTTCTTCAATGAAGGATCAAACTCCATTTAAACATTGAAATGGTACAGGTTGGTGTGAAAAAATAAATTATGCACATCCAAGAGATAAACCTAGGAATAAAGGCAGATCCAATGAAGGATATTGGTAGATATTGTTGGAGTAATGTAGAATTACCATGCATCATTGAGGTTGTAAAAGAGTGAAAGGATGTTTTCCCACACATAAATAGTAAAAATAATATCCATGGAGTGTAAGACTCAGAATATGCATGGAGAGTTTATTTAATTCAAGGAGTAATCTCAACAGAGGATCAAAGCTTGAAAATACACATCAAACACTTGGTTGAGGAGAATGAAGACATATTCTTCATAAATAACAAAATAGGCAAGGAAGAGAAATATTCATATAAAATAGATAAATGTAAACTATTTTTTAAGGTATAAAGAGGATAAAACAAACAAAATCAAATAATAATATTGTTACAAGGATGTATGGATGATTGGGTGATCTTTGAATCATTACCCATGAAGAAAAAATCTATGCATTTTTTAGCCATTTTAGGTATAATAGGTGGATGATATATGACATGAGATTATATTCAATGGATGGATCCTCCAAATGAGTGGAATAAATATATATGACCACCCTGAAAGTAGATGTAAAGGCCACTAGCCTTGTGAAAATAACCCATAAAATTATTTCTTGCTTTTTATAGTTTATTTTCATTAAATTCTTTGTATAGTGTGTTTCTAATAAATGTAGGTTATCCTAAATCTAGTTGAGTGAGGGGTATTTATATATCCTTATGTAAAACATATATCTAAGAGGGATGATCATGCATAGTTTATTCTTGTAAATAAGTATGAACATGGCTCCAAAAAAATTTAAAAATATGGAAATAAGTTGAGAAATTGATAAGTTAGATGATGTGAAAGATTACTTGGTGTATAATGGTTGGGGGTATATTCATGTGTATGTATCAGGTTTATTAATTAGGAATATATTTAAGACAATTAAATAAAATTCACAATATAAAGTGCATTATGTATGGTGCACAAGGGAAGAGTAAAGCATGAAGTAAATATGTGCAAGTGAAATAGATAAGTACAAAACCAGATGGTGTGCACAAATCAATAGGATTACAATGGAATATTTAAATGATTGTGTGCATATAGGAATATGAATATTCAAAAAAATGTGAGGTCATTTTTTAAAATGTGTAAACTATTCAATTTTCAATTGATTAGATTTTGACCATTTGGAAGCATCATAAATAAATTTATCTACAAGTAGATAATAGATTTAATGCATGTAAGGATATAAAGGAAGAAATTTATCCTTTATAATAATCATTTGTAAATTTATAGAACTAAAAATAGCTATAGCATTCTTGTGCAAATAAAAAAACTAAGACATACAGTAAATTGAAGTGTAGAGATCTTGATTTTTCAATAAAATTTAGTATCATTGAAGGAGGGAATTAGGATAAATTAAGTACATATGAATGAAATTCCTAAACTAGTATAGAAGAAGGAAATATTAAAAAGGATATTATTGTTTGAGTAAAGTTGGAATGGGACTAGAGTTTTGAAGTAATGGAAAATAATAAATCCACACCATTGTGATGCCTCTAGTAGTGGAGAAGAAAGAGGAACATGAAGACATGGTGAACATGTAGTAAGAATCAATATTCAAAATTGAAATAGAATCCAAAGATAAAAAATAACATATCCTAACCAGGGAGTTGATAAAATCTCCTAATGGGAAGTGGCATTAAGGATAATATATTTTATCCTAACCTCCATGATAATTGCATATGGAGTGACATAAGGGGAGGATTTGATGTCAAAGGTTGTGGACTGCATGTTTAAATATATCAATCATAGGAATGATAACCTCATAAAGGAGGTAGAGAAAAAGTTGCAATTACCTCATAAGGAGGATATCAAGTGACTATTGGAGAGCACCTAGAGGGGACCAAAATATTTGATATGTTTAATATACCTTACATGGGGAAGATAAAGAGTTGACCAAATGATACTTAGCTTAGATGCATGAAGGTAGATATACTTCATGTGTAGAAGTATGAATATATTTATTGCATGCAAAAATAATATTATAGGGCTGAAGAACAAAGGGAGGAGATATATGTTACATTCCTAGACACTAAAACTATTGTGAAGGTCACATTAGAGTTATAGTTACAATGACAAGGTTACAAATGGAGATACGATACATATTAGAACTAATGACCCAATTAGTTGTACATATCATCAGTGTAAAATTAACATTTTCCATGCAATGGGAAGATGCATCAAATTCAATTGTATATATAGCTCACTAGATATAAAAAGGGTTATAAGATTAAATTTTGTAAATTTCATAGTTGAAGAGGTGAATAGGGCAGTGAATGATACTCAAAAGGGGGTATATTTATATGGGGAATATACTTGACACTAATGATGTTGGAAGAAGTGGGGGTTCTATAAGAATAATCTTTCAAAGTGGTGGATCATGTAAAGTTGTGTGCAAAAAAGTATATCATGAATTAGTGTGCAAATAATATGAATAATACCTACAATTAAAAAAAGATTAAATGGTATAATAACATGGTTCTAGCAATTGGCACAGAATACATGTTGCATAGAAGGATGGTGAATGTATGCCAAGTTTATGCACAATTTTTCATGATTAAATATTTCACACTTGTGAAGATCAAGGAGAAAAATAAAAAATGGATCCCTCAGAAGAAATTATCATATGTAGTGTCCATGCAATGTATGAGAGTGATAGGACTAATAAACATAGGTAAATGAAAGAATAATATTAATTTGACAAAACTTGTTCAAAGGTAAAATATCTCTATTTTTTATGCAATTCACCCAATATTGTATAATATTTCATGAGTGATTTTCTTATGGGACCCAAATAACTTAAGGGTTTAATCCACCCATAGAATAATTAACATATTAGTTTATTAAACACATGAACATTTATTAAACACTAACATTAATTTACCAAAGAGGTGTATATCCCCTGTATAAATAATATAATAAAATACTAACCACTTGGATCAAATGACCGAAAAAATCCCCTTGATCCAAAGGGGTATAGAAGATTATCTAGAGCATGACTATGAAAACATCAATAGTCTCTACCACACTTGAAAAATAAAACACTATACATTATGGTACTAATTGATTGATGTTGCCTCACATAGAAGCCTAATACCCCACAATTTTTGGCATGAATGATGAACATCATATTACCATGATCATCTTATCTAACCATTTTATACTCATACTATAGTATAAACATGATCAAGGTATGATCAATTACATTGATCTACATAAATTTTCACACATAAACCCATCCAATGACTATCCAGTACCATGTTTATCACATCTAACTTGATTCCCAATGATGTGTACCTTATCCTCTATCAACTCATACAGTCACTAACAATTGATTGAATGTATATACAATATCTTCCCCCTATCAGATGAGAAGTGAGAAGTTATGGTAGCTAAAAAAAATCAAAAATATCTATCTTCTCCTCATCAAGGATATCAAAGAACTAAATAATAAAAATGGATAGAAAACAACAAAATCCAAGCCAAAAATTGCTACTATAGCAAAATTTGATCTTTGATTTAGCAACTCACTCAATATGGGTGTAACTCTATGCGCTCAAAATATGGACTCAGGTCCATCTTGACCACATGACTTAGCCATGTAAGATCATTCTTGGTTAGATGATGTGTCAGAATAAGTAGGGTAACTAGAGTAACTAGAATAAATTCCACTAGAATGAGTATTATAATGGGATTCTACCTTATTTTTGTGTTTGAAGGGTTGTTTTCTAAAAGGACACACATTAGCATAGTGACCTATACCACCATATTTTTAACATGTTGAATTTTTCCTATGACTGATATAATTGGAAGATGAGGAATAATAACCATGAGCTCATGAAAAATTCTCATGTTTATGTCTATGTTTATGTTTTGAGGACTCAAGATAATGCTTTTAAGAATGCTTCAAATAATGTTGATGAGAATGTTTTAGAAAATGTTTTTGAAAAATGCCTTATTTTATCATGAATTTTATCTATTAGGTGTTTCCCTATTTTTTTTAAGTGTACATATTTTGTAAGTTTACTACTCTTCTTATTTTTAAACTATCACTCATCTTGAGTGATAAATTCACAAATGGAATTAAATGTTGGATTATTGAGCTTGTCATTGAGCTACAACATTTCTACATTTTTTTGTAAATTTGAATTGAGACCATTTAGAATGATGAAGATGATCATCTCATCATCAATTTTTCCACTTGTAATATAATATTCTTGCTTTAAATTTTCATTCTTGAAATGCATTCAAAGACACATTCATCATTGTTAAATTTTTGGTTTAGTAATTTCATGCAAATATCAATATTCTTATATGTTGGTTATTTATTATACAAGTCTTTCCATTTTTTCCAAACCTTCAAAGCCTTAATTTTAATAGCCTCAATGTGAATAATGAATTGTGTAGAATAAGAAGACTTAAGCAATGCAAGTGCATGTTTATCATGTTTTTAAAATTCAAGTAGTTTTGAAACATTAGTAAGTGTAGTTTGTTTTTAAACAACTTCTCATAATTCATTAAAAAATAAAGAGTTTTCCATATTCATGTTCCATTATTTGTAATTATTTGGTGTTAGCATTGTTGCTTCATATATGAGACTATAAATTCTAGCCATGATGACACAAATATTACAACAAGAAAAAATGTGAATACCACTTAGGGTTTTGCCTTTACCCTCTAGTAAATTTGTGATACTGTGCATTTTAATTTGGATCATGAGATTTGTTAGTATTTACATGCAATATTACACCCTTTTTTCTCAATTTTACATAACTTTAAAAAATAATATGCTTTCAAAGATTCTCTTTTTGAAAAATAAATGGTGTATTGACATTTTGACCAAAAAATGGTTTGGTAGGTTTTGAATCTTGAACCTCCTTCTTACAAGTTTATTACAATAATATTTAACCAAATCCTCTATAATTCATTGTGAGACATATAAATAATATATTCTATATTAACTATATTATTCTATGTTTTGTAAAATAAAATAATATTAGCATGTAAAAAAATTCACCTGTGAAATTTTTAACGTGAAAATTATTGGCCTTCACTCTTGAGGACCCACTCTTATGTAGAAAGTTGGAAAATAAAAGATTTTAAGTATTTCAAATAGATCATATGTCATTCCCAAATATTTCATATACCATTCCATTCACCAACATGCCCTCCATGTGTATAGGTCATATAATTGCATTCCAACTAAGCTTTTCTCAAAAAATCTATATAAGGCTACACAAATTTGAGTTTAGAAGAATTACGAGGTTTTTAATGTCGTAAAATATCAAAAAATGATTCAAACACTATATAAATTCATAAATTTATGTTATGGGGCATCAAAATGTCATACTAATCTATTTGCAGTTTTACCACTAAAAAAAATTTGACTTTTGGGACGTTCAAAACAATTTTTTGAATCTTTTAGGATATATAATATTAATTTTTAGGTTGTAAACTTCAACAAATTTTATTATATTGATAAAAACTCTTATTTTATCTTCTACATAATCTTTCACTTCACTTAGGCATGTCTTCATGTTTACCTTATTGAAAACATGGCTCTGATACCACTAATGGGACCAAAAAAATAAAGGTAAATGGAAGAATAATATTAGTTTTAAAAATCTCATTCAAAGTTAATATATCTCCATATTTGTTTTTAAAATACACCCAAGCTTATATAAGCTTTCATGGGTGGTTTACCTATAGAACCCAACTAATTTATGCGTTCACTCCTATAAAACAACTAATTTATTAATTTATTAACCATACTAATTGTTGTCACTTGGATATGCACCCTTTGAGGAGATGGAAAATATCTCCTCATCAAAGTGTCACAATGGAATCACCTCTAGGCTTGTGGGTAGCCTAAGGAATGAGGTGAATCTCTAGATAGGGCTAGTTCTCTTGATGTACCAATTTGGATTGCAACTATTAATAAACTTAGGGGGTGGAAAGGGAGAAGGATAACTAAAAATAAAATAATATAAGGGAGGTGATATACCAAATAATGTGATGACATCTAATCATATGCATTTTATACTTGAAATCAAAGGAAAAACTAAACATACAATTTTCCAATCTTCATCTTCTCACATCAATGTTACATTTTGAGGTTATGGATGAATGTGCAAAGCTAGGAGGAATATAAAAGAGGCATATGAGGGAAATAATGAATATTATAACTCATTAAATCTTATATATTTCCTAGAACACTTCACATTCCCTATAAGGAGTTTTCCAATTGTAAATAAATGATAAAATGAAATGACATGCTAAGGAATCCATAGTCTTCACTTGTACAAAATCAAACATTCCAAATGAAAACACTAAGAACAATCATGGTGGAGGTAAAAATCAGTATTATTATTGATCAAAAGGTATATATTTGAGTAGGGCTTCACCATACTCAGGTGAAGCATGGAATACAATGGCCAAAATGGCTAGTTCTTATAGAACTTGAGAGAGAGATAAGAAAAGAGAAGTCCAAGGGTCATAAGGTCACTTTTAAAGTTGATAAAATAATTTATTTATGCATTAAAAGAGGATTTGGGATGAACCATACAAGTTCTAGAAGTACAAATGTCAATCCAAGTCATTAACCTCATGAAAAGTGGTAAGAAACTCCTCATTTCAACTCAGAAAACTTGCCTACATGATTATCATTATTTAAACACCTTATAAATAATTGGGAATAGGTATTAATTGGAATTAATTTTAAGTACATCATATATTCCTCTCCATTCATTGGTTATAGGCTTGGTCATCTGGAATCACCTAGAAAAGAATAATCATCATCTGCAGTCCAAAAAACACTCCTTTCATGCACCCTACACACTTGTCATCAAAATTGGATTTATTTGATTATGTATATCTATGTGAGGAAGTTAATTACACATTTTAATACCCTCCATGGCCTTATAATCACCAAGGACACCTCAAAAATCCATTCACTATAAGTTTTCACACTTCTCCCTAGCTTGTCTATTATGCCAGATTTGACTTGCTAAAATGAAGTTGTTTTTTTAGGCACTTAGGGGTTTATCTAGAGTATTTAATTAACATAATTGGTTATCCCAAGTCTATATATTCTTCCTAAATTTTGTTTCAAGCTTAGAATCCTTATAGAACCTGTAAAATAAAAAAAATAGTCAAAAATACCTTGTTCTACCATGTTTGTATAGGTCCATACATCCAAAAATCATGTGGAGTATATTGAGTCTGTCCTCTAAAATTTAAAATATGTTTTATGGTCATACTATTCCTTATATATGCATTTCTAACTCTAATTTCTCAAACTAGTCACAGGCAAGGGTTTTCAAGGCTTTTAGACTGGCTTTTAGTCTTAAGCATTGTTCAGAAAGTTTAGACATTAAAATTTCAATATAATGCCACAAAGTGGTTGATATTTACCTCTTATAACTCCTTTAAATTTATTTTGTCTCCATGAAAATCATCATGAAAGGTGTGAGCATTCAAAGTTCTCCTATTGAACTCCTTTCTCTATTCCAACAAGCCTGAATGACCTTAAAGCCCAAAATTGACCCTTTCATGACTTATTATATATACCAATGATTAAAAAACGTCTAATATTCTCCCATAAACATGTTCCAATATTTTTACATGCTCACTTCATGAAAAAAGTGTGATGGAATCTCCATTTGAGCATTAGGCCTAGACCTTGTCCACTAAGCCTGACTGCAACTTCTAGTGTTCTAGACCTTCTTGTTGGTTTTATTCAATTCCTCAAGATTAAAAACCTCAATTATGATCTCAAAAACATTATTCAACCAGTTATATATCATATTCAATGCAAAAATTGAGAGTGGTCCTCTACTTGGCTTTTAGACCTTGATGTGTCAAGCAAGCTTGACTACAACCTTAGGATTTTTTCGCATTATATTTCATTTAGCCCACATATGTTTGGTTATCCATTTTTTTAATTAATTTTTCAACCTCACACACCTCCCTCTACGTTTCAAACAACTTCTAGTGAGTCCTATCACCTCTTTTATTCAACCTGCTAGGTTTGTGCATGAGGGTAAGTACCCCTATCTAAGACAAAATAAGGGGTAATTCCCCTATTATCTCAATAAAACTGACTATTTCAGA
This sequence comes from Torreya grandis, assembly GCA_037957365.1. Lineage (NCBI taxonomy): Eukaryota > Viridiplantae > Streptophyta > Pinopsida > Cupressales > Taxaceae > Torreya > Torreya grandis. The sequence continues at coordinate 1,244,726 of JARHVA010000177.1, forward strand.
TACTCAAGTCATGTATATTATATGTACAAAAATTTATCTCTTGGTGATATCATTTACCCTCTCAAAGCTCCAAATTCCAAGACTAGTTTCTTAAAAGCAGACTGTGCAAGGTTCCTTAGAAGGATTGTGTTTTACATATTTTGGGTCCTCAAATCTATTCCATATCCATTTTATAAGGCCTATATACATTTTTATTATCATTATATAGTGTCTTAAATCAATATTATAACATTCTAACCTCCCAAACACCCTTTATACTCTTGAAATCATAAGGTTGGGTCTCTTTTTTTACTATGTTTTTGCTCTTTAAGGGAACACCTATAGGTATATTTGTAATTTTTAGCTTATTAAAAGTGTTTATAAACTTCTCATTAACCCATTTGGATAAATATAAACCTACTTGAAACCATTTTCTTCATTTTTATGTACTTCCCACACTCACATTACCAAACTTGCTTATTACTACCACAGTCAACACAGTTAACTGTGTTGAGATAAGTAGGACTCTATAGGTGTAGTTTCAACTTGTAAGGTATTTCATATCATCTTGGGATAATTTTATGTTTTATGAGGTAATTTTTAACCTTTAAATTTCTTTCATCCATTGAGTTTTCACCCTTAGGTTTGAATCATTACCTAGATACCCTGCTAGCTTACTATTGCATCACAGTCATCTAGTTGGTTATAAGTGTTGAGGTATGGTTAGACCTAAAACTTTAGGGTTTAAAACCCCCTATATCTCATCTATGTTCATTTTATATTATTTTACTTTTATTCATAACTGGGCCTACCTTAAAACATCCTCAAGACATATTTTCAATGACTATCTACCTACAGTCACCTACATGTGACTATAGAGAACACCATATATGGCCTCTGCTCTCAAAACACATACTAAAGAATCATTAAAAAATTGGTGAGGTTCCTTAGATTCATCCATGCTTTTTTGAATTCAAATGAACCATTTATAATGTATTTCCAATGCTCAAACAATACTCATTTAAGCTACTGCCTATTGACTGGTTGTAAGTGGACTTTTAGGTCATTTATACAAATTGAAAATGAGTACAGGGTTTGAACATAGTATACCATCCCTTTAGGTTATCATTGGAACACGAGTGATTATTGAACCATTTGAGAGTCATCTTCATGTAGGCAAGGTTTAGAATCATCAACCTTGGGTGCAAAGTCATCTTAAAATAGAGTCCTGTAGACATCACTATTAGAGTTTAGAGTCTAAATGGAAATCTTTGGGATCCCAAATAACCATCTTCCACTTGTCATCCTCCTCCAAAAATTTTCATAGTCCTTTCCCATGTATGGGTTGAAATATTTACATACTTATATGCCTTATAACTCTTTGCAAACATGTTTCAAGATATCCATAAAAACCTTTGAACCTCTATTTTACCATTTTAGGGACAAGAGACCTAAACATAGTCCATTGCATTTTTAATTTGATTTCACACTTCCCTTTCTCCTTAGACACTTTTCAAAAAAAATTAAAGATATTCACAAAAACCTTTGGACCTTTGTTTTATCATTTTATGGACAAGAGACTAAAACACATTCCATTACCTTTTTAAGTTGATTTCACACTTCCCTTGCTCTTTAGACACTTTACATGGGTCTGTCAATGATTAACCCTCATATGGTGTCAATTAGTTACATATTTTCCATGATATCATCTTATTACCCTGCTCAACCACCTGTAAGTGGATGTTTGGTGCACAAACAGTGAGTTAAAAATGAGTAATATGGAAACCTTCCATGAATATGAATTTTGTATGATCCCATCAAACATACCAATACACCTCTAGCCATACCAAGAGGTTGGAACAACATAAACCTTAGCATGACATTAGCAAGGCCCTATAAGTGTGCATATGGTATGTTATACAAGTAGGGTATAGAATTAGGGCAAAACATGTTTGTGAATACCTTGAAAACACCTCAAATTCATTAAAAACTCTCAAGTGGATGATATCCATCAATAAAAACTTGAAACCAGCTCCAATATATATTCCCAACATGAAAATCATTAGCATATACATGGACTAAAGCAGACAGGTCATTTCATGACTAAGGTAGCATGGTGAAGACATAAGTGTTTGATCAAACTATGGGTTGTGAGACCAAAACTTGTAAGGAGGTAACCCCATGGAATTAAACATGGAATACACCATTTCCCATTCATATGAATCCTCTGTATGTAATTCAAGCCTCTAAAATTAGGGAATTGATTGCAACTACACATGGTGGTATCTTCTTGTAAAGTGAGCTATTAGACTATAAAATCAACTTGAAAGATGAAACTAATCATGAAAACCATTATATTAGGAATACAATATTCTTTGGAACCAATATTATCATTTAGATTATATGAAGCTTCTCAAACCAAGGTAAAACCTGTAGGGTACATAGATTAGCAGGCAGATTTGAGAGGTCAACTTCATGAGGATGGTTCATGAAGTAAAATCCGCCATTTTTAAAAATAATTTTTTTAATTAAGGTATCTAAGTGTACAAAAATTTATCAAAATCATTTTCCATGAAACTGTTGATGGGGAATCAAGAACAACAAACATGCTCTGATCCCACTTGTTAGGATCTTGCTCCTCAGAAAGAGCACAAAATGATTACCTTGTATAAGAAACTAAACATGCAAAATTAACCAGAAGAAATAAGTAACTAGAATTCACAAATAGCATAGAATATGAGAGACAACACAAACTATATTAAATACTCATCCAGAAAGAAAATACAATAAAGAAGATGCCACTTCTTCTTCCACCTCTATAAGGCTTCCCACACCTCAAGGGCTCCCAGTAATTCTCAATCAAGAGTTCACTCTCCTACCAAAAATGGTCCCAACACACAACTCACACACAAAATTGGTGTTCACCTCCAACCAGTCAGTAATAACCCTGCCAGTACACAAGTACTCAAAGTACTTCAAGTAGATCTCCCATGAACCTGCAACAACCTGCAATTCAACAGACCTTACTTACACATGTAGATCTCCTATGAGCTTTCAACACCCTGCAACTCAAATGATCTTACAATGGAAGGATCTTCCTTGCCTTCCTCTATTTTGCACTAATTACAATACATGCCAATGGGTCTATAAATAGATCCCACACTTAAACAATAACTTAGACTTCTAATTTACAATAATTAGACTCGCAACTCAAGACCAAAAATAGCCTTTTTCATGCAAACACTCAGTTCAATGAACTAACTATTCATGCAACAAATAGTTCTGGAACTGCACAGGTGATCGACATCAGTCTCTGTCTGCCTAGAGATGACCGATGTCGATCGACATACTACCGATGTCAGTTACCCTTCTGTTTACCACTAACCGACGTTGGTCAGCCTAACCAACACCAGTGACTGTGACACTCAGCAACTCTTCCATGTCTGCAAATAGTTGAAGCTTTTAGCTCCACAACCTAACAATCTCCCACTTGGAGATAAATAGTTGCAATCGTACATGTACCTGTACATCATCTAGTTTGTTCCCTTGGCTTTGTATCCCTCTTCAAGATCACTCTTGAAGACTAACCACCACAAACCCTATGGTGCACCTCCTATCATCCAAATCACCTGCCACATCCACATCTACAAACTCATGTAGAAAATAACTTGACCCTGCATAGCATGTGCACTTGTTGTTGGTCCCTCTCAGAATCCACTAAACTGCCCTCCAGTGCTTCTTTCCAGAATTGGCTCCAAACTTTCTGACAACTCCCACTACTTGGGCAAACTCAGGTCTAGTACATACCATGCACTTAACCTCATTATGTGAATCAAGACACTGTTTAATAGAACTATCCAACCATCGGCAAGCTAACTGGTTTCACACAATCATCTGAAGACAAAGTCAACCTGTGACCTTCCACGTCCCTAAAACACACTCATGCCAAAGAATCTCGTTGTTCCCATATTCCTCATGACACACCTCTAAACTAGCTTTACCTTTAGTTCAACAACTCCCTATATATGTAACGCTGCAACAAGCACACAATACAGTAATAGGATAATGTAGCTAATATTATCCAACCTGGTAAAGAGAAACACAATGGTCGAACCTCCATTGTCCTGCAGCTTACACAAGACCATATACCCTGGCCTTCTGTCTCATGTGTCCATTCTTGCGCTTCTTTATCTTGAAAATCCATTCATCTCTCAGTGCTTTCTTCCAGCTGGCAACTCCAGCCAAAAACTCTCATTTGGTTCTTCTCCAAGGAATCACATCCTTCATCCATGCCAAGTTCCCATTATCGGTTCCATGTGACTGCATCCGATCGATGTCGGTTCCATGTGACTACCTCATCACTGACGTCAGTTTCCCTAACTGACACTAGTGTTTATCTGTTTGGAGTCATCGATGTCAGGCTTCACATAGCTGACATCAGTCCCTGTTTGGATGCTGATGCCAGTTTTTTAACCGATGTCAGTCTCTGTGTTTTACTTGTGAGTGATGACCTTTACCTGCAAGCTCCTTTTAGATCAAACCCTTATCCATATCAACCTTGCTCTGCTTAGAATTCCTCAGCCCCTTTCATTGATCTTTGTCTGTCACCTTCTCTTTGAAAACCAAGGCTTTCCTGTTCTTGTCACTAACATCGGATTTCTCAAGAAACGTCGCTTTCTTCTTCTACATACAAAAATCTCAATCCATGCTTTTCAAATCTGAAAGCATACCCTTTGACTCAAGAACATGCATCCCTTTCTTATTCATGTGACCAAGCCTATTAAGCCACATCTTTGAATCTACAGCTGAAGTAGATAAACCAAAAAGAGAATCAGTAATACAAGTAGATAGATAAAGTGTACCTACTTTCTTACCTCTTGCTACAATAAGTGCACCCTTGGTAACCTTCCAAGAGTCCACTGTGAGAGTTACTGTGCAACTCTCATCACCCAAATTTCTAACAAAAATCAAATTTTGCTTCAGAACTGGGACATGCATGACCTCTTTCAACACCCATGTGTTCCCTATCTGCAATTTCAGCTTCACTTTTCCTTTGTCAACCATCTGACAAGGCTTACCATCCCCTAAATAAATTTTTCCAAAGTCTCCCTAGACATACTCATGAAAAAATTCCCTATTTAGGGATGCATGAAAAGAGGCACCAGAATCTAAAACCCAAGATTCTACTTTATCTAAGGAACATACCAGAGCATCCTGTGTAACATAATCCACAACATTTGCTTCTTCATGTCCTTCATGTTGATCTTTATCCAACCAACAATCTCTCTTTAAGTGCCCTTGCTTTCCACATTTCTAGTAGATTATTCTGCCATACCTGGACTTGGATCTCCTGCCTATCTTGGACCTTGATCTCCCATGCTCGATCTTCTCTCTTTGCCTTCCCCTGCTTTCCACACTCAAAGCATTTCCTGATGATTCACCTGTGCTTTTCCTATGAATTTCTTCATTCAAGATTACACTCACAACATCATCCACTTTTAAGATTTTTGAAGCAGATGCAGTATTACTAACTGCCATTACCAAACTCTCCCAACTTTCAGGTAATGAGCATAAGATTAAGAGAGCCTTAATTTCATCATCAAAAACAATATTGACTAAATTTAACTGGTTTACCAAACCATGGAAATCACTAAGATGACTATGTACAGATCCATCATCCAACATTTACAAATTAAATAATTACTTCATAAAAAATACCTTATTCAAAGCTGAGGGTTTTTCATATAAATTTTCCAAAGATTCCATCAACTCTACCATTGTCTTAGCCTGAGATAAGTTGGAAATCACAGATGATGCAAGGCTCAACCTTATAGATCCCAGAGCCTTCCGATCAAGAACCTCCCATTCTTCATCCTTCATATCCAGGGGCTTACATGCAACCCCACCCAATGGTAAGTACAAATCTTTCTGATACAGATAATCTTCAATCTGAATCCTCCATAATTGATAGTTCTTGCCATTAAACTTCTCCATTCGTAGCTTACTTTCTTCTGCCATTGTTCTACTCCCACTCAAACAGAAACCCCTGTGAGTAACCTGTAATCAACACACATTAACCAGATCTGAAACACCTGTTAGTAATCCCAACCAAAAGCTCTGATACTAGTTGATGGGGAATCAAGAACAACAAACATGCTCTGATCCCACTTATTAGGATCTTGCTCCTCAGAAAGAGCACAAAATGATTACCTTGTATAAGCAACTAAACATGCGAAATTAACCAAAAGCAATAAGTAACTAGAATTCACAAATAGCACAGAATATGAGAGACAACACAAACTGTATTAAATACTCATCCCAAAAGAAAATACAATAAATAAGATGCCACTTCTTCTTCCACCTCTATAAGGCTTCCCACACCTCAAGGGCTCCCAGTAATTCTCAATCAAGAGTTCACTCTCCTACCAAAAATGGTCCCAACACACAACTCACACACAGAATTGGTGTTCACCTCCAACCAGTCAGTAATAACCCTGCCAGTACACAAGTACTCAAAGTACTTCAAGTAGATCTCCCATGAACCTGCAACAACCTGCAATTCAACAGACCTTACTTAAACATGTAGATCTCCTATGAGCTTGCAACACCCTGCAACTCAAATGATCTTACAATGGAAGGAACTTCCTTGCCTTCCTCTATTTTTCACTAATTAAAATACATGCCAATAGGTCTATAAATAGATCCCACACTTAAACAATCACTTAGACTTCTAATTTACAATAATTAGACTCGCAACTCAAGACCAAAAATAGCCTTTTTCATGCAAACACTCAGTTCAACGAACTAACTGTTTGTGCAACGAACAGTTCTATAACCACATAGGCAACTGACGTCGGTCCCTATCTACCTGGAGATGATCGACGTCGGCTGACCTACTGCCGATGTTGGTTACCCTTCTGTTCACCACTGACCGACGTCAGTCGGCCTAACCGACATCGGTGACTGTGACACTCAGCAACTCCTCCATGTCTGCAAATAGTTGAAGCATTTAGCTTCACAACCTAACACTAAGTGTACAAAAATTTATCAAAATCATTTTCCATGAAAATTCTTGAGCTCAAGCAAAACCCTGCAAGTCACTTTTGTTTGCCAAGAAGGGTGAAAAGGGAGTAAAATGGTTTTGAGAAATAAAATGCATTTTCATATCAAAAAAAACATGTAACTAAGCTTGGGGAATTTTAAGAAGCACTTCTTGACCATTTTCCATGTGGCACACTTCCCAAAGAGGTCGTACAAGTGCCAAACTCCTCTTTTTCTTTAAGAAAATTGCCTTTTATTCTACATAACTTGACATATTTCAGTTATTTTAGTTGATTAAGACTTAAATAGACACATGGAGCATGACATCATATTTTTACACCTTCAAATTTCCCAGGAAATTCATAAAAAATATTAAATTCACCTTTTTGACCCCTAAAATGACTCAAAAGGACATGTTAGCCAATGAAATTTATGACCAAGGCTAATATATCATTTAATAACATTAAATTGCCTATGTAAAACCTCATTAAAATATATTATTCCCCCCAAAATATCTATAAAACTAAGTTTTTACCTATGGGTAATTTGACCTAAAAGTCAAATTTGGTCAACACTAACATTTATTAAACACTAACACCTATTTACTAAATGGGTGTACATCCCCTATACAAAAAATAAAATAAATTACTAACTACTTGGATCAAATAACCCAAAAAAAGAGAGGATTAGTGAGGATAACAGAGATCCTATGGGAAAGTGTTAATGTAAATAAGGTTTAAAAATAAATAACCTTAAAAATGATTTTATCATAACTAAAAAGGTGGTTACTAATACAGATGAATATTCAGAGAGTGATATCTTATATCTTGATCCCACACAATATTTTATGTTGATTGTAGTGAAGTTAAAGATAAAAAGGTTGTTAAAGGCCATCTATGTTTAACACATACGGATTGATGAGCTGCCAACATGAAATCTTAATGAGGATGTTTCATAGGGACAGGGTGAATAATATAAACAAAATAAAAATGGAAAGGAAAAGAAAAGATTAAAATTGATGCCAAAAATTCTAAAGGAGAGGAAATTGAAAAATACAGTGAAAAAATGCCACCAAAGAATGATTCTGCATGAACTTCTAAGAAGAGGAAGAGTGAAGGAGGAGACAAATAAAGTTCAAATAAGAAGAAGTAAAATAAATAATATTTTGTGTGATAACATATGGAAATAATCTCAGAGGAAAATGAAGTGAAGGATTAAGAATAGATGTGCATGGATTGAAATGCATTAGAGGAGGAAGGAGAAGAAACACCCCATGAATAAGGCCTATAACCATTTAATTTGGAGGAGTTTTTAAACTTAATGTCCAAAGGAAAATAGATACATGGTGGCAAGGAGGAGAATGAAATGTAAAATAATCTTCAAGGATTTTTGGATGTGTATGCAATGGATCCAACATTAAAAATACCAACCAAGGGCATGAATGTGGAAGTTGAACCTGAGGATGGACAAATGAATGTCACTTACAATCAACATGAGATAAATGGAAAATAATCGAGTTTGTTTATGACACAATTAGTTACAATATAGTGTAATGCATTTTATACTTGGATAATAAGGTTTATGATATTCAAAAGAGACTCACAAGAAAGAGTGGGAAAGAAAAATAAAAATCATAGATTATGTGCATAATAGGTAAGATTTGGGAATTTACCACCACTATTTAAAAATCAAGGCCAAAACTATGTGATGACACTACTATGGATGGGATGGATCCTTTGTTGAAGTTAGAAGTATACATTAGGAATCTAATAGGTGAAGCTACAATAGCAGGTGACACACAAGTGCATGATTCTACACAACCCTCAGAGGAGGAGCTCAATAAGATAGAAGAGGAAGAGAACAAAAATAATTACAAGGTTGATGAGGAGAAGAATCCATAAATGATAAATTAAGTGTGTCCAAGATAGAGTGGGAGGAATAAGCTAAATATTTGAAGGAAGTGATTAAAGAGTCACAAAAGAGAGCAAAAATGATAGCAAATAGTTTCAACATGCTTGGAAAAGAATCAATATATATGGACATGTAATTCAAAAAAGAGAGTGATAGAGTTGAATAGTTAAATTTGTCTGTAACATATAAAATGGAAATGGAAGAAAATTAAAATAAGATGTTTAGTTTGAATATATGGAAGGCTAAGGTGATCGAGCACTAATCCTATTTAGAGGATAAATTTTTAAACTTATGTGGAAAATCTATCATCGAGGAATATAGCATGTGAATCATTATTATGAAATATAAAGTGATTTATATGCTAAAATATGGTATTAATTACTTGACAATGATAAGCTTGACATGCATTTACCTTACATGATTTATGTATACAAATATTATCCTAGCCTGTCTTTATCTGACATCTACATGTTACCTTATGAGTTTGATCCTTTCATTTTGTTACTACACACTTATAATAACCTCACTCTCTATTTTAAACCTGCATACTATACTACATAGATATGTCTAAATGCTAAATTTAGTCCATTTATGCATAAGTCAGGATCATCAAACTAGGTCAGTATTATCAGTCGATACTGACATGATCTTGATGTTATTAACCCTATCATAGCAACATCTACTTTTAAAAATTAAGTATTTCCTTAGGGTTGACCCATCTTCCTAGAATGTCATTGATGTGATAAATTACCCAATTAGATTCATATATATACAAAATAAGGCCTCACTTGATAAGGGACTTAGCACTTATCTGGGTCATGTTTATACACTACTACACCTATAGAAAATCTACCTTATTCTTTCCAAATTTTAAATCAATCACTAGGATTAGTTTTAATCTAATTATTATGAAGCATAATAAATCTAATTCAAAGAAATAATTTTCAATTATCAAATCTAAATCATTAGTTTCATTCATATGGTGAAGGAACATAATTTCATAATCACAGTAGGTGGGAGAACTACATGTGGCTTGATATCCATCATCGAAGTATCAAATATGTAGATATTAATCAATTATCAAGTAGGAGTGATTAGGATCTACTCAACCTATTACACTTTACCATTTTTTTGGAAATTTATATCCCTCTTAAGCACACCTAAGGTTTCAAGGTGAAGGAGGTTGATTTCTAGAGTTGTGTGCATCATCAATGTTTAACATTGCACATAAAGAGCTTTCAAAGATAGGTGAAGGTGACCATATGGTTAGAGACCCATATTTAGGCATAGGTCACTACCAATCACTACAATTTAGTAATAACAATTGTTATTGATCCAAATCTAACAAACCAACCTTGTATAGACAAAAACCTAGTTCCAAAACCTAACAAATCATAGGCATACTTCAATCTATTTTCCACTAAGAAAAGTCAGTTATAGCCAAAAAATTAGCTATAAATGCTAATTACTCATCCCTTTTTTGTACTTACTATATTTATCATTTACCACTTGTCAAATTAATGCAATCAATTTAAATATTTTACATTCATATGTATGCTTGAATGTCATATCTTACAATTTGAATTCATATAGTAGTTTCTATCCTATTACAATTTCTAAACCCAAATTAGAGTAAAATATATTGGTGACCTATACAATAATATAATTATGTCAAACACTACATCTCCATTATGGTTTCATCCTTCTAAGGTTTCATATTTCAGACTTAGGGTTTTAATTTTAGATCTAATTTATAATTATTACCCATGGCTACAATAAATTAATATTGTCTTTATTTGTTAACATAAGTCATGAAGATAATCTTTATATCATTCTTCTTGGATATTGTATTTCATTTGGATCAAATATGTAAGCAAATGGATTAAATCCAAGAACACTAATAAAACTAAAATTGACAATGAACAATCCCAAGACTTATTCAAACCATATTATTGTAACATCCAATCTAATTTTCCTTTTTATCACCAGATGACAAAGGGAATACATGACCCATTTATTCCTCCCACTCCCTCTATTGATTGTATAATACATACTACACACCCTATTGATGGAATTATCATGAATGTTGAGACTAATAGTATTCACGAAACAACTACTATGAGTCAACTTGATGCCATGGGTGTTCAAGAATTCATTGAATATCTTAACCTAAATCCACATCAAATTGATGCAATGCTATATATTTTAATATATGATGGAAACAATCAGCTCAAGTTAGTACATCTAGCAAATAATATGTAATGTCCCTTACTTAGGGGCTCTCTTATCTGGACAAAAGCTTTGATATATAGCAATAAAAGCTCTGATACCACTGTAATATCCCCTTTTAAACAGGAAATATAGCAACACAAAAAATCTGAACCAAGGTATAATAGCTGTTGAATAAATTCAGAAAGATCACAATAATATAGTCTTTTAATAACAAATTACAGATTGTATCACTTGTCCTTGTAAATTATTACAATTGCAGTCCTCTAATATGCATATAAATATGAAATACAGTCTTGAAAACCCTGCCTTTGCAAATCTGGAAGTGCAAATTGAGTTCTGGAAAGTCTCGGCCCTTCTGTGTCGACACACAGTCGCCGTCGTCGGTCGATATCTCACCAACGTCGGTCTCTGCCGGTCGGATTTCTGCCGACGTCGGTCTTCAGTCGACCGATGTTGGTCACTAAAAACCCTCTGCCTGCCGAGGTCAGTTCCTGCACTGGTCTGTACGAACCCGTACGGATTCTGTACGGCCGCCAATTAAGCACAACTTCCCTGTTTCAACCCCTGATTTGAAGATATCTGTCTCTAGCACAGTAGATCTCTAGCTGTATAATTTATTGAATCAAAACATAAAGCAATAAATACCTGGAATATCTGTGATAACTTCTGTGTGAAGTTATCTCTCAAACCTGAAATTCTGTGATAACTTCTGGATGAAGCTATCTCTCACTTTGGCAATAGATCAGCTGATATTTCACAGCCTCTTAATTGCACACACTGAAGAGGGAACGTTCTCCAATGCAGATGGAATCCTTGAACCCTAGGCTCAGTCTTCACAGAAGAAATTCTTCAATTTTCAATAATCAATAATCAATAGCATAATGAACAATGGCCTCCATGAGAAACCCTTATACCCTCAAAAGATATGCTTGCCCTAATTAGGGTTTCTTAAATTAGAATTAGGGTTTCTAATAAAAAATAGGCTAAATAATTAATATTTGATTAAATCAATCAAATATTAATATCTCCCTCAATACATGTCGGATCCACGAACCGATCGAAGCTAGTGAATCAGGGAGTGATTCCGCACATAACCATGCCACAATAAAGGCGCTCTGCTGCATATCAAATATCCCTAAAAAGTAGGAGCTCAAGCCAAGTGTGTCTGAAATACTTTGAATGAAAATCAAATGAAGAAATCCTGTGAATCAAAGTTGAGCCAAGCTCCATTATGACCCTCTATCCATCTTACTAGCCTACGAAGGTCGCATAATAGGCTAACCATGAACTCAGAACATGTCAATTGAAAAGGGGACATGACAATCCGCCCCTCCTGAAATTGCTTGCCCTCAAGCAATCACTGAATGACAAATCAATCAATCCACCTGGATCCCAAATGTAGTTAGGATCTCCACCACTGTCAATTAACACGAACCCCGTGCCATGTCCATTCCAACTCTCATGTGATGGCGTCACATCATCTCTAGTACTAAGATAACATCCAATCCATAAATGACAATCAGCAAGCAAACTCCGTACCTGAATAATATCTAAAACTGGATTGTGAAGGCTAGACATAGTAATATCATCATCAACCTGTGTCCCGACTGTAACAGAAAGTTGAGTCCTCACCACATGTGACAACTCCTGGACCGAACTCACCTCAAGACCAAGCCCGTCCTCATACCTCTCCTGTGTTGGTGCCAATGTGCTCTCGTCATCACCCTCTATCATGTTATGTGGTATAGGTACCTCCATCCGATGAAAGAACATATATCTGAAGCTGCTGCCCCGTATTGCCTTAAGAATATGTGTCGTCCCATCAACATTAAAGAGAACCTCCATGTCCTTGAGACGAAGAGTAACTTCCTCAAATGAATGAAGCCACTTCATACCCAAGACTAAGTCTATGTCCCCCATAATTACCACATAATAATCAGCCTTGAACTCATAGTTGTTCAAGCGCAATGGGAGGTCTCTAATCATACGCTCACACTTAAGAGTGTGACCATCGGCTACCTTAACTCTGATGCCCTCAAAACCTTCTGTAGTGAGTCCACGCTTCTCCACAAATCTAGCATCTATGAAATTGTGAGTGGCTCCTGTATCAAGAAGGGTGATAACCTTCTGCCCTGCCAAAACTCCACGGAGTCTGAATGACTCATCCAACTGTATGTTGGATATGCGGGCCTCCTGTAGGTGAAGCTCTAACTCTGCCTCTGCATTAGGCCCTGAAGCCTCTGTCTCTGCCCCCTCAGCACTGTTATGCTGTTTGGAATCCTCAGAATCTGACTCCTCATAATATATCCACATCATACGATTCGCCTTGCCCTTAGGCCTCAAAGGACAATCGTGATGGATATCATATGGTCCTTTGCAGTAGAAGCAAAGCTTCTTCCTGCGTAGATCATTAAGCGCCTCACAATCCAAAGGTGGTGCTGCTGGATTAGCCTTTGAATCATTTTTAACTCCGGATTTATCTATGTTAAAATCCGGTCTCTCCGTATCCCCGTGGGAGTGCTTATGGTCTCTAGAAGAAGAAGTACCTTTGGTGTTAAATTTATTGGATGGGGCTGCCATCTCCATATCACGTGCCTTCCTCATAGCTACCTGTAATGAAGGAGGATCAAAGGCTTTGATCCAACCCCTCAATGGCTCTGTCAATCCCTCTATGAAGATAACTACCAATCTACGCTCTGAAATATTGGGTACCATGACTGCTAATCTCTGAAACTCACCAATGAAGGACTCCAAGCTACCTGTTCGTCTCAACTGTGCCAGATCTCGGAAGTAAACCTCGGGATCTCTCCTGTCAAACCGCTCAGCCAACCTATCCACAAAGTCCTGGTACTCTGTCACTTGATTATGCTGAAGTGTTACCATACCATGGTACCACCAATCATGTGCTACTCCATCTAAGTGCAAAGTGGCGTATTTGATGGCATCTATCTCTGACATTGATCTCAACGCCAAAAAAGTGTCAAGCTTATGAACCCAAGCTTGAGCTGTCATCTTACCGCTGCCGTCAAAAGTAGTCAATGAAAGCTTACCCGTAGCCTTCTGTAGCTCACTGAATTGGACTCTAGGTCTCCTGTCCTGTCTAGCCAATCTATAGTGCTCTCTCCTCAAATTGACAAAACGATCAAAGGTTGTTCTCTCCTGGATATGAGGAGGTAATAAGTCCCACTCATCATTTGCATCCATGTATACATCTGCAAATGGAGAATTCCCTGCCTCCTCATCTGCTGGTACCTCTGGTTCTTCTTGAATAAATGAAGGGCGTGTAGGTCTATCAGCTGTTCTAGAGTGAGTCTGTTGTGGTCTCTGATTAACCGTAGCACTCCTATCATCTCTTTGGTCCCTGTTCTGTCCATCAGGTGCATTCATTCTCTCTAACATGGTCATAAGTCCCTGTAGTGTCTGAGCCATCTGCTGTTGGCTTGTCATCATAACACGCTGAAACTCTCTGGTGGCCTGATCAGCATCATACCTGTGGCCCCTGGGTGGGCTGCCCTCACGTCTGTCACTCATGATGATCGGTCTCTGATCTAACAACTAGATACCTTCAAGCAAGGCTCGGCTGCGTGTGTTATACCTGTGTGGTCCCAACTCTTGTGGCTGCATAAGATCTATAGACCCTCAGGCTGGCAGGATTAAGCTCTGATACCACTGTAATGTCCCTTACTTAGGGGCTCTCTTATCTGGACAAAAGCTTTGATATATAGCAATAAAAGCTCTGATACCACTGTAATATCCCCTTTTAAACAGGAAATATAGCAACACAAAAAATCTGAACCAAGGTATAATAGCTGTTGAATAAATTCAGAAAGATCACAATAATATAGTCTTTTAATAACAAATTACAGATTGTATCACTTGTCCTTGTAAATTATTACAATTGCAGTCCTCTAATATGCATATAAATATGAAATACAGTCTTGAAAACCCTGCCTTTGCAAATCTGGAAGTGCAAATTGAGTTCTGGAAAGTCTCGGCCCTTCTGTGTCGACACACAGTCGCCGTCATCGGTCGATATCTCGCCGACGTCGGTCTCTGCCGGTCAGATTTCTGCCGACATCGGTCTTCAGTCGACCGATGTCGGTCACTGAAAACCCTCTGCCTGCCGAGGTCGGTTCTTGCACTGGTCTGTACGAACCCGTACGGATTCTGTACGGCCGCCAATTAAGCACAACTTCCCTGTTTCAACCCCTGATTTGAAGATATCTGTCTCTAGCACAGTAGATCTCTAGCTGTATAATTTATTGAATCAAAACATAAAGCAATAAATACCTGGAATATTTGTGATAACTTCTGTGTGAAGTTATCTCTCAAACCTGAAATTCTGTGATAACTTCTGGATGAAGCTATCTCTCACTTTGGCAATAGATCAGCTGATATTTCACAGCCTCTTAATTGCACACACTGAAGAGGGAACGTTCTCCAATGCAGATGGAATCCTTGAACCCTAGGCTCAGTCTTCACAGAAGAAATTCTTCAATTTTCAATAATCAATAATCAATAGCATAATGAACAATGGCCTCCATGAGAACCCTTATACCCTCAAAAGATATGCTTGCCCTAATTAGGGTTTCTTAAATTAGAATTAGGGTTTCTAATAAAAAATAGGCTAAATAATTAATATTTGATTAAATCAATCAAATATTAATATCTCCCTCAATACATGTCGGATCCACGAACCGATCGAAGCTAGTGAATCAGGGAGTGATTCCACACATAACCATGCCACAATAAAGGCGCTCTGCTGCATATCAAATATCCCTAAAAAGTAGGAGCTCAAGCCAAGTGTGTCTGAAATACTCTGAATGAAAATCAAATGAAGAAATCCTGTGAATCAAAGTCGAGCCAAGCTCCATTATGACCCTCTATCCATCTTACTAGCCTACGAAGGTCGCATAATAGGCTAACCATGAACTCAGAACATGTCAATTGAAAAGGGGACATGACATAATATTACCCCTTTTGTGATGTCAACCCATCCTTTTGAGCTAACACTTCCATTTCAAGTGTTAAGAAATCAAATATTGGAACTATCATTACATCTAAAGTCTCAGTGACATATGTGACATCCACCCAAGGTGTAGGGACAACACAAGGTTTCCAAAATATTTCCATACCTATTCCTACACATGTAACCTTTACCCCTCTTATGATGACTACACATGTGACATCATCAACCTTGCCTACTACACATTCCCTTGAGAAAATTATTATAGTTATGCATGCTAAGGTGTTTCTACTAGAGTAATGTGCATCTATAGTTTTTAATTCACTAGATTCATATGCCTTGCTTCATAACCCATCATCTCATAAGATAGCAACTTATATTTTAGCTATAGGTTTTGTAGATCCTAAGCTTCAATATATGAAGGTAAAGGTGATTTATAACAACACCTTAAATCATTCCACACAACATGCTTAGATTATGCATATAATGATAAATATTAACCAATTTATTCTCAATAAGACTCAAGGACTATGCTTTAATTGTTCTATGACTTTCCTTATAATCAATCAGAGCATTCAACCCTTTGGTAGATTCATTTCTAACATATTTCTATATCAACATTGATAAGAAAATATCCCTTGCAAAAATTAATAAACTCAAGAAAGGGTTTAATGAGCTAATTAGTTATTATGTACTTTAATATAAGACTATGCTAGTTAAGTTGACTAATGCTATCGCCAAAAATGAGTTACAAGACATATTCAAGTAAAGCGTGATTGCACCACTCCATGAATCAATCATCTTCAAGAGATTCAAATCCTTTGATGACCTATGCCATATAGTAATAGACAAATAAGTTAAGCTCATAGCTTTGAACAAATTCAAGTATACACCTAATCTTATAGCTAATTCAAAAATGAAGTTTTAATACAAACAAAGAAATAAGTTTGAACCAAATAATAACAATAAAGAGGTAAATATTATAATTAATGTAGTAGTGCAACCTACAAATCAACTTCAATTTTTAGCTCCATTTAATAGGCTATTTTTCATATTACTATCACCTCCTCATATATTATTACAGAAGCTAATTAAGTGTAAATTTATCACTCTTCCTTCTCCACATGATTTTGATCCAAACATGCCTACACCAAATAACTATGATATTAGAGCATATTATGACTACCATCAAATTATTGGGCATACTATGAATAAATGCTTCAAATTAAGACACAATATATAGCATCTTATTGATGACAACACTATTGAGTTGATAACCCCTATAGATAAATCTAGACCACAACAAAATGGAAATTATAAGTTGAAAATATTTAATAATCCATTTCCCAAGCATGAGATAATAGAAACTAAGGATACTTTAAAAGTACACTATTCATACAATGTGTTTCTTCCACCTACAACATATGGTCACCCAATAGACATAATTATTGACACTTATTGTAACCTTACCACACCATCCTATGATCACATTTTATGACAGTGAAATTATCAATGATGATTCAAATTTCATGTACTATTCATATGAAATGATATCAATGAGTAGCACATATATAGTGTCATAATTGGCAATATATCAAGTAAGAATATGTGCACAATAGCACTTCTTCACTCCCTTGGATACACACAACAATATATACAAGATACATTCAGAAAATTTAAGGGATCCAATGCATAGAAATTGAATACCCTTAGACACATAGTGTTACCTATTCAAGTACACTCTATCATTGTAACCACTCATTTCCTAGTTCTATATAGTAATGGGTTTTTTAATATGTTGTTAGGATTTCCTTGGATGTAAAAATTTTGTGTAGTACCATCTACAATGTATCGATATCTTAAATGCATAAAATATAACAAGGTAATCATAGTTATAGGTGTATGATATGAATGTCATCTACAATAAATGGTATATCCTCCTCCACCCCCACCACCACCACAGTTGGTCGATACACTCACATAAGATCAATAGAGAGAGCTAATGATTACACATATGCAATACTTTTTCTATACACCTAGTTCATAAGAGATTAGTTGATTCTATTAGAAAGAAATTTATTTAGTACCTATCAAATCAAAGCATACTCAGGGCTCACGTATGCCATCATCTCCTATATCATGTACTTAATTAGTACTATGGGAAATTTAGTGTATTCAAAAATTAACACAAGCAGTGAGATAGTCTCCTACTATACAATGAAGTTATAGCTCTAAGAATCCAACCAAGCCACTAGGTTTTGGTAGAGGGGAAATAATCAAACATATAATGGGTTGAAGGATGCAGGAAGCCAATAGACGTATATTTTTAGTTATCTAGTTTTATGTATTAAACTAGGCCAAATATGGACTTACAGAACCAGGTTAAGGCTAGCATGATAAATCACATAAAGGATCGGGGATCTCTAACTGGTATAACCACAATAATTCTAGTAGTTGAAGTAAATAAATAATGTGTTTCAAAAGAAAATCTAAACTATGTAAACAAACAAACAAATTTAGAATGAAATGATGATTTAGAAACACACAAACCTAAGAAATTAAAGATGATTTCAGCAAGAAAGACACTTTAAAAATGGAAATGCTCAATATTTTTAGAATCTAAGTTAAATTCTCATTCAAAATGAACCTGAACCTAGTATGTAATTTCTAACCCTATCAATAATACTACAACTAAACAAATAAATATCACTTTACAAGTAAAGTGCCCTCAAATCATGATTAATAAAACATGTGATAAATCCATCAACTAAGAGTTTGGGTTTGATATTGACTAGATGAAAATTAAGCTATAGTTTATATCTCTATCCAATCGAATGCTTTTAATCTAGGAGAGAGAGTGAGGCAAGAACAAGTAAGAGATGTGAGTGTCAAACCAAGAGAACAAATTACATACAAGGCTAATTGATGCAACACATGAGCTAATCTGATAGGATCAAGAAAATCTAAGAAGAAAGTGAGTCAATATAGGATGAATAACTAGTGAATATATGAGTTTTCAAAGGGGGAAGTTTAAAAGAGTTGAATAACCATGTATTATGTAGTATAGGAGCTCAAGAGAGATGAATAATAGTCAAGAGATCAAGGAGTAAAGCTTAAAAGAGATTAAGATCCATCATACCAATAATAATCAAGAGAGATATCAATGATAATGGTTGAGAGGCATGCTTTTACCTAATATAAGGCTGAAAATGAGGTGGAAAAGGCAAGAATGATAGTTTCTAGCCATTATGCAATGGACTAGGGTGAAAATGGGTAGTTTTGGGTAAGATGCAACCTAGGCCATAGCCCACCAAGAAAACAAGAGGCCTATCTCAAATTAAATCCATGGGTTCTGATACGAACCAATGGCCTAGGCCTTAAATGTTCCTACAAGGTCCACACATGAGTTGAAAAGGGATATGTAGGGTACAAGAAGGCCTTGAATGACTTTTTGCAGTTTGAGGATGTTAAACACTCTCTAGATGGTTATTTTGGATCAAAAAAGTCTCTTAATGACTAGGTGGTAAGCATGAAAAGTATATGTATAATCATTGGGAGGAGTAGGAAGAGAGGATTCATGGTTACTTATTCCCCTAATGTACAAGTAGTCAGTGTTCAATAGAATTAGGAGTGATGTATAATACCTAGAAGCCACATCAAAAATTAAGAAAGAGACAAAAGGGAAAATAGAGAACATCACATACACCTACTCAATGAGAATAATGGTGGATGAAATATCAATGACATGATCTAGTGGGTATAATTCTAATATCTACATGATCCAGTTCCAACTCTATCTTTAGCTTTAACTCCTACATAAGAAGGGGTGAAAAGTGACATTAGACTAGGAAATAAAAATGGCATTCACTAGAGTGTCCACTTTGGTTTTATTTGAACAAGGGATGTGGTATATTTTGAAGTCCTCAAAACATTAGATTAAATCATGTGTTATCTCAACTCAATGAGCCAAGATAGGGATAAGAGTGAGTCATAAAATAACTACATATAGAATTCACATAGAACATGAGCATCAGTCAAGTATCTCATGATCTTTTGATAATCAATAGTGTTATTTATCTCACTGGGAATGAAGAAACTAACTACATCAAGCTCATGACCCCATGGACTATCAATAGTCCATGTTGCAGTTGTAAGTCCTAGGTTGCCTTGACTAGTGCCATTAATGTGAATCACCATAGAATTATTCACCATGATGGGGTTCAAGGATGTAAGACATTGTCACATGGGGTCTATATCAACACAAATTTAAATAATTAAGCTACTTGAGGGAGATAAAAAACGTGAAAAATCCATAATCATAGGAAGGCAACCAATGTCAGTCATAGTGAGTGGAAAATAGGGATGGTAGGAGGCTTGTGAAAGACAAAGACTAACCAAATATGATTATAAAAATTCCAAAACAACTATAGCCAACAACCCATAACACTTACAAAGACCATGTCCAAATATAAATAGGGAGTCGTTAGGTGACAAGCTATGATCAAGCAATAATATTACTAACTAAAAGAAGTAAAATACTATACTTATATCTTAAGGTGCATTCGAATAGGAATGCATAGGCCAAAACATCAAAGAGACCTAAAAAGTATGACAATATGAATTTTGAGAGTGATAGTCCATCAAACAAGGGCCTAGGGAGGGTATCCTAGTAGGCTTGAGGGTTTACCAAGCCATCATAAGCCTAAGTCATAGATTACCTCAAAGGTAAGCCTCTACTTATCCCTAATCCATGACCTACTCTATGAAATACCAAACATGTCTTAGACATTCCCAAAAAGAGGCCAAAGTGAAGAGAATCATGGGTAACTTGATCTAATTCCTCTGTATCAATGTTCATGACCCAAAACATGGGAACACTATAGATAGGGATATTTTTTATGAGTGAGATATCTGAACCTAGATGAGTGAGAGGTTGGTGATGCTTACAACACACCATCATGAGTTTATTATAATTTTTCCTCTCCTTGACTAAGTTGTGTACCTGGATGTGGATGAAATGGCACTTAAAATATGATTTAACAACTCTATAAGCCTCTACATGGGAGGTATTAAGAGTTTTGATTCTATGATAGAGAATTCATGATGAGGGAAGAGGTTTTATGGTCATAGATATGTCTCAAAATAAGTCTCATAAGAGTGAAGTGCAACTTTGACACTCAAAATATGAAGGGGTGATGAGTAGAGCACAATAAATGTAGGAAGAGTGAACATTGATTGATATTTAATAGGATCAAATTATTCATCCTTGAGAAAGAAAGATTCATATATGAGCACCATGGGTGAACCAATAAGGCCCCATAATGAGATATACAAATCCTCATCAGATGGATTTGTCTTAGCATATATCAATGACCAAGGGTCTAGGTTAGCCTTCAAGGTATGAACCTTACCTTCATGTATGAATTGGACCACATAAAACATTATTGATGTAATGGCCTACATGGCCATAGTTAAGGGATGACCAAAGATCATGTTATATGAGATATCTAATTCTAACACATATAAATCAATCTTAACTATCTTATGTTTGAACTTGACCCAAAGCTTCACATTACCCACTAGCAAAATTATATCATTGTTGAAACCAAAATAGTTGTGGTGAGATTCATAAAGCTTCCTGAAGCTAATACCTAACTTGTGAAACACCTGTAGAGGCATGATGTCATGCCCATTTTTTTATCTAAAATATAGGCATGACACAATCTACTACAAATAAACACCCAAAACATAAGAACACACACCAAATTTCATTTCAATCAACTGTAATCCCTATAATCATTATCACTCAATGATTGATGATAAGCTATTGGCTAATCTCTAAACTCACTCAATCAATCATCCATGAATTTTAATGCAAGATTACATCCAAGGTTGTTACATCATGATGTTGATAAGGCCATCAAAATTGACCTCAGCCATTATTGACATAGTCAAGCTCCATATGGTTATTTTGGCAAGCTATATGGCCATGAAATCTTCTCTTCAAGTTCCCAAAGCCACTCTTTCCACTATTCACTTCCCAAGCAACTTTAAGAAAAACTCCATGTGTCTAAAATTTGCAAATCTATTGCCCTACCACTCTATAGGGCTATCACAACTTCCTTGGGGCTATGAAGTAGTAGGGTTGTGACATGTGGCATCACCCCAATAACACACTTTCTTACAAGATTTATACTCAGTACAGACATCTCTAATATAGTGGATCTACAGTATTTTTCTATGTGGCCACATCCTACTCACCTACTTGCCCACAAGCTTCATACCTAGTATAAACATCTTGAAGATAGTAAATCAGTTGTATTTTACCATATAGTTACATCCCTCTCACTTGCTTTACCATAGGATTTATTCTATGTACAAACATCTCTAGGATTTTAGGTCACTGAGATAATGCCACATGGAAACATCCTACTAGCCTACAAGTCCAAAGGCTTTTCACGTTGTATAGACTTCTCCAGGATTACAAGTCACTAGTGGTAACATTTCATTATCTTACTATTATGGTGCCAACCATACAGTAGGCCAAGTTGACATCACTCCTAGGTTAGTAGGATGATAACACATGGCTTCCTCTTAACCACTCATAAAAGTTTAAAAAATGACCAAGGCAAAAGGGCATAAAAAGACCCAACTAAGAAGCATCTAAAGCAAAGTCCAAGTGAACAGACCTAGTCGACAAAGTAAATCAAACTAAGGAAAAATAAATATTCAACTAAGTTGAATTTTATGAGTAGTTCTAAAATTGAGTAAGGTAATAAAGGTTTCTTAAACCAAAATCTACATAGAATAATTTGGCAAGGTAAGAACCAAATGCTTATGAGAAACACAGAAAGCATCTAAGGCCAAAATATGAAGCTGATCAAATTAGAAAGTAGTTCAGAGTCTAAATAATTAATTTAAAACTAAACTAATACTCTAATTGGTTTAGGCAAAACATCAAATATAGAGAAGAGTTCCAATAACAAACTAACATCATCAACAATCACTCAATAATCAAAATAATTGACCTCCTCATAGGTCGAGTAAATAAGAAGGCATCGAGGATTAATTTGATCTCTTGAAACTAAACCAATATTCTCATTGGTTTAGTTTACTAATGTAATATCTAAAGGTAACTTAATCTATATAAAATGCCCTTTAAGATACTACTCAAACTATGAGTTGTCTACCCCATTCAATAGAAGTTAGAACTTCTAGCATCAACACATAAGCCTAATCCGATATACCAAAGACAAGAGGTTCTACAAGATATTTTCTTAAGTGAAGAGACACATTATCAAGGATTTTCTTTCTGAATCATTTTTCAATCACTAATTAATTCATGCAAGGGTATCAAAATTTATACCATCCTATTACCTTGCATTATTATTTCCTTAGCATAAGATCCCAGCTTAGTTATAAATCTCTTCTTTATAAAACTTGGTCTTGTAACAAGAAAAGTCTAAGGAAAAAATCCTAATCAATGCTTTAATTAAGGGACTCTTTCTCAAGACGTATTTCTACTAGCATATCATCAATATTTAGAATATCAATTTAAGATAAATTTTTATCTCCAATAACAATCAACACAACTTAATATGTTAAGTTTATTCCACACATGTATAGACTTAAATCCCAAAGATAGACATAAAAGAATATAGGGAAAGGATTCCCTTTTTCTATCCATAAAAGGGTTGATTATCACCAAGTTTAAACCAAGCAAGGCATACTTATCATTTAATCAAAAGAGCCATATATACCTAAGATTTACTCCTCATTTGATAGATTCCTTCTAGGAAGATCTATGGTCAAAACCCATCGAGGTTCTCCTTAACATAGCTCAAGAATTCTTTAATATTTTATATTACTTAGATTATGATTTACCATAAAAGGGTTTACCATAACTAGTTTAATATAAGTAGATCATAATATTATCTTTAATATCATCAACATATACAATATAACTCACTTTCCTTCCTACTTAGATTTCATTCACATTAAGACTGTCTAGAAATAAAGATATTACAAGCATCTCAAGATACAATATGTAAAGCACTTAGGATATTCAACTAAATATAAATGTATATATAATAAGGCACTTAACTTGTCCAAGATCAAGAATGAATATACCATATTCATATGGATTCCATTTAAGATGATGAGTATATCGTAAGGCTATCTAGAATCATATAAAAACAAGAAGACTATTTAGCAGTTCTCTAAAGTAATAACAAAAATGTTCAATTGGTAAAATTCATAATGATAATGGCTCACAATTGAGCCCAATAATCATTTATTAATGTATAAATACAATAGGTTCATATGAGAATAAATAATCCTTTGCTTATAGTCAGTTATATAAACCATCAAAACAAGAATAATTAATAGCTAAAGATGAGCTCCTCTTTACTCCAAGTGCAACTTTAGACAACAAAAGGTGAGCTCACCTCCCAACCTTTTTCCATCATCAAGTGACTATTATAGGCACCCCTGAGCAGGACTCCAAGCTCCAATCATGTTCTCATCATGGTGAAAGGCAAATAAATAAAATAAGAAAATCAAGATTTCTAGGGGTCAAGGAGATGGATACTCCCAAGGTGATAGTCCAAACTTTTCATATTCAAAGAGGTTACCAACCTCAAATCTATTTTTAGAAAGGATAAATCATAAAATATAAACCATAAGGATCAAATTACTTAGGGATTAAACCAATTATATATGCTCCAATATATAAACTCATGATAGAGCTTAGACAACCTACCATCATGTCCCACATGAGAGACCTAACCCTTCTTCCATCATGAAGGATGTGACCTTTCAATACATCAATAGTCTTAAATGATGAAACCTTACTATCCAAACAATCATAAGTCTTAATAGCTAGAATAACCATGGAGAAATGTCTCAACTCTAAACTCCCACACAAGGGGGTAGGAAAGACTATGGGGTGACTCAAGCACAACCATATGGAAAATAAGCAAAGAGAAGAAGTAAGACAAATGGATTTTACTCTTCCCAAACATAGTAAAACAATAAGAACCACACAAACTTCATTTTTTTAAATAGTTGAATAGTTAAATCAAATTAAATGCCTACCAATTGATCCTAGTCCTTGTTGGGATCTTTTCTAAAACTTTTTTCAACTTGAGGCTCTCGCTCTCCAGGATATTTTTGGTTTTATTTTTTTTTTTGTTCATCCTCTCTGCCTAATAAAATGGAAAAAATTCCTTTTCTAAGAGATCCACCTTCCTCAAATAGTTGTTCTCTCCTTATAACCCAATTAGAACATGACATGTGTTTATTCTTTCCTTAGATCGACCAATCACTCTACTTTCCAATTCATGCTTTCATAAAAGGATGTTCTCTTTACCAGTCCATAATGGAACATAGAAGCTCTAGAAAATTCCTATGGTTAATTCTAAGACAACCCACCTTCATACATAGGGATCAAGGAAAAGGTGATTAATGGAAAATTCTATAATTCTACCATAAGGCATTCTAAAAATTGGCCTACTTCATCCTCATACATTGAAGATGACCAACCAAACGTGTTTTGACCAACCCAGCAATTATTATAATCCATTAAGACATGCCAAGATGAAATAAAGGGTTGAATGGCATACAAGCCATTCAACTTGGATCAGTTAAGGTTTAGACAATATTTGGGTCAAATATAGGGTCACTCATGATGTGATAATGCCTAGCATAGTTCATGTTCCTTCATTGGCAATGAGATATTCTAGCACACTCATTGTACCCATAAAATTATTCTATTCTAATATCCAAAGCTTACAAACATAAGCGTGATAGATCATTTAAGTTAAACCAACATAATTATCTTATCAAGCAATTAAAAAGGTTATGAAGTGAGGTCCATATAGCACTTAGTGTTTGTATAGTCTAATTACATTATAGGGAAATAATTCAAGTATTGTTAAATTAGACTTACCATCTACATAACACACTTAATCCTACCATCAACACCACCATGGAAGTATCTCCATCAATTAGCATAGTTTCATTGTTTATACCTAAATCATGTCTCAATGGGTCATGAATAGCATTATATTTAAGAGTTAAATGAGAGCATCAATGATCCCATATTCATTATGTATCCAAAGGTGGGCTCTCTATAGTCCCATTAGCAAGGACCTTAGTCTTTATCAAGCAATATTATGTCAATTAGAAATTAAAGTCACTTTTTGTTCATGAGGTGCATTACATCTCCCCCTAAATGAGAATCATCCTCAATACAAGACTACTTTGATCATCCATTAAGGCTTCCAACAGTGACTGATCCTTAATCTTTTGACACCAATTCACTCACTAGATTTAGAATAAGTGTGACATAATCATTCCATACTTTACAACATAAATTAGGAATTCCATTTTCTAAATATAATGAATTGTTCCACTTACTCAAGGTTTTTTTTTTACACAAATCTCTTGGCCAGACTATTATTGTCCTTTTACCATAATGAAAATCCTTGCAATCAATTCATAAAGATGTTTCAATCCTTGATCATAACAATTTGAACTTTATTTGAGTTAAAATATCTTTAACTCAAAGATGAAAGTGGTCCAATCTTAGACCCAAGCCTTTGTTCATTCAAGGCTATACTACCACAATATATTCCATTGGTTGCATTGTATTTTGGTGCATTATGTTAAATAGAAACTGATTGTTCTAAATATTTTTAATCAAATAGATGTTGGATAAATTATAATTAATCTATGAAATAAGATAATTCATTCTAACATAAATCACACTATGAAACACATGTGTCTCAATCCATTGAGACCCACAATTTATCTACTATGAGAATCCCAATGTTCCCTAGATATATGATTCAATCTAAGAAAATAATGATGGGTACTAAGCACAACAACCATACTTCTATCATAGGTATCCATCCATGGTCATACTATTTTGAGTGGAGTTAATCCAACCTATGTTCATAATGAAATATTCAGTACATACTAGGTAATGTTGAGTCATCATATCTAGTGCCATTTAAAACACATAGAATATTCTTAAATAAGCAGAGCATGGGGAAATGCCTCCCATCACCTCAATTTTACCAAAGAAGACTACAAACATTAGATTTTTTAATTTCAATTTATCATGCTAATCATGTAAGGTTTTAAGCAACCTATTTCCATGTTATTCCATATTCATAGGCTCTCAAAACATCAGTCCATCAGCCTAGAGGATCATATACAAATCAACATACCTATAGCTCTTAGGACATTAGTCTACCAGCTAATGTAGTCATGTGTCAATCAGTAGGTAAGAGGCTCCTAAGACATTGGTCTATTAACCATATTCAATGCAAAGAGTGAAAGAGATAGTCGATATGTCAGAGGCCCTTAGGATATCGATCCACCAACCATGATCCAAGTGCAGAGTGAAAGAGACACCTCAGTTCTCTTTTAACACCTTAGTATCTAAGACCATCACATCTAGTGGGAGAGGAAGGATGGGATCTTGAACCTATGTGATAGGTTCCCATCCTATCCCACTTAACTATTTTCCAAGATACTTTTTCTCCCTTATACTTTTTCAAAGTGATAAATAAGCACATTTAACACATGAAACCAACATGAACAAGTGTCACAATAACTTGAAGAAATATCAATGGATCATGTAAGATAAAAATCAATAAAATTAGACAAAGTAGTCCTAATAATGAAATCAAATTCAACTAAAATTCATCAATGCATTATATGGTAGACCTTTAGCTTAAAACATTTTAAGATAAGATAAAATAATGTTGGTTTCCAAGCAATATAACCAAAAACTCAAACAACTTAAAATGAGTTTAGCAAACACATTTAGAAAAATCAGATCATGATATGATCACTATGTGGATCTAATATCTACTTAGGGGAATAAGGACAAAATTTATTTATGATAACAAATTTTTAACATGATTCATGGAATTCTTGATGAATTTGACTGCTTCTTCCATTAATCAAGGGAGAGTCAAATAACCTACTACCATGCCCAGCACAAGAAGACTTTGACAAGCCACCAACATAAAATTCATAGGAGGGTCAAACAACTTGATACCATTCCCACTATTTAATGATTTTGTCAAGCCTCCATCATACAACATTGTTCATAAACAACCAACACAGTGTCATAACTGCATTAATATAATCATGAAATTAAGTAGATAACATATCATAGTCATAGCATGATTAATTCTAGTCATTTTGTAATGCCTTTTACATTAGATTATTTATACTTTCATCAAAAATTTCAAGGCATGGTTATAAAATAAACATAATTTCAAGAATTTAGGATATACAGCACCTATGTCTCTTTATAAGTCATACTTATAAATAATTCATATTCACCACCCTCCAAGGTATGATATTTTTCTAAAATTAAACCTTACCAATTTTCACATGAGAATATAGTTATAATGTTGCCTAAAATTAGGTCTCACCTACATGTGTAGACATATATTCCTAGCAAGAAAATGTGGAGCTATTATTTCAAGAGGACACCTCCACATTCACCTCCTTCTAATTCTTGTTGGTACATGATGTTATTCAAGTGCTAAGAGTAGTTATCAATTGTATTTATCATGATTAAAACAAGTATTTGTCATGATGAAATAATAATAATAACAAATGTATTCATTCAAAGTTACTACCAGATAGCTTCATAATAATTCAACATGATCATTAGCTCTTCTAGGATTCTATTTAGCCAATCAACATCTTTATATATGCATATTTATATATTGATTGATTTATCATCATAATGTCAATATGTGTAAGGTTGTCTCAATCCGTTCTAGATGCTTCACAACCAAGAAGATATGCCTGTAACCATTTCTCATGCACCCATAAATAACATCATAAGTCAATCTATGCTCATATATGCACATCAAGGAAATTAGCAACCTAAAGCTATTCAAACATAACATGCTCTTTTCATGAAAGAATAATTATGTGGAGACATGCTTGCTTCAGTTAGTTCCTCATAGATTCATCTTACTTCATAAACAAAATGCAAGATTACCTCTCAATTGGTTAGCATAAGGCAATATTATATTTACACATAGAGTAAGCCATAACCTCAATACTATAGTTTTACCATGTCATGGTTCATCAAATGGTCTTAATGCTCTATATAGAAAGAGACACCTTCTTTAACATTCCCACAATTTAAACATACACAATCAACGTATCTAAGAAATTCATAATTTCAAAAGAGAGGTCATTAAAACCTTTTACAGTTATAAGTTCAATTAATAACATTTGATATTTATTTCAAACATTAATCAAATTTTTCAATCCAGCATTAATATAATAGTAGCATAGAGAAGCACAATTATTCAGGGTAAGCAGCATAATAGATAAGAAGCATACGCATTCACAAACACACACACACACACACACACACACACACACACACATGATTTTAATTGAGAGGGTCTACTATTTCTCCAACCATAATAACATATCACGTGCATTTTATGCTTTTTCGAAATAGAATAGTCAAAATAAGTATCATGGGGATTATAGAAAATTAGTATTCACATCAATGCATATCATGAATTTAATACCCCAAATCAAACATTCTTAAGTAAATTTCTTGTGTAATGGCCATCAACTCCATAGTTGAAGTAAGCATTCAAGTTAGTCTCCCTCCTAGATTATGTCTATCATGTTTTACTTGGTCCCAAATCTACGAATTTCATAGGTGGGGCTTATGTCTAGGTATAATGCCTCTAATGGTACTACTAAGGTAGTTCCTTATTCTCCTTATATGATGAGAATATAAATATTTCCCAACCTACATGTCCTCTTACTAGGGTGAAGAGGCTCCTTTTTCAACATAGAGACTTGAGGCAACATTTCCTCTAACACAATTATTACCTATTATAAGGTCTTAAGGATTTGACCCTAGATTTCAATTGGCTATATAATTTAGGGATCCTAGTGACACCTAGTTTCAACATATTTCATACCTTCCTTTTATGACACCTTGTCTACATAATTCATATTTTAATAGAGTTAGTAGGTAACATGCATAAACATTCAAATTACATAATTTAGATTAACTAGAGTTATAAAGGTGATGAACTCATGCAGATCATCCCTAGAGCTCCCAGAGTTTAACTTAAGATCTGATACCAAAATTTCATGCCCATTTTTCCTCTCTAAAAGACATGCATGACATAATATACTGAAAATAAACACCCAAAACATAAGAACACACACCAAAATTCATTTTGGTCAGATGTAATTACATAATCATTGCAATCATTATCACTCAATGATCAAACACAAGCTATTGGTTGAGATCTAACCTCTTTCAATCAATCATCCATGAATTTTAACATAATCTTACATCCAATGTTGTTATGTCACGATGTTGAGATGGCCATCAAAATTGGCCTTGACCACTACTGACATAGTCAAGCTCCACATGGTCACTTTGGTAGGCTATATGGCCATGCTAGCTTCTCTTAAATTTCTTGGGGACACTCTTTCCATCTATCACTTCCCAAGTGACTTTGTGGAAAACTGCACAAGGTGAAAATTTGTAAATTTATTGCCCTAACACTCTACAAGGCTAGCATGGCTTCCTCAAGGCTATAGAACAATTAGGTTGTTCTATGTGGTAACATCCCACTAACTCACTTGATTTTAGGCTTCACACTCAATACGTGCATCTTTGGAATAGCAGAGTAGTAGGATTTTTTATGTGGCCACATCCCATTCACCTACTTTCCCATAGGCTTCACACCCAGTATAGACATATTTTGGATAGTGGAGTAGAAATATTTTATCATGTGATCACATCTCCCTCACTCATTTTACCACATGTTTTATTCTCTATATGTAACTCTCTAGGATTGTCGTTCACCAAGATGATTCCACATGGAAACATCCCACTAGCCTATTATTCTAGAGGCTTTCCACACTATATATATATTTCTCTAGGATCATGGGTCATCGGGATGATGCCACATGATAACATTTCATTAGCCTGATAACCCAGTGCCAATCATATAGTATGCCAAGTTGACGTCACTCATGGATTAGTGGGATGATAGTATGTGGCTTCTTCCAAACCACTCATAAAAGTCATAATAAAAACTAAGGAAAAAGACCATGAAATATTCAACTAAAAGGCATCTAAGGTAAAGTCTAAGTGAATAGATTTAGTTGAGAAGGCAAATATAACTAAGGAAAAATTAATATTTGACTAATTTGAAGTTTGTGATCAATTCAAAAAGTGACTAAGGTAATAAAGGCTGATTAAACCAAAACCTAAGCAAAATAATTTGGCAAAGATAGAATTTAATGCTTATGATAAACACGAAAAACATCTAAGGCCAAAATATGAAGCCAATCAAACTACCAAATATGTTTGAGTCTAAATAGATAAGTTAAAAATAAGCCAATACTCTAATTGGTTTAGTTAAAACATCAAAGATAGAGTAGATTTCTAATAATAAGCACAATACCATCGATAATCAAAAGAATTG
Organism: Torreya grandis; assembly: GCA_037957365.1. Classification (NCBI taxonomy): domain Eukaryota; kingdom Viridiplantae; phylum Streptophyta; class Pinopsida; order Cupressales; family Taxaceae; genus Torreya; species Torreya grandis. The sequence continues at coordinate 1,276,370 of JARHVA010000177.1, forward strand.
ACCTCCTCATACATTGAGTAAAAAAGAAGGCATCAAGGTTTAACTTGATATCTTGACACTAAACTAATATTCTCATTAGTTTAGTCGACTAACAGAATATCTAAAGGCAACTTAATCTATCTAAAATGTCCTTTAAGATACTCCTCAAACTATGAACCATCTGCTCCATTCATTAGAAGTTAGAACTTCTAGCATCAACACACAGGCCTAATACAATATACCAAAGATAAGAGGTTCTACAAGATATTTTATAAAGTGAAGAGACACAGAGTCAAGGATTGGCCTTATAAATCTTTTTCAATCACTAATTACTCCATGTAAGGGTATCAAAATATATACCCATTCGATTACCTTGCACTATTATTTCCTTAGCATAAGAGCCAAGCTCAGTTATAAATCTCTTCTTTATAAAATTTGGTCTTGTAATAGTAAAATTATAGGGGAAAATCCTAATCAAATATTTGATTAAGGGACTCTTTCTCAAGATGCATTTCTACTAGGATATCATCAATATTCAGAATATAAATTCAAACTAAATTGTTCTCTCCAATGATAATCAACATAGCTTAATATATTAAGTTTCTTCCACACATGGATAGACTTAAATCCCAAAGATGGACATAAAATAATATAGGGAAAGGATTCCCTTTTGTTATCCATAAAAGGGTTGATTATCACTAATGTTAAACCAAGCAAGGCATACTTATCATTTTATCAAAAGAGCCATATAGACATAAGAGTTACTCCTCATTTGAAAAATTCTTTCTAAGAAGATCTAACATCAAAACCCATTGAGGTTCTCCTTAACATAGCTCAATAATTATTTATATTTTAGATTACTTAGATTATGCCTTACCATAGAAGGGTTTTTTATAACTAGCTTCATATAAGTAGATCATAATATTATCTTTACTATCATCAACATATATAGTCTAACTCACTTTCCTTCCTACTTAGATATGTCTTCTGCATTAATACCATCTAGAAATAAAGATATTACAAGCATCTCAAGATGCAATGCACAAAGCACTTAAGATATTCAACTAAATATAAATGTACCTATATTAAGGCCCTTAACTTGGCCAAGCTCAAGCATGACTATAAAATTTTCATATGGATTTCATTTAAGATGATGAAGATATAAACAAGAAAACCATTCAACAGCTATCTCATGTAAAAATAAAAGCGTTCAATTGATAAACTTCATAATGATAGTGGTTGACAAATCAACCCATAATCAGTTATTAACATATAAATATAATAAGTTCAACTAAGAATAAATAATCCTTTGCTTATATCCAATTATATAAAGCTTCAAAATAATAATAATCAATAGCTGAAGACAAAATCCTCTTTTATCAAGGTACAACTTTGGCCAATAGAAGGTGGGCTCACCTCCCAATTTTTTTCCATCATCAAGCAAATGCTCTAGGCTCCATTTAGTAGGACTCCTAACTCCAAGCATGTTCTCATCATGGTGCAAGTCAAATAAATAAAACAAGGCAATCAAAATATTTAGGGGTCAAGGATATGGTTACTCCCAAGGTGACAGTCTAATATTTTCATAGTCAAAGAGGTTACTAACCTCAAATCTATTTTCAGCAAGGATAAAGCATAAAATATAAACCATAGGAATCAAATCAATTAGGAATTCAACCAATTTAATGTGTTCTAATATATAAATTCATGAGAGGGCTTCGGTACCCTACCATCATGTCCCACCTAAGAGACTAAATTCATTTTCCATAATGAAGAATGAAACCTTTCATCAATAGTCTTACACAAAAAAACCTTACTATCCAAACAAGCATTTAGAACAACCATGAAGGAATGTATCAACTCCAAACTACCACACACAAGGGTAGGAAATACTATGAGGTGACTCAAGCATAGCCATATGGAAAATGACCAAAGAAAATATGTAAGACAAGTGGATTTTACTCTTCTCATACATAGTAAAATAATAAGAATCACACAAACTTCATTTGTTCAAATAGCAGAATAGTTAAATCAAAAGATAATCCTACCAGTCGATCCTAGTCCTCCTTAAGATCTTTTATGAGACTTTCTTCAAATGGAGGCTCTCCTTTTTTAGGCTCTTTTTAGTTTATTTTTTTGTTTTTCTTTCTATCTTCCTACTAAAATGGAAAAAAGACTTTTTCTAAGAAATCCACCTTCTTCAAATAGGCATTCTCTCCTCCTTATAACCTAATTATAATATGACATGTGTTTGTTATTTCCTTGGATCAACCAATAACTCTACTTGTCAGTCCATGCCTTCATAAATGGACGTTCTCTTTACTAGTCCATAATGGTGCATGGTGGTTCTATCAGGTTCTTAAGGTTGCTTCTAAGACAACCCACCTCCCTACACAAAGCTCAAATAAAATGCATTCAATGGACAAGTCTATAATTCTACCATAAGGCATTCTAGATATTAGTATACTTCATCCTCATGCATTGAAGACAACTAGCCAAAGGTGTTTCAACCAACCCAACAATGATTATAATCCATTAAGACATGCCAAGACTAAATAAAGGGTAAAATGGCATATAAGGCATTCAACTTGCTTTAGTTAAGGTTTAGACAAGGTTTGGGTCAAAGATAGGATCACACATGATGTGATAATGTCTAGCATAGTCCTTGTTCCTTCATTGGTAATGACCTATTCTTGCACACTTATTGCATCCATAAACTTATTCTATTTTAATAATTGAATATTGTAACCATAAGCATGATAGATAATTTAATTTAAACCAACATAATTAGCTTACCAATAAATTCACAAGGTCATGAAGTAAGTTCCGTATAGCACCTAGTGCATGTATAATCTAATTATGATATAGGGAAACAATTCAAGTGTTGCTAAATCAGACTTACCATCTACATAACCCACTTGCTCCTATAATTAGTAACATCATGAGAGTATAGCAATAAATTATCATAGTCACATTTTTCATACCTAAAGCATGTCTCAATGGGTTGTGAATAACATTATAGTCAGAAGTTAAATGAGAGTATCAATGATCTCATATTCATTATGTATCCAAAGGTGAGCTCCCTATAGTCCCACTAGTATGGACCTTAGTCTTTATCAGGAAATATTATGTCAATTATCAATTGAAGTCATTTTTTGTTCATGAGGTGCATTACACATGATGTTCAATGTGGCACCCTCATCTACAATACATATCTTGATGCAAAAATCATATACCATGGTCTCAATGTAGAGTAGTAATCTATCTCTCTTTGCCAAAATGGATGGATTTGGTAAGGAGGTGAGATAAAATGATAAGGTAAGTGGTGATGGAAATTAGGGATGTCTAAGTTAAGTAAAACTTTAGTGGTATCCTATATTGGTGATTCAATGTAGAGACCAATCTCATTAAATACAAGACCCCTTTGTTTAGGGCATAGATGGAGAAGGTCCCAATTGGATATTTTGTCAAATAGGGACTATAGCTCCTCTATGGTAGAGAAGTGTGTTTCCTAGACTAGGGAGGGATACTACAAAAATTCAAAAATGACTTTGGGGTTCCTTACCCCTGTGGATGGGCCCATGAGACCCAATTTATTAGTATCTCTAAATGGAGTCGGTCACCTGACCTGAGTGCATGTTGACAAAACACTTATGACTAGTAGAGGTTATTTTAATAGTAGTAACAAACATTTTACTATTGTGATTGGCCTTCCATTTTAGGTCAGTTGAGGAAGAGGAAACAAAATAGGTAAAAGAGGAAGAATTATATAAATGGGCCTTGGCCTTGGATTTATTCTTCTTCTTCTTATTTTCATTGTCATGGTCAAGAAAAGGCTCCATGAACACATACATCTTGATTTTAGACTCAAAAAGTGGAGAGCTCTAGGAGTGGATGAGGTCTTAGAACCAAATTATTAGGCAACACATTCCCTTTCATAATGCCCTTCATATTTCTTAAGTTGTATAAATTTGCAGGATTGTAAGGATGACACTCATTGCACTCTTATGCTCTTTTTAGGGGCCTTCTTTTCATTTGGCCTCTTAATCAGAGTGTTGACATCATGTCCATCTTTCTTATCCTTATTCTTTGATAGATAATTAGTGACACCATCACTAATCACATTGTGGTTACGATTACATAAGTATGGAAACTTTTGAGTTGGCATAGGCCTAATACTTATACACATGTCAAAGGCTTTGATCTTCAAATAATAGTTAATATATTTATCATAAGATTTGGGATCATGATTGAGGACCTCAAGGTGAATCTCATGTTAGGTTGTGGAGCTAAAAGCTTCACCAGGATGCAAACAGGAGAAGTTACGGAGGATGCAGAGTTGCAGAGTCAGTTGCAAGGAAATCGGCGTCGATCTGATCAACCGACGTCGGTCAGATGGCAGTGAGGAAGCAACTGGCGTTGGTTACCAATCGGCCGATATCGGTCTTGGAGGTGCCGGCGTCGGCAGCCTGTGCGTGAACAGGCAGTTTGCATGTTGATCCCGGAGAGTCTATTTTTGGACTATTTGTTTGCATGTCAAAGGCTAGTCTTAGTCTTGAGTTGCATGTCTAATTATTGTAATTATGATAGTCTAATTATTGTAAGCATGAGATCTATATATGGACTCATGGGCTGTATTGTAAAAGTGTGCTAGAAAGCCATAGAGCTTTTAGAGAGAGCTAGTGTAGCTCCTCCTAGTTCCAAAGGGGTGCTGAGAGTGTATGATCAGGGAGAGTTGCAGGGTCTGCAAGGTCTAGGAGCTGATCCATCGGGGTACTAGTTGAAGAATCATAAGGACTTGGTGAGGCAAGGACAAGGGTTCTTCAAGGGTGTATAGATATCTACATGGTGAGTAAGGTCTAGTGATTTGCAGGTAGCAGCAGAGAGCAGGAGATCTACTTGGAGTACGGTTGTGTACTTGGTGTACTGGCAGCGTGTTACTGACTGGTTGGAGAGGTGAACATCAATTCTGTATTGGAGTTGATTGTTGTGACCGAGAGAGAGAGGGAAGAAGGTCTTAAGGTGTGGAGAACCTTTGAGGTGGAGGAAGAAGTGGCATCTTCCTTATTGTATATTCTTCTGAGTGATTATTAATACAATTGTGTATTATCTCTCAATCCCTGTGTTATTTCATATTTCTAGTTACTTATTGATTTTGGTTAAATTCCATGTTTAGTTGCTAATACAAGAAGTAATTAAATGTGCTCTATTGGTAGAGCAAGATCCTGACTAAGTAGGCATCAGAGCATGTTTATTGTTCTAGGTTCCTGACAAGTGGTATCAGAGCTTTTGGTTGGGTTACTAACAGGTGGTTTCAGATCTAGTAGTGTTTGTTGATTACAGGTTACTCACAGGGGTTTCTAATTGAGTGGGAGTATAGCAATGGCAGAAGAAAATAAGCTACGAATGGAGAAATTGAATAGCACGAATGGTCTGATTGATGGAAAGAAAGAGCAGGTAAATAAAGATTGTTGGTTGGTAGCAGATCAGCAGGGAGGAGCAGATGTTGCAGGGGATGTTGCATAAGATGTTCTGGATAAAGTGGAATCTTGGTTCACAGATTCTTTGCCTCTTTCCATGCAGTTTGAAATAGAGCATCTTTTCATGGGTATGTCTTTGGAGACTTTGGAGAGATTTATTTAGGAGCTGGAGAGCCTTGTCAGATTATTGATGAAGGGGAAGTGAAGCTGAAATTGCAGACGAATGACACACAGTGGTTGAAGGAAGTCATGCAGGTACCAGTCTTGGAGATGAGTCTAATTTCTTCAAGAAATTTGGGTGATGAGAGATGCATTATAACTCTCACAGTGGATACACTTGAATTAGATGGTGGTAAGAAAGTAGGTATCTTTTATCTATCTACTTATATTGTTGATTCACCTTCTGTTACAGAGATGTGGCTTCATAGGCTTAGTCACATATGTAGAAGGAGAATGCAGGTTTTGAAGCGGAAGTCAGATGTCTTTGACAAGCTAAAGAACTGGAAAGCCTTGGTTTTCATGGAGGAGATGACGGACAGAGATTAGGTGAGGGAACTAAATTATTCTGAGTAGGGCTATGTTGATTTGAACAGGGTTTTGATCCATGGAGAGCTCGCGGGTAAAAAGTTATCACATACAGACGAACATAGGTACCGGCATCAGTCAGATAGTAACCAACATCGACAACAGGAAGATCGACGTCGGTCATGAAGGAATCGACGTCAGTAGAAAGGATACCAGCGTCGGCCAGGGAAACGATGTTGGCAGTCAGGGTCAGTGCAGGAAACTGACATCGGTCAGGAGCAGACTGGGAGATGGCCGAGATCGGTCACTGGAATGGATATTGGGCAGATAGCAAGCTGTCAACAAGTCTCAAACACTCATGTCGAGGTCAAAAAGGGTAAGTGAACCTCATATTCGTTATTCACCTTCTTTATATTGCTTATTGATGGTCAAGAACTAGGAAGATGCGAAGAGGCAATGCAAGTAGAATCCAGATACAGTGGGAGCTTGGCATGGATGAGGAGTGTGAGTCCTTGGAGAAGAACCAAACAGGTGTTTGTTGGTAGAATTGTCAGCTGGAAGAAAGCACTGAGAGACGGAATGGATTCCCAAGTTAAAGAAGAGAGTGGATGGATACGTGAGACAGAAGGCCAAGGTATAGGTCTTGAGGTAGCTTCAGGATAGTGGTATAGGTTTGATAGGGGGATGACTAAGCATGGCTTCAGTCAATGTCAGTGTAACTATTGTGTTTATCTTACTAGGTGGATAATGATTGCCACATTATTTTGTTACTGTATGTGGGTGATTTGCTAGCAGGTTTGTACATACAGGGTTTTGTTGAGCTAAAGGTAAGGTTAGTTCAGAGGTGTGTCATGAAGAATTTGGAGCAGCAAAATTCTTTGGCATAAGAGTCATGGAGATTTTATCTCCAGTGGGAGCTGATGTGAAGATGGTGTTGGTGGGGTTCGTGATGTAGGATGCAGAATCAGAAAGCACACCAAGGGCTGGACAGTTCAAGCTTAACTTGAAACAAAGTTTGAAATCACATGAGGTCTAGTGTAGACCTGAGTTTTCCCAATCAGTGGGAGTTGTCAGAAAGTATGGAGCCAATTCGGGGAAGGAGTACTAGAGGGCAGTTCAGTGGGATTAGCAGCAGGGATTCTTGTTATGCAGGGTCAAGATCTTCACTACATGGATGTGTAGGTTTGGATGTGGCAAGTTACTTGAATGACAGGTATAGCATCACAGGTTGTGTGGTGGTTAGTCTTCAGGATTGATCTTGAAGAGGGATACAAGCCAGGGAATAATTTAGATGGTGTACAGGTATAGGTACAGGTACAGGTGAAGTTGTTTATCTCCAAGTGGGAGATTGTTAGGTTGTGGAGCTAAAAGCTTCACTAGGATGCAAATAGGAGAAGTTACGGAGGATGCAGAGTTGCAGAGTCAGTTGCAAGGAAACCAGTGTCAGTCTGATCAACCGACGTCGGTCAGATGGTAGTGAGGAAGCAACCGGCGTTAGTTACCAGTCGGCTGACATCAGTCTTGGAGGTGTCGGTGTCAGCAGCCTGTGCGTGAATAGGCAGTTTGCATGTTGATCCCGGAGAGTCTATTTTTGGACTGTTTGTTTGCATGTTAAAGGCTAGTCTTAGTTTTGAGTTGCGTGTCTAATTATTGTAATTATGATAGTCTAATTATTTTAAGCATGAGATATATATATGGACTCATGGGCTGTATTGTAAAAGTGTGCTAGAAAGCCATAGAGCTTTTAGAGAGAGCTAGTGTAGCTCCTCCTAGTTCCAAAGGGGTGCTGAGAGTGTATGATCAGGGAGAGTTGTAGGGTCTGCAAGGTCTAGGAGCTGATCCACTGGGGTACTGGTTGAAGAATCATAAGGACTTGGTGAGGCAAGGACAAGGGTTCTTTAGGGGTGTAGAGATATCTACATGGTGAGTAAGGTCTAGTGATTTGCAGGTAGTAGCAGAGAGCAGGAGATCTACTTGGAGTACGGTTGTGTACTTGGTGTACTGGCAGTGTGTTACTGACTGGTTGGAGAGGTGAACATCAATTCTGTATTGGAGTTGATTGTTGTGACCGAGAGAGAGAGGGAAGAAGGTCTTGAGGTGTGGCGAACCTTTGAGGTGGAGGAAGAAGTGGCATCTTCCTTATTGTATATTCTTCTGAGTGATTATTAATACAATTGTGTATTGTCTCTCAATTCCTATGTTGTTTCATATTTCTAGTTACTTATTGATTCTGGTTAAATTCTATGTTTAGTTGCTAATACAAGAAGTAATCATATGTGCTCTATTGGTAGAGCAAGATCCTGACTAAGTAGGCATCAGAGCATGTTTATTGTTCTAGGTTCTTGACATCTCATGCCTCAATACTCATGTGAACATGTCATAAACTTGATCATTCATGAACCTCATCCTGCATGTGTGGATGGTTGAATGCCATCTATGCATAAACTCAAAGTTTGACTCATATTTGGTATGGACCATTGAAGTGAGTGATTATATGTTGATGTTAAATGGTCTAGAGATATCAAAGTACTAGAGGAAATTACCCAGCAAGGCATGAAAAATAGACAAAGAATCTAGAGTCAAATTTTGGAACCACGTCGAAGCCCCAACTCATAGGGTGTGAGAAAAGAGCTTCAACATCATGCCTTTGTCATCTTTCCAATCCATACATGCCATTATAAAGGTCATGAAATACTATATGGGACTATCAACCCACCTTATTTTAAAATTGGGGAGTGTATAGATTGGAATAGGAAGGGGAATGACATGCACCCAAGGGATAAGAGGATTCCTACAGAGATCCTCATAGGTATAGTTGATGGCTAGTATGAAACAAGATCCCTATAGAAACTCATAGAGATAATTATGTTGTTTATATAAGTAGGTGTCATCACTACCTTAGTTTTATATCAGGTGATATCAAGGTAGCTCTTGAGTTGGGGGATGCATGTGACATGGGTCCTCCCAAACAAATGATGGTGAATGGCTATAGGAAACCAATAATTCCACTCAGGGATGATGAGGCAATGTGGTCCAACTAGGGAGGATATCATGGTGACCCAAATACCAATAATGTTTTTTTAATTTAGTGAAATGAGTGTTAACATGAGGGTTTTGATGTTCTAGATAGGCATCCCATAGATCCCTATGTCATATATGGTGGTTAAAATTAGTGCAATCATCTGAGACCTTAAATGAAGGACTAAGAGGATTGGAATGGTCAAAATTATGAGGATGTCAAACTATGTCCAAATTTCAACATATCTTAGTGGGGATCATAGGTGTTTCCACTGTATAGTATCCCACCAAGAAGGAGGTGGGGAACTCAAATGGGAATTGGTTGACGCACTCAAATGGGAATGGGTATTGGCATTATCTCTAGAGATAACATGTTTTATACTCTTATGGGAAGAGTGGTGCTCTTAATTTACATAAATATGTTTATGTAAATCCTCTATGATCACATGTAGCTCTTCAGGCATTTAAGACAAAAGGGGTCATTTTCACCGCTTTTAGGTGAATGTAGAGCAATATGAAGATTCAAAGAGGTATCTTTAGGTGGGTAAAACATGGATTGTTGAAAAGAAGAGCAATTCTATTGGTCATATAGTTTCCAATATCATTCCATGGGTAACATGAAAGAGTAATGGTCACTAATTTGGGGCATGGATACCTCTTGGATCCTATAGGCTCTATGTTTTTCCATTGCAATCTCAATTTTATCAAGCATGAGCTCAAGGGCTTACCCCTAAATGTGGCAAGAATATCATCCCAAAGGTTGGAGGTTGGCCAAGTAAATATTGAATAAACAATAGTTAGGAAGGCAAAAAAAGGTGAAAATCACTGAGGAACTAGCTAGTAAGAGGAATCAAAACCAAATCAAGGTCAAACAATTATAAAAAGAGCCAAAATACAATTAAAATCAAAGCCTTACAACTAACAATGGTAAATGGGCTAGGGGAACCCTAAATAGGATAGAAATAAAATGAAACCTTTTAGAATATCCCACTAGGTATGCCATAATATATCTCAAATAATATAAAATATCCAATAAGGTTTGGCAGAGGTATAATAAGCAACACCTAATCAATTGAAGGATGTAGGAAGCCACTAAAGGTATATGGTAGTTATCTAGTTTTTCAGCTTACACTAGGCTAAAGATGGACTTACAAAACTAGGTTTGGGATAACATTATCAATCACACAAAGGATTAGGTATCTCTAAATGGTCTAACCACAATAATTCAAGTATTTGAAGGAAAGAAACAATGTATTTTATAAGGGAAATCTCAACTATGTAAACAAACAAACAATTTCAGAATGAGATGATGATTTAGAAACATGAAAACTTAGGAAATGAAAGATGATTTAAGTGATAACAATGCTTTAAAAATGGAAATGCATAATATTTTTATAATCTATGTTAAATGATCATTAAAAAAGAAGTTAACCCTAGCACATAATACCCTAGTAAAAATACTACAACTAAACAAATAATGATGTCACTTTACAAGTAAAGTGCCCTTAGATCATGCTCAATCAAACATGTTATAAAACTACTAACTAAGAGTCTGATTTTGATCTTGATTATATAAATATTAAGTTGTAGTGTATATCTCTATCCAATCTAATGCTACCAATCTAGGAGAGAGAAAAAGTCAAAAATAAGTAGGAGATGTGAGGACCAAACCAAGTACATAAATAAAGTACAAGTTTGACTAATGTATCACATGAGCTAATACATTAGGAAAAACAACAACTGAGTAGCAAGTGAATCGATCTAGGATGAACATCTAGTGTTGTGAATTTATAAAAGGGGAAAGTTTAAGAGAGTTAAAGAACCATTAGTGTACAGTAGAGGATCTCAAGAGAGATGAAGAGCTATCAAACCAAGAAAAATCAATAAAGATATCAAGGAGATGGGTTGAGAGGCATGTTTCGACTTGATATAGGGATAAAAATGGGTGAGTAAAGGAAAAAAAATGTTTCTATCTATTTTGAAATTGATTAGGGTGAAAGTAGCCAATTTTGGTTAAGTTGTGGCCTAGGCTTCAGCCCAAGAGACAAACAAAAGGCTTAACTCAAAGGAAGGTTGTGGGTTAATCTAAGTACTAAGATTAATATGTACCTATAATGTCAAAATAGGAGCCAAAAATGGCCATTTAAGGTGTGGTAAGGCTTAGAAGGTCTCAGTGCAATGTGGGGATGTCAAACTCTCTCTAGAGGGTTATTTTGGATCAAAAAGGTATCTCAATGACCAGGTGGTTAGCATGATTAGTAGACATATAATCATAGGAATGATTATGGTGTTAGGAATAATGATTACATATGCCCCTCAAGTACAAGTAGTCAATTTTCAAAAAAATAAGGATTGATGTGTAGTATCTAGAAGCCACATCAAAAAATAAGAAAGAGATAAAAAAAGAAAATAGAAAACATCACCTATACCTACCTGATGAGAATAGCAGTAGATAAAATATCAATGGTGTGATATATTGAGTATAATTTTGATCTCTACATGATTCAACTCCACCTCTAGCTCTTACATAAGAAGGGATAAAAATTGACATCAAACCAAGAAATTCAAAATGGCATTTACTAGAGCATCCACTATGGTGTTCTCCAAACAAGGCATGTGAGATATCTATAAGTCATAAAAGGAGTAGAGTAAATCATGCGCTACCTAAAATATGTAGATAATATCAATGCTAAGAATTTTTTATATCCCGATGACATGAGACATGACTAAGAGTGATTTGGAGAATAATTACACATAACATGTGCCTAACACACTAGCATCGGTCAAGGCTCTAATGATCATGTGAAATGGTAAGGAAAAAACTAGTTATATTTAACTCATGACCCCATGGGTCATCAATATTTTAGGTCATAATAACATATCATGTGTTTCCTTGATTATCACCATTGGTGTGAATCACCACAGCATGGTGCACCATGATGGGGGTCAAGGACATAAGATAGTTATGAGGGGATTATCTCAGCACAAAGTGAAATAATAAAGTTTCATGAGGGATAAAAAAACATGAAAAATCTAGAATTTTAGGAAGGAAACCAAATCCAACTGCTATGAGAGGCAAAAAAAGGTGGTAGAAGTCCTATGAAAGAGTAAGACCAAAGCAAGTCCTAAACAATCACAATCAACAACCCACAACACCTACAAAGACCATGGTGAAATATAAAGAGGGAGTCATAAGGTTGAGAAAGTAGTAAAATTATTGATTAAAAAAATTAAAGACTTTTATCCCAAGGTGCATCCAAAGAGGAGTGCACAGGCCAAAATAGCCATGAGACCTGAAAGGTTTGATAGTAGAAGTCACGAGAGTGACAGACTATCAAATAAGGTCATGTAGAGGGTGTCCTAGAAAGCTCAAGAGTTTACTAGGCCATGACCTACCTCAAAGTCATGCCATTGCTTACCCCTAATCCAAGGCCTTCCTCAAAAGAAGGTTGTGACTTATCCTACAAAGCCATGACCTACTCTCTAGAGGTCCAAATAGGGCCCAGACATGCCTGGAAAGTGGCTAATGGAAAAAAATGTGATATAAAATGTAATGTATATTTAATATCAACATAGAATATATATATATATATATATATATATATATATATATATATATATATATATATATATATATATATATTATCAATTAAAAAATACACACATATCATTTATACACAAGATTTAACCAAGGAAAACCTCAATAGAGGTAAAAAATTACATTGATTATTCGTTTATCGATAATCTCAAAGTACCCAATACATTCCTTAAACATCTCTCTTCTTTTCAAAATAATTCACAAAACCTTCATAGTGTTTGCATATATATGACTATTCACAAATAATATTATTTTCACTGTTGATTTCACTAGTGGGTAAAACCCTTTTTATATTGAGGTGTGAGGTGGCCCGTTGTAACCAACAAGTCCAACCTCTCCCTAAGAAACACAATGGTCATATTTAATAATATGTTTTATTATTTCATTTACATGATGATTTAACCTATATTAAATAATAATGACAAAACATTTATTATTTATCGATGTAATATGTTAAGGTCTCAATAATGCCACCACTTAACATTAAATGTTTCAACACTCCCCCTTAATGTTATGTGGGGATACATGCCATAGTCACCTTTATAATAAATAAATTATACTTCATAAACCATCTACAATAAGTTTAGGAGGCATGTAAAATTTGAAGGACTTAAAAACCTTCATCATGCCAATACCACCTCTTGAAACAAAAGGAATTATAATCCTTAAAACATTTAGAATAAATTTAGGCTAGCATGATCATGAAACTACATCTCATAGTTTCTCATGAATAATCAAGCAAACATTTTAGAGCCTGTTATAACATAAGGACTTCCATTACAATATATGATTTTAATTAGTAGGTACACTATAAATTCACATATTTTGAAGTTTACCAAAATTATATAAAGTGACTTATTACTATGTTTTATAATGAGAATAAGTGTAAAAACAAAAAGAAACACATGGCCATTAAGAAGTGACATTGTCATGCACACTCCCCATCAATGGAAACTCTAAAAGGCCTAGCATTGTACAAAACTTAAAAAACTTGGTAGTAACAAATGGTTTTATGAAGATATATGTAACTTTTTTATTTAAGATAAAATTATAAATCAATATCACCATTGACAACTTTCTCTCAGATAAAATGCACATGAACTTCAATATACTTATTTTGTTGGTGTTGCACTAAATTTTTTGCCAAAGTTATAAAACTTTGATTATCACAAAGAAGAGTGGTATAGTGAGAAACATTCAAATTTATTTCTTATAACAACCTTCCCATCCATATGGTTTCTTCAGTAGCTTCCATATCATTTCTATACTTTGCTTTCGTAGAAGGGATAGAAACAGTAGGTTGTTTTTTGTTACTCCAAGTGATAACACTTGCACTAAACTTATACACATATCTAAAATTAAATTTATGATATCATAGCATGGTTAACATCAAAATTCCCAAATACAATAAGATAAATGATGACATATGTTTATCTATGATATAACACATTTTAAACAATCAAGTCATGTTTTAGATAAACTAGTTCACTACATTAATTACTAAGTTAGCGACACACATAAAATCATTGTATGCAATTTATTATTGAACATCTCCAATATTTACAAGATATATGTCCCCAATAGTCATGTGATGCACATACAATAATTTAAGTTAACCAAATATTAGATATATTTATTATAAATAGCTCTTTTTATAATATGAGTTTTAAAAACTTTACAAGCTTAATATGATTTTCTCCATTTTCCAATGATATAAAATTGGTTCTAATAGAATATTTAGATATGTAGCCTCACATACATCAAATATGGACAATTTTATCATAATATACAATCATCCAATCAAACAGATATGAGACTACAAAAAATAATTTCAGAAATGTATGAACAGAATGTTTAGTAAAGTAAATGATCAGGGGCCAATTAATAATACAAATTTGATTTACATTTTGCATTTTATAACATATATTATTATCAAATAAAGAATCTAATAATATTAACATGAACTTTCCTCACTTATCAAATGAAATCATCTTAACAATTGAAACACAAAATATATTTTCTTACTAAGCATGATCTTCTTACCAAATGCAATAACAAAACATGATCATCTTATCAAATGAAGCAGGATGTTATGTATATAATGTATTTTAATGCTAACTCATATGAATTGAAAATAATAATAAATTTAATAATTTTAAAAATAATATATGGTCTATATATTTTCTTCATTTTCTTATCTAAGATGAATATATATATATATATATATATATATATATATATATATATATATATATATATATAATTGTAATTAGCATTTTGCAAGAATCAAACTAAATAGTATTACTAACAAATATTGTTGTTGTTGAGACACTATAAATTTGGTTAGTATATTTAAAGTAACAACATATAAATAAATGTTAAGAATTGTAACTTCTAGTGGTCTTGTAACATCACTGTGATTAAGCTCTAAAGAATGTGAGGAGTTTACATCATGATTTTTGTAAAAGGGTTTAGTGTTTTAATTACCACATAAGTAGTCTTCGTAAGTTTCATAATGAGAATAAATAATAGGGAGACCAACCACAAGATCATGATTAGACATATCAAAAAAAAACTATAAAATTAACATGATCTAATCTTTCATGCGACAATTTGAGATTCATTTCTATTTTGTGATGAAAGACAACATGCAGAAGAAGCAAAAAATGTACAAACTATTTTATTGAATTTTTTCAACAATCAAATAACCAGATTAATTTCTAATGGACCATTTATCCTTAAGCAAAGTTACTATGAAATTATCATGTGTAATCTAAGAACAAGATAACAGGTTTTTATCAAGTTTAGGAACATAAAAAATATCTTTTATGACTACATTTGCAAATTTACCTTTTTATTGCTTAGTAGCTTCTAAATATGAATTATCACCTAAATAAATTATTTCAGATATATCTCTAGTGTTAGATAAAATATTTGATAAACAAGTCATGTTATGAGATGCACCACTATCTAAAAGCCATTCATTTTCATTAGAAACAAACAAGACAGCATACAAAGCAATAATTTTAGTATTTTGACCCTGATTGTTGTTCTGAATATGGTTTTAATTTTTTTGTTGATTCTGATTATAATATTTCTTCTCTTTTTTATTTGTATAGGTTTTTTTAGGTGATTTTGAAACAATCTTCCCTTCTACTTCCAAATTTTCTACACATGTAATATCTATTAAATTTGATTTTGTGATTTTTATTACCAGATTTTTTTGTTCCCATTTTTTTCATTGGCAAAGTTAGAGTTAGATTTATGATTTATATTGATTTTATAAAAAATATTGAGTGTAAGAAGAAACTAAGTGGTGTTCTAGTTAGAATCAAAATTTAACATCACATGCTCTTCTTGAATAAAAAGAGCAAAAAGGGTAGTGAGTTCAGGGATGTCTTGCTCTGTTTAGTATTATGAATTAAGAATTGAAATAAAATTATGAAATTTTTCATAAATATTTAACTGAATAATAAAATATAAAAATTGATCTTAAATAATATTGCAATCACAACCATCTAATTGAGATTTAAGGTTTTTAATTTTGGCAAGAAAATTAACAACTTTTTCATCACCTTTCATGGGTGTAGTTAGCATTTCAAAAATAAGTTAAATGATTATTTAGAGACAAGATCCCTCATGCATAGCTTCAATGAGTTTTAAGGTATTTTTGGGTGAATCCTTATTATTGATATTGAGTAGAAAGTCATCTTTTACACTCCTCAAAATGATAGACATGGCTTTTTGTGATTTATGTTGAAATGCATTAAGCTCAATCATGACATATCTCCCTGACGAGGGTTTTTCAATCCTGAATACAATGTTCTACATTTTTTTACCATAAATTTACTTTTTATATGAATTTTATAGATATTATAGTTAGACCCAAAAAACTTTTGAGATTTGTCTAGTACAAAATTAGGAGAAGCTATTACTTCCCTTTAAAAATTGACACTACGACACTATAAAAGATTTTTAAAAAACTTTTATAATGTGTTATACTCTATTAGATAATGTGTATACAAATAATAATTATTCAATTATATGTGAGACAATTTAAGAAAATTGCTAAAAAATAAAACTAAATTAAGTGTCACAAGTGTGGCACAAAATAACTATGTAAACATTATTTTTAATTTTGTTATAAAAGCTATATTAGGAAGCTTCAAAAAAAAAATATTAACATCCCAATGTGTTCAGAATATGCAAAATTTTGTAAAATGATTGGTCATATGACCACTTTTGACAAATGATTTTCTACAACAAGTGTCAAAAAAGCCATAAATAGATAAGGGTTTTGAACATGATCTATTGCACGTAAACCAAAATTTATATTTTATAACTATTTTTTTATTTTTATGAAAAAAATGACTAAAAATAAATTGACCAAAAAAATACTAGCTTGTTTTGAACACTGGACTTACTTTTTTGCAAGATTTTACCAAAATAAGCACTACCAACTCTCCCACTACTCTAGTTGGAAATATAAATGTTAGGATTGTGGAGCTAAAAGCTTCACTGATGCAGACATGGAGGAGGTTGCAGAATGAGTTTCTAAGTGTCAGAAGTGTTTAGCGTTGGTCTGGCCAACCGGCGTCGGCAGGGTAAGACAGGAAGGCAACCGACGTCGGTCATATATCGGCCGGCGTCGGCGACCCCAGGCAGACAGGGACCGACGTCGGTCGCCTGTGTGGTTCGACTGCGAGTTAATTATGGGCAGTGGGTTGACGAACCAAGAGTTTGCATGATGAGTGCTAATTTTAGACTCATAGCTGCGGATCTAATTATTGTAATTAGATGTCTAATCATTGTTTGGATGAGATCTATATAATAGACTCATGGTTGTATTGGAAAAGTGTGCTAGGGAGTAAGAGAGCATAATTATAAGCTCCTTCTGTGTGTGAGGTAGAGCTATGGTGCGTTCCTCCTAGTGCCTCAGTACCAGGTGTGTTGGTGCTGGATTGGAGAGCCAGCTGGGTTCTTCAAGAGTGTAGGATCTTGGTCACAGTTGCATGGCCTATATAGGAGATCTACATGGTAAGTAAGATCGTTGATCTACAGGTGTATGTGTGTGCAAGGTCGAGGTTCACAGGTGAATAGAACCATTGTTTGATTTGCAGGTGTGCAAGGTCATACAGACAGCAACACAACAGGGAGCAGTATCAGGCATGATCTACTTAGAGTACAGGTGTGTACTCGGATAGAGCAAGAGGAAGGCAAGGGAGTTCCTTCCATAAGTATGGTCTGTTGAATTGCAGGTTGTTGTAGATTCATGGGAGATCTA
Organism: Torreya grandis; assembly: GCA_037957365.1. NCBI lineage: Eukaryota > Viridiplantae > Streptophyta > Pinopsida > Cupressales > Taxaceae > Torreya > Torreya grandis. The sequence goes on from JARHVA010000177.1 coordinate 1,294,254, forward strand.
CTTGAAGTACCTTGAGTACTTGTGGAGCACGTGGAGTGCTTGTGGAGTGCGTGGAGCACTTGTGGTGTGCGTGGAGCACGGGAGGTGAACACCAACTCTGTATTTGAGTTGGGTGTTGGGACCTGTGAGAGGGAGAGCTTTGGGGAGAAGATTTACTGTTCACTTGAGGTGTGGGAAACCTCTGTAAGGTGGTGGAGAAGAAGTGGCATCTTCTTTATTGTATTCTTTTCTGTATAAAGTGTTAATACAATTTGTGTATTGTCTCTCATATGCTGTGTTATTCTGAATTCTAGTTACTTGGTGAATCTGGTTAATTTCCGCATATTAAGTTGCTTGGTTTGGTAATCAAATTGTGTGCTTCCGGTTTATGCTCCTCCCAACAAGTGGTATCAGAGCCTTGGTTGTAGGTTCTTGAGCTTGATACCAACAAGTGGTATCAGAGCTAAGGTTGGAGGAAGCAGGTTTTGTGTTTGGTTACAGGGCACTCTCAGGGGTTTCTGATCGAGTGGGAGTAGAGCAACAGCAGATCAAAGTAAGCTAAGAATGGAGGAGTTGAAAAGCACAGATGGTCACTCACGGTCCTATGGAAAGAAAGAGCAGGTAAAAGATTATTGTTGGTTGGTAGCAGATCAGCATGAAGAAACTGAAGATACAGATGTAGCAGGTGTTGTTGCACAGGATGTGTTTGCAAGTTTCTTGGATAAAGTTGAATCTTGGATAAAAGATTCGGTTGCCTCTTTCCATGCAGTTCCAGGTAGAGGAGCTGGTAAGCCTTGCCAAAGAATTGGCAAAGGGGAAGTGAAGCTGAAATTGCAGGCGGCCAACACACAGGTGTTGATGAAGGTCATGCAGGTCCCAGGTTTGGAGATATGGCTAATTTCTTCAGAAAGATTGGGTGATGAGAGATGCACAAGAACTCTCACAGCGGATGCACTTGAATTAGCTGGTGGTAAGAAAATAGGTATCCTTTATCTACTTGTTTATATTACTGATTCTTCTTTTGTTGCGGAGACGTGGCTTCGTAGGCTTGGTCACATGAGCAGGAAGGAGATGCATGTTCTTAAGCGGAAGACAGATATATTTGACAGGCTTAAGAACTGGAAAGCCTTGGTGTTTATGGAGGAGATGGCGGACAGAACCCAGTGGATGTGGCTGGATACTTCTGAGCAGGGCAGTTTGGACATGGGTTTTGATTCAAAGAAGCTCGCGGGTAAAAAGTCATCACTCACAGGCGAACACAGGTACCGATGTCGATCAGGAGGAACCGGCGTCGAACAGACAGATGCTGATGTCGGTCATGTGCAGACCGAAGCCGGCGATGTCGGGCAGGGTAAGACCGATGTCGGTCATGAAACCGACGTCGGCAGTATGTAAGACCGATGTCAGTCAGAGGACCGACGTCGGCAGCAGGGACACCAGCGCAGGCAGGTTGGTAGTCAGGTACAGACGCATGGAACCGACGTCGGTCGGATGCAGACTGTGGAGTGACCGAGGTCGGTCACTGTAACGAATTTTGGGTGGACAGCAAGCTGTCAAGGAGTCTCAAACACCCATACGAAGGACTGAAGGCGTAAGTAGGCCCTCAAATTCGTTGTTCCTCTTCTTTATACATGTTGCTGATTGTAGAGCAGGAAGGATCCAGGAAACAGGTGTGAGCTTGGCACGGATGAGGATGTGATTCCTTGGAGGAGAACCAGACAGGTGTGTTTTGGTAGAGTTGTCAGCAGGTATAAAAGCACAGAGACGAATGGATACCTTAGTAGAAGAATAGAGAGAACGGATACGTGAGACGAAAGATCAGGTATATGGTCTTGAGGAGCTGCAGGACAGTGGTACCAGGTTTGACAGGTGGAGGACGAAGCATGGCTTCAGTCAATGTCAGGGTAACTACTGTGGTTTGGCTTACCAGGGGGATGATGAGTCATGACATCATTTTGTTGCTATATGTGGATAGTATGCTAGCTAGCAGGGGTGTACATACAGGATTTTGCTGAGCTAAGGGTAAGATTAGTTCAGTGGCATGTCAGGGGGAGTTTGGAGCAGCGAAATTCTTTGACATGGGAGGCATGGAGATCACAGGTTGATTTTGTCTCGAGTGGGAGTTGATGTGAATCAGGTGTTGGCGAGGTTCAGGATGCAGAGCCAGAGCACACTAAGGGCTGGACAGGTACAGTGTCTGAAATCACATGAGGTCTGGTATAGACCTGAGTATTCCCATGCAGTGGGAGCTGTCAGAGAGTTAGGAGCCAATTCAGGGAAGTGGATTCTCAGGTTTTTTGAGAGGGACCGGCAGCAGGTGTTGCTATGCAGGGTCAGGACTTCACTACATGTATTTGTAAGTTCGGATGTGGCAGGTTACTCGGATGACAGGTGGTACACCACGGGATGTGTGGTGGGTTGTCTTCAGGTGGGAGCTTGAAGAGGGATACAAACCAGGAAATAGATTAGACGGAGTACAGGTACAGGTACAGTGCAGCTGTTTATCTCCAAGTGGGAGATTGTTAGGATTGTGGAGCGAAAAGCTTCACTGATGCAGACATGGAGGAGGTTGCAGAATGAGTTGCTAAGTGTCAGAAGTGTTTGGCGTTGGTCTGGCCAACTGGCATCGGCAGGGTAAGACAGGAAGGCAACCGACGTCGGTCATATATCGGCCGGCGTCGGCGACCCCAGGCAGACAGGGACCGACGTCGGTCGCCTGTGTGGTTTGACTGCGAGTTAATTACAGGCAGTGGGTTGACGAACCAAGAGTTTGCATGATGAGTGCTAATTTTAGACTCATAGCTGTGGATCTAATTATTGTAATTAGATGTCTAATCATTGTTTGGATGAGATCTATATAATAGACTCATGGTTGTATTGGAAAAGCGTGCTAGGGAGTAAGAGAGCATAATTATAAGCTCCTTCTGTGTGTGAGGTAGAGCTATGGTGCGTTCCTCCTAGTGCCTCAGTACCAAGTGTGTTGGTGCTGGATTGGAGAGCCAGCTGGGTTCTTCAAGAGTGTAGGATCTTGGTCACAGTTGCATGGCCTATATAGGAGATCTACATGGTAAGTAAGATCGTTGATCTGCAGGTGTATGTGTGTGCAAGGTCGAGGTTCACAGGTGAATAGAACCATTGTTTGATTTGTAGGTGTGCAAGGTCATACAGACAGCAACACAACAGGGAGCAGTATCAGGCATGATCTACTTGGAGTACAGGTGTGTACTCGGATAGAGAAAGAGGAAGGCAAGGGAGTTCCTTCCATAAGTATGGTCTATTGAATTGCAGGTTGTTGCAGATTCATGGGAGATCTACTTGAAGTACCTTGAGTACTTGTGGAGCACGTGGAGTGCTTGTGGAGTGCGTGGAGCACTTGTGGTGTGCGTGGAGCACGGGAGGTGAACACCAACTCTGTATTTGAGTTGGGTGTTGGGACCTGTGAGAGGGAGAGCTTTGGGGAGAAGATTTACTGTTCACTTGAGGTGTGGGAAACCTCTGTAAGGTGGTGGAGAAGAAGTGGCATCTTCTTTATTGTATTCTTTTCTGTATAAAGTGTTAATACAATTTGTGTATTGTCTCTCATATGCTGTGTTATTCTGAATTCTAGTTACTTGGTGAATCTGGTTAATTTCCGCATATTAAGTTGCTTGGTTTGGTAATCAAATTGTGTGCTTCCGGTTTATCCTCCTCCCAACAATAAATACACAATATTATTTTTAAGCCTTATTTAATTGATTTTTATTTATTTTTTAAATAAAAAGTAAAAAACAAAAATATGTTTATGCATGTCAAAAAATATTTCAAAAAAAAATCCTTTTTAGGTATCAAATAAATAAGGTGAGGGGTGCTCCAACATTACATGAAAATATTGAAATAAATAAATTATTAAATATATTTCAAAAACTATATACTAGACTTCATAAGCTTCTTGTAGGAAGCATGGCACTCAGGTTTATGCAAGGATGATTTTGGATCATGCAAGAAGCCACCAGAAGCCCTGAAACTTGTCCAATCTCCCTACAGTTGTCCTTTAATGCATAAAATACAATCAAAACTAAAAAAATTAACCATAAAAATATTACCTAGTCCACATAGGTCATACAAGTGCACCCAGGTGATTGACAAAAAGTTTAGGCTCTTCAGGAATCCTTCAAGGGCTTTATAGAATATTTGAGCAAGCCACAATGCACAAGATCTCAATTTTAAAGCATATAAACATGTTGTAGGAGAAATAGAAATTAAATTTCTAATTTTCTTCAGTTTTCCAACACCATAGAGTCATACCATAGGTCATATAATGGCATCAAAGCTATTTTTTGCTTGTAAAATTAATTTTTGGTTATTTGATTGGGATCTTCAATGCTTGGATTGAGGTTGAGGGTGATTAAAATCTAAGATATAGGGTTCTACAGTGATCTATATATTTTTCCTCTCCCTCTATACCATACACCAAGTTGAACTTTGATAAAAATATTTAGACAATGGTAATTTGAAAGCTTCACAGACAACTACAAAGTCTTGTCTATCAATCACTCCATATCCTAAGTTTGGTACCATGTAAAAACATGTGATATAGAATTTAATGTATATTTATTATCAACACATGATAGATCTAGATATGCAACCAATTAACAAAGACACACAAATCATTTGTACATAGGAGTTAAATGGGAAAAACCTCAATTGAGGTAAAAAAACCACAGTGATTATTCATTTATTTAGAAACTTAAAGTACTCAATATATTATTTTAACCTCTCACTTCTCAAAATAATTGACAAGACCTTCATAGTGCTTGTATATATATCACACTATTCACAAATAATATCATTTTTACTTTTTATTTCACCAAGAGGTAAAATTATTTTTATATTGAGGTGTGAGGTAGACCATTGTAACCAATGGGTATAACCTCTCCCCAAGGAACACAACGGTCATTTATTAAATAATTTTTTTAATTTTTTATTTACATAATAATTTAACCCATGTTAAATAATAATAATAAAACATTTATTGATTACCAATGTAATATATTAAGATCCCAATAATGGCACCGCTTAACATTAAATGTTCCAACACCATAAAGAAGAGAAGCGGGGGGGAAATATCAAGGAGAAGGGTTGAGAGGCATTTTTAGACCTGATATAAGACTATAAATGGGTGAGAAAAGTAAAAATGACCATTTCTATCCATTATGCAACAAACTAGGGCAAAAATGGGCATTTTTGGGTAAGTTGGAACCTAGATCATAGTCCAACAGGAAATACGTGCCCTGACTTAAAGCAAGGTTATGGATTCATCTAAGAACTAGTGGATTAGGCCTCAAATGTGCCTACATGGTCCAAATAGGAGCTATAAAGGGCCACATAGGGTGTGAAAAGGTCTAAAAGGGATCGGTGCAGTGCGAGGATGTCAAACTCTCTTCATAGGGTTATTTTGGATCAAAAAGGTTTTTTGATGACTAGGTGGTAAGCATGACAAGCAAATGTATAATTAAAAGGAGGATTGGGTGATAAGAATCATGATTATATGGCCTTATACGTGATCATGATAGTTATTATATAGCATGTAATTTCTTATCATATTTTGATATGCCTACATCTAGTACCTTTCACTCATGACATGTGACCATTACACTATTTGATATATGCACTCCCCATCATCCTTCCATTGATGCAATAATTTTTTATCATTTTTTAAACTTAAAATATTTCAAAAATATAAAAACACTCAAAATATTCAAAAAACTAGAATCAAGACCTAGGCATTACATGATTCTTAGATTGCACTATTTGCATATGTTATCACATATTGGGTAGATGGCATATTATTTTCATACATATGCATTTCATGGTATATAAGTGTGATGTAGGACATATAGGTTACATATGGACATATATATGTTGTACTTTCCTCTACCCATTGGTCATATGCCAATACTGGGGGCATATTATTCTACAGGTTTCACTATTACAGGGTATTGTTTAATGTTAATTTTGATTTAAAATGAAATGCAATAAAACACTAAACAAATGAATATTGATTCATATATAAATAATATAAATGTAAATTTTGGTAAAATATAAAAACTAAAATGGGCTATAAATAGTAACTTTCAATGAAATATGTAAACCTAGCTCAAATCTAATTTATGTTGACTATGCAAGAAAATCATTGATATGAATCTAAATATAAGGACCTATGAGTTATATCTCAACTAAAAACACAATTATAAAATTAACTAGGATAGGGGCACACTATAGCCTAATATGTTGATTATAGCAATTTTTGTGTTGATTGTGCAGGATATTTTCTTGCTTGAGTACCTATGGCTATTTGAGATGATCTATTGATAACCTATGGGTGTCGATTTGATACACATAATTACCTAAAATAGTAACCCTATATTTTTCAAAATAAACCAAACAGAGATCAAATAAAAATGGACTAATCAGGCAAGGAGAATAGTTAAGTTATCCTCAAAAAATCTTGTGTAATTTGAGTGCTACCTACATAGCCTAAAAGGGCCTTAGGCTGATATAGTTCTCCCTCATAGAGTGAGTGTGTGAATCTTGATGTTTTTTATATGGATGTAATTAGTAAATTGAATTGAATACTTGAAAATGAATGTGTTTAACCTATAAATAAATATCTTCATAATTGAACTGTGACTGTAAAGATAAATCAAAACTTGAATTGAAAAGCTTAGTGTCATTTTGCTCAATATGTAATATAATTGTTAAGTGATTGTTATATGTATTTTAAAAGACCTTGGTTTGATTAAATAGAGGAATATTTAGAATATCTTCATTAATCAGCCTTTCTAAAAGTGTGAGAGATTCAATATGAAACATCTCTAATTTGAAAAGCTACCATTGGAGAGCAGAGGACAAGGGTGTTGTAGTGGATAAGGCCAGGCTATGGCCCTGTCCAACCTAGTGTCATATTGTCTAACAAGGTTAGAAACTATTGTAATTTGGATAACAAGAACCTATAATTAGATAAATGATTTTTGAATGATGTTTTCAATAGTTATAAGATAATAAGTAGAATATGAAGGCTCTCATAGAGATTGCAAGTTAACATAATGGTGAATAGGCCAAGCAAGGTAAATATGATAATATTAAACATTATTAAACACATAATAATTAAATTTGAGTGTCTTTAGTTATATATTTCTATAACCTTTTATCATATATATATATATATATATATATATATATATATATATATATATATATATATATATATATATATATATATATATATATATCTTGCTATTTACTCATAGCGTACATAGTGCTAAATAGATATGTTATTATACTATGGTCTGACAATGATACATATGGATGGTGTATGTTAGTCTTTACTTATTCTATGCTTCATTGATGTTATTACATTATTACATGATAGGCTAGTTTTTGTTTGTTTATTGTGTTTGGTCATTGGATTTTTTTGATGCAACGTATTTTATTTCCCTTATTTGCAACATCTTTATGTCCCTTCTATGTTTCCCTTGTCCTTTTTTGTTATGACATATTCATGTCCCTTTTATGTGTCCCTTAAAATTAAGTTTGACACTAAATATTGATTTTCTTGAGCTTGTTTCACTTGTTAGTCTTGTTGATATTGAGTGGTGCCATGATCCATATCATGCACCTTTACCACATAGTCTTTTTTAGTTATATTTTCAATGAAAAATACTATTGTGTGCTTCATTGATACATTTATCTAGACATGAAACTTATATTTATTGCATTACATATGTTACATATAATCCTTTATTGACATATAAATTACTATTATAGCATACTCTCCACATGCTCACAAGTATACATGATGTTATATTTACACATGGCATGATACAGTTAACTCTTATTTTGAGATGAATAACTTATCAGACACATCCCTCATGTCAAAAGGGGGACATTACAATGGGCTTGTCATAGAGACATAAGCCTTTATAAATACAAAATCAAAGTAAAGTACAAATTTCATAGATTCATAATGGTTAAAATATCAAATGGTTCGATCACTTGATATATATTGGCATATAAGTATAGCTTATGGGGGTATATTTTATGCATATACACTCACTTTATAAAAACTTAAATACAGATTCATATACACTTATATGAATATGCACATAATTTACAAGATAAAGAATTACAGGCTTTTCACATATATATACATTTGAGATTCAGATTTTCATATTCAGCATATAGATGCATATCATTGTATATCAATTGATATAGAGTTAAGGGGCATGATACTATTTCATGAACTTATACACACTTTCAAACTCATGAGACATGATACCGATTCATGCATATACACAATAGTTTAGTTTACAAAATGAATGAAAAATGGTTGTCATTCCAATTACACTTGTTGACACTATGGTCATGATGGGGTATGACCATTGTTCATTCTCTTTCAATAATGTTTTTTTTACATTGAGTGACGTTGATCAGAACTATACAATTTAATCTAAGGTCATGATGGGGGCATGAACATTGTTCATTCTCTTTTGATCATGAATTTGTTTTATATAGATCAAACTTGAGTGAAAATTTAAAATTTAATCTATAAGCTATCTACAATGCTTGATTTAGTTTTATTTCTAGAAAACCCATCAGATGGTTCTCCTTTATTTTATAGGTTGTTATTTGGGTTAATACATAGCTTACTACTCCCCAAATTTACAAAAGTTTAGATATATTATATTCCCAACAGAAGGGCTTGCATAGTTACATAAATTTGGGGCATAGTCACCCCAACTCTCCATGTGCTTTAGCAAGGAAGCACAATTATCTACTGATTTAATGAAGAAGCTATTGACCAAATTTATGTAACATGAGAGATTAGGACATTTGAGTTATGGATATATGCAACAAATGAGTACAAAACATCTTGTAAAAGGCCTTCCTAAGGTCTCATGTACTGATGGGGTGTGTCATGGTTGTCTAGTTGGTAAACAGCACCAGGATCCATTTCCACTTGGTAAGGCCACACGTGCAAATGCACCCTTACGGTTGGTTCATATTGATTTGATGACTTTTCCAACTCGTTATTTTTTAGGGGCTAAATGTGCACTCGTATTCATTGATGATTTCACTCGTAAAACCTGGGTATATTTTCTCAAGTTGAAAAGTGAAGTTTTTGAGACTTTTAAGGCTTTCAAAACCTTTGTTGAAAAACAATCATCTCTTCCTCTTGAGAAGATACACACTGACAATGGGGGGGAATATGACAGTAATGTTTTTTATGATTTTTGTATTGAGCATGGGATACAGCCCCAGTTCACTGTACCACACACTCCTCAACAAAATGGTGTAGCAGAGAGGAAGAATCGAACATTGAAAGAGATGGCTAATTGTATGATTCACTCTAAAAATTTGGGTCCACAATATTGGGCTGAAGTTGTAAATTGTGCAAACTACATTCAAAACCATATGCCTCACAAAGCTGTGCAAATATGACACCAGAAGAAGCTTGGTCTAGGATCAAGCCTGGTATTTCAGATTTTTGCATCTTTGGGAGTCAAGTATGGGCATTTGTTCCTAATGACAAATGTAAAATCATTGGAGAAGAAAAGCCAACCACTCATTTTTGTTGGCTATTGTGAAGATGTGAAAGCCTACCATCTTTTTGATCATGTCACACATGATGTGTTGTTTTGATGGGATGTTCAGGTTGATGAGCTACCCACTCCACAAGAGTGTACATATAGTTCTTCTTATCCCCCTCCTTCTATCGAGGATAGTGAGGATTTGCTTTCTATTGTTGATGATGATGATGTTGCACTTGTTCAGTCACCACAGCCATCTTCTTCACCACATTTGCACTCTATAGGTAGTTGGTTCTTTCATTGGTGATCCATCTGATTCTCGTTTCATTCGCTCATAGACATCTGGTGTTGCTCTTTTGGGACAAGCTTATATAGATGATCCAGTGTTGTTTTCTGAGGCCATTGGTATACCTGAGTGGGATGTTGCTATGTATGATGAGTATTCTTCATTAATGAAGAATGATACTTGGGATCTTGTCCTTCTTCCTAAGGGAAGAAAACTTGTAAAATGTAAATTGGTCTATACGACCAAATATGTTGCAGATGGATCAGTAGATAAGTACAAAGCTAGATTAGTAGCTAAAGGTTTTTTGCAAGTTGAAGAGGTTGATTACTCTGAGACTTTTACCCCTATAGCTAAGATGGATTCTATTTGTCTTGTACTCTCTCTTGTTGCTTCACATTCTTGGTATGTTTTTTAGATGGATGTGAAGAGTGCTTTCTTGCATGGTGATCTCCATGAGGAGATCTATATGGAGCAACCTTCAGGATTTTTGCAAGACTCATCATTGGTTTGTAGACTCCGTCTTTCTCTTTATGGCCTCAAACAAGCTCCTAGAGCTTGGTATGAGAAGATGGATAGTTTTATTTTGAGTTCTAGTTTTATTCGTTGTGAGTCAAATCACAATGTTTACATCTTGAAGCAAGGTGAGGAGCTTGTCATATTGGTTTTGTATGTTGATGATCTCATCCTCACTAGTAGTTCAGATTCCTTGATACATGACATCAAGGACAAGTTGGTAGATAGGTTTGATATGATAGATCTAGGACTTCTACATTATTTTCTTAGTCTTCAAGTTTTTCAGTCTTCTAAGGGCATTTCTATTAGATAGTAGAAGTATGCGACAGATATTCTTCATCGATTTGGCATGGTTGATTGTAAGCCTACCCCCACTCCATATCAATCAAGTATTGTGTTGTCTACCACTTGTATGACCCCTCTTGTTGATCCAACTTTGTATAGGCAACTTTTAGGTAGTCTTTTATACCTGACTCATACCCGTCCCAACATCACATTTGATGTGAACCTTGTCTCTCAGTTCTCACATGAGCCTAATGAGAGTCATTGGTAAGTAGCCAAGCACTACATTCAGGGCACCACTCACTTTGGTATACATTACACACCACAGAGTTCTACACATCTTGTTGGATACACTGACTCTGATTGGGCTAGTGATGTTGACACTCGCAAGTCCACTTGCAGATTTGCTTTCACACTTGGTTCAGGTCCAGTTGCTTGGGCATGCAAAAAATAGACTACCATTGCATTTTCCTCTATTGAGGCTAAGTATCGAGGTGTTGTCAAAGCTAGTCAGGAGACACTTTGGCTTCGACAGTTGCTTGGAGAGTTTGGCTTCACACAGCAGGGTCCTACTACTCTTTGGTGTGACAACCAAAGTGTGATTTCTATTTCACGCAATCCTATTGAGCATCAGCAAACAAAATACATTGAGATTCACATGCACTTCATTCGACATCTTATTCAGGATGAGGTTCTTTCTTTGGAGTTTGTGCCTATAGCTGAGCAGATTGTAGACATCTTCACTAAACCTTTGGCTTCTCCTCGTTATCTTCAGTTACGATCGATGCTTGGGGTGAAGGAAGTTGTCCTTGGGGGGGATTTTCCATGAAGTCCTTCCTTCCTTTATTTTTCATATATTTTGATTGGTTTGTATATGGGTGCCTTATCAGGCCTAGTAGTCGGGACCCATATTTGTTTGTCATTCTCCCTATGTTTTGCTTAAGGGAGGGTGTTAGAATAATGAATATTTAAGCTTACCTAGGGTTAATAGGGTAAGTTATTTATTACCTAGGGTTAATTTTATTTACCTAGGATAAATTTTTTTATTGTTGAGAGATTCTCAACAATATATTTTTCCGTAGTATTTGAAAACAATAGTTTGTTTTCTCTATTTTGTAATCACAAACAAATAGTTTGTTTTCATGAAACAAACTATTTGTATTATATATACTTTACAATCTATGAGAAAATAACGAGAGATTAATGAGAGAATATAGAGAATTTCTAGGATTATCATCTATTTTTTAGGTGTGAGAAATTTATTTTATTCTCTGGTATTATTTACAGGTTATTTGTTGTGGGTTCTTTCTCCTGGATTGATCCTGTGGATCCTGTGTATCTCCTGCTCATTCTTTCAAAATTTGACTTCCTATAGGTAAAAAACTTGGTTTTTTAGATGTATATGCGTATAATACTTTTTAATAGGGTATATTATAATCATTTGGATGTTATTTAATGTTTTTTATCCTTATTCATGGTCTAATAAGTTTATTTATCATTTTGGCTCATTTAGTGGGCTTCAGGTGTCACAAATGAAATTGGTATGGTTCTCAAGGTGTTTAGGTGTCTTATTTTTCTTTTCAAATATCCAAGAGGTCATATTCTTGTCAATAATGTTAGTTCAATCAAAATCTTGTAGTTTATCTAATTGAAGATCAAGTAATTAACTAAAAAAAAAGAGTTTGGTACTTGTACGGCCCATGAGGGAAGGTGACACATGGGAGAAGGACATGTAACATCTCTTCATATTCATTAGGTTAATTTTCATGCTTTACATGCTCTAGAAGTGTCATTTTCAAGCTACAATTGTTTTGTTCTTTCTTTGCCTTTCTAGACACACAAAAGTGACCAACAAGTTTGTGCTTAGTATGGTCAGTAGAAGAGGTTCCAATTAAAATGATTTTGATAAATGGTATTACACTTAGAGATATTAATTTTTATAAAAATATTGCAAGTATTGGTCAACCATGCTTTATGAACCATCTCTAACAAGTTGACTATGTTTTTCTACTCACAGTTTCTTACACCCTATAAGTTTTGCTTCAATTTAGGCAAGTCCATTTAATACAATTGGTGATGTTGGATCCAGAGGATTTTGTATCTCTTCTAAGATGATATTCATGCTTTTTTTCATTTTTCATTGTGTTTTGATGAGTAATTTGTCTCATGTTGTGAGAAGTTGTCACCATTATGTAGCTTCAGTCAATTTCTTCCTTGTTTTAGAATGTTGGTCTTCTACAAAGGTCTCATTTGAATATAAAATGGTTTTCCATATGTCTCAAGGATATATTATCACCTTTTCCTATGTTTATTTCATCACATCAATCTTTGGGCAACTTGTAGTCTTGTCATTCATTACAGTCAACTCTTTGCTTAATTTCACTTGCAATCATATGTATGGAGATTGTTTAGCTTGTTCATGAAATGGTAATGAAGGTATACCAGTTGTCCAAGTCATTAAGATATGGATAAATCTCATTTTTATGTTTGGTAAAAGTGCAAGTTTGGTTAGAAGCTCATTCACCACACCAACTAGTCATTAGACACCCTTACCTGCTATGTTCCAGATGTTTTCAAGAAGTTTTCATGTTGGAATAAATTCTATGAAGCTTGTCTTAGAGTCTCATAAACAAAAATCATGAATTTGGAGTGTTTAAAATGATTTTGAGTTGTTATGAGGCCATTTATCAACATATTCTTTCTCCATTCCATGCCTATGTCTGCATACAGCCCATATGCACCTACAGGAGCCTTTATTGACAATGTCATGCTGAGAAGTGGAAAGCTTGATATGTGTTTAAACCTTTTAATATTGATAAGGGTGTATTGGGATACTTTTTTAAGGCATAGAATTTTTTACAAACCTATCCATCTTACATACTACCCAAAATTTCATGCTTACCGTTAGTGTGTAAAAATGACCACCTACAAGTGGTGTCACAGAGCTTTGGAGATCCTTGTATGGGGAATTAGAGACATGTAAAAACCCTTTTTTTGGTTTTTATCATGTAATTTCACCATTTCATACCTATATGAGGTGTCAAAAGGACAAATGGAAGGGTAAACATCTTAGAGGAAACAAAGACTGAGTTCAAGGAAACTTTCTTAAAAAGGTGAAAATAGAGGTCCAGGGGTATGTTGTGAACATCATATAACATGGTTGAAAAGAGTTTTAAAGCATATAAATAAGTAGACATTTTATCCCCTAGAATAGAGAGGATTCATTCCAAATATGGAGGTCAAAAAGTGAGTATAAGATATAAGTTTGGAGCCTCAAAGTTGCCTACAAAAGCACCAAAATCTTGCATTCATATCTATAGGTTTTGAATTTTGGATTAACTTTGACATATTAAAGAGAAAACAAAAGACATTATCATTTTATTTTAGTCCTATTTATTTAATGGTGTACAAAATATAATTAATTTCACTATTATGATGTTGATGCATAGTTTTTCAAGCTTCATGGACACCTACATGTGTCCCTTCTCAAAGAAATGTGCACCTACGACTGAGTATGGAAACAGTGACCTAGACTGAGTGTCTTGGTGGTGTTTTATCCCATATAAGGTGAATATAGGTATTATAATGTGGTAGGTGACTATAAATATTCAAATAATGTCTTCATATATCATGACTAAATTCCAAATAGGTAAATGCACCTACAAGAATCAAAAAGGCAAGGTTTCATAGTCAGGATAGGGAGAACTCAGTTTGGAGAATTCAAAATGAATTTAAAGAGGTTAAATAGAAGTTGAAATGATTAAATAAACCTATTAAAACCTAATTTAATTACATGATGATTTCCATAAGCTTTTTGGATGTGTGAAACAAGCCTACACATACCTCTTAAGGCCCTGTATGCACCTACAACTGAGTGTGCAGTCTTGGTGAGGGTAAGGAGATGACTATGCTTAGGAGGATAAAGAAGGTTTAATAAAAAATTTAAATATTTAATTATATATTAATAAATTATTTTAACATACTCTATGGCCCCATTCAAGATGATTATCTACTCTCCCTACTAGCCCAAAGGTAGCAGTCTATACAGTTGCACTAGGAGACCCATGTTGCTCAATAGGTAAGTATGAGGAATCCAAAGAAGAGAAGTGTTTTTAAGTGAATCAAAAGATTATTGAGCATGAATTAAAGGTTAAATACATGTTTATAAAATATAATATCATTATTTTTATGCCTTTATGGGTCATTTTTAGGTGGAAGGGAAAAATGCAAAAAATAGTCCTTTTTGGAAGCCTTTTTTAGGCAATTTGAGTTGGTTAGGTGCCTAAATGAATGAATATAGCTTATATATTTGGTAAAAATATTAATAAATACATAATTAAACTCTTAAAACATTAATTTTTCCTTGGGGAAGAGGTATATACCTCACTATTTTATCTCATAGGTCAGTCAGTCAATAAAATCAAGGTTTTGGTAAAGCAAGCAAATGAAGCCAATGAGGGTGAGAAACTTGATATAAAGATTTTTGAAACTAAATTAAAATATTTTTAGGTATATATAAGTTAAATATGTTATATTAAATTCTAACCAAATCTTAAACCTCTCAGAATGTTCAAAACACTTGTGCATATAGTTTAACCAAGCAAGCTATAATTAGGCTTAGTTGGTGAATGAGAAGGAAGAATGAGGAGTGTTTGGAGGGTTATAGGATGATTTGGGAAGTTTAATTACATCAAATAAAACATTATATACCTCATTAAAATAGATGAAACTAATCAAAATATTCTAAACCTACAAAGGTTATAGTCAGGCCTATTAGGCATGTTTAGGCCTAAAGACCAAATGTGAGACCAATATCACTTTTAACTCTAGGAATGGATTTAAATGGAATAAAAAATGTTTATGAGGTAACAACAGAGATTTTAAAATATTTTATTTTGTATAAAAATCATAATAAATTATTTTTTGGGCTTAAGAACCACATTATGGCATATGCAAATGGAGTAACAAGCTCGATAGGCTAGTTTTGAATGCTCACATCTTTCATGAGACTGTGCATGGATGCCAAAAAAATTTGGAGATGTTAGTTTGGGTCCTTAACATCATTTTTGTATAATTTTTTGGCAATTATAATGTGATGACTTTATGAACAAAGCTTAAGAGTGAAAACTACCTAAAAACCTTACAAATCCTTAATCAAAATCCGATGGAGGAAATGAAGTTGGAAAGTTGCTCAAATAGAAGAGTTTACCCAGAATGATGGTTTGAGGTTGTATAATACTTATTCAAACTCCCTACCATCAAGATTAGTTGTATGAAATCTATATGAATAGGGTACAAAATAGGTTATTTTGACTATTTTGTGCATTGTGTAAGTTTTAGGAACATTCAAGAGATGAAATCAAGTTTAGGAGGAAGATAAAGACTTGAAATACTCACTATGGTCATTTCATGCCTTGCAAAAACTCCTAAGTGTTCAAACAATGGCTCTCATCTTAGCCATTCAAAACTGGCATAGTGAATATAATGGTGAGAAGTGTGACAATTCTAAATGGATGTCATTTCAAGGTGTGTCTAATGCCTCTAAGGCCATGGAGGGTCTTGAAAAGTGTCATCCAATGCCTCCCATGTATTTTAATGAAAAATTAAATCCAATTTTGAGGCCAAATGTGAGGGGTGACTGAAAAAATAGTTTTTTATACTGTAGATGGTGATGGATCATATCAAAAAGTTTCCAGATGACCAAGACTAAAAATAATGCATAGAGAGGCATGTCTAAAATCATTCCCTCTCATTACAATCATTAGACCTATCCCTAGTTAGTTTTGGGATGTTCAAATAGGTGTGGATGATGAAGGTAGTTTTTTGAACCAACACAAAGAGTTTCATGCCATTTTTCATGAGTTTCATGACTTGTATGGACACTTTTACTCCCTAAAATTTCTTGTTTAGTTTCACATCTACTTTTCATGCATATGTAACCTCTTTTCTCATCTTTAAAAGTGTCCAAGTGACCTTTGGACTTCCCTTATCTCACCCCTCTCCCAAATGCTATAAGTAGTGACTCTTTTGAGTAGCCTCTGTTGGTTAATGGTGAAACCCTAGCCAATTTTGTATTTGAATGAATCTTGAAGAAATAAACAAGTGAATTTTCCTAAACACATGCTATGTAATTGAGTTTGGTTCCAAATCTTGTTGATCTTTTCTAGTAAAAGATAGTCTTTTCTAGCATGTTGTCTTTGATTGTCCACCAAGGATGCAGAATATTAATTATTTCAGGTCTTTGTTAGTGTTATTTCTTAGTGTATGAGAGTTTTTGAAGTGGTATATGATTGTATTTTTCAAAGGATCATTCATCATCCCTTCTAAACATCAATATACCTCTTGAACCTAACATATGAAACATTGATGTAACAATATGTCTTGAATTGTGAGTTTTGTGTGAAAGAAGCTTTGATTTTCTCTAATTAGTAGAAGTTCAATCAATAGGAGGAAATTCAATATTGGTGAATCACCTTTTAGCTTTCTAAGTTTGTCTTCTTAACCCTTTTCATGCAAAGTTGATAAGTGAAATATTTTTTCAAAGAATGCATCAAGTGAACTAGCCCTTCTAGAGATTCATCTCACCAAATTGATTACCCATAGCAAGTGAGATGTTTTCATTATGACACTTGAATGAGGATAGCCAAGACATCTCCTCAAGGGGTGAAAATTCAAGTGACAATAGTTTTTGGCATGCTTGTTGGGACTCTAAGTCTTAGAAGATTGTATAAGATTGGTGTTGGTCTTGGTATATTTGTAGTCACAAGAACATCTACTTTTAGTACATGGTGACTCCACTAAGTTTTAAAATCTTTGGTTGCTAATCAGTCCTTAATTTTCATGCCAAAGGTGACCATTAGGTTTTCTACTAAAGGAATACCTTTTGATTTTGTGCAATTAAATTTGTATTATGTCAAAAGACTCAGATTTGTGAATACTCATCCTTATTCAAGGGAGTTGGTGTTTAATAAGTCCAAGTTTCTACTTATTTCAACCCCTACTACACATAATCCACATTTCAATTTGGCTATAAACCTTCCTTTTGTATTCTTCACCAGATCATCTTCTTTGAATCTTGCTCAATATGATCAAATTCCTAGAGCAGCCCTTAAAAGTGTTCCATCTTTTAGTGGAGAAGGTCTTATCACTCCCATTGAACATATTAAGAACATGTCAAACTTCTACAACATCCATAATATCACTCAAGATAATTTATCCATCAAGTTATTATCATTGTCTTTTAAAGGGAAATCTTTAGATTGGTATGGAACTTTACCAAAAAATTCCATTGCTTCATGGGATGAACTAGGAATTTTATTATCTAAGAGGTTTGAAGAGAAGGGTGATTATTTGTCACTAGCTGAGCAATTGACTACTATCAAGAGGGCTCCTCAAGAGTTTATATAAGATTTAAACTCTATTTTTTAAAATACATGGGATAGGATCCCAACCCTTGTGAGACCTACTCCAAATTATGCCTTCTTGTATTACCTAAAATCATTGAATAGTGATATAGCCATGATGATCCAATCCATGGGTGGAAATACATTACCTAGTGCTTATAAGATAGTTATCAATGTTGAGAATTGTCTTGTTCAAGTAAA
The DNA here is from genome assembly GCA_037957365.1 of Torreya grandis. Classification (NCBI taxonomy): domain Eukaryota; kingdom Viridiplantae; phylum Streptophyta; class Pinopsida; order Cupressales; family Taxaceae; genus Torreya; species Torreya grandis. The sequence continues at coordinate 1,312,487 of JARHVA010000177.1, forward strand.
TAAGATTGCTTCTACACCACCAATGCCATTGTTCCTTGATTTGAAACCTCCAAGTCAAGTTACATTACTACCTTGGCTCATTTGCCTAATAGTCAAGAAAAGTCTACCCTTGCCCCCTACCAATGAGATTCATGAAGTCAAGTGTTTTCTTAAAAGTGTTACTGATGAATTTATTTCTCTTAAAATGCAACAAGCTCAAAATTATAGGCCTTACCAATCCTACAATCAATTTGGACAAGCAAATAGGCCTCTTTTTCAAGGTAATGCTCAAGGACAAGGTCAAATAACTCAAGATAGGCCTTACCAAAGTTACAATCCCAATGCCCCATCCTCTTCTAAATCTCTTGTTCCCAATTAAAATAACTTTGTTAAATAACAACCATGTTATCCTTCCTATGACCAAAATCAAGGCTAAGTTGCATATGCCAATGAAATGCCTAATCAAGCCATGAAAATGCAAGATAGTCAAGCACCACAAGTTTCTAATTTTGAGGTGCCAATGAAAAATGGAATGGAAAATGGACAAGCACAATCTGATTATACTCTTATAAATCACTTTAAGGGGGATTTTTTTACCATGAATCATTTGGGAGATTCAAACAATGTGAATGCTAGTGTGTCCTCTAACATTAGATCTAAGAAGAGGCTTGTTAAAGAGACACAAGGGGTAACTCAAGGACCTGTTTTGAATCCTACATCACCTCCAATAGTAGGTGGGTCTAAATAAACTCCTAAGGTGTATGAGAATCAAAAATTTCAAAGTTCAAAATCGGATCTTACACATCCATCTTCACATGCTACACCACAAGGTACTAGTGCTTCCAAAGAGCAATTCAAGATGAACAATCCTTCTATTAATGTTGTAGATCAAATGAAGAAGTTACACATGAATATTTCATTATGGGATTCATTGATACTACTAGGACAAAAGGATATCCTTCAAAAATAATTGATTGGACTAGGTAAACAAGCTGGATCAACTAGGACTGAAAATGTTATTTTAGTGAATAGAACTTAGCCCATTGATGGACAATTGAATAAAATTGATAAGAATCCTCCTTTTTATCTATCCTTGATCATTGGTGATTTTTTAGTTCACAATTTCATCATAGATAGTGTGGATAATACTTCAATTATGCCCAAGTCAATAGTGGATAAACTAAGCCTCAAGTATGAACCAATGGCTAAAGGAGTTCTACAATTGGATGGGTCAACTACAAAGACATTGGGAGTAGTCAAGGATTTGAATTTGATTTTACATGCTTGTCCTAATTTTTCCATCCCTCATGATGTGTTTGTTGCAAATTTACCTCCATAATTTGCTCTTTGTTTATCAAGAGAGTTTACAACCAAGATAGGTGGATACTTGGTAGCCAATTGGTCATATATGGTTTTTAGAACAAAGTATGTTACCAAGGTAAAGATTGAATCAGAACCTATTTATCATAATCATTTAGAGCCTTACATGCCTAAAGTTGCAAATGTCAATTATGTTATTCTTGATGAGGAAGAGATTCATATGGATTAATCTCTAACTTTTTCTCTTGAAGGACTTGCTGATATACATCTAGATGAATGGGTCGCTGAGCACTATGAACATTATCCTTACAAATTCATAGAGGAGGTTGGTCTTGGAGTGTATTTTCATCATGAGGAGGACTCTTCCATGCCAAATTTGATGAATTCAAATGAAACTATGGATGGTTTATGGTAGTTATTCTTTAATGGATCAAGAAGCAAGGTTAGATCAAGTGGTGGAGCAACGTTAGTTTCTCCATCCAAGGAAAGGTATTACTCTACTTTTAGATTTCACTTAATTTATACTTGTAATGTGGTATAATATGAAGCCCTAATTCATGTCCTTGAGTGGGATATAAAGAGAGGTGTGAAATATTTACAAGTTTATGGTGATAGAGAGTTGGTTGTGAATCAAATGAGAGGTCAAAATATGACTAAAAAAACTTTGATTAAGTCCTACAAGCATAGAGTATTGATATTGTGGAGGATTTCCAAGCCTTCAACATTTAATCTATACCAAGAGAGGATAAAAAACATGTTGATAGGTTGGCAGCAATTAGAGCTCGGTTTGATGTTCCAAAGGGGATAAGAGAGGATAAGAACTAGCCTCATCTCAAAGTGATTATAAGGCCCTCTTTACCTGATAATGTCACTAACTGGAAAGTGTTTAATAGTGACCAACAAATATATCTTTTTATATAAGAGGAGGCTGAGTTTTTTCTCAAAGAATCAGTCCAAACTATAGCAGCAATATGGAGGGCAGATTGTACAATTAAAGATAAACAAGCTCCCTAAGGGCTTAGTCACACTTGAGAGTATCTTCAATGATGATGATCAGTTAAAGAAGGAAAAGGTAATCATGTTTACTAAGCAAGAAAAATATGAGTACAAATATTTAAGGATAAGTTGCTTGCTCTTGATAAGGTATGTACTAGGGAAGAAAGATATGCTTTCATTGAATTATACAAAGAAGTTATGATCTCTTTTCATGGAAATATAGTGATTTAAAGGATTTGATCCAAACTTAGCTCAACATACCATAGAGATAGATGAGAATGCTAAGCCTATCGAACAAAGGCAAAGGCCAATTAATCCTAAGATTGAGCTTCTCATGAGAAAGGAGCGTATAAAGTTGATTGAGTCTAAGATCATTTTTCCTATAAAGCAATTATCTTGGTTGGCAAACTTAGTCTCGATAAGGAAGAAGAATGGGGAAATCAGGTTATGTGTTGAATTTAGAGATGGAATAGAGTTTTATTGAAGGATAATTATCTTCTTCCTTCCATGGAGCAAATTTTGCAAGTTATGGCAGGTAGTGAAATGTTCTCACTCCTTAATGAATATTCAGGGTATAATCAGAGTTTGGTGAAGGAAGGAGATCAATATAAGACACCCTTTACTACAAAATGGGGTACATATGCTTATAGTAAAATGCCTTTTGGTTTATCTAATGTTGAGGAAATATTTCAATGTGCAATGGATATGGATTTTTAAGGCCTAATAAATGATATAGTATTGGTGTATCTTGATGATATCATGGTCTTCTCCAAAGATGCAAAGGACCATTTGAATCAGCATAGGCAGATTTTTGAGAGATGTAGAGAGTTTGGAATCTATCTTAACCCAAATAAGTGTGTGTTTTTCATGAAGGCAAACTTTTAATACACATTATACCAAAGAAAGGCCTATCCATAGATCTTAAAAGGGTGAGTGAAATCTTGGCATTGACTTTGTCCAAACACAAGAAAGGTTTGCAAAGTTTCTTTGGAAAAATCAATTTCACAAGGAGGTTTATTTTTTATGTTGCCAATCTAGTCAAGCCTCTAAGCTATATGCTAAGGAAAGATGAAGTGTTTACTTGGAATAGGAGAAGGAAGGAGAGTTTTGAAAAGATTAAGCAAGCTATTGCTCAAGCTCCAACTCTTTCAACTCCTAATTTCTCAAAGGACTTCAACTTGTATACCTTTGTAAATGAAGAAGTAATCTTTGCCATGCTCACTTAATAAAATGAAGAAAAATTAGAGCAGCCCATTGCCTTCTTTAGTCAAGGATTGGAAGGCTATGAGGTAAGATACACTTATGTAGAGAAGCAAGTAATTTCAGTTATTATAAGTCTAAATAAGTTTAGGCATATGTTATCTAACAACAAGATTCATATATTGGTACCTCATCCTAGTGTCAAAGACTTATTTTTGAGTAGATATTTGAATAAAAAAGGGTTGGTTGGATTATAGAAGTGATGGAGTATGATGTAGAAATCAAGACAACCAAGCTAGTGAAGGGGAAGGGATTATGTGAGGACCATGCTTCAGATTTGAAAGAATAAAAAGAAGTTGTTTTAGCTCTTCACAATGATCTTATGATAGATGCATCTTCATCAATGAGAAGTTGGACACAAGAAATGATCCATTTTCTTCAAATCGGTGAGTGTCCACAAGGCCTAGATAGAGCCAAAAGAAAGTACTTCAAATTATAATCTATTCCTTATATACTTATTGATGGAGTATTGTTTAGGAAGGACTTCTCAGGTGTACTATTGAGATGTGTTGAATCAAATTAGGTTGAGAAGATATTGTTTGAGTTTCATGAAAGACCAGCTCATGGTCACTTTTTTCCAAGAACCACAGCTCCTAAGATTATGAGAGCCAGACATTTTTGGCCTAGTTTGTTTAAGGATACTCATACTTGGATAAAGAAATGTCAAAAATGTGCTCTCTTTAATGGTAAACAAAATCTTGCAGCCTTGCCTCTTCATCCAAATCAAGTAGACCAACCTTTTATGCAATGATGTCTAGATTTCATAGGATTAATCAAACCACCTTCTAGTTTTGGTCACAAGTGGGTGTTGACTACCACAGATTACTTTACAATATGGGTGGAGGTTGTAGCTCTCAAGGAAGAAAATGAAAGTTTAATTTTAGACTTCTATGAAGTCATAGTGATAAGATTTGGGGTTCCTTCAATAATAATTTCAGATAATGCATTGGCTTTCCTTAGAATGAAGACAAGTGAGTGGGATTTAAACATAAGGAAGCAAATGAAAGTTTAATTTTAGACTTATATATATGAAGGCATAATGACAAGATTTAGGTCTCCTTAAATAATAATTTTAGATAATGCATTGGCTTTCCTTAGAATGAAGACAAGTGAGTGGGCTTTGAAACATGGTATTTACCTTAGTACTTCCTCTAACTATTATCCACAAGGGAATGGACTAGCTGAATCCACTAATAAGAATCTAATCAGGATTATCAAGAGGATAATGGAGGCAAACTAAAGAACTTGGCATTCCAAGTTGAAGACAACTCTTTGGGATAATATAATCACCTCCAAAAGAGCCATTGGAAACTCACCATATACATTTGTTTGTGGGATAGAAGCTAAACTACCTATTTCACTTGAGTTGCCAGCCTTAGATCTCACTTACCAGTTGGAGTTGCTGTAAAATGAAAGAATGGATGTCATGTTGTGTGAGTTGATTGAACTTGAAGAAACAAGGGATCAAGCTATGAAAACTATGAGAGCTCACCAAGATTAAACAAAGAGATACTTTGACAAGAAATCCATGCCAAGAAGCTTCTAAGAGGGGGGCATTGTTCTAAACTAAGATTAATATAGGGTTAACCCTAGAAAACACACAAAGTTTGATGCTTTGTGGAGTGGCCCTTATGTCATCACTCAATACAAGCAACACAATGCTTTCCAACTGTCAAATTTGGATGGAGAGGAGCTTCATATCACAGTCAATGGGATCTATCTCAAACATTAATATTAAGGCTCTCCTTGTACATAGCTATGTTTTTTTTTCCCTTAAGTGATTATGCACATGTGTGAGTCTTGTTGGTGTCTTATTTTATTTTATATTTGCTTGGTGTGTTGTGGTTGTTTTAGGAAATTCTTTTCTAGTTGTCTTCAATAAATTTTTGACTCCCTTGGCCCATGGATAGAATAAGGCTACTGACCTTTAGTATAGCAGGCATACTACCCCTATGAGTCACCAATTTGTTGACCAAATTTGACTTCAAGGTTAAATTTGGACCAATATAGGTAAAAAACTTCATTTTTTAGATTTTTATGGGTCTAATACTTTGTCATAAGGTATTTTCTAATCATTTTGATATTATTTAATTCCCTTTTAGCCTTATTTATGGTCTAATAAGTTTATTTATCATTTTGGGTCATTTAGTGGGACTTTAAGGGTCATAAATGTAAGTGGAATGATTTCCAAGGAGTCCAGGGGTCCTATTTTTCCTTTAAAACATATAAGAGGTCATATTACCTATTAATAATGTTAGTTCAATCATAATATTGCAAGTTATCCAATTGAAGATCAAGTAATCAACTGAAAAAGGGGATTTTGGCACTTGTATGGCCCATAAAGGAAGGTGACACATGGGAGAAGGCCATGAAATATCTCTTCATCTTTATTAGGTTAATTTCCTACTTTAAATGCTTTGAAAGTGTCATTTTCAATAAACAACAATTTTGCTCCTTATTTGCCTTTTTAGACACACAAAAGTGACCAGTGGCTTTGTGCTTAGTACAGTCAGTATAAGAGGTTCTAAGTCAAATTATTTTGTGAGGTGGTATTAAAATAATAGAGATTAATTTCAATAAAAATATTTTAATTATTGGTCAACCATGCTTTATGAACCATCTCTAACAATTTGACTATGTTTTTATGTTCACTATTTCCTGCACCCTATAGGTTTTGCTCCAATTTGAATAATTTTGTACAATCCAATTGGTGATGATAGATTAAAAGGATGTTGGATCTCTTATTATATGTTATTAATTCTTGGTTTTATTTTTTATGATGTTTTGATGAGCAAATTGTTGCATGTTGCAGGAAGGTGTCACCATTGTGTAGCTTTAGTCAATTTTTTCCTTGTTGTTGAATGTTGGTCTTTTACATAGGTCTCATGTGAATATAAAATGGTTTTCCATAGGTATTAGAGTCTCCTAAATTAAAATCATTCATTTTTATGTTTAACAATGAGTTTGATTTGTTATGAGGCCATTCATCAACATATTATTGCTCCATTCCATGCCCCTGCCTGCATACAACCCATATACACCTACAAGAGACTTCATTGATGACATCATGCTGAGAATTGGAAAGATTTATATGTGTTAAAACCTCTTAATATTTATAAGTGTGCATTGGGATACTTGTTGAAGGCGTAGAAGTGTTTACAAACCTATCCATCTTACATACTGCCCAAAATTTCATGCTTACTGCCTGTGTGTAGAAATGACCACCTACAAGTGGTACCACAGAGCTTTGAGGATCCTTTTATGGGGAATTAGAGACATGGAAAAATAATTTTTTGGTTTATATCATGTAAGTTCACCATTACAAACCTATATGAGGTGTCAAAAGGACAAATGGAAGGGAAAACATCTTGAAGGAAACAAAGATTGAGTTCAGGGAAACTTTCCCAAAAAGGTGAAAACAAAGGTCTAGGGGTATGTTTTGAACATCATATAACATAGTTTCAAAGAGTTTTAAAGAATATACATAGGTATACCTTGTATCCTCTAGAATATAGAGGATCCATGCCAAATATGGAGGTCAGAAAGTGAGAAGAAGATAGAAGTTTGAAGCCTCAAAGTTGCCTACAAAATCACTAAAATCATGTACTCATATCTACAGGTTTTGAGTTTTGGATGACCTTTGACATCCTAAAGATAAAAAAAAGACATTATCATGTTGGCATAGTCCTATTTATTTAATGGTGTACAAAATATCATAAAGTTCACTATTATGATGTTGATGCATAATTTTTCAAGCTTCATGGATACCTACAGGTGTCCCTTCTCAAAGAAATGTGCACCTACAATTGAGTATGGAAATAGTGACCTAGATTGAGTGTCTTGGTAGTGTTTTAGCCCATCCAAGGTGAATAAAGGTAGATCAGGTGCTAGGTGACTATAAATCTTCAATTAAGGTCTTCATATATCATGACTAAAGTCCAAATAGGTAAATGGACCTATAGGAATTAAAAAGGTAGGGTTTCATAGTCAGGGCAGGGACAACTCAGTTTGGTGAATTCAAAGTGCATGTAAAGAGGTTAAAGAGAATTTGAAATTATGAAATGAAATTATAAACACCCTCTTCAATACAATGATGATCTCCATAAGCTTTTGTATGTGTGAAACAAGCCTACACATACCTCTTAAAGCCCTATATGCACCTATAGCTAAGTGTGCAATCTTGGTGAGGGTAAGAAGATGACTATGCTTAGGAAGAGAAAGAAGGTTTGATAACAAATTGAAATGGTTCATGATATATTAATAAAGTGTTTTCACATACTCTAGGATTCCCTTCAAGATGATCATATGCTCTCCCTACTAGCCCAAAGGTAGTAGTCCATACAATTGCGCTAGGAGACCCATGTTGCTCAATAGGTAAGAATGAGGAATCCAAAGAAGAGGAGTGATTTTAAGTGAATTCAAAGATAATGTGAGAATGAATTGAAGTTGGATGACATGTTGAGAAAACTTAATAGCATTTTTTTGATGACTTGAGGGGTCATTCTTAGGTGGAAGGGGAAAATGTAGAAAATAGTCCTTTTTGGAGGTCATTTTTGGGTAATTTTAGTCTGTTAGGTGCCTAAATGGATGAATATATATTATAAATTTGGTAAAAATATTCATCAATACATAATAAAACTCATAAAATATTCATTTTTCTTTGGGTAAGATGGATATACCTCATTGTTTTGTCTCAGAGGTCAGCCAGTCAAGAAAATTAGGGTTTTGGTAAAGCAAGCAAATGAAGCCAAGGAGGGTGAGAAACTTGATAGAAAGATTTTGGAACCTCAAGGAGAATATTTTGAGGTATATACAAGGTAAATAGGTGATATTAAATACTAACCAAATCTTAGACCTCTCAGAATGGTCAAAATACTTATGCATACAACTCAACCAACCAAGCTACAATTAGGCCTAGTTGGTGAATGAGAAGGAAGAATGAAGAGTTTTTAGAGGGTTTTAGGATGATTTGGGAAGCTGAATGACACACAATAAAATATTATATACCTCGTGTAAAGGGATTAAAATAATCAGAGCATTCCAAACCTACAAAGGTTACAGTTAGGCATATTAGGCATGTTTAGGCCTAAAGACCAAAAGTGAGACCAATGTCACTTTCAACTCTAGAAATGGATTTTAATGGACTAAAACATGTTTATGAGTTCATAATATATATTTTAAATATTTTTTTGTATAAAAATCACAATAAATTCATTTTTGGGCTTAAGAACCATATTATGGCCCATGCAAATGGAAAAACAAGCTCGATAGGCTAGTTTTAAACGCTCACATCTTTCATGAGACTATGCATGGATGCCAAAGGATTTTGGAGAGGTTATTAGGGGTCATTAACATCATTTTTACGTAATTTTTTGGAAATTCCAATGTGAGTAATTAGTGAACAAAGCTTAAGAGTGGAAACTGCCTAAAAACCTTGCAAACCCTTAATCAAAACCTGATGGAGGAAATGAAGTTGGAAAGTTGCTCAAATGGAATAGTTTGCCCAGAATGATGATTTTAGGTTGTATAATACTTATTAAAAATCCATAAAATCAAGATTAGTTGTATAAAATCTATACAAACTGCGTACAAAATGGGTTCTTTTGACTGTTTTGTACATTGTGCAGGTTTTAGGAACATTCAAAAGATGCGATCAAGTTTGGGAGGAAGATATCCACTTTTACAAACTCAATGTAGTAATTTAATTTCTTGAAAAAAATCTAAAGTATTTAAAATATGGATCTCATCTCAGCCATTCAAAACTGGGATAGTGAACATAATGGTGAGAAGTGTGAAATTTTCAAATGGATGTCCTTTTAAGGTGTGCTTTATGCCTCTAAGGCCATGGAGGGTCTTTACAAGTTTCATCCACTCCCTCCCATGTATTTTCATGGAAAAATAATGCCAATTTTGATTCTGAGTGTAAGGGGTGGCTGAAAAAAAAGTTTTTTAGACTGTAAATGGTGATGGCTCATCTCCAAAAGTTTCCAGATGACCAGGACTGCAACCAATGCATGTAGAGGCATGTATATAATCCTTACTTCTCATTTCAATCATCAAACCTATCCCTAGTCAGTTTTTGGGATGTTTAAATAGGTGTGGATGATGAAAGTAATTTTTTGAGCCAACACAAGGAGTTTCATGCTATTTTTCCTGAGTTTCATGACTTGTATGGACACTTGTACTTATTAAAAATGCATAGTTCATTTCACATATCCTTATCGTGCATATGTAACCTCTTTTATCAGATTGACAAGTTTTCTAGTGACCTTTGGACTTCTCTTATTTTGAGCAACCTCCGATGGTTAGTGGTGAAACCCTAGCCAATTTTTTATTTGAATGACTCTTGAAGAAATAAACAAGTGAATTTGCCTACTCACATTTTGCATAATTGAGTTTGGTTCTAAATCTTGTTGATCTTGTCTAGTAAAAGATAGTCTTTTCGAGCATGTTGTCTTTGTTTGTCCACCAAGGATGTAGAAGAGTAATTGTTATAGGTCGTTGTTAGTGTTCTTTCTTAGTGTATGAGAGTTTTAGAAGTGGTCTATGATTGTATTCTCCAAAGGATCATTCATCATCCCTCCTAAAAATCAATATACTACTTAAACCTAGCATATAAACATTGATGTAACAATCTGTCTTGAGTTGTGAGTTTTGTGTGATAGAAGATTTGATTTGCTCTAAGTAATATAAATTCAATCAATAGGAGAAAATTCAATATTGGTGCATCACCTTTTATCTTTATAAGTTTGTCTTCTTAACCCTTTTCATGCAAAGTTGATAATTGAAAGAGTATTTCAAAGAATGCATCAAGGGAACTAGACCTTCTAGAGATTCATCTCACCAAATTTATTACCCATAGCAAGTGAGATGTTTCCATTGTGTCACTTGGATGAGGAAATATTAGACATCTCCTCAAGGGGTGAAAATCCAAGTGACAACAAAAGCATCATCTCCATCAAGTTTCAAGGGCAACATGGTTTTCACCTACACAGGGGTATTCTTTCCTTGCTCTTTAATTTTTAAATTTTAAGTTCAGATTTTAAATATTCAATCTATTATCATTGGTTATTATATGTTTATTTCATGTTTTGATATTAAGTGACATGCATAATTGGAGCTTCCTATCAAAAGACAAAATGTGTTTTACACACTCAGCTATACATTTTCCTTTTAATCTAGCAATTCCATTACTAGCATACAATGTGACAACTGCAGATACTAAAATCCGATATTATGTGTTTGACAATGACAAGCTTGACATACATTTACTATGCATGAATTTCACATACAAATATGGTTCTAACCTGCCATTCTTTCACACCTACATTCTACCTTATCTTTTTATCATTTTTTTCTAATGTTACACACCTACATGAACCTCACTTCCTATTTCAAGCCTCCATACTATCCTATATAGACATTCCCATATGCTCAATTTAATATACCTATGCATGGGTTAGTGACATCAAATTGGGTCATAATCGTCACTCGATTCTGATGAACCTTGATGTTATCGATCCTCTCTAAGAAATGGGTAATGTTCAAAATCAAATATTTTCTTAGGGTTGGGCCATCTACCTAGTGTTTTGGTGGCATGAGAAATTACCTAATGAAACTCATATATATACAAATCAAGGCCTCACTTGATAGAGGACTTTTCACTTATCTGATACACATATATTATTATTACACGTTGATAAAATCTATTGTATTCCTCTCAAACTGAAACTCAAACACTACAATTAGTCATAAGCCACTTATGAATCATACACAAGCCAAGTTAAAGAAAACATTATCAAGTATTGAATCCAAATCATTAGCTGCATTCATATAGTGAAGAAGCATAATTGTACAATCCCACTAGGTGGGAAAGCTACGTGTGGCTTGATTTCCCTCCTTGGATTATAGATACATAGGCAATGGTCAATAATCAAATAGAGGGGATTAGGGTTAGCTTAGCCCATTACACTTTTTTAATTTTTTCAATTTTATAGCCCTCACAAGCACACCTAGGGTTTCAAGGTGTTCGAGTTATGCACATCATCAAGGTTCAACATCACACATATAGAACTTTCAGATATAGGTGAAGGTGACCATATTATCATAGACCCATATTGTATCACATATCACTACTTACCACTACAAGTCAGTATCAACGGTCAATACTAACCCAGATTGATTTAACTAACCCTCCATAGATAGAAACTTAGTTCCATATTCTAACGAATCACAAGCCTAATTTAATTTGTTTTCCACTATCATAAGTCAGCGACAGTTAGATAGTTAGCCAAAAAAATATAAGTACTCATCCATTTGTTGTACTTACTATATTTAGCATATGCCACTTAAAATCAATGCAATCAGTTTTGGTATTTTGCATTCAAATGTATGCTTGAATGTCATTTATTAAAATCTAAATTCATATACTAATTTATATCATGTTCAGTTTTCTAAAACCAAACTAGGCTAAAATAAGTGGAAGTAGACAATTTCAACAAAGTTTACACAAAGAGTGGAGAGGATATTGTAAAACTTGAAGAAACAAATGGAAATGTGTAGGTGGTTTGACATACCATTTTTAAAGAAATGGTGGTTTGGGATAGTTTTTATAAAATGGTTCAAGAAATTAATACTGAAGTAATTCAAAGTGCAACCACAAAGGAAATAAATAATTTTTATAGGATAGACAACTATAAAGTAGGGTGGAATCTTGACCCTCAATTTTGGATAAGTTTTGTATTCAAATGAAAACCATAATAAACTATGAAAAGCTGTGAGTGGGGCACACTTGACCATGCTAAATTATCTTACAAAGATAAAGATGCATGGTATGCAACTTATGTGTAGTGTGCACGATGGATGATGTATGGTGCACAAAGATAAAGAAGCACTCTATTGAAGAAGGATTGACAGGCTAGAAATAAACATAGATTAGGATATAAAGGAAACAAGGATTTTATAGGTGTCAAGTAACAAAGGAGATATCATGCGGATGTGGTGGTATCAAGCCTAGGTAGAAGTATATTAAAATAATATGCACTTACAATTGACAGACCATGATCATATTCTAGGAATATGCATTGACAAATGGTGAACTAGAGAGTTGGTAGGCTAATTGAAAATGGTTGAGTTGGAAATGGGTCCAAGGAAATCTATAAATAGGGACTTTGGCCTCTCATTTGAAATCTTTGGAGAATTTGGGTTTTTTTTAGGTGAAGAAGTGGATTAAAGAATCAACTTAGGGTTTGAAGTGTATTCAACCATAAAGGCTTTGTAATTTTTGTAAAGCTTGGTAGTGTTGTATGTCTTTTAGTATTATTGTAATTTTTGTCATGTGTATAAGAGATGTGCATTATATGTAAATGCCATGGATGAATAGAAAAACAAGAGAAGAAGAAAAGGAGTATTTGATTATAAATTCAGCTAATAAATGTGCATAATGTATGGAGGAGGAATTTCCTTGTGGGAAACCAAAGCTTGATAAATATCAAGCGAAGTCTGGGGGAAAATAACAAATCATCATGGAATATAATGGCATTCAGAGGAATGATAGCAGCAATAGTGGAGTAATGGATGTATACCTTTTTGAAGGCGTAAAGAAAAGAAGAAATGTGGATTAAGAAGTGCAAACTCTTGCACTTTTAGAAGTTTTTGAAGACGAGGAATAACTGATATTTATATCAACTTGTAAGTTGTATGTGTGAAGAAAAAGGGATAAGAGTGAAGAAAGGAGGATAGGAAAAAAAGCAATGTATTTTTGAATTATATGATAAAAGAGAAGAAAAGGATGAGATGAGTGTAGTAGAGGGGTCAATTAAGAAAGCACCCAACCTTAATTTTATTCTTTTTTTTGTTAGTTTGAGTATAGGTGTAGTAGAGAAGAATAAATCACAAGGAGAAGCCTTCCAATCTAAGAGAGATTATCTATTTAAGCTCATAAGCTAAAAATAAAAAAAGGAGTTTGAGGATATTTAAGTTATAGTAAATAATGAAGCTACAAGAAAATTAATAGGTGCAAATAGGACAAGGGAGAATGTAGCAACTAAAATAATAAAATAAAAGCTGAAAATAGTTGAAGGTAATTGTTTTGAGGGTTCAATAACAAATTGGACATATAAATAGAAATGCCAAAGTGGATTTTGGTGGAGGTGGTTGAGCAATGGTGGGTTCATGCCCACAAAATTATGGTGGAACAAATAAAAAGCTTATTGGGTAATGTGGATTATTTGTACCCACACAGTGGATAAGACACAAAGCGGTTAAGACAGAAAGTGAGTTGAGTAGAATTAGGTGGAGGAGAATGATTGAAGAGACATCAAGAAGCTAGAAAAAAAGGAAAAATAAAATGATTCAACTAGAAAACCTTCCTTATTAAAAAGGAAATCCAAGATCATTACTCCTTATAACTAAAAGAATGGTTTTTCTACTTATCAATTCCTTGTGAGTAAGAGCTCACAATTTTATAATTTAAATGTTTGATATAAGAACATTCTAATTAAACAAGAAAAACTTATCAACCTAAAAATAATAATAATAACTTGATGTCAATTTTTAAGGCTTTGGAGCCTTGTTTCCAATTATTTTAGGTTCCTAAGAATTTGTATACTGATTTTGGTCATTGACAGAGTTAATTCTCAAACTAGAAAATCTATAGGTCCATTGGCAAAAGCAATTTCAAGGTGAAAATGCAATCGGTTTCATTGGCACACTCGTGGTTATGTATTTTCAAGTTTCTTATATTATTTTTGGCCTAAAGCTTGAGCTACAATTTGTATTTGGCCTAAGTCCAAGCTTTATATTATATTTGGCCTAAGCCTTAAGCTTTAATTACATGTAGAGCTCGAGGAGAACCTTCGAGGGAGCTTTCAGTTATAAGGAAGCAAGGGAAGCATTTAGTTGGTTAGTTTTTGGCTGCTAGAAGATATTTAGCATTGTGAAAAGCCTTTGAGGCCTTCTTTTTTTTTTGAGTTAGCATGTTGTAGATGTCATATGGCTTTAGCTTAATAAAATATAAGAATTTTAAACTTGTGTAGAGTGCAAACCTAGAGTGTGGTAAGTGTTAGAGAGATGAGTTGCAAAGAAAGGCACCAACTACATTATAACAACTTTAAGATTTGAATTGAATTGAAATATAAGCTCCTATTATATGTATGTACACACACATTAAATTGGAATATTATGTAAAATTATTATGGGGTAAATATTAATCGTAAAATTACATGATTCTAGAGTACATGTATGTTTATCGATTATTGATCTAGAATTAGACTTTATTGGTGCATATTGTCCTGTGTTTCTGATTATTTACCTATATTTTAGGAGTTTTTGGAAAAAACCTACATTGTACATTTCTAGGGTTAAAAAAACATACAATGTATGTTTATAGGGTTGAGCCCTTTTCACCCTTCTCTAGGTTCCTTGGGGAGTGTGGGTCCTTATTTGTCAATGTTTTTGGCCATTGTATGTTGACTCGCATGCCAACCTCATTTAAATTCTTTAAGTATATATATACACATGCAATATTGCATGTAGATCATCCAAGAATACAAAGAATGAGTAAAAAGAGCAATCAATGTCAAGCATTTAGAGCTATAATCAAGAATCTAAATAAATTTGAAGCATTTACTAATACATTCTAAGAGAAATCAATTGATCATTATTTCACTAAATTTCATGGTAGAATAAGCATTGCATCAAACTGGACTACTTGGGTGAGTTGCATTATGTTTGTCATGGTGTTTTTGATATTGTGAACCATTGAGAGGCCTAATAAGTATTCAATGCTTAAAAACCTTGTCAAACCCGAGCACATCCTAAAACAAATCTTTTCCTTATCTTTGCAAATTCAGCAACCCTTTTAGGGTTTTAAACGAGATTAGTTTCCCATAGATATGCATGGAGTTTCATAAAGTTGAGGTTTTTGGAGCTTTTTTTATTGATGATGGATTTTTTACTAAAGTGTAGACCTGTTTAGGATACAATCGGAGGCCCAAATCCCCATGTAATTTATTAAGCACCTATATACCAGAAACTCCTAGATGTATACCAACTCTTACCAATAGTGGACACCACCAGCCTTGAGGATAACCAATGGCCATTAACGGCCCCAAGAATA
Organism: Torreya grandis; assembly: GCA_037957365.1. NCBI lineage: Eukaryota > Viridiplantae > Streptophyta > Pinopsida > Cupressales > Taxaceae > Torreya > Torreya grandis. The sequence continues at coordinate 1,328,160 of JARHVA010000177.1, forward strand.
TAACCAATGGCCATAACTGACCTCACATGCCTTTCTAGAGATTTGAACCTAGGTGGGTCTAGAAACAACCAAGCACTTAAGCAACTCACCCACATCTCATTGGCGAGATTTTTAGAACGTATTAAAATATAATAATTTTAAACTTGTGTTCAATGTCTAGCTAGAGTGTAGGAAGTGTTAGGGTGCTGAGTTGAAGAGCAAGGCACCCCTTATCTAGGAGCCCCTACCCAAACTACATCAAAACAACATGAAGATGAAACTTTGTACTCTAAACTGAAGAGAAATACAATCCCCTAAACTTTGAGTCATTCTTTTTTATGTCATCATTATCCTATTTATTTAATTATGTGTATCTTTTCTTTCAATCTATTTGAAGAAAATGTGTTAAATGTTTAATGTCAAGACCTATTTTAATTTATCTTTCACATGCAATAAGAACTCTCAGTTTATTCAATCTCACATGTGATTTTCTTTCTTTCATTTTTTTTTAATTTTTATGCACAAAACCTTACATACAATTTTGCATGTATATTTGTAAAGATATTGTTTTACAAATTTTGGTTTTTAATAGAGGAAACATCCCTTAATATAGAGGGACTTTGTCTTGTTCACTATTGCAAAACCCCATATTTTGCCCTGTAACAAAATATTTTGCCAATATGTACCCACCATCTACTTGTTCTACTTTGATATGTATGCACATATAAATAAAATAGGAGCATTATGTGGACACCTAAAAATGGTTCGAGGGTATTTATTAGTTGTCAAATTACATTATTTTCTGGTACTTGTATGTTTTTTGATTATTGATCTAGAATTAAACTTTGTTGGTACATGTTGCTATCTATTTATGGTTGCTTCTTGTCTCGTTCCCTCTCTTATTATCTCCATTGCTTCCTTCTCTCGCATCTCCTCTTGTTTATTTGTGTTTTAGGAGTTTCTCCCAAAAACCTACATTACGTTTTTAGGACTACAGAAACATTCAATGTATGTTTCTAGGGTTGGACCCTTTTCACCCTTCTCTAGGTTCTTCGAGGATTGTGGGTATTTCTTTGTCGAATTTTTTGACAATTATGTGTTAGCTTGTGTGTCAATAGGATCCTGATTTAAATTCTCTAAGTCTATAAATACACATGCATTATTGCATGTCAATCATCAAGAAATACAATGAATGATCAAAAAAAAAAAAAATCAAGTATTTAGAGTAGATATTCAAGACTCTAAAAAATTCTGAAGCATTTAATACTACATTCTAGGAGAAATCATTCATTCATTATAGCACTAAAATTCGTAGTAGTATAAACATAGCATCAAATTCGGCTACTTAGTTGAGTTGCATTATTTTTGGCATGTTGTTTTTTATATTGTGAACCATTGAGGGGCTTGATAAGTAGTCGATGCTTAAAAACCTATTGACCCTAAGCATAGGTCCCAAAACAAATCTTTTACTATCTTATGCAGGTTCATGTACCCTATTAGGGTTTTGAAGGAAATCAATTTCCAAGAGATATGCATGGAATTTCATGATTCAAGGTTTTTGGAGCCCTATACTCACAAAGTTGTCAAATCAAATTTTGCTTGTTTACTATAGCCCAAAAATGTGCAATGCACAGTGATAGGGAAGTGCTCAGGTCACTGTGAGTTTTCCAGGTTCTCACTATGTTTTCCTCAAAACCCTAATTTTATACTCAAATTGTGACAACTTTTTCAAAATTTGAATGAAAATCAGATATTCCTCTAAACCTTTCTCTTTGTCATTATTACACTGGTATTGGAATAGTGGTTAGGTCTAATTTTACTGTTTGATATTTGATTAGGGCTAATTATGATGTTTATGGGTAGGTGTGTTACATTTTGATGCAATTTTGATGTAAAACCATTGCCCATACAATGGGGGGGAATTTTATGTCCTTTTTACTTTTATATGTAATTTTAATTGTGGGTCAAGACCACTTGTGTGGATAGCTCTAAGAGCTCTTAACTATGTTAATGTTAAGAGAGAGAACTTCTAGATTAGTTGCACATAATTTCAAAAGATCAACGTTTCAAACATTGATCTTTTCAAACTATATGTAACTAATCTAAAAGTTCAGCTTGCAAAAGCTTGAAATCTTCATGTTGTTAAGCACTAAAAAAAGTTGCCCTAGGTCACCAACGAAAAAGTAAGTTTTGGACAAGTATGCAATTTTTTTCACTGCCAATGGAAATGCTTTACTTTCTCTTTTTTAATGTTAATAGAAATAACTATTAACAAAGGGGAAAGAAGGTAGAAGGTGAAAAGACCAATACACATTCACCACCCCTCTTATGTTAAAAATGCTTTTAAAGTGTTTATGTGCTAAGTGGTTCTCCTTGCCTTATAACAAAAAATTAAATGAGAAAATTGTTATTAAAATGGTGACTACCCTTGAAGGTCATCTTGAGATGACTTAGACAAGCATGTAAAATCCCAGATAAAATAATAATTATAATAATCTAATCAAATTTCTCATGGAAGCCTTCAATTGCTTAACATTAACAATGATACAAATAATTATGTGGAATAAATGAGCACATAATATTTTGTTAATAACAATTTCATGTATCAAAACTAATATAAAAGGTTGGTCTAATTATTTCAAAATTGACTAATAACGTTTCAAGAATGTAAGTTACGTGTCAATGGAACTTTGAGCACATCCCCAAAAAAATTGATCAAAGCATGTATTATATTCTATAATAGGGGAAAAAATATACTAAATTCTTGATCCAAAAAAGGGTGGTATGAGAGCACACACCGAGCAAAAGCACAACCAAAAAATAAACCAGGAAACCGCTTGGGAAAGGCCCATACCAAACAAAAACCAATACAAAATTGCATCATAGTGACATTATCAACAAGGAACATAAAAAAGCACGACCCTAGGCCACAAGGTCCACCAACCCCATATAAAGAGGAGGTGATGGACTGCCAGGGTTAACTCCCCATCCATCCCATGGGGGTGTAACTCATCAAGTATGGGTTCCCAACCATCTTGCTCTTTCTTTTCTTCCTCTTTAGTTTGACGGTGCGGAGGCAATATGGCAAGCACCATTTTGGGAAACTTCCATAGTATCCATAGTCAGTTTATGGAGAGGGCCACCCTATAAACTTCCCCTGAATATCTTCCCTTGGAAGCACAAATCCATACTATCCATAGTCAGTTTATGGAGAGGGCCACCCTATATGACCCCCTAAAGGCAAGAATCATCAACAGGGAGGAGTGGAGATCGCAACGGCTTCGCAATTTGTAATGGCCACTATCACGGTCACGTTGCTTCCAGTCCCTCGCTGGGAGGTCTCGAGGAGGTGCATCTAAGGGAACTCTACTAACAATGCAAGGAGTGTTGCCCTAGTGACCAATGAGAGTTCTAAGGTGCTCCACCTCTAGGGCCACCTTCTCAACTTGCACTTGTCTGTATAAGATTACATTGGATAAGATAATGATTTTGTTAGCAAGTAGAGAATGTTTTATCCAAATGCTTATTGTTAAAAAAAGTATAATTTCTAGCTTTCCAGAGCAAAAGGAGAACCTCAATTCAAAAGATGTGCCAATTTTGCATGAATCTTGCAAGAAGTAGAGTCTGCTAACAGAAGCATGTTCCACAAAAAGGGTTCGGGTGTAAATGGATGGAAAAAGGAATGGATCCATCTCTAGGCCTCCTGGGCTCTAGCACAAAACCAAAAAATGTGTTTTAGAGCCTCTGTTTAGCCACAAGTGACACATTTAGGTGTGGGGATTCCCATATGCAATTGTTTGTTCCCCATTGGAAGGCCTTGATAAATGTTGCACCAAGCAAAAGTAGCCTTTTAAGGCTCAACTACTACAAACCAGAGGGTTTGGAATCACTTGTTCCAAAGACTAGCAGAGTTATTGAGATTCCATCATTTGTTTAGCATCTCCCAAGGCATGTACTAAGAGAGAGCCTTTGGTAACCAAGTCAAGGTTTGTACCAAAGCATGGAAGTGCACATGTTCCAATTCCAGTCTTTCCACCATCTAGGAGACTCTAAAATTCCAATTTTATAAAGGGCATAATCAGGGACCACCATTTGAATTTCTACAATAGATTCAAAGTCTTGGTTGTTGATCTTGAATTTCGCTTTTAAATCTAGCCAACTTGCCCAGGAGCAAGATCCCTTATCAAAGATATCACATATAACCTTAATGCCCATGCAAAAGAGCCTTAAAGCTTTCATTTTGGGAACCTCTGCTAAGGGTTCTCCAATAATAGTAATACCTAGGGACCACCATAGAGAGTGAGAGTTGATGGAGACGCAGATCTAAATCCTTCTCCTTTCTAAATCAACCATGGCTTGATGGATTCCCAAGCTTTCCAAAGACTCTCATCCACAAATGTGCCAATAAAGGCATTGAGGTAACAAGCAATGTTTAAAAATCTATGTTCTTTCGGGCATCGTGGCTATAAGTGCTACCAGAAGAAATACAATTTCTAAGAAGAATTTTCCATGCTCCCTACACTTCAAAGGCCCTAGGAATCCATTTGGCACATATGACAGTTTCCTGTTTGGCAATATCAATTAGCCCAAGCCCCCAAACTTCCCTGGGTTTGCATCAAATGTCACATGCAACTCTTTGAAAACCCTTGTGACCCTCTAAGTTAGCCCAAAGGAAGTCTCTTTAAAAAAAATCAAGTTTCTTGTAGGCCAACTTAGGAAGAGCCAAACAGAAGGAGCAATAAACATGCATTGTAGCGCTAGGACTTTAGAGCAAATTTGGAATTCTCTTGCAAGAGATAAGGGCTTAGGAATCCAAAATGCAAACTTATTTTCCACTCTCTAGACAATGTAGTTCCATAACCTACGAGGCTTGGAAAGTGAAGGGAATGCCTAGGGATTTAAACATTTCCCCATGGAAAATCCATTTCCATTGATAGGTCCCGAGCTAGGCAAGAATGGGACTATATGATTGTTTGTAGAATTGAGTTTCAACCCCATTTTATGCTAAACCTTGAAGCTAAGCAAAATATATGAAAACATTCTATGGCATTGTGAACCACAAATATGTCTTCCAATAGAATAAGGAAGGAATCCTCTGCAAAGCAACAATTTAGACATTAATTTAGAAACATTTGGGGAATAGAAATTCCTTTAACAAGCTCTCTAGAGGCATAATTCCCCAACAAATAGCCAAAATCTTTAGTATAGACATATAGAGAGTGGTTTAGAGAGCAACCATCCCTAATAAAATATAAGAGCCCAAAACTCTTAGATTAATGGTTATTGATTGTGAGATAGGGAGATGCATCTTGAAAGAGAATCTTGATAGAGTGAACAAAGTTGGAACCAATCCTTAGGGCTTGAAACATAGCAAGAATAAATTGCCCTTCAAACATGTCCTAAGATTTTTCAAAGTCAATCTTGACAAACAAGAGCTTTTTAATGGAGGTGTAGGCCCATTCCATTCCTTCCCAAACCACTTTGATGTTGCCCAAGAGGTACCTACCCTAATTTCAATCGTATTTTAAACATTTGATTAACAATGTTTTGAGAATGTAAGTTATGTGTCAACAGGGCTTTGTAGCACATCCATCTGTGATAAATAATTGTTACGAACAAAGTGCCCTAACTGAAACTAACTCTGTACCAATACTAAGGGTAAAAAAGGGGTTGTTAAAAAAATTGCTTTACAATGGTTATGAATCAGATTACTCACATCAAAGGAAATTGAGAGTACATTCATTTCTGATAAATAATTGTTAGGTGCCCAAGAAACTATACATGAATTAGTTGTGTGAAGGTGAAATAGAAGCTGATGAAGCCCTGATCAAGAAACCGGGATTGAAACTGCTGACTATCAGCGTCAAATCGATACTTACAGCCAGAGAAGCAATTCCAAGATGGACTCAAGCTGGAAATGGTATGACATGTATTTAGAGGCAATTGAACAAAAAAATAGGGAAGGCTGAGAAAACAAACATACTCATCCCACAACCAATCAACCGTTATGCTAGTAGAAAGGCCACTTCTGTTGGCATCACCCACAATTACTATAAAGATTATGGTATATTGAGTTTATATGTAATCACAGATCAAGCCTACCAACCAATGTGGATCTTAGTTTTTTAATGAAAGAGGATTTAGAGTTGTGAATACAAAATTCAGAGACACATCAAACTTGGGTTAGTAAGACAAGTATTTAGAGGCAATTGACTCAAATCAGATGAAAACCATGGCGAGAAGAATTAAAAAGTTGTTTATCTTTTAATGTTCTCCATAGCCAACATAATTGTTGTCTTGAATGCATCCTCTCAATCTAAGTCCTACGGGCTGCTTTATACCTTTTTTAAATTACCTTGCAAATTTCGGAAAAAACTCAACCATGATATGTGCCGAAAGAACACTTCGAACTGACTATATCGTCTAGAAGGCCTCGCTCCATACAAATCACATATTGAGCCAACAAAGGGGCTTGACATTCTGAAACAAATTCTAATTTAAAATTGTCTGTCAGAAACAGCCCTGATGTTGGCTTCAATTACCTCAATATTCTTATTCAATAATCAGTGGCTCTGCCCTTAAAATCCTTCAAACACATTATTTCGCTTGAATATATCACAATATAAATTAAACGCTATCAAAAGTTTCTGTTTCAAACCGAAGGAAACAGAAAAATCACAAGCAGCCTTATCAGATTTAAAAACCCAAAAGTTCTAGCAGATAGGGAACAACATAGAAGATAGACAACTCATCAATCGCGATATGAATAACAATCAATTAAACAGTTTAACTATATGCATAACATGTAGGCCAATGCCTGCTCATCCTATATCCCAATTCAGAGTCTCGGGATAAGCTATGTCTATAAATGCTTACATTATTGGCTGTATTAGACCTTTTGTTAGATGAAGAATAGAGGATGAACATAATATCTAAAATTACATCAATCTTGACAAGATGTCCATTTAGTACAAACTTTCAATGACCGAGCACATCAACTTTCATTAACATGCTGCTTCTCAAGTCCCCAGCCACCTCCGTGCAGAATCGCTTATTCCAGCTACCATTACAAACATTTAGAAAAGCATTTTGTACTACATGATCCAAATCTTCTCCAGAAATGATATAATTCAATCAGCAGCGTCACTTCTTTTGGCCATTTGGCAAAAAGTTTCAGCTGTCAAATATTCTACAATTCACCAGCAAAATTGATCAATAGTGTCTACAACAGTAGAAAATAAATTCCAAACCTCTTGATGAAAATCATCAATCTTGTTCATTCATGTCTTTGTTTGGCAAGCTCCAATAGTAACTATCTTCTTATAAACCAGTTGGCCATTAGTAACCTTGTGCAGGTGTTGTACTATTTGTGTACTTGTAACGTTCTCTAGATTAATAGATTTTAAGTTCAGAGGACTCCCTCCAAGACAGAAAGGAGCTTTAAGAGCGATCCAGGCTCTAGTGAAGCTTCGCTTAAGCATGCAAATCCTTGTTTGGGCTCCATATAGGCGTCTTAGAACCAACATTATCATTAGCTTTGTTGCCTCCATTCTCAACAGTAAGGAGAGGATCCTCTTCAGCCTCCTTAACCTGACACAAAATGCAGGGGGATTGGTCTCTAAACATTTCAAAGAACTCCAAGAAATAATCACAAAATATAGATGCAGCTGGGTATATGCCAATGTCAATATCAGACACGAAAATAGGCACACGATTATACAGAGCATGAATAAAAGCGTTTTATATGCACTCCTTAGGAAGAGGAATATAACTCAAACTTGTATCATAAGGCGCGTATTGTAAAAATATGTTTTTTCTAGACATAATTTGTACATTTATATAGAGAGATTTTAGAAAGAGGGATAAATTTATAAAACAAAAGCAATTGTACAAAAATATAGTTTTCCAAAAAAAATCAAACACTTTTATTAAGGGTCAGCTAAAGAGCAGCTGAAGAAACGGTTATAGTGCCAAAGAGACAAATAGTATCAAATATAAAAGTTGCCACCTGTTGTAGCAACTCCAATTCCTTTCTTCCCCCAAATTCCTTTGTCCCCCCAATCATGCATTTGCAAAGCATGTAAATAGCACTCATGATGAAGGTCGGAGCCCTCTTCTAGTAGGATAAGTTTAAATCGTGACTGACTGAGTTTCTAAGAATAATCCTGGCATAGCGGAAACAGGGGAGGGGAATCTGCAGGAATCACAGGGAAGCTTATATTATGGTTTACTTCATACTTAGGAATTAAATCCAATAATTGAAGACGCAGAAAGCATAAAGAGTTGCCTAACCCATGCCAGGGGCATTGGTCTCCAGTCTTTTATGATAGAATCCGACTCTTTTAATGCTCTATCTTGAATACCTTAATTCTTATTGGAGGATAAGAGGTGCTTGGTCAGAATACCATCACCCTTATTGAATGTTTTAGTAATGTCTCCTGTGTTCACCTGTCTAAAAGAGCGTGGAATTTTCATCTATCAAATCTTCACCATTTCAGTGCTAATAAATTGGTAGGGTTAATGGAGAACGATCCTGTGAAAGACAGGTTGTACATCCTTAATCACCGTAGGTCTGTTGAGGTGACAATTCAGGGCAAAGGAGAGAATAGAACTAATTACAGTAGAAATGGTCCCTTACCAAATAGAGGTCGGAAGAGTACAATGAAGGTATGGACAGGACTCCAAGAATGAGGTGGTAGTGTGAAAACATTAATGAGACAATCACGGGTACTTACACCAGCTCCACCTTCAATCTGTCGGCCAAAATATTGGTGCAAAACTGTAAAAGCTTTTCCAAGTTTGGAAAATAAGCAAAAACTCTACTGCAGCCAAATAAAAATTTGAAAAAATTCCAATGAAGGAACAGTCAATAAAAAACTCGAGGTAGTTTCTTTATGCAAATAAGAACCAAAGAAATGGTATGTACTAGTGTAATATACAGCCTTAGTAAAATGCTTGGAGAAAAAAATATTTAGATCAAGGCACGGAAGAAAGTATTGAGAGCACTCGTCTCTACCTAAATATACCAGAACCTTCTGTGTACATGGACACATATGCCGAACAGGGTTGGCAATTTATTCTAAAATTGCCAAAAATAAACTTCAAAGTATTTCAGCATGCTTCCAACAATACGATGAGACACTTTCGCATTTTGCATATAACACAAATAACATGAATTACTGCCAACATTGCACAGAAATAAATATAAATAAAATTGTCTGAGCAGTTGTCTAGCCAACAACATTACAAATGAACAATAACATCCTCCATATACATTCAGTGCAGTGATTCCCTAATCATCTTCTGTTCAATGTGTGGTTGTCCCCTGTACCCAATTCTGCTCAGAAAGATGAATAAACCTTTTCGTCACAAGATGGCAAAAAATGTACAATGTAAGCACTTTCAGGCAGTTTTTGGGCACAATGTGGTCATCCTATCTTTATTTAAATAGAAAATATACTAACATGACCATACAAACTCAAAACATGATCTCCAATTGTGTTCATTTTGCAAATCTATGCTCATTGTACTTTGACATTTCATAAATAGAGTTTTGCCAGCAGACCAAGTAAAGTCCATGGTGGCTCGCATGCTTAAACAGGAACAGAATAAATCGGAGAATTTGATGATACAAGCAAGAATACAACCTGTTATCAACAAACTATACAGTTTGGCCGACAAGCTACTGGGTAAACCCAAAAATGAGTGACTTTATGTGTGGTTGCTTTAGGTTTCTAGATAAATGATAGAAATTGTGACTTTCTAAACCCTAGATCTAACTAGTTTCATCCATGTTTTGGAACAATATGAAAGATATATATTGCACAGGACACAAAGTTGAACTGAGGACAATAGTAACAAGGAAAAGATCACCTTGACACAAGACTAGATAGTGTCTAATGGATACTCAATTTTAGACCTCTTTAACTCAATTGGAAGTTAAAATCATTAATAATAGCCAAAAAACTCTATGCACAAAATAGTAGACAGACATCTTTTCCTAGTTTTCTTACCTTGTCATTAACTGTTCTTAGGCACAATGTGGTCATCATATTATTATTTAATTTTAAAAAAAATTAAGGTGACCATAGAAATAGAAATTTAAAACATGATCCTGTTTTGTGAATCTAAGCTCGCTGTACTTTCAGTTTCATGTTTCATAATATAATTTTCCAGCAAAGCAAGTAAAGGCAAGAATGACTCGCATGCTTAAACAGGAATAGAATAAATGATAAATCAAATAAATTGATTAAAAAATTTTGAAGTCAGGAAACAGGAAAACCAACATCAAAGAAAAGATTTGCAGTCAAATACCTGAGGTGCAGGTGTCTCGCTTGGTTTTGGTTGACTTTCAGTGGTGCAAAAATAGGAATACAAGCCCATTCCAATAATAGCGATTGAGATCCCCAAAATATTCCGCCAACTAAATGGATCACGAAGTAAAACATAGCCAAATGCCAGAACCAGGCAAGTCTTCAGATGTCCTAATACTTGATACGTGACTGGAGATGTCTTGCCAATCACAAGGAATGTACTGAAGTTGACAGACACAGAAATCAAGCAGGACATCACAATGAAAATCTGTAAACATGATTATATAATAGTGGTTAGTACATTACAAAACAAAAAAATACACTGAAAAAACCATTATGTTGCTCTAGTTACATGCATACAGACATAAGACACTTACAAGAACAGGAGGTGTATACTTAAACGCAAACACATTTTGGTTTGTCAAGAGCCCATCCACAAAGGGACCGGTAATGAACAAAGTAGTTGCTTGATAAGGGCATGATTGATACAAAAGCTGAGTTGAAGAGACTTTGAATCGTTTCTGAATAGTGTTCGTCATCTGAATGCAAAAAACTGGTTAAGGTTACAACATGCTGTTAGAGACAGCTTTCAGATCATGCCACTTCGATGCACATGTAAAAGCCCTGTAAGGCTTTGAAATAAGTAAATTGATCTCTTAACAAACAGCAGAATAGTTTTAGAAAAAAAATCATATGGCTGGGTGTTTGACTATTATACATATAATGTGTGGGTGGGTGGGTTTGTGTGTGTGTGGTGTGGTGGAAGGGGAGGGGAGAGGATGGGGCACAGGCAAGGGGGCAGGGGTGGAGGGGGACTTGGGTGGATTGGGTGTGTGGATGCGTGTTTGTGAGAGAGAGAGAGAGGGAGAGAGAGATTAATGGAGAATGAAATACCAACATAGGGATATGCCACTGTATAAAATCAAAGGTCAGATGCAAACAGTTTAATTAAATTTTTTATGAACTATTATAAAAGCAAACGCGATGATAAAAAGAAGTAGAACAAACATTTAAAAAGGAATGAAGAGTAGTATTGAGTCATTGAGAGCCAAGAAGAAAGGAAAAAACAGGAGAAGATCCTGCAAGGATAAGCATTAACGAAGAAGGCAAAGTGGGAAGAGAAGGAATTTATAATTGACAACTAGAAGTCATCATTGGATTTAACATGGGTTCGGGATGTCTCCAATGATGTCATTGAGTTCATAGAGCTGAATTACAGACTCAAGCTTTGTCTAGAGAAACAAATCTCCAAAATTCAAGTTTAGGGAAACTCCATGTATGCCATTATTGCTTGCATAATAAGAATGGGAGAATTCCTCTGTGAGAATCAAGGATATGATGTTAGAAAAGTAGTTCTTCATTTTACTTAAAGAAACAAATTTCAAGCCATATCCACAGAACAAGCTAGTTGGGAAATTGCGAAGGAAGAAATATCACCCCAAATTTAATTTTTATTAGATGTTAGATAATGGGGAATTGTTGGAAATGATTCTCCTTGGAGAAGGCACTTTCAAGGATCCAAAAACTCCCAAGGGTGCATGCTTACGCTAGTAGTAATTACACAAAGACACTGGCCAGTTATCTCCACTTTGAGCTAAACAAAAAAAGCACAATACATTCCCTCTTGGGAGTCGTGAATCATTTTTTAGCATTGATAGAAGTCCCTGGACAGGATAGCCAAGATGGCTGAAGCCTATTCGGCAGAATTGTAACCACAGCATTGTCGTGGAGACTTTAACTTTCGCCCAAGGGCTAGGTATCAACACCAAGATGACTTGCTCTCTTGTCTTAAAAGAGCAAGGACACTGAGTTAGCAAGGCATTTTGCCAAAAGAATGTTGTTTAGTTATCTTGAACCAATGTTAAGAGATAATCTCCAATGCAATGACAAACTTGCATTTGAAGGCAATGAAAAGGTTGGTAGAAGGTACCCTGGTAAATTATTTGAAGGGCTAACACATAGTTTGCTGTTCAATTCTGTGCCTCATGGTGGTTACTGTTTCAGTTCAGTTAATTGTATTACAATACTGCCTAGTGGAACGTTCCAAGTTCAGACAGAGGCTTAGTTAACCAGTGGCATATGATATACAATGGCTGAATAAGTTGGCTGTCTATGCTCATGCAGATCACTTTGTTTGTTTATGCAGACTTGCATAAAAAAATATTATTACTGTCCTTACTTTGTAGAAAAAGGTAATAATGAAAGGAAGAGACTAGTCAAAACAATCAAGCAAATGATTGTTATTTTGTTGAAGACCTAAAAACTGTTTTACTAACATTCACCAACAAATTCCCCCGTTAACTGGATAAGAGTATGCAGTAAGAGTAATGCCCGATCTGAAGTGAGATGGAAACCCCCAAAAGTGGGCTGGATAAAATTGAACTTCAACAGATCCTCTCGCGGAAACCTGGGAGTTTCAGCTATGGGCTGGTATTCTTCGTGCACCCCAAGGAAGCTTTCTTGTGGTGTCCTTAACCTTCACTGCTTTTAGCACTAACAATCAGGGAGAAGGTTTAAGCATTGGTGGAAGGGCTAAGACTGGCTAGAGCATAGCGGTGTGGATTCCTTAGAGGTGGAAGGGGACTCGATGGTTGTGATTAATGCAATGCCGAAAGGCACCAAAGGCAGCACCCCAAACTGGAAACTTAACTATATCCTTCGGCAAGCTTTTGAGTTTAAAGAACAGTTCCAGGAAATCTCTGTTGCAAATTGTAAAAGGGAAGCAAATCACCAAGCTGATCTCTTAGCAAGTTTGGGAGCTGACTTAGGGGTCTTCTCAAAATTGGAAAGCTCCCTTTCATCTAACGGGCTGGGTTTAGAAGAGCTTGTTGAAGCACAAAAGACTGAGCCCTCAAATTGATTATGATGAATTTTCAGTTAGATGTTGTTTGTTAGCATTAGCAGCAGAGATGTTGGAATTTTATAAAATTTGACCACCCTCAATTTTATGATGACTAAATTCCTTGGGAGTTTATGTTCGTTGTCTAAAACCGAAATAATCAGAAAAGAGCATGATTTTTTGGCGCTCCTTTCCTCCATTAAAGATGATGGGATGCCTCAAGGTAGCTCAAGGTGTCTTTTGGGAATGGCACGTTTGAGCAGCTAATGACACTTCGCATTGTTTTTCTCTTCCTTCTCGCTCTAGTTTCTCTCATCTGTTCTGTTCGTCTTTTCAAAGTTGTTTTGCACTCTCGCCCTTTACTTCACTTGTGTTTCCTGCCCCTCTGAGCTTAGCACAGCTTCCATCGCATCTTCAAAAGACATTCAAACTTTTGGCGGCATAGCCACATTAGAAATTCTGCACAAATGCTTTGTCTTGGATGTAATGGGGGGTAACTTTGTTTTTCATGTGCTTGGTTTCTGTGGGTTGGGCAAATTTGCTGGAGTGAAGCATTCAACAGAGTCTATCAGGTAGAATTTTCTGCATAAGCTTAACCCTATTACCCCTGTGCTTTCTTTGTGTTTCAATACCTGGTCAATGTTATTTTCCCTATGATAGCACTGCCTCTGTTGAAGGATTTGAAAGCTGTGTGGGATGCTTTTCACCCTTCTCTTGTCTGGTCTGCTCTGGTCGGCGAGTCTTATAGCTGCTTTCACCGAACACTCTGGCAGAGGAGATTCTCAATTGGCGTCATGTAGGGGTCTGCAAGAGTTGTGGCAAAGCAGTGTTGTCAGGTGGTAGTCTTATAAGGGAAGAGAGTTTGAAAGCTCTGGAGTAAAGGAAAATAAAAGGGTTTGCATTTTTGCTCAAAATTAAGTTAGTAGATGCGTCGCCATATTCCCAATTGGCATCATGTAGGGATCTGCAAAGGCCATAGCAAAGCAGCTTTGTCAGGTGGTAGTCTTAGTGGGGAAGACAGGTTGAAAGCTCTGAAGCAGAGGATAAAGCTGTGTGAAAGGAAATGGATGGTTCTGCATAAGTTTGAATTTTCGCTCAAAATTGAGTTGGTAGATGGGTTGCCAGTGTTGGTTCATGGTATTCAACTGATTGAGGCGCATTCCAGACCTCCTGCTCAACAAAAAGTTGGCCAGGTCAGAATCTCTGAAGAGTTGAAACCTCAGTGTGGTAAGCAAAAGTGTGAAGTAGGTGGGCTCAGAGGAGGAGTGGATTAGAGAGAAGGGGAAGTGCAACATCTGGGAAATGTTCTCCAACCCTCTCCCGCTACATGTCTCAATTCATGCAATGGGGTATGTGTGCTGATTTCACTTCAAAAGTCAGTTTTGTGTTAGCTGTGAAGGGAAATCCTAAGTAGTTTCTCCACCACAGAGACAAGTTAATGAAGCCCTTCATGGGAATGAACTGGTCTTCAGGAAGAAGAAGAAAGGTTGAAATATGGCGCAGGTGAAGGCATTGCTAGTGGCAGTGGTAGTGATTGCAGTGCTGACGGACCAACGGTAGACCCAGTGGTGGGGTATACCCTGGTTCTGGATGCAGTGTTAGAGAAGCACAGGTGGAAGCGCCACCCCTGGCTGCTCCACTGCCTCTGGTTTCTAGTTTTTGGTTTCCGGTTTGAGCATCATAGGTGGCAGGCAGGCTGTGCTTAATTATTGTTGCAGCAGTAGATTGGTGGTGTTGTTTTGGTTGGGCATCTTGCCATGGAGTTTCAGTGGTAGCTACAGTCAGCCTTAGTTTTTGCATGTGGGCTGCCCACCACAATCGCAGTAGTACTAGTTTGCACAGCCACCATTTGGCCTTCCTGCTTTCGTAACATGTAATATTGTAGTGAAACATCTTTTGTTGGCAGGGCTAGCTATCCTTCAGTTTATGGCACCTCGCTTCTAGTTAAGTTTCTTTTTTGAATCCACAAGTGAGAGCTGCAATAGAATCCCTCATTTTACCAATCAAAAAAAACATTCACCGATGGCTAATTTTTTCCATTTTTCCCCTAAAACCTATTCTCAACTTGAGAACATTTGAAAATGAAGATTCATTTCAATTTCTACCAATTAAAATTCTTTGATAATTTGCCAACTTTTTATATAGAATATATAGAAGCCTAAGGGAATAGAAGAATATTACAGGCGTAGGATTATTGCTAATTTAAGAATTCAATATTGAAAAAGATTAGCCAGAATCACGAAACTTCCAAGACAGTAGGATTCCTTAAAACTATCCCTATCTGTCACTTTTCCATTTTAGGGTGGAAACTAAAGATGCTACTACTTGAATCTATGGAGGAATGACGCATTAAAAGGATAGAGACAAGCTGCACCTTTTCATAATATGTATTGCTTCTGAAGGGATAAAAAGGGTAGAGAAGGGCCAGAGCAAGACATTAAGGCAGGGGCGAATATATTACCAGAACCCTTCAGTTCCTTTTCCTATCATATATTGCTTCTGAAGGAAGAAAAAGGGTAGAGAAGGGCCAGAGCAAGACATTAGCCAGGGGCCAACATACCACCACAACCTTTCAGTTCATAACTTCAAATTCATTTCATTGTAATGACCAATTTCTGGAAACAAGAGCTGTGGCCAGGCATACTCAACAGGAACTGCCAATTTACAGGAATTACCAAGAAAGAACATTTTTTTAAGGGTGCCAATAAAACGTTTGAGAAAACCTGTTGTGCATACTAGAGAAGAGTTACAAAAGTTAGGAAGCTTTGCTGCTACTGGTATAAGGGGAACTAGAGAGAGTACCATTGAATGACATGCACTATAAGAAGACCATAGCAGTCATGTATGGCTAATCCAAAATGTTAAAAGCTTTAGAAGAAAGAAACAAAATACTGTCAATTACTATATAATATGATTATTAACTCTTAAATAAACATAAAACATGATGTGCACGGTATATCTATAAAAATATAATCAAAAAGTGGCAAAATACAATAAGAATATGTTTATTTTATGCCTATTAAAACACAATCAAAAGTCAATGCCACTGCTATAGAACATCTTACATGTGTTCTTCAAGAAATCTGGGTAAAACAAAGGGTTATCACCAAGAAAAAAAACACTTCCAAAGAAAATATGCCAAAAATACAGAACAGAGAAGGATACAATTTGTGCAACACACGTTGTCAGGATTGCAAGGACGGCTAAAACTGATCCTAGAAGATTGAGTTGCAAGTCCGTGACAGTGGCAATGCCAACTCCAACCAGCAGGATTGCAAGTGCAAACTGGATCTTTCGGCTGCAAAATATGGCAATACAAGAATATAAGTGCTTGCAGCCTAAAACAATTATTAAGGTATAAGAGTCTTTTAGTGAATCCACAAATAAAAGACAAGAAAACACGTACATAAAACATAAGGCATTTCCACTCAAGGCAAGGAATTAATTGAAAGTGCAATTTATTAAAGATATCCTTTATTGGAGTAGAATAACCTTAGGACTGAGATGAAGCTTCAGTCAATCTTGTTTATCCACATCTCCAATATGTTGAAATAGCAAATTGTTAAAAAATGTCATCGACTGTTCTTTGATTTGTTCTGTATAGGGCCAAATCACAATGTGTAGTGACAAGATTCACTTTATTAAGATTCTTGTGGCAATGTTGACTTTATTAAGATTATTGTGTCAAGGTTCAATTCATACTAATTCATTGTCAATGTGCCATATTCTAAATTTTTAGCAAAGGTTGGTAGTTTCAGAAGTGGATCAATTTGCAAAAAAATTACAGATTTCTGAGATTAAAGGAGGGTCATTTTGCACCGCCGGTGACTGCTGTTTCAGATTACAGTGAATATAGTCAAAGTCAGGGTTGAGATTAAATGTCCAACACTAGCCATCAATTAGAAATTTGAAGACGACCAAGCATTTATAGTGTCCGTCATAATGTGTTCTTATATCTAGAGCATGTCATACACCCTCACAAATCCCTGATCAATTATGCACCTTCATAAACATCTACTTTTAAGGATGTTTGGATTATGGATTGGGACTTTTAATTGGAGTTGAAAGTTGAGTTGGCGCTTGGTATTGAAGTTATAGAGATGATATCCACATAAAGAACAGGTAAGGCTGGAAGCCAGTCAGAGAAGAATACACAAGGTTTGGTACAAATGCTGACAAAGCAGATGGGGTAAATCATGCTACAATTAAAATTCATCTTTACAAGCTGGGCTGTGTGAAGTAAGTCTGGAGTGAGACTTTTTGGTATTTCAAATTGTTCATGTCAAAATGACAACTTGTATCAAAAGGGTTGTGATCCAACTGGTGGGGATGATGGTTGCTTATATCCATCCACCAAGGTACAAATCCCTCTAGATACCCAACATGAAGAGTCATGCGGTTAGGGTTAGGATCAGGATCATGCCCTGGGTGATATTGACAACGTGGCTGCTTAGCCGAAGGAGCTCGCTAATTTAGATGTATGCTTACTCAGCATTGTAAATCCTCTAGATGTTTATTTCCGAAATAGGGGCAGAGATGCTGACATTCTATGTAATTCAGTGATTCCATGTAATGCCTTCAGGCATACAATCAAAAAAAAAAATTAACAACTTGCCAAAATTATGGAGTGTCACGCGTAACAGGTAAAATTTAACATTAACCACAAAAGATGTGTTAAACCACCAAAACAGTCCATGAAGAGAGTTAAATCTCAACTATGGCTGGAACATAATGAATTGAAGTGCATGCATAACGTTTCTCAAATTACTTCCGGAACTAATTTAAGAGACCATTAAAATTCAAGGATTTGGTCAAACGTAGTTTTGAATATACAAGAAGGTATTATTTTAGTTACCAGGAATCATGGGATATAGATACAGATACAAGGGCATGGATGTCATTTTGAAATAGCGTACAGGGGTATATGAATAAGACACTGGATATTTTACATTTAGATATAGTCAGCAGGAGAAGTGGGTACGAGTGGGGCTATGGGGTCCCATCCCTCAAACCACGTTTCCTGGTGGTGTATTAGCAGGATTCTGTCAAATAAATATAATCTGATAAGAAATGCATCTTAACATATCTATTCATGCAAAATGGCCCTAATTCTATTTTTAAAAACCATAATTGATGAATGAATACCTTAGTCTTATAGCCATGCTCAAAGCTAATTAAAGCTCCCAACAAATTTTAAGTACTTACTGTGTGTGTTCATGACAGCAGAAAAGAATTTACTGAGCCCCTCTTACCCCTCAAAATCAATAATCCAATGGCAGGAAAAGAAGGTATTTATAATCACACACTCTAGTAAAAAGTTTTGTTGAAGACAGCACATAACGCATATTATCATGTATCTATGGCACATATAACTACTATATACAAGTAAATATAAAGCATGCACATTCACCGTGCACCATTAAGGGGTGCATCCATAGAAAAAAAAATGAATTAAAAAGTCAGGTGGATGACATAGTAATTCAAGAATCTCTACATTCCACTCTTTACAGGGACAACAAAGGCATAAATCAAATTTCAATTTGAGGCGTATCAGCATATTAATCATTAAAATACCACCCTTATTCAACTGTGAAAGAATGCATGGAATATTTTTTGCACTCACCTGAACAGCTTCCGGAAAAAGACAGTTTCCAAAAGAACAGTACAGGGAATTATTGCCAACTTTGTCATCTGAAAAAACAAATACAATCAAGAAATTTCAGTCCTAGGAAAGACGCCATCTTCTAAGGAGCTTTAAAGGTGATTCATAAGATCAAAATAAAACAAACCTAGAACATTCGGAATACCTGATAGAATCCCACAGAGTTAAAACCCAAGCAAAGATTCAGAAGTCCAATAGAGATTCCATTAAGAATACCAAATCCCATTACAGCACGTGCATCAAAGGGCTTATGTTCAAATAGCTTCAGCCATAATGCTATGTGTAGAGAACAGAATGTTACCAGAAGATGCCAACTGGTTAAAGTTGTGGCTGCAATAAACGTGTTAACCCTTAGTCAAAAAGTTGAAGAACAACAGCATATTTAAGTAAAACAGCTAAATAAAATGTGTCCCTCGGAACAATGAAAAGCAATGCAACTCCAACACAATCCCAAACTGCAAAGTGAGATAGTGCCTGAAATCAAAGAAAAAATTTGGACTAAAAGCAGAAAATCAGATAATAGAGTGTCAGTGGCCACTTTTAGATCCTGGAATCCTCCATGAAGGTCCTAGCACCGGCAATTTTCCCCTTCTTGCCGGATTAAGTCACCCTGCGAATTAACCTAGGAAGTGCACCTCTCAATCACTAGCTGGTTAACATTATGTGTTGGACTAGCACACATACATTAGGGTTATATCCAATCCCTATACTGAGTCCTCACATATAGTTACATTGTCGCAAGTACGACCGCTTTTGTCACCAACATCTTTCCCCCTTCTTAACAGTTAAGTCACCTTTTGATTTAACATGGGTCCATTGCACCCTCGATCACTCTCCTAGGCATGCCTGAGTTTTTTATCTCATTTTACAACACGTCAAGGTGTGGTCTTGATCTGGTGCAAACGGGGGCCAAGTGAATGGCTGCCTTATTCCCCAGCAGTGTTCCACATTAGGGTTATATCCAATCCCTATAATGAGTCCTTACATATAGTTACATTGTCGCAAGTAAGACCGCTTTTGTCACCAACATCTTTCCCCCTTCTTAACAGTTAAGTCACCTTTTGATTTAACATGGGTCCATTGCACCCTCGATCACTCTCCTAGGCATGCATGAGTTTTTTATCTCATTTTACAACACGTCAAGGTGTGGTCTTGATCTGGTGCAAACAGGGGCCAAGTGAATGGCTGCCTTATTCCCCAGCAGTGTTCCACTACTCTCACTCTCTCAAGGACATAAGACTCGGAATGGAAACAAATACTCTTTATTGATATTCAGCTGTGTTACAGAGATTACACACACATCTTGCACTCTCCCTTCCCCTAGACTATGAAGAAGACTCCCTCGGTCCAATGACTGGATTACAATGAACATACATCACTCAACAAGCTCATAGCTCTACTCTCACACTCTCTGAGCTTGCCCAAGCTCTCTCTCTTTGCTCTGCTTTGCTCTGGAGCTGGACTCTTCTCTCAGAACTTGTTTGATCTCTCTTTCCCCAGCCTTGGGTGATTGAGATAACTCTCCAATGCTCTTCCACAACTGACTTCAAATCTTGGTGGCCTAACACTAACATCCTGCCACACCCTTTGAACTCCCTTTGTATTGGAAAATGGTCCACACATCACGTTTGCTTCATCTGGGCAATTACTTGGTGTATCTTTCAAATGTGGGCAAAACTGCCACTTGCTACAGACCGCCATCACACAACCATCGCTTGCACAACATGAAGTGGCAATTTCATCATGTTCCAAAGAAAGGCTCCTTCTAACCAATGGAACATGACTAAAACTATCCTTCCTGCATTTCCTTGCCCTATGGAACTTTTGATGATGTTCTTCAACTTGATGTCGATCTCTCTCCACATGCCCAAGGTTGTCACAAGAGATGACAGTCGCACAACATAAAACAAATGTGCAAAAATGAGCAAAAGGACCCGAACCTGTGTTTTTGGTTGATGCAAAATAGCTTGTGAACACAAATTCTTCTACATCATGATTTCTATGGATTGTTATGCCTCAATTCGGAGTCAAAAGGACTCCCTTTGACACATGATGGGAGTCCATCCAAGTCAGAATAAAGAGGCTTTCAAGGTCCAAACAGAAGCAAGGTGACCCATAGGGATCAGGAACACATCCAAGAGAGTCCTAAAACAGAATAATAAACATGTGAATGCCTAGGAGAGTAATTGAGAGGCCAATCTCCTCAGCACAATAGATCTGGGAAAGTGACTTAATTGGCAAGGGGAAGGTCGTTGCTGCTATGACCTTCAAGGAAAGACTCTAGGACAAAAATGGTGCTTGCAGGAAAGTTGCTGTATATGAAAACTCATCATAGAGTGGAGGTAGAACCCAAATGTATGTGTGCTAGTCCAAGAAGCATTACAATTAAACTGTAAATGTGTGTTGTCATCAAAGTTGCGAACTTGTCAGTTCAATATTGGCTTAGGATTAAGAGAAGCACTTGTGGACTTTAAATTTGTGGGTTTAGTCTGTTAGCAACTTGGCAAAACTCAGGCATGACTCGAGAGCAACTGACTAAAGATAGATTATCTCTTACATCATTATGAATCTTTATTCCATATAGAAGTGCTTTTCTGTATAGCTTGAGCATTGAATATTTTGAATCTAAAGTTTCCCCAGATTTATGACTATGGATAAGATCCTCCCAAATGTATAACACATTATACCTAAAAACTCTGGAGTGTAGAAAATGGTCAGTGCAAACATTGCTGTTCAGCCTCAGACATAAAATGGGAAGGTGATCGAAGTACCACTCCATCCACTTAAATGGCCATAATGTTTTGAACCATGGAGGTAAGCACGTAAAAACCAAAAAAGCTATATTTTTTTCCTCAAATTTCAATATAACTGGGGTGGCCCTTGAAAAGACCATGGTAATTGTGTGCCGATCTTCTTATGTAACTGCAAACAAGAAGATCCACAGAACAAGACTCCGATTTGTTATCAGATCTAACCATGTTTTAGACTCACCTCTATCAATGTACTGAATATTTTCTCAAATATAATTTCAATTTAATAAATAGACAATCCATCTTGAAATAAAACATGTCTAACAAAAAGACTTGAAATTTGAGATCAGTCTCTCCAAACAGTATGTGTGGTAACAATTACACCTACTGTTGATACACTCGAGGCCCCAAAGCAACCAGCACATGAAGACAAGATATCAAAGAAATAAAATAATAAGGTATTAAAAGACAATGTTGTTTGGAAACGGAAACGGAAACATTTCCAAAACATGGATTTTCAGGAATCCTTGATTTGGAAATGTCATGGAAACATCTGTACAATATATATATATAAAGTTTAAACTATGCATAATACTCATTTTTAGTCTATTAAAGATAAAACACCTAATATATAATATTCATTCATTCATTACTTCAAAGAACAAATGTGCATTCAAATCTACAATACTATCAGCTCGGATCAGCTCGTGGCACTTGGCGAGAGATGTTCTCATACTATTCTATTATACCTACATCCCTTCATGCAGCCTTCTTACCTCCTATTATGTCTCCTTAAATTATTGAAACCCTGAAATATGGCTAAGTCTGAAATCCTGAAACCCTGAAATCTGACTGAGTCTGAAACATGATAGGATCCTCCAAAACCTAGAATTTGCATTATAGCTCCTAGAGGTCTGAAACCACTCTCAAACATCCTGAAAGTATATATATATATATATAACATAACTTGAAGTATAAGAAAACTTATACTTACATTTATTTTGTATCTATATATTGTCCAGTTCGGGTTCCTCTGGTCCTCAGCGAGTATGAATACTAACGTTTTACCGTTTTAAAAAAAAAAATGGCTTGATTTATTTTTTTGCCCATGAAACGCCCAGAAACGTCCCGGAAATGGCAGTACACATGCCGGAAACATCCTTCAGGCTCCTCTGGTCCTCAGCGAGTATGTATACTATGGTTTTACCTTTTTTTCCCTTAAAATGGCTTGATTTATTTTTTTGCCCACAAAATATCCAGAAACGTCCCAGAATGCCAGTACACATGATAGAAACGTCCAGGATGTTTCTGGCATGTGTCCGGACATTTCCGGTACATTTCCAGAACATTTCCAAAGCACTTCTGTACTGGAAACATTTCCGGGCCTGGTACGAGGGGGTGGGAAGGCATTTCAGTGCAACACAATTAAAAGAAGAAATGTAATGTTTTATGATAAAAAAACGCTTATGTAGCAACCTCAACAAGTTGCAAATGCAATCAATGTTGACTATGGAATAAAACAGGCAGCAAGCCTTGGAACATCATCCACAGCCCAATTAACTTGCACGAATTCATAATTCCGAAAGATCTGAGCTTTGAAATTAACAGAAGTTCAGGTGTCTAAATCCTCATAGCATTTCTTATTGACTAGCGTTATAAGTTACAACTCTAAAAAGACTCTGCTCAACTGAATAGTCACTATTCCAAATGAGCAAAGTCTAGTTTGAATGGCAACTTAGTAGTTAATTCCCTAGCAATCTCTTCTACAGATCATATCACCAACATGACATACTCTGAATTATTTCACACACCATCAAATACACAGCAAGAACAATGCCCGCCCACATACTCTGACATCTCCCCTGCTCAATCCACGATGCATTCACTTCACACAAACTCTTAGAAAATTCAAGCACTAGTACCCAACATGGATGGAAATCAATGGAACCTTTGTATCATAGACTAAATAAGATCAAAATTGTCCTCCCATTTAAACATAAACTATTAAGGCTCCCGACTAAATAAGATCAATATTGTCCCTCCCATTTGAACATAAACTATTAAGGCTCCCGCAATGTATCCAATCCAATAATCAAGAATTCTTGAATTTGCTTATCTGAAATCTGAAAAAAATTTGATCCAACTGCACATTAGTTACCATTTATAGACTCTCTTTCCCTTTGTTAATTCTAAAACAACTGGAAATGAGGATTTGCCAACTATAATTATCAATAATACCCAGAATAAGGTAAGTCACATACCTCAAATTAAGATTAAATAAGACTGGATGTGACATTTTCTTTTATCCTTAAACTCTGGATTAACATTTTTGCTGATCCAAACAGATAATAATCTCCGGTTCCATATCTGTCATCTGTGCTCTAGATGTAAGATGGGGCACTTAAGAATTTTCTTTTATTATTAAGCTCTTAATTATTTCTTTTATTAATCCAAATAACAAACAATCTCTGGTTCCACATCCATCAGCTGTCTGGTGGTATGATGGGGCACTTCTCACATTGAGAACCGCGGTTTGAAACCCAGTGGGCATGCCCTTCACATCAAATTGGTCTTCATGTTAATGTGGCTTCATGGATCTGGCGGAGAATTTTGGCTTCTACTAATACCTTGATCCACTGATCATATGGCAAGGTCACTGTTGACCCATTTGCTGAAATTTGCAAAGGTGTAACAGACCAGGATGCCTAGCAAAAAGAGTCTGTGATTCTATCAATCCTAAACTCTTTTAATGGCATTTCTTCTAAATAATATCATACCCGGTTCCAACTACCGACAATCATTGTAAATTTGTACGTAATAAATTAACAATAGTTGCAACCAATAAAATATATAGAAGTTCTAAAGCCTCCACCAAGTCACTAAAAGAATAGTTGCCAGCAATAAAGAAACAAGACTTGATCATAGCTATTCTCCTCACACAAACATTCTGCAATTTTGCACATATATTATGGATCTAAGAAAAGAAATTTTGAATTGAAGTTTACCTCGATCCTTCCAAAACTGAGGTTGAAAAGTTTTACCGGGAGATGTGCTTATGTTGGATAAAGGTTTTAACAGCATTTCACTGTAACTTGTTTTGTTATTAATAAGAATCAAAGGGGAAAACAACAAGTCTTAGATAATATATTTTTAAATGATTAATAAAGCTACATTGAAGCCAAAGTTTGCAATAAAAATGAAATGGTAGAGTCCCATTGCCATTTATGCAAATTGTAATTAAATACTGATGATATATGCAAATTCTTACCGACAATTAGATTTAACACAAAGAATGGACAAAGAAGCCTTGGCTAGCTAAAACAGCATAATTTCCCAAGAGTTATTTTATGGCTTACCAAAGTCAAATGCTATGATTTTTAAATTTGACTGACATAGCTACAATATTGCTGAATTTTTTGATTTACATCAATAAATAGTGGATTAATAGCCATTTACGTTAATGAACTTAAATACTGCTGAAAAGGATAAATCATCCGATATTAAAATTTAACATAAACAATAACCCCAATAGGCCTTGGCCAGTTAAAACACGGCAATTTCTGAAAAATTATTTTAACTCACTGAAGTGAAATCTAAGGGCTTTTTGAGTTGACAATTGGATCTAAAATGAAGCCAATGTTTCAATAAACGAGTAGATAGTAGATTGATACAGCCATTTATGGAAAGTTCAACTTAAATACTGTCACTAAAGATAAATCGTTACTGATATTTAAATTAAATGCAAAGGATAAAGAGCCTTGGCTAATTAAAACGAGGTATTTTCCCAAGGATTGCTTTAAGACTTGCCAAATTCGACTGATGGATCGACAACTACATTATCAGCTACTGCCCTGGAGACCCCCATATCTTTACCAGTATAGTTCTGGTACTGATACTAGTCCGGTAACTCCTGAGTTCTTCTATTATCCCGAGTACCAGACTTTCATGATAAAACATACTTCAAAAATAGTGCTGGTCTGGGAACAATAGTAATAATAAAACAAAAATCAAAAGATTACCAATCAGCAGTAAAAAAACATAAGAAAAAATACAACTAAACTGCTGATAGTCCCACTGCATTTGGTTGCAATGAACCAATTATTGATTTGAAATCTTTTGATGAAGATAAATATGATGATTTGTTCATATAATTTCTGACTTTGCCTATGATCATTGAGTTATTTTCTGTTTTGACCAGATAATATAAGCCTATGCGATATATCATATCTCATGACTCATTTAATATTTTGAATTATCACTTATCAATTATGAGTTTGCTTGTTTTTTGCTTTTTTTAAGAATATAACATTGATTTTGCTTATTTTTCCTATAATTTTTTATTTAAGCCGTATCATACCCAAGGTCCACACAATAATGGTGAACCCCATACCCAGACTCATTCTGATAACTTGGATCAACAACAAGGCCAAAGTTTGTGATGAAAAGCAATAAAAAGCAAATTATTATGGCCATTTTGCGAAATTGAACTTAAATAACACTGATAAAGATAAATCATTGCTGACATTTAAATTTAACGTAAAGGATAATAAGCCTTGGCTAGTTACAACGAGGTATTTTACCAAGGTTTACGAGGTATTAAAACTTGCCAAAGTTAAAGTCTAAGGTTTTTTAATTCGACTGACAGAACTACAACGAGGCAAAGTTTGTGACAAGCCGTGATAAATAGCAGATTCATACCGCCATTATGTGAAATTGAAAATAAATAGAGCTGATAAAGATAAA
Organism: Torreya grandis; assembly: GCA_037957365.1. Taxonomy (NCBI): domain Eukaryota; kingdom Viridiplantae; phylum Streptophyta; class Pinopsida; order Cupressales; family Taxaceae; genus Torreya; species Torreya grandis. Next base: position 1,354,446 of record JARHVA010000177.1, read on the forward strand.
TTATTACTCACCTTTAAATTTAACACGAAGAATAATAAGCCTTGGCTAGTTGAAACGAAGTATCTTCCCAAGGTCTACTTTAAGACTTGTCGAAGTCAAATCCAAGGGTTTTTTAAATCGACTGACAGATCTAGAACGCAGCCAAAAGAATGCACCGAAAACCTTAACTACGCTTATGCTAAGGCAATGTAAATTCCCAAACCTTAGTTTGGAACCTTCCAAAGTTAAATGCAAGTTTATTTTCTAATTTGACTGATAGATCCACAACGAGGCCAATTTTACTATAAATAGGAATAGATAATAGATTCAAACAGCCATTTATGCGAAATTGAAGTTAGTAATAGTTGATACAGATAATCCTTCGGCGGGAGATTACTGGCATTCAAGTAAAACACAAAAGAATGCCCTGAATAACCTTAATTAGCTCTAGAGCTGTGAAATTTCCCAAAGGTTAAGTTGAAACTTACCGAAGTTAAATCCAAGAGTGCTAATGAGCGCCTTGTTGCAGATGACAATTGAAACAGACGATATAACAGACAGACTTAATGCTCCAATAGTTCCAAGTTGAAACCCCGTGCTCTCTGTCATTTTTAATTCCCCTTCTTTCTCCACTTTCTCCGCTTATGCTGAAAATGCTAAAAGACTGGCAGAAGCTGCAGGCATTATCATTCGCCTGAGGAAAAATAGACGCAAATTTTACGGCATTTTCAGATCCAGAAGAAATGCGTAAAAAAGTTTAAAGATCTGAAAGAAATTTAAACTTTTCCAACAAAAAGATCAGCAAGAGGATTCGAAACCGCGACCTACCGATGCAACAATGAAACCTCCCCCCCCGGGCAGTGCCGTAGCGGATTTAAAAAAAGATTTTAATCTAGTGCGTGGATTAAAATGCGCGGGGTTCAGCGTAGGGCTGGAGTTCCAGAAGCCTTCTTTGGCTTTGCTTAAATATATTTTCTGTTGCCGGCGGATGACAGAAAATTCCCTTCGATCGGATTTCGTTATTTCTACGTTAGAAAGGAGTTAAATAAAGTTCGCGTGCTTTGAAGGCATCCAACGGTGCTCATTAATGCCCCTATCTGCGGGATCGGATCTGAAAATGTAGAGTGGTTGGATCCGACGCTGGGTTGCGTCTGAAGGTTATGTAACGTTAAGATAGGAGGTTACGAGTACGGTCACGTGGAAAGTAGGGTATATGGTAGCTGCCACTTTCATATGACCGTGACTCCTGCTGACTTTAAGCGGCCGATGAGAAGATGAAACGGAAAGTGTGCTATGGAAAATTATGATGTAAAGGGAATTATTTATGTGTGGCATGCAGAGTGTACCATATTAATTTATTGAATTATTTTGTTCCAAAGTTGAACCTTCCAAATATGCTATGCCGTAGATTGTACTTGACGATAAGTATAGTGAATTTTGGCCAACAGGCTCGACCGACAAATTTTCAATCATTTTACGGTCGTTGGGGTGTCGCGCGTGTAAAATGCCGTTCCAAATAGCTATCATTTTGCTCTGTCTACTTGTTATTCGGAATTTTGGTGACAAGTCAGTCAAATGTTATTTTTTATTATTTATTTATTTAATGATATATTAAAGAGGGTATTATCAAAAGGGTTGTAGTGATGATGATGATATATTATAAATAAATAAAATTAAAATAATGATCGCGTAGCATCTAATACTTACTTGTGCGTCAAATGATATATTTCATTTGATTTTTATATTTTTGACATTAAAATAATAGCATCAAATAAGTAAGAACAATTTTTTAAACGTGTCACAAAATGTGAAAAAGAGTTTTATTTGTTAAGAAATATAAAATATTATAAAAATAAAGTGATGCTAGCAAAGCTTGTATATTGGAGAAATAAATGTGCAATGTAAAAAAAAATAGCTAAATAAAAGTGTAAATAGTTAATTTAAACAAGTTATTCACATCTCAAAAGGCATGCTAGATCAGCGGTGGTCATTGGAGATGTTCGGACGGTTGGAGTCATAGACAATGTGATGTAGACGACAGTGTCCCGTCTAGTGATGTTAGTGATGTCAATAGTGGCCGTTGGTGATGATTGTAAGGGAAATTTGGGCCTCCTTCTTGTGTCCCAAACCGGTTCAAAGCTCCAGTCCAAAAGTGATTACCCGTATCAAAAAAAACTAAACAAGTTATAAACTTTTGTATATAGATTGTCAATCGTTGAGAAACATAGTATAAGTATGATAATTGATTGTTGAAGAAGAAAGAGGTGGTATCTTAGATACGAGTCCTCAATAGGTAAAAGAAGTGTTTATCTACATAATGCAAAACAATTATATCTCGGTGAATTTATCTAAAATATATACTAGTTTAAATATCTTGATCAATATTGATACTAAGTTGATTTTTTAATTGTTAGGATCACGTTGAAAAATATGTATAAAAAGAAATGATCTTAATCTAACACTTAACTAGAAAGTTAAAATTTGTGTTAGATGACCCTTTTTATTGCCTATAAATATGAAATCATCAATGACAACACGTGTATTATAAAATGAATGAGAGAACGTACACACTTAAATAAGTGAATTATTCTTATAAATCCTTAAATTAATATTGAAAACACCTCTCTAAATATTGTGAAATTATATTTATATGAAAAATAAGATTGAATTGTATAGGAAAATATAAACTCTTATTGATATCAAGTAAATAGCTTCCCAGTAGATACTTACAAAACCACAATTGCTAAGGAATATACAAGTAGATTCTCTTTATTTTGTTGTCTACTTGTTATTATTTTGATGTCTACTTGTTATTATTTTGTTGTCTACTTGTTATTCAGAATAGCTATTATTTTGTTGTCTACTTGTTATTCGGAATAGTTATTATTTTGTTGTCTACTTGTTATTCGAAATTTTGGTGACAAGTCAATCTAACGTTATTTTTTATTATTTATTTATTTAATGATATATTAAATAGGGTATTATCAAAAGGGTTGTAGTGATGATGATGACATATTATTAATAAATAAAATTAAAATAATGATTGCTTAGTGTTTAGTACTTACCTTTGTGTTAAATGATATATTACATTTGATCTTTATGTTTTTGACATTAAAATAATAGTATCAAATAAGTAATAACAATTTTTTAAACGTGTCACAATATGTGAAAAAGAGTTTTATTTGTTAAGAAATATAAAACATTATAAAAATAAAGTGATGCTAGCAAAGTTGGTATATTGGAGAAATAAGTGTGGATTGTAAAAAAAATTAAAGAACAAGTTATAAACTTTTGTATATAGATTGTCAATCGTTGAGAAACATATTATAAGTATGATAATTGATTGTTGTAGAAGAAAGAGATGGTATCTTAGATACTAGTCCTCGATAGGTAAAAGAAGTGTTTATCTACATAATGCAAAACAATTATATCTCGGTGAATTTATCTAAAATATATACTAGTTTAAATATCTTGATCAATATTGATACTAAGTTGATTTTTTAATTGTTAGGATCACGTTGAAAAATATGTATAAAAAGAAATGATCTTAATCTAACACTTAACTAGAAAGTTAAAATTTGTGTTAGATGACCCTTTTTATTGGGTATAAATATGAAATCATCAATGACAACACGTGTATTATAAAATGAATGAGAGAATGTACACACTTAAATAAGTGAATTATTCTTATAAATCCTTAAATTAATATTGAAAACACCTCTCTAAATATTGTGAAATTATATTTATATGAAAAATAAGATTGAATTGTATAGGAAAATATAAACTCTTATTGATATCAAGTAAATAGCGTCCCAGTAGATACTTACAAAACCACAATTGCTAAGGAATATACAAGTAGATTCTCTTTATTTTGTTGTCTACTTGTTATTATTTTGCTGTCTACTTGTTATTATTTTGTTGTCTACTTGTTATTCAGAATAGCTATTATTTGGTTGTCTACTTGTTATTCGCAATAGTTATTATTTTGCTGTCTACTTGTTATTCGAAATTTTGGTGACAAGTCAATCTAACGTTATTTTTTATTATTTATTTATTTAATGATATATTAAATAGGGTATTATCAAAAGGGTTGTAGTGATGATGATGATATATTTTTAATAAATAAAATTAAAATAATGATTGCTTAGCGTTTAGTACTTACCTTTGTGTTAAATGATATATTACATTTGATCTTTATGTTTTTTACATTAAAATAATAGTATCAAATAAGTAATAACAATTTTTTAAACGTGTCACAATATGTGAAAAAGAGTTTTATTTGTTAAGAAATATAAAACATTATAAAAATAAAGTGATGCTAGCAAAGTTGGTATATTGGAGAAATAAATGTGGATTGTAAAAAAAATTAAAGAACAAGTTATAAACTTTTGTATATAGATTGTCAATCGTTGAGAAACATATTATAAGTATGATAATTGATTGTTGTAGAAGAAAGAGATGGTATCTTAGATACGAGTCCTCGATAGGTAAAAGAAGTGTTTATCTACATAATGCAAAACAATTATATCTCGGTGAATTTATCTAAAATATATACTAGTTTAAATATCTTGATCAATATTGATACTAAGTTGATTTTTTAATTGTTAGGATCACGTTGAAAAATATGTATAAAAAGAAATGATCTTAATCTAACACTTAAATAGAAAGTTAAAATTTGTGTTAGATGACCCTTTTTATTGCCTATAAATATGAAATCATCAATGACAACACGTGTATTATAAAATGAATGAGAGAACGTACACACTTAAATAAGTGAATTATTCTTATAAATCCTTAAATTAATATTGAAAACACCTCTCTAAATATTGTGAAATTATATTTATATGAAAAATAAGATTGAATTGTATAGGAAAATATAAACTCTTATTGATATCAAGTAAATAGCTTCCCAGTAGATACTTACAAAACCACAATTGCTAAGGAATATACAAGTAGATTCTCTTTATTTTGTTGTCTACTTGTTATTATTTTGCTGTCTACTTGTTATTATTTTGTTGTCTACTTGTTATTCAGAATAGCTATTATTTGGTTGTCTACTTGTTATTCGGAATAGTTATTATTTTGTTGTCTACTTGTTATTCGAAATTTTGGTGACAAGTCAATCTAACGTTATTTTTTATTATTTATTTATTTAATGATATATTAAATAGGGTATTATCAAAAGGGTTGTAGTGATGATGATGATATATTATTAATAAATAAAATTAAAATAATGATTGCTTAGCGTTTATTACTTACCTTTGTGTTAAATGATATATTACATTTGATCTTTATGTTTTTGACATTAAAATAATAGTATCAAATAAGTAATAACAATTTTTTAAACGTGTCACAATATGTGAAAAAGAGTTTTATTTTTTAAGAAATATAAAACATTATAAAAATAAAGTGATGCTAGCAAAGTTGGTATATTGGAGAAATAAATGTGGATTGTAAAAAAAATTAAAGAACAAGTTATAAACTTTTGTATATAGATTGTCAATCGTTGAGAAACATATTATAAGTATGATAATTGATTGTTGTAGAAGAAAGAGATGGTATCTTAGATACGAGTCCTCGATAGGTAAAAGAAGTGTTTATCTACATAATGCAAAACAATTATATCTCGGTGAATTTATCTAAAATATATACTAGTTTAAATATCTTGATCAATATTGATACTAAGTTGATTTTTTAATTGTTAGGATCACGTTGAAAAATATGTATAAAAAGAAATGATCTTAATCTAACACTTAACTAGAAAGTTAAAATTTGTGTTAGATGACCCTTTTTATTGGGTATAAATATGAAATCATCAATGACAACACGTGTATTATAAAATGAATGAGAGAACGTACACACTTAAATAAGTGAATTATTCTTATAAATCCTTAAATTAATATTGAAAACACCTCTCTCAATATTGTGATAAGAAAATTATATTTATATGAAAAATAAGATTGAATTGTATAGGAAAAGATAAACTCTTATTGATATCAAGTAAATAGCTTCCCAGTAGATACTTACAAAACCACAATTGCTAAAGAATATACAAGTAGATTCTCTCTCTCTCTCTCTCTCTCTCTCTCTCTCTCTCTCTCTCTCTCTCTCTCTCTCTCTCTCTCTCTCTCTCTCTCTCTCTATACATACATACATACATACATATATATATATATATATATATATATATATATATATATATATATATATATATATATATATATATATATATATATATATATATATCAATCAATTGTTAGTTACTTTTTTGAAATATTTAAAATAAGATCGAAGCTTTGTATGCTTAATCCCCACCAAGTATAGAGATTCTATAAAGATGGCTAAATGCAATAGAAACACAATTTGAATTTATTTGTACCATCTCCAATATCGATGAATACAAGTGGCCTTGTATCGATGGATTGATTTGAGATTTAATTAATGAGAATTGTCTTATTTAATTTCTTTATCAAAGTATGTGATCTGCTTGCAAATAAGAATCAATCATATTAATAATGTAAATAGAGAGACATTTACCCAAAATAATTATCAATAAAAATAAATTAAAATGACTTCTCTCTTAAGACTAGTGTTGATGGCGAGAAGGTGGATCCTAAGGTTTTGAAGGGGAGCTCACGCAAGGTAATGACTTGCTTTTGGTCCAAATAATGCATATAGTAATAACATCAATGAATTGAATAACAATAGCCTTGATATTTGTTTGTGCATTTCTTTGTTAGCTGGGACTCATTTTTGACTATTATGTAATTATAAAATAGTGGTTTATTTAAAAAATTATTTTCTTATAAGCACAATCAACTTTGTGCATAGTAAAATTAGTTTTGTAAAGTGCGATCCCCAACACATATTTTAAACGCAATCTTCTAAAATGAATTATGGTGAGTCACAACCTGTTAGGTTGTGGAGCTAAAAGCTTCACTGATGCAGACATGGAGAAGGCCATTGGAGGGGTTGCTGAAGGTTGCTGAGCGTCAGAGCAACCGGCGTCGGTCTGATCAGCCGACGTCGGCAGGATAGTGAAGAGAAGCAACCGACGTCGGTCATGGGTCAGCCGGCGTTGGTCACCTCCAGGCAGACAGGGACCGACGTCGGTCGCCTGTGTGGTTCGACTGCGAGCTTATTACTTGCAGTTAGCTAACGAACCAAGTGTTTGCATGATTAGAGCTATTTTTAGACTGAGAGCTGCGGATCTAATTATTGTAATTAGATGTCTAATTATTGTTTAGATGAGATCTATATAATAGACTCATGGTTGTATTGGAAAGGTGTTCTAGTTTGAGTTGAGCAAAGTTTGTTCCTTCTGTGTGTGAGGTGAGCAAGGGTGTTCCTCCTAGTTCCACAGTACCAGGTGTAGGTGTTAGATTGGAGAGTCAGCAGGATTCTTCAGGTGTGTAGGATCTTGGTCACAGTTGCATGGCCTATATAGGAGATCTACATGGTAAGTAAGATCGTTGATCTGCAGGTGTATGTGTGTGCAAGGTCAAGGTTCACAGGTGAACAGGTGTGCAGGATCATATAGACAGCAACACAACAGGGAGCAGTATCAGGAAGGATCTACTTGGAGTACAGGTGTGTACTCGGATAGAGCAAAGAGGAAGGCAAGGGAGTTCCTTCCATAAGTATGGTCTGTTGAAGTGCAGGTTATTGCAGGTTCATGGGAGATCTACTTGAAGTACCTTGAGTACTTGTGGAGTACGTGGAGTACTTGTGGAGTGCGTGGAGCACTTGTGGTGTGCGTGGAGCACGGGAGGTGAACACCAACTCTGTATTTGAGTTGGGTGTTGGGACCTGAGAGGGAGAGCTTTGGAGAGAAGATTTACTGTTCACTTGAGGTGTGGGAAACCTCTGTAAGGTGGTGGAGAAGAAGCGGCATCTTCTTTATTGTATTCTTTTCTGTATAAAGTGTTAATACAAGTTGTGTATTGTCTCTCATATCTTGTGTTATTCTGAATTCTAGTTACTTGGTGAATCTGGTTAATTTTCGCATATTAAGTTGCTTGGTTTGGTAATCATATTGTGCTCTTTTGGTGGAGCAAGATCCTGACACAACCTACCATCACTTTCAAAGCCTTTATTGGACGAACTCCAATTTTTTATACAAATTGGAAAAGAAGATAGGGTTATCAAATTCCATGCACGATATTGGAGAGGCCTAAGAAAACATTAAAGGAGGATTCCATGTGCGATGTTAGAGTCTATATTATGCAATTTACAGCTTCAATGAATGTTTTTTTTGCCCATCAAAATTTTGTAGAAAGGGAAATAGAATTTTTCATGATAAAGACTTTAAAGCACATATATATCACCTCATTCAATGATTTCACCGTATTTAACAGCTTCTTATTGTAGGGGATTGCAAAGATATTGTTTTTAAAATCATGTATTATGAAAAATATTAAAAAAATATTATTTTATTAATAGCATTTATAATTGCATTAACGTCTCTTGAATATTCCCAAATAACACCCCTAGGAATATTCTATTATTTTTGTAGAAAAACTTTAGGATAACTCTAGAATTATTAAAATCATGTGTTTTTTTAAATATGATTGACTAAGCAAATATCAATCAATTAGAAAGTGAAACCTATAGTAACCTATCCTGGCAGGGACTAATAAGATATATGTTATACAAATTGACAAAATTAAAACAAGTTATATGTCATATAAGTTGACAAAATTAAAATAAAATAAACTTTTTGTATTTACCTAATAATCATATCTAATTCATCATTCTTATAAAATTTAAAATAAAATTTTGATAAATAATTAAAATTTTAACACATCTATAATAATAAAACCTTCTCAACGGATAAATTAAAGTATTTATAAGGATGAAAATATAAAAGATAAAAGAAAAATGTTTTTATATAAAGAAATCATCAATCTTAAACTTGAACACCCAACCTATCCATATTGGTGTTTTATAGTGAAGATGCATAAGTGTTAAATCACTAGGCCAACCAAGTAAAATAATGATAATAAGTAAATCTAATTAAGTATGATGATAAACAATAAATTAGACCTATCTAGGGCATATGTAAGGAGAATAAAAGTACCTCAAACTGTAAATGTTAAAGAGAGATGAAAAAGACGAAATGATAGATAAATATATGTTTTTGACTTCCATTAATCGTGATAGTGGTTGAAGGTACTAAAAAAGGCTATGGAATAGTTTGAAAGAAAATATAGAAACTGGATAACAAATTAAGACAGTGACCACTTTTAGATAATTTTGAAAGGGCCAGACCAATTTCACACTCCTTTGAAAATGATATTCCATCTGAAAGTGGCAAACTTGCTCCAAAAATAGTTGTATAGATCTAATAGGTTTGAAACTTTATAGAACCCTTCATCAGTAGTAAATACGTCAAAGTCTTTCTCAAATATGTGAATAAAGGTGCAAGAATGTCAGAATCTTCCTTTCTTTGATGTAACCCTAATCCACCATAGCATCTATAAATATACCCAAGACTAAATATGTGTAGTTAGTGACATGGGCCCCTTGAGTGGGGATTGTTGATACATATCACTCCTTGAAAACCTTGGCTCACATAGTTGTATGCATGCAAGTGAGTAACCATTTACAATGAGTGAGAGAAGCCTCCACCTTATGTCCCTGTGATAATGAATACAACTAGATGATCTTTTGCTTAGGCCTTCTCTTGGTACAAACATGCATATAATAAAAAACATTATAACAACTAAATAAATATAATCAATATAGATTTGTTCACTTGTACTTGTTAATGAAATGTCTTAGGATGATTTTTATATACAAACTTATTGAATTCAAATTAGGGACCTATTGACAAATGAGTCGACACAAGAAAAGAGGGAAAAGCTGAAAAAATAGGGCCCAAGTAATAGATAAAAAGGAAAAATGACCAAAGTGTTGGTTGATTATTTTGTCGATCAGTGTACTGATAAACAAAATAGTTCTAATCAGCCAAAGTAGGAAGATTGGTCATCCAAATGTGTAGGTTTACCACATCAAAAGGGGACTAATCTCTCCTCTCATCAAGGGGAGGTTCCCTATAGATATGATATATATATATATATATCTATATAAACAGAAAATAATACTCAAGGGTAGGATAAACCATCCATCTCTCTTTCTTCAGAGATGATGCATGCAAATCAAAGGAAAATCTTAAGGAAAATGACAGAAAGCACTCCTCTTCTTTCAGAAGTACTATTCAGCAAACCACAAGAATACTTCTGGTAGTAATTGCAAAATGTAACCAAGGACGTAGTAACCAACAAATTGAGATGTAGCACAAAGTCTCCACCTGAATTGCCCAAGAGTGAGATACGAAGGACAATGAGGGCACAAAGTCGTCCCAAGGTCCCTTACACAAAAACAAAAAGAAAGCACACTAAAGGCAATTATGGGGGCACAAAGTCTCTCCATAGTTGACTTCAGGACACCTTCCTGACTACTTTCACTAATTCTGCTTGTTGAATTAAAGGAACATAAAATATATTAAGCAAAAAGACATAAGAACAGTTTCCCCAACAACAAAGATATCACAACACAAAAGTCTGAAAAGTCACTTGCTTTCTTATTCCAATAAAAAAATATGATCAACAATCTGAGCTCAAAGTCTCAGTAATGCCTTTCAATTTGGGCAAAGTTTTGTTTCTAATTGTCAAAGAGAGATCCCTTTTACACTAACAAGAGAGTCTTATATATAGCCTCTTCAAGATGGACTTGGGAATAGTAATACAACATGTTGCATTGAATTTTGTTAAGAAGACAGGCTAGAATTTAGGGGCATCTACCCATTTACTTTTCTCAATGCAAACAAACAAGTCACACTATTGAAAGTTTGCATCTTTCAATATCCACCTGGTGGTCTACTTCTATAAACATATATGATGTGCAAATGTCTCTAGTCCTTCCTCGTCCTTCCTCCTTTTTTGGTTAATTAAATCGGGTCTAGGATTCAATTTGATGCTCTATTCTTTAGTCGCTTCCTGTTGATCTTGGCCTTAAAGCCTTTGAATGCATTCGGGTCCATAGATTTAAACCTACAAGGATCAACAACTATTTCATTGTCATAACTTTGACATCCATGGGTACGTCACTTTCCTCAGCAATTCCTTCGTCTTTGTCGTTTGATCTTTCCCAGAGGTGACCTGCCCTTCGGGACCTTGAGAAACGGTCTGCTTTGGGTCGGGAAGAGCCCCCGTAAGGGTATCTACCCTTTGAGTGGTCTTCGGATGGCCTTTGAGCTTCTTTCTTCTAGCAGGTCACTAAGTTCTTTGGCCCTTATTTAAGGTTTTTTCAAAATCAACAGCTATTTTACGAACCTTGAAATTGACGTTCGTGCACCCGTCACTACATTTGAATTTCCAATGGCTAGTTCGTCATTCTTGACTTTGATGTCTTCGGGTGCGTCACCCCTTGGACTTTCTTCAACTTTCTCTTCTACTTGCTTCCATCAAATTTTTTGTTTTACATCCTCTCGAAGGGAAGGTGACCCTTCGGCTTTGGGGAAGTATATCCTTCAATTTGGCAATCGAGAGTCCCCCGCAAGGGCACCTGCCCTTCGGGGTCCTTCGGTGGCCTTTTATCTTTGGAGTCCTTCGAAGCTTTCCCACGAACATTTTCTTGCAGACAAAAAGTCTACAAGAATTATTTCAGCTAGCTTTGTCTTTGGCCTTCGAAAATTCTTTTGAGCTTTTCTCCCGAGGAATTCCTTCAAACAAAAAATCTGAAGGAATTATGCCTTTGTCTTTCGACTACCTTAAACAAAATTCTGAAAGAACTTACCTTTGCGGCTTCCTTGAAAATGACCCTTTTGAAGGGCGCTTTTGTCGACCAAGTGCCCTCCGCAAGGGCACTTGTCCTTTGGGAGGCTCTCTTGAACTTTTGCATTGAACCGCCCCTTTGAACCAACCATTGGACCAAGCTTTGAACCAATCGTTGAACCAAGCTTTAAACCGACTGAGTGAACCAAAGCATTGAACCAACTGAATTGAACCAACTTTGGTATAATGGTTCAATGGTTCATTCCCTTTGATTTGGTTAAGTCTTTTTGATCCTCATTGAACCAAACACGTTGAACTTGTTGAACCTTGAACCCGAGTGGTTCAATGGTTCAAGCCTTAGAAACTTGTTCTTTTGATTGAACCTACTTGTAGAAGCCTTTGAATCCTGACTGTAGTTGCCTTTGAATCTGACTATAGAAGCCTTTGAACCTGGAAGCGGTTGAACTCTTGTTGTTGATGTTGAACCTTTGAACTTGTTGAACTCGTTGAACCAAAATGGTTCAAGGTTCAACGGTTCAATCCTTGCTTAGAAGCTTGCCAATGAACTCTTTTGGTTGAACCTAGTCATTAAACCAACTTTGAAATCGCCCAAGTGTTGAGAGCTTGCTTCTTTCCTGTAGAGTCCATAAAAATCAACCTGTGAAGTCCATTAAACTTGGCCTGCAGAGTCCGTAGATTTTCTTCCTGTAGAGTCCGTAGATTTAAGCCTGTAGAGTTCATAGATTTAAGCCTGCAGAGTTCGTAGATTTTCTAAGAAGCTTAGAAAATGAGGAAATTGAATGCTTAGAACAAATTTTGAGAAAGGGTAGAGATTATTTTGGTCTGAGGACCAAAATAGTTCAAATGTTGTCCCAAAAATGAGTGATAGTTTTTACAGGACAACAATTGGCTCTAGTTGGGGAATTTCTATCAATTGTAAAAAGAATTGAAGGGTGTAGAATCTAGAATCTCCAGTGTCTTCATGTGTACCATTGGGCTACGGAGTCATGTTATCCAGAAATAAAAGGCATCAAAAATGGAAACAAATAAAACAAAACAAAATTAAAAACTATACAAATATACATATGTACAGATGTAATAATTTGATATTTCAAGAATTAAAGTATTTCAGATGCTACCCATTATGAGGCAGAGAAAAGAGTGCTCTATCCTGATAAACTAGCAAGAAGACATTTTGTCCCCATAAACGGTGACAGGCAAATGGAACTCTCCACTAGGAAACCAATTTTTTGCGTCTTCCTCTTGGCCTTTTCTTCTTCTTGCTCCATGGTAGGATGTGGTTTTCAAACTAAAAACCATAACTCCTTGCTCTTCCTACAAGATTTCCTTTTGCTAACTTTGGAATACAGTAGTATGGTCCACCACCATAGCTTGTTGTTCTACTGGTCTAGTCCAGCACATGCTTTGATTGCCATCATCAGACCCCTGACAAACCATTAGCTCAGCACCTCCTTTGATGTGAAAGAGTTTGATCTCTTCATCTTGAGCAGTCTTCAATCTGAGCAATAGAGATCCATATCTAGCTGTGGAAGAATTACTGCCATCAGATTCCAAGATCCAAGCATCATCAAAAGCTAATCTTCTATCAGATTTCTCTTCATCAGAGATGGAAAATCCTTCTTGATTTGTACTGCGCCCTACCAATTTTTTTGATGTCTTATTTGAATGAAATCCTAGATTGCCAGCTACGGGACTTTCATCAGCTAAGACATGAGCATCCTCTTTGGTCAAGAAGTAATTACCCCTGCCTGAAGGCTCAAATAGAATTTGAGCGATAGAGGCTGATGTTTGGGTGACCACAATTTTTTCTTGAGACAGGTCCACACTTAGTTCTCCACCAATGTTTAATTGCTTAGGATCGGCTTGCAAGGATTCAAACTCAGTCATCTAAATTTTAGATTTCTTGACATGATCAATCATGGAAAATGACTGAGATGGACTTGGAAGAGAGGATAAGAGTTCATCCTTTTGGTTTTTGGGAGGGGGAGGACTGATCTACAAATTTGAAGTAGAAAGTGCAGAGATGTTTGATGTACTTACTTCTTTGGTAATCACCAGGTCCTTTGATTGGAAAGGAAGAGGGTTTCTCTACTCAGCAATTGAAATTACTAGTTTGGGTTGCTCCTCTATCTTCTCTTTATCAGCCTACTAGGCTAACTAATTCTCAGACCTGGTGAATACTACATATGATCCTTCGACTGCTTCACCTTCACTTCTGGGTTCATCCTAGAAATTTAGGAAACCAATGTGGGAGTCGCCAGCTAATTCTTCTAGATCCTCCTTGAAGAGATCAATGCCCTTTTCTTGCTCAAACTCAGGTTGGAAATAAGAAACATGTTCTGTTTCCAGATATCCAACTACTGAGTTGGTTGGAGGTGCTTCAAGGGCAAAGTTCCTCTATGGGGGAGGAAGACGATTTGGTTGCCCTTGACTTCTGACAGCGTTGCCTTGGTATGGCTGATTAGGGAATGTCCTCCTTGGTATATCTTTATATAGAGGAGCAAAAGACATACCTTGTGCCATTTACCTTTTCAAGGCTAGTAATTCATTTGCCAGCTTTTGTACCATTGGGTTAGTGGTGACTGTGGGTGAGTATTCAGAAGATGAAGAGGGTTTGCCTTTGTTTGGGTCTCTCTTTATCTTTCCTACCAAGATAAGGTCATCTTCTACCTCAGTAGCCAAGTCCTGAGTAGTAACAAGGTCTAGATGACCAGCTCATCTCAACAAAAAACTCACTTTAGGCAGTTGTGAATCGATGAAGAAGCATTTGAGGTTCTGAGGTGTCGGTTTGGCAACCATGGGAATCCTGTGCCTCAGCTTGTCGAACTTGGCAATAAAATCTCTCATAGGCTTATGAGGCTCTTTCTTCATCTGAGTGAGCTGGGCTAGCAATGCATGTGCATCTTCTACAAGCTTGAACCTTGCTTTGAAATTGGCTTTGAGTGTATCCCAGTCAGTCACTGATCCAACTTGCAGATGGTAGAACTAGTCTACAACAGCACCTTGTAATATCTCCACAAAAAGCCTAACTACCACGTCTTCAAATTCCACCCCTATAACACCACAGGGTATGTTGAAGGCTATAATGTGTTCATTAGGATGAACTATTCCATCACCAAAAAATTTGGGGAAATTCTTTCTTGAACTACGTCGGAGTTCATGCAGAGGTGGAGTCAAGTTGAGTGGGGCAAAAGAGTTACCCCAGGGGCCTCGAACTTCCATGATTTAATTAAGAAACATAGAGATAACAAATCTGGATAGAGTGGCCAGATTACATAACAAAAATGGAAAAGGATTGGCTCAGCTTCAGCTTGAGGCTGGAGGCTTCAAACTGTGCACTCTTTCCTAGTAGCTCTAGTTTTACAGACCAGATAAAACAACGGAGGTGGAGGAAGATGGTAAGGCTATAAATGGATAATGGGTAAGACATGAAACAGATTCACCAAAGTCTGTAATGGATAAGCATTATAATGATACTTGGTAAGACACAGGTGATGTTTCAATGTGAAACTTGAGGTTTCAAATTGCACAAAATTATGTATATCCCCAGCGGAGTCACCAAAAACTGTTGGTTGATTATTTTGTAGATCAACGTACTGATAAACAAAATAGGTCTGATCAGCCAAAGTAGGAAGATTGGTCATCCAAATGTATAGGTTTACCATATCAAAAGGGGACTAATCTCTCCTCTCATCAAGGGGAGGTTCCCTATAGATATGTTTTATATATATATACACACACACACACACATATATATATATATACATATACATATATATATGTATATATATATGTATGTATATATATATATATATATATATATATATATAGAAAATAATACTCAAGGGTAGGATAAACCATTCATCTCTCTTTCTTCAAAGATGATGCATGCAAATCAAAGAAAAAATCTCAAGGGAAATGACAGAAAGCACTCCTCTTCTTTCAGAAGTACTATTCAGCAAACCATAAGAATACTTCTAGTAGTAATTACAAAATGTAACCAAGGACGTAGTAACCAACAAATTGAGATGTAGCACAAAGTCTCCACCTGAATTGCCCAAGAGTGAGATATGAAGGACAATGAGGGCACAAAGTCGTCCCAAGGTCCTTTACACAAAAACAAAAAAAAACACACTAAAGGCAATTATGGGGGCACAAATTCTCTCCACAGTTGACTTCAGGACACCTTCCTGACTACTTTCACTAATTCTGCTTGTTGAATTAAAGGAACAGAAAATATATTAAGGAAAAAGACATAAGAATAGTTTCCCCAACAACAAAGATATCACAGCACAAATTCTGAAAATTCACTTGCTTTCTTATTCCAATAAAAAAATATGATCAACAATCTGAGCTCAAAGTCTCAGTAATGCCTTTCAATTTGGGTAGAGTTTTGTTTCTGATTGTCAAAGAGAGATCCATTTTACACTAACAAGAGAGTCCCTTATATAGCCTCTTCAAGACGGACTTGGGAATAGTAACACATCATGTTGCATTGAATTTTGTTAAGAAGATAGGCTGGAATTTAGGGGCATCTACCCATTTGCTTTTCTCAATGTAGAGAAACAAGTCATGCTATTGAAAGTTTGCATCTTTCAATATCCACCTGGCGGTCTACTTCTAGAAACATATCTGATGTGCAAATGTCTCTGGTCCTTCCTCCTTTTTTGGTTAGTTAAATCGGGTCCTGGATTCAATTTGATGCTCTGTTCCTTAGTCACTTCCTATTGATCTTGGCCTTAAAGCCTTTGAATGCATTCAGGTCCATAGATTTAAACCTACAAAGATCAACGACTATTTCATTATCGTAACTTTGACGTCCGTGAGCATGTCACTTTCCTCGGCAATTCCTTCGTCTTTGTCATTTGATCTTTCTTAGAGGTGACCTGCCCTTTGGGGCCTTGAGAAACGGTCTGCTTTGGGTCAGGAAGAGCCCTCGTAAGGGTATCTACCCTTCGAGTGGTCTTCGGATGGCCTTCGGGCTTCTTTCTTCTAGTGGGTCACTAAGTTATTTGGCCCTTCTTTAAGGCTTTTTCAAAATCAACAGCTATTTTATGAACCTTGAAATTGACGTTCGTGCACCCATCACTACATTTGAATTTCCAATGGCTAGTTCGTCGTTCTTGACTTTGATGTCTTTGGGTGCATCACCCCTTGGACTTTCTTTAACTTTCTCTTCTACTTGCTTCCATCAAATTTTTTGTTTTACATCCTCTCAAAGGGAAGGTGACCCTTCGGCTTTGGGGAAGTATATCCTTCAATTTGGCAACCGAGAGTCCCCCGCAAGGGCACCTGCCCTTCGGGGTCCTTCAGTGGCCTTTTATCTTTGGAGTCCTTCGAAGCTTTCCCACGAACATTTTCTTGCAGACAAAAAGTCTACAAGAATTATTTCGGCTGGCTTTGTCTTTGGCCTTCGAAAATTCTTTCGAGCTTTTCTCTCGAGGAATTCCTTCGAACAAAAAATTTCAAGGAATTATGCCTTTGTCTTTCGACTACCTTAAACAAAATTCTGAAAGAACTTACCTTTGCGGCTTCCTTGAAAATGACCCTTTTGAAGGGCGCTTTTGTCGACCAAGTGACCTCCGCAAGGGCACTTGTCCTTTGGGAGGCTCTCTTGAAATTTTGCATTGAACCGCCCCTTTGAACCAACCATTGGACCAAGCTTTGAACCAATCGTTGAACCAAGCTTTAAACTGACTGAGTGAACCAAAGCATTGAACCAACTGAGTTGAACCAACTTTGGTATAATGGTTCAATGGTTCATTCCCTTTGATTTGGTTAAGTCTTTTTGATCCTCATTGAACCAAACACGTTGAACCTGTTGAACCTTGAACCCGAGTGGTTCAATGGTTCAAGCCTTAGAAACTTGTTCTTTTGATTGAACCTGCTTGTAGAAGCCTTTGAACCCTGACTGTAGAAGCCTTTGAATCTGACTATAGAAGCCTTTGAACCTGGAAGCGGTTGAACTCTTGTTGTTGATGTTGAACCTTTAAACCTGTTGAACTCGTTGAACCAAAATGGTTCAAGGTTCAACGGTTCAATCCTTGCTTAGAAACTTGCCAATGAACTCTTTTGGTTGAACCTGGTCATTAAACCAACTTTGAAATTGCCCAAGTGTTGAGAGCTTGCTTCTTTCCTGTAGAGTCCGTAGAAATCAACCTGTGAAGTCCATTGAACTTGGCCTGCAGAGTCCGTAGATTTTCTTCCTGTAGAGTCCGTAGATTTAAGCCTGCAGATTCCGTAGATTTTCTAAGAAGCTTAAAAAATGAGGAAATTGAATGCTTAGAACAAATTTTGAGAAAGGGTAGAGATTATTTTGGTCTGAGGACCAAAATAGTTCAAATGTTGTCCCAAAAATGAGTGATATTTTTTACGGGACAACAATTGGCTCCAGTTGGGGAATTTCTATCAATTGTAAAAAGAATTGAAGGGTGTAGAATCTAGAATCTCTAGTGTCTTCATGTGTACCATTGGGCTACGGAGTCATGTTATCCAGAAATGAAAGGCATAAAAAATGGAAACAAATAAAACAAAACAAAATTAAAAACTATACAAATATACATATGTACAAATGCAATAATTTGATATTTCAAGAATTAAAGTATTTCAGATGCTACCCATTATGAGGCAGAGAAAAGAGTGCTCTATCCTGACAAACTAGCAAGAAGACATTTTGTCCCTAGAAACGGTGACAGGCAAATGGAACTCTCCACTAGGAAACCAATTTTTTGCGTCTTCCTCTTGGCCTTTTCTTCTTCTTGCTCCATGGTAGGATGTGGTTTTCAAACTAAAAACCATAACTCCTTGCTCTTCCTGGCAAGATTTCCTTTTGCTAACTTTGGAATACAGTAGTATGGTCCACCACCATAGCTTGTTGTTCTACTGGTCTAGTCCAGCACATGCTTTGATTGTCAGCATCAGACCCCTGACAAACCATTAGCTCATCACCTCCTTTGATGTGAAAGAGTTTGATCTCTTCATCTTGAGCAGTCTTCAATCTGAGCAATAGAGATCCATATCTAGCTGTGGAAGAATTACTGCCATCAGATTCCAAGATCCAAGCATCATCAAAAGCTAATCTTCTATCAGATTTCTCTTCATCAGAGATGGAAAATCCTTCGTGATTTGTACTGCGCCCTACCAATTTTTTTGATGTCTTATTTGAATGAAATCCTAGATTGCCAGCTACGGGACTTTCATCAGCTAAGACATGAGCATCCTCTTTGGTCAAGAAGTAATTACCCCTGCCTGAAGGCTCAAATAGAATTTGAGCGATAGAGGCTGATGTTTGGGTGACCACAATTTTTTCTTGAGACAGGTCCACACTTAGTTCTCCACCAATGTTTAATTGCTTAGGATCGGCTTGCAAGTATTCAAACTGAGTCATCTAAATTTTAGATTTCTTAACATGATCAATCATGGAAAATGACTGAGATGGACTTGGAAGAGAGGATAAGAGTTCATCCTTTTGGTTTTTGGGAGGGGGAGGACTGATCTACAAATTTGAAGTAGAAAGTGCAGAGATGTTCGATGTACTTACTTCTTTGGTAATCACCAGGTCCTTTGATTGGAAAGGAAGAGGGTTTCTCTACTCAATAATTGAAATTACTGGTTTGGGTTGCTCCTCTATCTTCTCTTTATCAGCCTACTAGGCTAACTAATTCTCAGACCTGGTGAATACTACATATGATCCTTCGACTGCTTCACCTTCACTTCTGGGTTCATCCTAGAAATTTAGGAAACCAATGTGGGAGTCACCAGCTGATTCTTCTAGATCCTCTTTGAAGAGATCAATGCCCTTTTCTTGCTCAAACTAAGGTTGGAAATAGGAAACATGTTTTGTTTCTAGATATCCAACTACTGAGTTGGTTGGAGGTGCTTCAAGGGCAAAGTTCCTCTGTGGGGGAGGAAGACGATTTGGTTGCCCTTGACTTCTGACAGCGTTGCCTTGGTATGGATGATTAGGGAATGTCCTCCTTGGTATATCTTTATATAGAGGAGCAGAAGACATACGTTGTGCCATTTACCTTTTCAAGGCTAGTAATTCATTTGCTAGCTTTTGTACCATTGGGTCAGTGGTGACTGTGGGTGAGTACTCAGAAGATGAAGAGGGTTTGCCTTTGTTTGCGTCTCTCTTTATCTTTCCTACCAAGATAAGGTCATCTTCTACCTCAGTAGCCAAGTCTTGAGCAGTAACAAGGTCTATATGACCAGCTCGTCTCAACAAAAAACTCACTATAGGCAGTTGTGAATCGATGAAGAAGCATTTGAGGTTCTGAGGTGTCGGCTTGGCAACCATGGGAATCCTGTGCCTTAGCTTGTCGAACCTGGAAATAAAATCTCTCATAGGCTTATGAGGCTCTTTCTTCATCTGAGTGAGCTGGGCTAGCAATGCATGTGCATCTTCTACAAGCTTGAACCTTGCTTTGAACTTGGCTTTGAGTGTATCCCAGTCAGTCACTCATCCAACTTGCAGATGGTAGAACTAGTCTACAACAGCACCTTGTAATGTCTCCACAAAAAGCCTAACTACCACGTCTTCAAATTCCACCCCTCTAACACCACAGGCTATGTTGAAGGCTGTAATGTGTTCATTAGGGTGAACTATTCCATCACAAAAAAATTTGGGGAAATTATTTCTTGAACTATGTGGGAGTTCATGCAGAGGTGGAGACAAGTTGAGTGGGCCAAAAGAGTTACCCCGGGGGCCTCAAACTGCCATGATTTAATTAAGAAACATAGAGATAACAAATCTGGATAGAGTGGCCAGATTACATAACAAAAATGGAAAAGGATTGGCTCAGCTTCAGCTTGAGGGTGGAGGCTTCAAACTGTGCACTCTTTCCTAGCAGCTCTAGTTTTACAGACCAGATAAAACAACGGAGGTGGAGGAAGATGGTAAGGCTATAAATGGATAATGGGTAAGACATGAAACAGAGTCACCAGAGTCTATAATGGATAAGGGTTATAATGATACTGGGTAAGACACAGGTGATGTTTTAATGTGAAACTTGAGGTTTCAAATTGCACAAAATTATGTATATCCCCACTGGAGTCACCAAAAATTGTTAGATGATTATTTTGTAGATCAACGTACTGATAAACAAAATAGGTATGATCAGCCAAAGTAGGAAGATTGGTCATCCAAATGTATAGGTTTACCATATCAAAAGGGGACTAATCTCTCCTCTCATCAAGGGGAGGTTCCCTATAGATATGTTATATATATATATACATATGCATATACATATATATATGTATATATATATATGTGTATGTATATATATATATATACATATGTTATATATATATATATACATATATATATATATACATATACATATATATATGTATATATATATGTATGTATATATGTATATATATATAGAAAATAATACTCAAGGGTAGGATAAACCATCCATCTCTCTTTCTTCTTTGATGATGCATGCAAATCAAAGAACAAATCTTAAGGGAAATGAAAGAAAACACTCCTCTTCTTTCAGAAGTACTATTCAGCAGACCATAAGAATACTTCTAGTAGTAATTACAAAATGTAACCAAGGACGTAGTAACCAACAAATTGAGATGTAGCACAAAGTCTCCACCTGAATTGCCCAAGAGTGAGATATGAAGGACAATGAGGGCACAAAGTCGTCCCAAGGTCCTTTACACAAAAACAAAAAAAAAACACACTAAAGGCAATTATGGGGGCACAAAGTCTCTCCACAGTTGACTTCAGGACACCTTCCTGACTACTTTCACTAATTCTGCTTGTTGAATTAAAGGAACAAAAAATATATTAAGGAAAAAAACATAAGAATAGTTTCCCCAACAACAAAGATATCACATCACAAAGTCTGAAAAGTCACTTGCTTTCTTATTCCAATAAAAAAATATGATCAACAATTTGAGCTCAAAGTCTCAGTAATGCCTTTCAATTTGGGTAGAGTTTTGTTTCTGATTGTCAAAGAGAGATCCATTTTACACTAACAAGAGAGTCCCTTATATAGCCTCTTCAAGACGGACTTGGGAATAGTAACACATCATGTTGCATTGAATTTTGTTAAGAAGATAGGCTGGAATTTAGGGGCATCTACCCATTTGCTTTTCTCAATGTAGAGAAACAAGTCACGGTATTGAAAGTTTGCATCTTTCAATATCCACCTGGCGGTCTACTTCTAGAAACATATCTGATGTGCAAATGTCTCTGGTCCTTCCTCCTTTTTTGGTTAGTTAAATCGGGTCCTGGATTCAATTTGATGCTCTGTTCCTTAGTCACTTCTTATTGATCTTGGCCTTAAAGCCTTTGAATGCATTCAGGTCCATAGATTTAAACCTACAAAGATCAATGACTATTTCATTATCGTAACTTTGTCATCCGTGAGCATGTCACTTTCCTCGGCAATTCCTTCGTCTTTGTCATTTGATCTTTCCTAGAGGTGACCTGCCCTTCAGGGCCTTGAGAAACGGTCTACTTTGGGTCGGGAAGATCCCCCATAAGGGTATCTACCCTTCGAGTGGTCTTCAAATGGCCTTCGGGCTTCTTTCTTCTAGTGGGTCACTAAGTTCTTTGGCCCTTCTTTAAGGCTTTTTCAAAATCAACAGCTATTTTACGAACCTTGAAATTGACGTTCGTGCACCCGTCACTACATTTGAATTTCCAATGGCTAGTTCGTCGTTCTTGACTTTGATGTCTTCAGGTCGTCACCCCTTGGACTTTCTTCAACTTTCTCTTCTACTTGCTTCCATCAAATTTTTTGTTTTACATCCTCTCGAAGGGAAGGTGACCCTTCAGCTTTGGGGAAGTATATCCTTCAATTTGGCAACCGAGAGTCCCCCGCAAGGGCACCTGCCCTTCGGGGTCCTTCAGTGGCCTTTTATCTTTGGAGTCCTTCGAAGCTTTCCCACAAACATTTTCTTGTAGACAAAAAGTCTACAAGAATTATTTCGGCTGGCTTTGTCTTTGGCCTTCGAAAATTCTTTCGAGCTTTTCTCCCGAGGAATTCCTTCAAACAAAAAATCTGAAGGAATTATGCCTTTGTCTTTCGACTACCTTAAACAAAATTCTGAAATAACTTACCTTTGCAGCTTCCTTGAAAATGACCCTTTTGAAGGGCGCTTTTGTCGACCAAGTGCCCTCCGCAAGGGCACTTGTCCTTTGGGAGGCTCTCTTGAACTTTTGCATTGAACCGCCCCTTTGAACCAACCATTGGACCAAGCTTTGAACCAATCATTGAACCAAGCTTTAAATCGACTGAGTGAACCAAAGCATTGAACCAACTGAATTGAACCAACTTTGGTATAATGGTTCAATGGTTCATTCCCTTTGATTTGGTTAAGTCCTTTTGATCCTCATTGAACCAAACACGTTGAACCTGTTGAACCTTGAACCCGAGTGGTTCAATGGTTCAAGCCTTAGAAACTTGTTCTTTTGATTGAACCTACTTGTAGAAGCCTTTGAATCCTGACTGTAGAAGCCTTTGAATTTGACTGTAGAAGCCTTTGAACCTGGAAGCGGTTGAACTCTTGTTTTTGATGTTGAACCTTTGAACCTATTAAACTCGTTGAACCAAAATGGTTCAAGGTTCAACGGTTCAATCCTTGCTTAGAAGCTTGCCAATGAACTCTTTTGGTTGAACCTGGTCATTAAACCAACTTTGAAATCACCCAAGTGTTGAGAGCTTGCTTCTTTCCTGTAGAGTCCGTAGAAATCAACCTGTGAAGTCCATTGAACTTGGCCTGCAGAGTCTATAGATTTTCTTCTTGTAGAGTCCGTAGATTTAAGCCTGTAGAGTCCATAGATTTAAGCCTGTAGAGTCCGTAGATTTTCTAAGAAGCTTAGAAAATGAGGAAATTGAATGCTTAGAACAAATTTTGAGAAAGGGTAGAGATTATTTTGGTATAAGGACCAAAATAGTTCAAATGTTGTCCCAAAAATGATTGATATTTTTTACGGGACAACAATTGGCTCCAGTTGGGGAATTTCTATCAATTGTAAAAAGAATTGAAGGGTGTAGAATCTAGAATCTCCAGTGTCTTCATGTGTACCATTGGACTACGGAGTCATGTTATCCAGAAATGAAAGGCATCAAAAATGGAAACAAATAAAATAAAACAAAATTAAAAACTATACAAATATACATATGTACAGATGCAATAATCTGATATTTCAAGAATTAAAGTATTTCAGATGCTACCCATTATGAGGCAGAGAAAAGAGTGCTCTATCCTGATAAACTAGCAAGAAGACATTTTGTCCCCATAAACGGTGACAGGCAAATGGAACTCTCAACTAGGAAACCAATTTTTTGCGTCTTCCTCTTGGCCTTTTCTTCTTCTTGCTCCATGGTAGGATGTGGTTTTCAAACTAAAAACCATAACTCCTTGCTCTTCCTGCTAAGATTTCCTTTTGCTAACTTTGGAATACAGTAGTATGGTCCACCACCATAGCTTGTTGTTCTACTGGTCTAGTCCAGCACATGCTTTGATTGTCAGGATCAGACCCCTGACAAACCATTAGCTCAGCACCTCCTTTGATGTGAAAGAGTTTGATCTCTTCATCTTGAGCAGTCTTCAATCTGAGCAACAGAGATCCATATCTAGTTGTGGAAGAATTACTGCCATCAGATTCCAAGATCCAAGCATCATCAGAAGCTAATCTTCTATCAGATTTCTCTTCATCAGAGATGGAAAATCCTTCTTGATTTTTACTGCGCCCTACCAATTTTTTTGATGTCTTATTTGGATGAAATCCTAGATTGCCAGCTACAGGACTTTCATCAGCTAAGACATGAGCATCCTCTTTGGTCAAGAAGTAATTACCCCTGCCTGAAGGCTCAAATAGAATTTGAGCGATAGAGGCTGATGTTTGGGTGACCACAATTTTTTCTTGAGACAGGTCCACACTTAGTTCTCCACCAATGTTTAATTGCTTAGGATCGGCTTATAAGGATTCAAACTCAGTCATCTAAATTTTAGATTTCTTGACATGATCAATCATGGAAAATGACTGAGATGGACTTGGAAGAGAGGATAAGAGTTCATCTTTTTGGTTTTTGGGAGGGGGAGGACTGATCTACAAATTTGAAGTAGAAAGTGCAGAGATGTTCGATGTACTTACTTCTTTGGTAATCACTAGGTCCTTTGATTGGAAAGGAAGAGGGTTTCTTTACTCAACAATTGAAATTACTGGTTTGGGTTGCTCCTCTATCTTCTCTTTATCAGCCTACTAGGCTAACTAATTCTCAGACCTGGTGAATACTACATATGATCCTTCGACTGCTTCACCTTCACTTCTGGGTTCATCCTAGAAATTTAGGAAACCAATGTGGGAGTCGCCAGCTGATTCTTCTAGATCCTCCTTGAAGAGATCAATGCCCTTTTCTTGCTCAAACTCAGGTTGGAAATAGGAAACATGTTTTGTTTCCAGATATCCAACTACTGAGTTGGTTGGAGGTGCTTCAAGGGCAAAGTTCCTCTGTGTGGGAGGAGGACGATTTGGTTGCCCTTGACTTCTGACAGCGTTGCCTTGGTATGGCTGATTAGGGAATGTCCTCCTTGGTATATCTTTATATAGAGGAGCAGAAGACATACCTTGTGCCATTTACCTTTTCAAGGCTAGTAATTCATTTGCCAGCTTTTGTACCATTGGGTCAGTGGTGACTGTGGGTGAGTATTCAGAAGATGAAGAGAGTTTGCCTTTGTTTGGGTCTCTCTTTATCTTTACTACCAAGATAAGGTCATCTTCTACCTTAGTAGCCAAGTCCTGAGCAGTAACAAGGTCTATATGACCAGCTCGTCTCAACAAAAAACTCACTTTAGGTAGTTGTGAATCGATGAAGAAGCATTTGAGGTTCTGAGGTGTCGGCTTGGCAACCATGGAAATCCTGTGCCTCAGCTTGTCGAACCTAGCAATAAAATCTCTCATAGGCTTATGAGGCTCTTTCTTCATCTGAGTGAGCTGGGCTAGCAATGCATGTGCATCTTCTACGGGCTTGAATCTTGCTTTGAACTTGGCTTTGAGTGTATCCCAGTCAGTCACTGATCCAATTTGCAGATGGTAGAACTATTCTACAACATCACCTTGTAATGTCTCCACAAAAAGCCTAACTACCACGTCTTCAAATTCCACCCCTCTAACACCACAGGCTATGTTGAAGGCTGTAATGTGTTCATTAGGGTGAACTATTCCATCACCTGAAAATTTGGGGAAATTCTTTCTTGAACTACGTGGGAGTTCATGCAGAGGTGGAGACAAGTTGAGTGGGCCAAAAGAGTTACCCCAGGGGCCTCAAATTGCCATGATTTAATTAAGAAACATAGAGATAACAAATCTGGATAGAGTGGCCAGATTACATAACAAAAATAGAAAAGGATTGGCTCAACTTCAGCTTGGGGCTGGAGGCTTCAAACTGTGCACTCTTTCCTAGCAACTCTAGTTTTACAGACCAGATAAAACAACGGAGGTGGAGGAAGATGGTAAGGCTATAAATGGATAATGGGTAAGACATGAAACAGAGTCACCAGAGTCTGTAATGGATAAGGGTTATAATGATACTGGGTAAGACACAGGTGATGTTTCAATGTGAAACTTGAGGTTTCAAATTGCACAAAATTATGTATATCCCTAGCGGAGTCACCAAAAACTGTTGGTTGATTATTTTGTAGATCAACGTACTGATAAAAAAAATAGGTCTGATCAGCCAAAGTAGGAAGATTGGTCATCCAAATGTATAGGTTTACCATATCAAAAGGGGACTACTCTCTCCTCTCATCAAGGGGAGGTTCCCTATAGATATGTTATATATATATATATATATATATATATATATATACATATATATATATATATACATATATATGTATGTATATATATATGTATATATATATATATATGTATATATATATATATACATATATATATACATACATATATATATACATATATATGTATGTATATATATATGTATATATATATATATACATATATATATATATACATATATATATACATACATATATATATATATATACATATATATATACATACATATATATGTATATATATATATATGTATATATATGTATATATATATATATATATATATATATATATATATATATATATATATATATATATATATAGAAAATAATACTCAAGGGTAGGATAAACCATCCATCTCTCTTTCTTTAGAGATGATGCATGCAAATCAAAGAAAAAATCTCAAGGGAAATGACAGAAAGCACTCCTCTTCTTTCAGAAGTACTATTCAGCAAACCATAAGAATACTTCTAGTAGTAATTACAAAATGTAACCAAGGACGTAGTAACCAACAAATTGAGATGTAGCACAAAGTCTCCACCTGAATTGCCCAAGAGTGAGATATGAAGGACAATGAGGGCACAAAGTCGTCCCAAGGTCCTTTACACAAAAAAAAACAAAAAAAAAACACACTAAAGGCAATTATGGGGGCACAAAGTCTCTCCACAGTTGACTTCAGGACACCTTCCTGACTACTTTCACTAATTCTGCTTGTTGAATTAAAGGAACAGAAAATATATTAAGGAAAAAGACAAGAATAGTTTCCCCAACAACAAAGATATCACAACACAAAGTCTGAAAAGTCACTTGCTTTCTTATTCCAATAACAAAATATGATCAACAATTTGAGCTCAAAGTCTCAGTAATGCCTTTCAATTTGGGTAGAGTTTTGTTTCTGATTGTCAAAGAGAGATCCATTTTACACTAACAAGAGAGTCCCTTATATAGCCTCTTCAAGACGGACTTGGGAATAGTAACACATCATGTTGCATTGAATTTTGTTAAGAAGATAGGCTAAAATTTAGGGGCATCTACCCATTTTCTTTTCTCAATGTAGAGAAACAAGTCACGGTATTGAAAGTTTGCATCTTTCAATATCCACCTGGCGGTCTACTTCTAGAAACATATCTGATGTGCAAATGTCTCTGGTCCTTCCTTGTCCTTCCTCCTTTTTTGGTTAGTTAAATCGGGTCTTGGATTCAATTTGATGCTCTGTTCCTTAGTCACTTCCTATTGATCTTGGCCTTAAAGCCTTTGAATGCATTCAAGTCCATAGATTTAAACCTACAAAGATCAACGATTATTTCATTATCGTAACTTTGACGTCCGTGAGCATGTCACTTTCCTCAGCAATTCCTTCGTCTTTGTCATTTGATCTTTCCTAGAGGTGACCTGCCCTTCGGGGCCTTGAGAAACCATCCAATTTGGGTCGGGAAGAGCCCCTCGTAAGGGTATCTACCCTTTGGGCGGTCTTCAGATGGCCTTTGGGCTTCTTTCTTCTGGCGAGTCACTAAGTTCTTTGGCCCTTCTTTAAGGCTTTTTCAAAATCAATGGCTATTTTACAAACCTTGAAATTGACGTTTGCACACCCGTCACTATGTTTAAATTTCCAACGGTTAGTTCACCATTCTTGACTTTGACGTCTTCAGGCGCGTCACCCCTTGGACTTTCTTCAACTTTCTCTTCTACTTACGTCCTTTGGATTTCTTGTTTTACATTCTCCCGAATGTATGGTGACCCTTCGGCTTTGGGGAAGTGTCCTTCAATTTGGCAGTTGAGAGTCCCCTGCAAGGGCACCTGCCCTTCGAGGTCCTTCGACGGCCTTTTATCTTCAGATTCCTTCGAAGCTTTCCCACGAACATTTTCTCACAGACATTTTCCTATAGACAAAAAGTCTAGAATAATTGTTTTAGCTGGCTTTGTCTTTGGCCTTCGAAAATTCTTTCGGGATTTTCTCCTGTGGACTTTCCTGAATTCCTTCAAACTTTTTGTCCGAAGGAATTCCTTCAGACAAAAAGTCTGAAGGAATTATGCCTTTGTCTTTTGACTACCTTAAACAAAATTTTGAAAGAACTTACCTTTGCAGCTTCCTTGAAAATGACCCTTCTGAAGGGTGCTTTTGTCGACCAAGTGCCCTCCACAAGGGCACTTATCCTTCGGGAGGCTCTCTTGAATTTTTGCATTGAACTGCTCCTTTGAACCAACCATTGAACCAAGCTTTGAACCAACCATTGAACCAAGCTTTGAACTAACTGAGTGAACTAAAGCATTGAACCAACTGAATTGAACCAACTTTGGTTCAACGATTCAATGGTTCATTCCCTTTGATTTGGCTAAGTCATTTTGATCCTCATTAAACCAAACGGGTTGAACTTGTTGAACCTTGAACCCAAGTGGTTCAATGGTTGAATGGTTCAATGGTTCAAGCCTTGAAAACTTGTTTTTTTGATTGAACTTGCTTGTAGAAGCCTTTGAATCCTGACTATAGAAGCCTTTAAACCTGACTGTAGAAGCTTTTGAACCTAGAAGCAGTTGAACTCTTGCTACTAATGTTGAACCCGTTGAACCAAAACGGTTCAAGGTTCAATGGTTCAATCCTTGCTTAGAAGCTTTCCAATAAATTCTTTTGGTTGAACTTGGTCATTGAACCGACTTTGAAATAGCCCAAGTGTTGAGAGCTTGCTTCTTTCTTGCAGAGTCCATAGAAATCAACCTATGAAGTCCATTGAACTTGGCCTACAGAGTCCGTAGATTTAAGCCTACAGAGTTCATAGATTTAAGCCTTTAGAGTCCATAGATTTAAGCCTGCAAAGTCCATAGATTTAAGCCTGCAGAGTCCATAGATTTTTTGAGAAGCTTGGAAAATGAGGAATTTGAATACTTAGAACAAATTTCAAGAAAGGGCATAGATTATTTTGGTCTGAGGACCAAAATAGTTCAAATGTTGTCCCAAAGATGAGTGATATTTTTTGGGGGACAACACAAAGGACCCATAAAATCAAAATAACCACTTTCAAACCATTTTGATGAGGGCCATACCACTTTTGAGACAGTTTGAAAACAATTAAAAACCAGAAGCAGAAGAAGAAAAACAAAATAAAGATCCCCAAACAAAAATAAACATAAGGGAGAGAGAAAATAGAAGAGAGAAGCACATAGCCACATGGAGAGGAAAGGAGAAATGAAAACATAAGAGAAAGTGTTAATAAGTACTCGATTTGAACTAATTATCCGTATACACAAAATCACACTAATAACATTGTAATTACAATGTTTATGCTAAAATTAAGTGTCTACATGATGCCTCACTTTGTTGTGTTGTACATGCATACAGATCAAAGTAAAATAAACAATAAATACCTAAGCGGGTTTGGAAAAAACCTTGTGCTCCTTGAAATCAATGCTCTAATGTCAACATCTTGAGTGTACCTACAAGCAAACATGAATGCAAACAAGAATATCAATGTCATGATAAATTAATAACCAATGCAACTAAATGAAATAATTAAAAAACTAAAAAATAAACAAATGAATGAATATACTTTTTGGTATGTGAATCATGTGCAACACTTGATAATATTCATCGAATCAACAAGGTCCCAAATAGGGTATTTATTATATACCTAAGGATATGATATTATAATATATATGGGTTGATGGAGATGTTAACATATGGCACACATCCCTATTAGTTAGTTATATGGGTCAAATCTATGGGGTCACAAGAGTAGCTTGTAAAATTAGTTACATTGGGTAAAGAGTTGATCTCAATAAGGGATTAGGGGTATACCCATACATTATTAATAATATATATTCTATATAAAGGAGATAAATATCATTGTGAAGGATATAATGTAAGTGGAGACTATTTTATTTGGTACAATCATATTGGAGTTTATCCCCATGAAGTGGTATTCCCATATTGGGAGATCTTGTGGAGTTACTCCTTCTTAAAAGAGTATTGCATGGTGTTGCCCTAACTTAAGGGTTATTATTCTATTTTTGAATATATTACATATTAGGGTATCTGGGGACACCAATATTTCTTGTGTTATGTTGATATTTATTAGATTCTACATAATTATATTATTATATGTGTAGATCTTACCAAGTGGTATTAGAGCTTCAATTTAGAAAAAGTGTGGCCAAATCCCAAATTTAGAAGAATCAACTATATCTTGCAATTGTTGAAAAATAAATTACAAATTTTTTACTAGATGGAGAATCAATCAAGGAAGATACGATAAAAAATAATTGTGGTTTTGTGATCATTTTTAGTGAATTATTGTGATTTCAGGGTTTTCCTAAATTTTCTATATCTATTGCAATTTTAATTTTTTTTGGTAAATTTTTAATGAAGCTATATAACCATTTAAGTAAGTTGTAGTAAAAAGTTTGGGGTTCTCTGATCATTTTTATTAAGTGATTGCAATTTTACAATTTTCATAAATTCACTTTATAAACTGCAATCAGAGGAAATTTTCTAATTTCTTTACATTTTCAAAAATCTTGCAAAAAATCTAGTGGAGGTCTATTATTTGAAGTTTTGGTTTTTAGGCTAACCTAAGTTCAAAACCATTTGGTCAAAGTTCAGTCAATGAGATAATTACATCTACTTGTCTACATGTTTTTATTCTCATATTTGGGTAAAAAATGAGATCTCGTAGATACCAATGTTCATGAAACCCTAATTTTTATATAAATCATGGATCAAGATTGCATAAATTTGGTGAGAGTTATACAAGAGGGTGTGAAAATCTACATAAGACAGTCTAAAAATACAAAATAACTTTAATAAGTATGAGGAGGCAAAAAAATGAGGATGATGTAAAAGAAGAGGAAGAAATGATGAGGATGGTAACGAGAAAGAGAACACAGATGACGAAGAAGAAAAAGAAGAGGAACATAATTATGATGAGAAGGATGCTATAGATGATGTAAAAGGAAAGGTAGAGGATCATGATGAAGAAGGAGAGATGAAGGATAAGGGTTCAAATAATTCATCTCCAAAAAAGGAAGCTTCACTCTTTTTTTTTTGAGATGTAGTCAAAAGAAGAAGGCCATTGTGCCCATGAACTCTCATATCAATTATAACTTCATCAACATGGATGTGGCTCATCATCTATAGGTTCAAGTACATAATGTCAAGGAAGCTCGAGCAGATGGTAAGAAGATTAAAAAATTTAATGATTTGAATCTCACTATAGATAAATATGTTTTGGATTTATAATTTTATGCTTTGGATATGGATGGTTTGGATATTTTTCTTGAATATCTTTAGTTAGACTTTGGGAATGTATACATATAAATATGCTCGCCCTGACTATTCCATTAATCCCACTATTTATCTTAATTAATGTTGTAACCATAATCCTAATTAAATAATTAAATCCTATCCCCCATTGTATATCCCTTACATCATGCTAACCTAATTCCTACCCCACGAGTCAATTAATCCTTCTTCTAATATGTCATTATCCTAACCCCACTTGTCCATTATATTAGAATTTAAAATTCCAATCCCAGATACCCTAGCCTATTTCTAGGCTCTCCTACATCCCTAATCCCTAACCATTCATCTAATCACCTCCCTAAACCCCTAAACTAATCCATATTAACTCCTCATAAAATCTAAAAGCCTCTAAAATCTAGAGTCTTCTCTAACTTTCTATAATCCTCAAAACTATATGGTTCTAAATAATTTAAAATTCATTTTAATTCTCCCTCATCACCTTATAAATAACCAAGCATGGCACTTGGTTAGACTAATTGGAATACACACAATCTCTCTTAGCCTTCATTACATCCACACCATCCTTGTATTCAAGAAGTCATTAATCCATTTATCATTTCATCTTGAAGCCACCATTATCAAGCAATCTAACAAGCAAGTCAAAAATCATGGAAGATTTTGTTTGAAGATCTTGGAGGGAAGACAAGAGGAGTAAAATGATGATAAGAATCTATTTATGATTTTTATTGTTTCTATATTCTCTCCCTTTGATGTTTTTTAAGTTTTGGGTTGAGTTGATATTTATAGTATATTGGATCCATAGCTCAAATTTACAAGCATACATTGGTGACCATAGTAGGAGCCCTCCTATAAACTAACCATTGTGTGTGT
This sequence comes from Torreya grandis, assembly GCA_037957365.1. Lineage (NCBI taxonomy): Eukaryota > Viridiplantae > Streptophyta > Pinopsida > Cupressales > Taxaceae > Torreya > Torreya grandis. The sequence goes on from JARHVA010000177.1 coordinate 1,387,168, forward strand.
AAGACTTGTTGAATCAGATTGTAGAATAGGTTAGAGAGAGATTAGGGTCCTAAATCTTGAAGTTTTCATGTTGAAGATGAATTATAGTTTTGCACTACAAATTATTATTTTGCACAAGCGATATTGCATATCACAGTTGTAGTTTTACCTCTACAAATTATAGTTTTGATCTTGGCATAAGTTTGCTAACTAGAACCTGTGTTTTTTGATTCTTGACGATTTCATTATCTCTATTTGGCTATGATCTAATTATAGGGAAGGGAAGATTCTGTTTAGACAAGCTTATTACCCTAGAAATCACCTTTTTGGCTAGAATGTGCAATATTGCTTATACATAATAGTTATTTTGAATTTTAGTTGTGATTTTGAAAGTAGTTACATAATCAGTGTTATCACTCTATTTTTTAGTTGATATTATAATTCATGTTAATAATATGATCTTGAACATCGTAAATAGATTTAATATTAATAGTCTCTAAAAATTAGCTTGTGTGGGTGTGTGTCTATATATATATATATATATCAAAATCACTGTTCAAAAAAGGCGATTTTGATTTCTATAAGTGAATTTGAAGCTATATAGGCAATTTTGAATCTAGTTGAGAAATTGACATTATTTTTCATTTTAATTTTTTCTCAGTAATTTAGTCTAGAAGCAGGTTTGTAAATAGTTTTAAATTTCTAAACATCATCCACCTTAAGAAATCTTAACATTTCTAGTAATCTGTATATACATATATCAATCTGCGTAGTTGTAAAACCACCTCTCGATAGAAGCGATATTGATTTCCATAGGTGGTTTTGAAGATCCATCAATGGTTTTGACTTAGGGTAGTTTTATAATACATCTACTTAATAGTATTTGGTATAAGCTTACTTTCATAAAAATAACATCTCTTTTGGTATTTTAAACATTTCATAATCAATTTTAAATTTATTATTTTCCTTACAAGATGCAAAATCACCTCTCATTATCTGTGGTTTTGATTCCTAGTAGTGGTTTTAACTAACCATAAGCGATTTTTGACTAATTATGTGGTTATTACTAGCTAATCAACTGCAAAATTATAGGTTGCTCAATTGTAGTTTTGACCTACTAGATGCAGTTTTGACTCTCTAGAAGTGATTTTGCATAGCACTAGTTGTATATAAGTGATTTTGTCTTCTGTATTTGTGATTTTTTGACTTAAAATTATCATTTCTTCAGTTCATTTTTAGGATCTCTGGTGAATTTTGAGTAATTTTGAGCATCTCACAAGTCCCAAATTTCTTTTGGCATCGGGGGCACTACCCCTCGACCCCACCCTATACCATGATAGGGATCGTGCCTGGGGTGCTACCCCCAAACCCCATAAGGGGTACTACCCCTTAACCCTATAGGGGTGTTGCCCCTTGACCCTACTAGGGGTTGCTGCCCCTAGAACCCCACATCATGGCCCTTCATCCAAAAATGTTATAGTGCAAAATTATAGTTTTTTTAGTGTTTTTACTAAGGCTTATTGGAGTAACATTTTGTTTCTTATAGGGATGAATCTAGTGGCAATTTTAGATTGCTAACATCTTCTCTTAAAGGTCATATTTTTATCTAACGTCTTGTCTTGCAGGTTGCCCCTCAAGATTGCCAATTGAAACTACTAATCACTTGCTTTGTAGGGTGCCTACCAAAGATTTTTGGCATTTTTGAAAAATATCTTATATCTATATCACACTTAATTAACTGGTTAATAAATCTTTTTGCTTGCTTCAGTGTTACTCGAGAGCTACGGTGGTGTATGCTCTCCTCCTTACATCTTCGCAGTGAGTATTGGAGGATCAAAACTAACTAACAAACCCTCCCATTTTTTTCTTTTATAGGGGAAACATGATGTAGAAATGATTCCCACATACTTTCCATAGACCTAGAGGGATTCTGACCATGGATTTCACCACCAGGCATAAATTCACACTCTATGTTTCAATAGAGTATAAATATCAAGAACAACTATCATTAGGCCAAGCAATTAACCCCATATAGATTTTTTGTGAAGGGGAAGAGTTAATTCTCTGACCCCAATCATTAGATAACACCCTACATGGATTTAGGCCCCATGTACCTTAAATATATCAGGGATGTCCCTAGAAACCTTGTTTAAACCTAGCATAGGACCTTTCAACCATATCAAGTGACTTGTTATCAGAGTCAATATCATCTCTCAAATGACTATTATGTGCAGATAGGGTTGGGAGGGTTTAGGAGATTTCGTAATAGGTCACCAAACTATAACCTCACCCATGAAGCTATTAGATGGTGCAGTCTTTAGGTTACACACCCATGGGTTTACTAATCTTAGGTTTGTAGTTTTCTTACTTTGGTGTGTGTCATGGTTTACTAATCTTAGGTTTGTAGTTTTCTTACTTTGGTGTGTGTCATGCTAGGCCAATGTTTTTTGTGAGCCAAGATAGCTTTTAGCCAAACATATACATGATTATCTAGGTCTCATATATCATCACCTTGTATATCCTTATATAAATCATATTGTCTTGTACATTCTACCATTACCCCATCTTGTACATTCTAAAAAATCTTGTACATCCTTATCTACTATACCCATCATCATATCTTGTATTATATCCTTATATCACTTATCCTTCAGTGTATCTTGTACATCCTTAATCTTGTATATCTTATCATCCGATCTCAAACATATCCTAATATAGTTTTTCATTGACATCTTCTTCTTTCTTGATCACCCTATTTTGTACATCCTTATCTTATCATTATCCTTCATATTATCTAGTCTTACCTCATCTAGACAAATATCATCTTACTTCTTCTTTTCTTTTTCTCCTACAACACATCTAGTTGGCTTTTTAGGTCACATTCTTATCTAAAGCATATTAACCATATCCTAAATCATCATTACATCACCACCCTTATATACTTGCACTGATATTCATATGATCATCTTTGATCCCTCCATTTATTCCCATTTAGCCTTTATCAAATAATCTTATATCCATCTAAAATTGAGCACATCAGTCTAAGGTTTGAGCTAATCTTTTTTTTGTCCATCCATATCATCCTATCACTTTGTTTTTGATTTAGTCCACCACCCGTTATTTTTTCATATTTCATACTCTATCAATAACCTATTAACAACATGTTACTTTGTTGGTTTCAACTTGACATCCAATCATCCTCAATCCATTCACCTCTCATTTAGTAATCTTATCTATTTATAACTAGCACCCATCCAATCATCATCTTTCTAGTTTGAATCTAGGCATTAATTGAATTCCCATCCTTTTTCTAGATTTAAACCTAGGCATTGTTGATAGATCATTAACACTTATCATACTATCAATTAAAATCTAATCCTAATCAATATCATAATCTATTCAGTCTATCTTGTCTTTACCCATCACTTGTCATACAAGCTCAATCATTTAGACTTACTTTGTCCAAGGATGATATTTTTACCCAAGCCCTAATCTACCTTCAAATCAATCCCCTTTGTTCATATAACTACATTTCATCCATCACCCATTGATCATCTACCCACATGTATTTGGACCCAGTTCTTATGGAACAATACTCATTTTCCAACAATAATGATATCCTTTTATGGGCCCTAAAAATGGGTGCCTGCTTAACTATAGACCTCAATTCCATCAAGCCTAAAATAAAATCCCCTATCTTTTTCCCATTAGTAATATCCATCTACACTAAGCCCACATGCTATCCCACTATGTTGTAAGTACAACCATTAAGAGGGGAAGGTCAATCAGTGTGCAAAATCTTATTTTAATTCTGTATATCATCCATTAAACAATGTAATAGATCTAGCTATATAACAATGCATAAATAATCATTAATATGATCAAGAAGTGGAAACATAACACATGAACATAAGATCTACGTGGGAAACACTCATGGAGAATAAAACCCATTGATACACTACTTGGAAAATAGTCCTATAAGTAATGGATCAAACTTTTAGTGAGGCACCAACCCCACAAGGATCACTGACCTCTCACTAGTCAAGCACCAACTCAACTAGTCCTTTAGCAAGCACTGACTTGCAAGGAGGCACCAACCCCCTTAGGTAACTCAAAACCAACTTAGCTACCTTGAATCTTTGATCACCCTTGGACCCCTGTTACTTAATCAACTGAATATGTCCTCCTTCGTTTTCTTTTATCACTCATTTATCTCTCTTAAATAACCTATTAGGCCTTCTCTCTTAATTAGCCCTTTCCTTGATAGAATTAGGTCATATAACCTTGCTCATCACCTATAGAAACACAATTAAAACTTCATGGAAATTTCATCACACCTATTTGATGGTCTACAATTTCATCACTTGGTTTCCAAACTCTATATTATTCACTTATGTACTCAATATTTTAACTAGTCAAATTAGGCATATTAGACCTTCTCTTTATACTTAACTCTTTCTCTCACCCATATTAGTTAGACAAAAACCTCTTCATACTTATAAAATCCCTGGAATAGGTCAAAAAAATAAATTCACAAGTGAAACACTCACTACATAGGTTGGTCATTACCTTTAAGGGCCAAAACCACCATTAGGCCTAATAGAGACCTAAAGCAATTAGGCCTTTTCTAATCACACGTTTCACTTAGGCTTCCTTGGAACACCTTAAGCCTCCAAAAATAGATGAAACACTTCATATACATTTTAATTAGATTCCTGATAAGTTCACCTTATGTCCCCAACACCATTTAGCTCATTCCACTCATTGAACCACATAATTAGGTCTACTCCCCATTATGCCTTCTTACTGCCAATAAATTTGAATCATACACTCAACTTTGCCATATAAAAATAATAAAAAACACATGGATGGAAAATTCATGACTTCAAGTTCAATACCAAGTCTATTATAATTCACTAAATAGGGCGAAAGATCTCAAACTAATCAACTTCATGTGCTCACTCAAAACTGCACATAGGCCTTAAGAACCCAGTCAAAATCCTTTGACTTTTCACACCTTCATGGGAGTTTATCATGCATAAAAAAGTGATATATTGAACTTATGAGACTCAATAAAAAATTAATGTGTATTAGATTCATCAAATCTGTGTAAAAAGACTCAGGAACAACATTCTCACTCATACAGAAAAAATTGTTTGTAGCTCCAAAAACACAGTCATGAAGATCAAGATTTAGAACACCTATGTGAAAATTTTTATGAACTTAAAATGGATTTTAATCATACTTAAAGATACCTATAACATATTTAAATAAATATATTATAATTTTTAATATCAATATTGGTCTTATAGACCAATCTCACAACTTCACTCTACACAGACTTCATTGTGTTAGACAAATCACTTTGATAACAACTTTTAGCTTGTTTGTGTGCATCAAAAAAACTTATAAACAAAGGAGATGTGAGGTACAGGTATTGAAAAATTACCACATGCATTTGGATCCATCCCTAATCCTCTGCAACCAATCCCTAATCTCTTTCTCACTATTGCCTAATTTTCTCACTTTCTTGCTCATTAGGCCTTTTTGGTGATAGGTCAGCATCCATAACTATTTTAACACATTTTAGATATTAATAATGATCAATAAAATTACATGGGCACAAACAACAAGTCTCACACATCATCCTCCATCCATTTTCATGCTTTGATGTGGTCAACCTTGCCTGCTACATCAAAATTATAAGGAATAAGGGGTTTATTGTAGTTTCTACTTAGCCTTCTAACAAACCAAAAACACCTAGAGAAAATAAAAAGAGTCCTTTACATGTTACATCAAACTAGTTCAAAAAAATCATTATGAGCCATAACTAACAATATATTTCTTATCATATCATTATGAGGGTTTTGACTAGTTTCCCTTCTTAGCAATCATTCATAAAGGATTAACCCTCAAATCCAAAACTAATGCCAGTAAATTAAAGATAAGCACCTTACCCAACTTATATGAATTGATCAAGATCTCATGAAAAGGTTTCATGTGCCAATGAACATAATAAAATCCTTCTCAAGTTTGCAACACTACATGTTGTGTATATAATATACCTCAACACCAATTTTCATGATTTCTCCTTCAAGATATGACCTAAAACTTGGAAAAAATACTTAACACAAACTATCACACTTCTGTAAATGCTCTTAAGAGCTCTGAAACCTTTGAAATGAACTTTACCTTTCATTAGGCCACACTAGGTTTCTTTGCTCATTAGGTCTTGAACTATCAGTCATACTTAGACCTTGATCACACCTTGAAACCTCTTGTGATTTTCTTAAAACCTCATTGACATGTCATATGACATTATACCAAGCTCACACACTTCCAAATTTCTTCACACAAGTCTCATATTGCTTAAATCATCATGCTACCAGGCTTATGCCTTCTCACTAGATCTCTCAAGTATATGGCTTATGAACTCAACATCAATAATAACAAAGACAACTAAAAATGACATAAATGACACTTTCATGACATTAATGACAATTTCATGACATCAATGACAACTTAATGCATACCTTAGAACACATTCTCAATAATCTCCCCCTTAGTCATTGATGATAACCACTCATTAATGGCAATCATTTAAAGAAGCTTCTCTTACCAGGATACATCTCCACCATATAGATCAATCTCCCCCTTTGAAATTAATGAAAAATCACTACCTACAACAAAATATCAATATATAGAAATGAAATATCATATCAACAAGCTCCCCCTATCTTATTGCATATCTCAGATATCTTCTTCTTAACAAATTGATACGACTCCCCCTTTGACATCACAACTTGTGCACTTTTTTCCTACTCTTGGAGCTAAAAAACCTCCTCATAAGCTCCTCCTAATCACTTTGACTTGATCAATGACTACTAGGAATAGGAATCACACCCAATTCTTATTTTAGATGTTCAAAAGTAGCCTTTAGAAGAGGCTTAGTCAAGATATCTACAATCTGATCCTTGGTAGACACAAATTCAAGCTTAATACTTTGTTCACTCACCTAATCTCTTTATAAATGATACTTGATATGAATATTATTGGTCCTTGAATGCATGATAGGGTTATTTTAAACACTTATGATGCTAGTGTTATCACAAAAAATAGGACTAGGACCATCAAACTCCACCTTGTAGTCTCTTAAGGTTTGTCTCATCCATAACACCTAAGTATAACATGAAACTACTGTAATGTACTCAACCTAACAATTATATAAATACATTGATGGTTATTTCTTGCTTATCCATGAGACTAGGCACTTACCTAATAAGAAGGTTTCTCCACTAGTGTTCTTTCTATCATCTAGACTCCCAGCCCAATCTGCATATGCATAGTCTACTAGATCAAAATTCTTGCTCCTTGGGTACCATAATACATATTTCATGGTTCCCTTGAGATATCTTAGTATCCTTTTGACTAATTTTAGATGAATTTCCTCAAGAAATGCTTGAAATCTTCCCACAAGACCTACTGTTTGCATGATTTTAGATCTATAAGTAGTAATAAACAATAAACTCCCAATCATGGATCTATATTTTATCTTATTAACCCTTAAGGATTTATCCTCCTTGCTTATCTTGCATCCTATAACCATAGGTGTACTTACATCCTTGCAATTTTCCATTTCAAACTTCTTTAACATCTCTTTTATATTCCTTCACTATGAAATGAACATACCTTATTTAAATTGACTAATTTTAAGTCCAAGAAAGAATAACAGTTATCTAAGCATGAACATTTCAAATTTTGACTTCATCATCTTTGTAAAGGCATTGGTCAAGTTCTCATTAGTTCCACCAAAGATGATATCATCCACATCGACTACCACTATCAATTAATAATCATTTTTAGTCTTGATATATAGGTTACTATCTATAACTCCTCTCTTGAAACCTTCGTCCAAAAGGTACTTGTCTAGTCTAGCATACCAAGCTCTAGGGGCTTGTTTTAGACCATAGAGGACCTTCTTCAACCTATAGACATAGTCCTTGTTATCATTTAATATGAAACCCTTAGGTCATTCAATGTATACTTCTTCTTCTAAGTTCCCATTTAGGAAAGCTGACTTGACATCCATTTGGTATATCTTTTGAAACCTTCATAGGAAATACACATCATAATGGCCTCTAACCTTGCTATAAAAGCAAAATTTTCCTCAAATTCCACTCCTTCTATCGAGCATATCCTTTGCATACAAGTCTATCCTTGTTTCTAGTGACCTCTCCATTCTCATTCAACTTGTTTCTGAATACCCATCTTGTACCAATGATGATTTTATCTTTAGGCCTAGGTACTAACTCCCAAGTTTCATTCTTATCATTTCGATTTAAATCCTCATTCATTGCATCCAACTAAAACTTATCTTCACTTACTTATACATAGTTTTAGGTTCAAAATTTGAAAGTAAGGCATTATTTTCTTGATTAACATCACTCACCATTCTTCTTTTTATTTGTATACCTGCACTTTTGTTTCTAATGATCTAAGATTTAGGATGATCCTTTTGAATCTACCTAGAAGGACCTTTTGAGTCCTTACTCTCCTCAATTTATTATTCATCCTCATCTATCTCTATTTAGCCTTCATCATTCTTTAACTGAGAATATGATTTCTTTGTCTCATCAACCTTCACATTTGTGCTCTCCACTATCTTTTGCAACATTTAGTTATAACATCTATAGGTAGCACTTACTGATGATTATCCCAAGAAAATACCTTCATCATACCTTCATTCAAACTTACCTAAGTCCTCATCATCTCTCTTGATATAACATTTACTCCTAACAACCTCATAATGTTCAACACTTGCAGGTTTGTCATTCCATAATTCATATAGAGTCTTATCACCATTGATCCTAATTTGAATTTTGTTCAAAGTGTAAAATGCAATGATCACAACTTCTCTCCAGTAGTCATTAGACAACTTGGACTCATTCAACATGGTATTTTTCATTTCTTAAACTATTCTATTGTTTCTTTTAACCACCCCATTCTATTGAGGTGTTCTAGTAGCTGAGAATTGTCTTTTTATTCCATTGACCTCACAAAACCCATCAAACTCATTTGAACAAAACTCTCCTCCTTTTTCAAGCCTAAGATACTTGATCTTCACATTCATCTCATTTTCAACCAAAGATTTGAAAGTTTTAAACTTACCTAGATCTTCTAACTTCTCCTTTAATGATGCTACCCAAGTCATTCTTGTGAAGACATTTATAAGCAACATGAATTAGTTATCACCTTGAATACTTTGAATCCTTATAGGACCACATAGATCAGTATGAACTAGTTTGAAAGGTCTAGTAGTAGAATATTCTTTAGACTTGAATCTCCTCCTAATTTGCTTACCATGTTGACATGTCATGAAAAGAACATCTGTAGATTTAGAAATTTTGGGTATATTCTTCACAGAGGCCTTGGAGCTGATGACTAGATTGTCAAAGTTCTTATGACCTAACCTCCTATACCATAGCTAGTTTTCATCTGCCTTGCTCATGAATCACTTCTCTTTTATTATCTCATTTAGTACAAAACAATTGTTTTTAGTTCTCATGGGTTTTGCAATTAACCTTCTTAATTTTGTTCTCTTTAACTCACATCCTTTGTCATTAAATGTTAGGGTATGTCCTTGAGTGCACATTTGAATGACACTTAACATGTTATGTTTTAATCCATATACATATAAAACATTTTCTATCTTAGTCTTCCCATTATCCAGGATCAAAGCACCTTTGCCAAGTATATTAGCAGATGTGTTATCTTCGAACCTTACTGAACCTATGGCATTCCTTTTCAAAGTGATGAATTTAATTTTATCTCCTATCATGTGACTTGAATAACCACTATCTATGTACCACTTCAAATATTCATTATGAGTATGAAAAGTACTTTGGGCTATCTTAGATTCTTCTCCTCTAGATTTCTACTTCTCTTTTAATTTACCCATAAGATCTACTTTCTTGATCCATTCTTTAGTGTCATGACTCCATATATTCTCAACATGACTAATTTACTTTGTAGATCTTGTCTTACACTCTCTTGAAATATGTACTCTTTGGTTACAGTTATAATACATGATACTACTCTATCTACAGTGAATAACTCTATGTCCAAATTTACCATAAGGGAAATAATAACCAACGAAGGAATCCACATAATGTGATTATTTAACCTTATTTTTATTTTAATGATCATAGGATGATAAAAAACTACCTTTGATATCCTTTTATAGATTAAAACCCTTGGTTTATTGATGATTGACTTCAAGCCTGACTACTTCTACATAGGTCTTGATTTTACCAGCTTCATCACTCCTTGACTGATCAATATCTTTTGGAAATTGACTCTTATTGAACTTATTTTATTTTTTTATGAAGCCAAGACCTATCATATCATAAAAGGATCTTTAACTATCCAAAATATTGTTAAGCTTTCCAATACTCTCCTCAAACTTCTAACAAGTCCTTATCTCGATTGCATCGCGCTCAACTTGTGCCTCTAAACCCTTTAATTTCATCCTCACCTAGGCACATTCTTCCATATGATTATTCTCTTTTGAAAAACACTCACAAGTTATTTTAATTACTATGGATAGATCCTCATTACAATCATAGTAAACACTTTCATTATCAAAATCCATACCTATTCTCCAAAGATATCCCTTAGATTTTTAGGTCTGCACAAGGGACCGGGCTCTAATACCAATTATTAGAGGTATAAACATTGAAATGGGGTGAATCAGTGTGTAAAATATTATTTCAATTCCATATACCATCTATTAAATAATCAAACTGATTCAGAGATACAACATTGCATAAACAATCATTCATATGAGTAAGAAGTGGAAACATAACACATGAACCCAAGATCTATGTGGGAAACACTCATGGGGAATAAAACCCATTGATACACTGCTTGGACTATAGTCTTATAAGTGATAGATCAAACTTTTAGTGAGGCACCAACCTCACAAGGAACACTAACCCCTCACTAGTGAATCACCAACTCAATTAGTCCTTTATCAAGCATCAACTTGCAAGGAGGTACCAAATGTGATCTAAGAATTTGAATCAAGAGAGGATGGTTAGTATGATGGTAGTTTCAAAATGAAAACAAAATGAAATAAACACACTAATAACATAACATCTCTAGGCCTAGACACTAGGGAAAGCTTAGTTAACAAGAGTAAATGACAAGTACAACTAAAAAACAAAGGATCAAATACAAGAGTTCCTTCACCTTCCTTGGATGCTCCAAATGCCTTTGTAGTAGTGACTTGCTTAGCTTGTGCTCATGAAGTCCTTAGTAATGGAATCTTGGCTACCTCCATCTCTCCTTGGAACCTTTGTCTTATGTCTTAGCTTGGCTTGGAATCAATTTGGCATTATAACACTAGTTGCTTGAAGATTTTGGAACCAATCTTGCATTATAACTTTGCACTAATTAAACTTATAAATGATGTTGTGAGGCCTCCTATTTATAGATTTTTGGATTTGATCTGAATCAACTAGAACCATCCATCTCAAGATTGAGATGTGTGGTTGAGGATTAATTTAATTTTTAGAATTAAGTTTGTAATTATCGTCATCATGGCATTGGAAGAAGGGGTAATTAAGAGGCATGGAGGGCATCATGGAAGGCATTGATGAGGCATGAATCTTGATATTTGTGGCATTTATGGCCTAGGGATGTCTTTCCAAGAAATGAGGTCACCTGATGATGCAAATATTCAATATTCATTTCTAGAAATAAGTATTCAACAAGTTTCCATGGAATTATTAATTATGCCTTGATTTGGGTTAATTAGCTTGTAACCATGATTAAGCACTTTGTGCACAATTTCTTAAATTGATCAGAATAACCTATTATTGGTCTTAAATTTGATTGGATTAGAATTAGAAGTCCATGTTAGATGCGTATTCCCATTTAAGATTTTTCCAACAATAAATAACAAAGGCACGCATCTTGTGCAGAAGATTTGATGGGAAAGAACAATCTAAATCACTCGGGTACAAATTTGACATTTTGACTCGAAAAGATTTGATGAAAGTTAGCTATCCCATAAATTACATTGCCCCATTTAGGGATACCCTAGCCAAAATTGACACTTGAATATTTTAGTTTCACATCATTTAGCATGTTTTAGTGTTTTTAGACTAAATTGTGCATTTTGGATGGAAATTGGCCAAAACCTTGATTGGAGGTTATCGACGACCAGATTTAAGTGTCTATAGTTTACCCCTATTTGGGAATTCATTGTAAGCTATAATTATAATAACATCTTCTTAAAGAATGAAAAGGTCATGTATGCCTACAACTGCAATGATGATAAACTAATTGTATGATGCCCCCTTGAGGGAATGGTTGGCACAAGGAGGTTGACAAATGGTCCCTCGAAAAGAAGCAAAATGAGGGGACTAAAGAAATGAAAGATGATGGGGTGAAAACACAATGATAGTGAAAAAGTAGTCAAAATCATTGAGAATGCAAGCGAGACAGTGCACAATGGTTTGCCCAAAGGTGGTTATAAGCATTGTATTCCGATAATGGCAATTTGGTATGATAACACAATAATTCACCCAAAGGTGGTTATAATCATTGAGAAGATGTAGCTTCCCTAGTTAGGATAGATAAATAATAGAACAACATGGCCTGTTATGGTTAGAAAAAGTATAATGGTGACAACACAATGATTTGCCCAAAGGTGGTTATAATCATTGAGAAATGTAGGTGGGATGGTGTGTAATGGTTTGCCCATAGGTAGTTATAATCATTGGACCTTGATTATGGTAAACATGATAAACTTGGTCTAGGATGATGATAACTCAAGACAGAGGGTAATGATAAATAGGAACAACCCACTAATAGGAAGATGCTCATCCAAACTAATAGAGATTAAAATTATTTTGTGTTTAATTTCTCTGTTTGGGATATGATTAGGATGGATTCGAGATGTCAATGTCAAAGAGATGCCGATATTGCTAAATAGACTTCATGATGCTAAGATTTGTTATAGCACATGTCCGTAGGCATCATGGTATAACATCATGAGGATTTGGCTGAAATATGCATAAGGACTGACTCTCATAATCCAATACTCAAAATAAAAAAATGCACCAATGAGAGAAACCATGATGACAATGTAAACATATGAATAAGGATGGATTCAAGTGTAAGTGTGGGCAAGGAATCACCCAATGAACACACATAAACTGAATGCTATGATAAATATGCTACAATAAATAGTGCTAAAAGCAAACAAATAAATAAAATAAGTAGTGACAAACAAACAAACAATGCAATAGAAATCCTACGAACATTGCCCCTAGAAAATAAGTGACAACTTAAAAAATGAACAAAATAGTGGAGTAGAAGAAAAAGGAAGGGGGTGGCCAAGCTATCTCCATATGCACTGGGCAAGTGGACACTGCCTACATAGTTTCATAGATGTAATATCTAATAAAAAACTTCAGGTCAAATGTAGTTCTCCCAAGGAATGGGAAGAATGTGATAACTAAGGAAAATAAATAGAATGATAGAAGATTATAAATAGTCTTACAAAATGGCAAGTGTGTGATAGAAAAAGGCCAAAAAGGATGGGGAAACTAAATGACAAGTGATTTACTTGTAATTTAGTAAGGGTTCCCAAAATCCTTAAGGCAAAGAAGTGGTCAATGTTTTTGTTCTTTTCTAATGATTTTTCAAATGTTTTTAGAAGTTTTGGGTTATCTCAACTCAATCAAGAATGACAAGACACTAAATGGTTCAAACTCACAAAATGGCGAGAGCGTGGCTTACATTACTCACAAACTGGTGAGAGCATGGCTTAGGTTTCTCATAAAATGGTGAGAGCATGGGGAAAAGGGTGATTGAGCTGACCTCAAAAAGTATTGAGCACTACCTACATAGTCCCAGAGTAGGACCTCAAGTCACTGTAGTTCTGCCCTTACAACAGAAGAATTTGACTAGTGTAACAGTTAATTCAAACAAAATAGGCACAATGTGGTATAGGTAGTGGTAAGTTGGTACGTCAAGGCTTAATGTTGCCCCTAGTTTGCCCATAAGTAGTTATAACTAGGACACAACAACATAGATCAAAGGTACTAATTTTCCCAAAGGCAATTATGATTAGCAACAAGATTGGTGATAAGAAAGAATAACAAATGAGGGATGCAACTACCAAAAATTCTATCACACTCTCAAAATACACTCTATCTTAATTTCTTCAATAAATTGATGAACTGATTAGATACCTTGATGCTAAAATTGTGTAATAAATAAGAAAAACCAAGGGCAAATGGGTTAGGTTTTTAAAACACATTGGGTTGATAGGCCAGAAATGGAAAGTGGATATGGAAACGAGGATGGATAAGAATGGTATGTGTATAAAGAAGAATAGTAATAAAAAGGAATAACTAAAATGGTCATTACATAAAATACACCTTAATGCTTCAAGCATAGTACCACTTGAGATGAATAATATTCATCGGCTCTAGAAGTTCTTCTCCATCTAGTGTAGCAACCCTGTATGCTCCTAATCCATAATCTATAATGATGATGAAAGGCCCTATCCAATTTGGTTTGAATTTTCCTTTATGTTTCTTCTCAACCATGGTATTCTTTTGGTTTTCTTTAAGAACAAGATCAACTAGTTCAAATGTTTTATACTTCACATGTCGATTATAGTGGCCTTTGAGTTGATTCTGATATACTTGAAGATTGTTGAGCACAGTCGTGCATTTCTCATCAAGTAGATCTAGCTCTTGTAGGTGAACTACTCAATAGTCATGATCATTTAGGACATGCTTAAAAGAGATACATAGTGAAGGAAATTCGACCTCAATGGGAAGGATGGCTTTAGTACCATAAATAAATGAGTATGGAGTGGCTCTTATGGGGGTATGGTGATTGGTATGGTATGCCCAAAGGGTATGGAATATATGGAGGTGCCAATCATGACTGACATCATTGACAATCCTTTTGAGAATATTGATAATGGTTTTATTGGATGCCTTGGCCTGGCCATTACCTTGAGGGTAATATGCTATAGAAAAATGTTGTGTGATGTTATATTTAGTACATAGGTAGTCTACATCTTTGTTCTTGAATGATCCTTTATTATTAGATATAATGTTAGAGGGAATATCATAGTGATAGATGAGATGGTTGAATATGAATTTGGAAATTTGCTTCTTAGTCACGTAAATGAGGGGTATAGCTTTAACCCATTTAGTGAAATATTTGGTGGTGGTAAGGATATGTTTATGACTGTAAGATGAAGTGGGGTTAATCTTCCCAATGAGGTCAAGTCCCTATGTAGAAAATGGCCATGGTGTCAACATCAATATTAGAATTTTTGTTAGGGCATGAATCAGATTAGCATGCCATTGACATTTGTTAGACTTTTTTATATATGCAGTGGCATCTGTGTCCATTATGAGCCAATAATAACCAGTACACAAGATTTTTGGATAAGACTACCCTAATAGAATGGGCTCCACATACTCCTTCATGAACTTCTCTTAACACTAGTGTAGACTCTATCGAAGTTAAACAATGAAGCAGAGTTCTATCAAAACTATGACAATAAAGGGTGGATCCAAGTAGAGTATAACAAGTGAAATGATGAATGAAGGCGTTGGTTTGTTTTTGAGATATATTAAGTGGTGGAATTTAGTTATGAAGTTAGTTGTAAAGGTCTAAGTAATAGATATAATTAGGACCAATAATATCACAAATCATGGTGATGATTGACAGTTCATGAGCTGGGGATGATAAATTCTCGATGAGGAGTTGATACTCTCTAGTTTTATCTATTTGTCTAATCACAGAACCAATATTAGCCATGGCATCTGTAGTTTTTTTTACTAGCCCTGGGTATATGCTCAAACTAAATATTAGCAATTTGTTGTTTAAGAGTTTTGACCATGGCTTTATATGGAACTAGCTTGTCATCTTTGGTCTAAAAAAGATCTGTGACCTAATTGATGATTAACTAAGAATCACCATAAACTTGAAGATAAGATATATTCCAATGCACTGCTTGTCAAAATCCTATAACAAGTGCTTCATACTCAGCCATGTTTGTACAAGGAAAGCTAATTATGAATTATTTTAGGGATTAGATCCCCCTATGGGGTAATAAATAATAGGCCTACACCCGATCTATGTGCAGTGAATGAAAAATCAAAGTACAACTTCTAGGGCTATTCCTCAAGGGGTGTATCAATAATGGTCATGATGGATTCATCAAAAAATTGAAACTTGAGTGGATGTTTACCCATGAAAGGTGCTTCAACAAGTTGATCTGTAAGAAGTTGTCCCTTGATTGCTTTCTAATTGACATACTCTATGTCAAACTCACTAAGAAGCATGATCTATTTAGCCATTCTACCTTGCAAAGATATTTTAGATAGTATATATTTGAGTGGATCTACCTTTGAAATGACCATGGTTTTATTATTCAACATGTAATAACATAGTTTTTGAGCTATGAAAACCATGGCTAGACAAGATTTTTCAACAAGTGCATAGTTATGTTCATATGTAACCAATTTATCACTTAAGTAGTATATAACATGCTCCTTTCCATTATCATCATGTTGAACTAACAGTGCCCCCAGGGCATGACCAGTAGCTGATAGGTATAACAAGAATGGCTTTCCTAGCATAGGAGGTAATAAAATAGGCGGATTGACAAGATAGTCTTTGAGCTATTGAAAAAGTTATTTCGCAGTAATCATCCCAGAGAAATGTAACTCCTTTCTTCAAATGGTGTATAAATGGATGACACTTGTTTTCTAACTAAGATATGAAGTGTTAGATTGACTAGATCTTATCCTGTAAACTATGGAGTTGCTTTAAATTGGTTAGTGGTCTCATCTCAGTTATAGAATTGACTTTAGCTGAATCGACTTCAATACCTTGAGAAAACATGATAAAGCTAAGTAATTTGCCTAAAGTTACACCAAACACACATTTATTTAGATTGAGTCTGACTTTATACTTGCATAGTCTTTCAAATATCTTACGAAGCACTGCTGGATGGTCAACGTTGTCTTGAATTTTCCTAATATGTCATCGACATTATCTTCAACAATATCATGCATCATATCATATAATATTATATTCATGGCTCTTTGATATGTAGCTCCCATATTTTTAAAGCCAAATGGCATCATTAGATAGTAAAATGTTCCCCATGGAGTGGTGAACATTGTTTTATGCTAATCTTTTAGTGTTATTCTGATCTGACTGTATCCTAAAAAGCCATCCATGAGTGAAAGAATTTCATAACCTATCATGGAGTCAATGATCATGTTGATACTAGGCAAGGGAAACTCATCTTTAGGATAAGTTTTGTTGATGTCTCAAAAATTAGTACAAATTCTGATCTCTTCAGGCTTTTTACTAATAGGTACAACATTAGAGATCCATTCAGAGTAGTTAATGGATAAGATACATCCTACTTCTAAGAGTTTTTCCAACTCTTTCTTTACCAATAAAATAATGCAAGGATGCATCTTATGCAACTTTTGTTTTACTGGTTTAGCTTCAGGATTAACCACAAGGTGGTATAAAACTAAGGAAAGATCTAAACTTGGCATGTCAGAATAGGCCCACTCAAAAATATCCATAAACTCTCTCAACAGAGCTGAAAAGATGTCACATTCCTCCTTAGTGAGAGATGTTCCTAATTTTATCCATTTTGGGTCTGATGGGTCCCGATATTTGCCTCTATTGTATCTTCAACTAAAAGGGTTGAACCATCTTTTAGGATAGTAGGAAATGAATTGAAATGCTGGATTATGTTAGGGTCCTCTGTTAGGACTTACTCTTTAACTTCTCCTAAGCATGATGAATCTGAGTCCCCTAATGGGAGATTTAGCCATGTAACAAAAATAGTCAGAAATTCTTGGAGAATTTGATCAAATACTTGTTGTTTCTCAAATTTGAATTTTGATCTACAAGCAAGTTCATCATTGATGGTCTCCTAGTCTAAATTTGAAGAAGAATGAACACCCTTGTCTAATAGCACCTAGAATAGGTTTTCACTACTAGACTAGCCTTTATCTTTACTTTTTTCTTGGTCAAAAAACACCTCAAAGAGGTTTTCACTTTGGGACCTCAATGTTTTAGTTATTTATTTTTGGCTAAGGGTGTTCACTTGCTCTCCAAAATAGGCTACAGGATCCCAATGTGATTGAGAATCCCGATTTGTGATCTCCCAATGGAACATTGTCTCTAATGCCTAAGAAATCACATAATGCCTCATTATTCTAGAACTCATCAATTGGTAGATTGGATTCTTGTTGGTCCTAATCTATTAGTTAGGGATAATATAATGGTAAATGGTTCAGATGAATGGCCAAAGTAAGGGTAAAAATGACATTATTATCAAATAGATTGGTTTCAACTAGGTCATCAAAAGTGAGGCTATGATCAAACTCTACTTTGCTATCGACATCATCATCACTAGTCACTGGTGATGGAGATTGAATAAGATATGTTGGGTCACCTCCAAATAGTTTAAATCTAAGTCCATAAGGTCTTTTATACTTAGTCATGGAAATTGGCTTGATAGTTCCTTGTTAACTCGGTCTGAGGCCTCTTCCTTAATACTTGTGACACTCCATGATCCTATTAGGAATATGATAATTTACATTTTTGTAATAGTCAGCTTGGTCATCATTGTATAAACATGAGTCGTCCCCTTCAAGATGATTAGGTCCTAAGTCAGATGTTGGTACAAATGTGATAGGTCCCTTATCTTTTTTCTTTTGTTGCCAAAGCATATGTGGGATGACTTTAGGTCACCCAAAGGTTTTTGGATTCTAAGGAAGATTGGAGATAAGAAATGTATCATGAGTCACATACTCTTTTGATCTATTATCTAAAATGGTGAAATGATTAGAAGCTTCATGAGGCAACATGTGGGAAAGAAAATCCAAGGTATTGGGATCTATGTAATTATCTGGTGAAGGATCAATAAGTATAGCCTTTCCTTTATCCTACTTGGAACTTGGATTCACATCATATTGATAATTATAGCTTTGAAACTTGACCTCAAGATGCTTACAGTGTTCATATAGGTGTAAATCTCCTGCAATATTCACCTCCATGCCCGAGTGGGAAAACTTGATACATTGGTGTAATGTTGATGGGACCGTATGAATCTCATGTAACTAAGGCCTACCTAGAAGTATGTTATATGATGACTCAAGATCCAACATATGGTAAAGTGTATCATGGGTTAAAGGCCCAATGATAAATGATAAACTAATGGTGCCTTAGGATTCTCTTTCTTGATTATCCTCTGATAGTTATTATTTTTGGTTGGAAATCTATCATTTTGTACCCAAGAAGCTTGATGATCTTGAGAGACACTATGTTGAGGTCGGATCCATTGTCTATAAGGACATGTTTCACTTTATGTCATCTTTTATAAACTTATAAGTAAAATAGATTATTATGGAGCGGACCAAGGGAAGACATATCACTTTGGTTGAATGTGACTTGTTGGGTTGGAGCTAGGTGTCCAACCAAAGCTTGAAATTTATTAGGGGTTATGTCACTCGCAACAATGGATTGGGTCAAGAACTCATTTAAGATGTTCTTGTGGATTATTGATGTTCACAACAAATCTAAGATAGAAGTTTGTGCTGGTGTCTTCTGTAATTGTTTCACAATATCAAACTTCTTATCTTGATCAGTAGTGAATGGCTTATTCTGAGGTTGAATGGTTGGTTGAATGATAGGTAAAGTGGCAAATGGTTATGAGCCTGGGATATTAATCTTTTACCTCCAAGTTGTGATTGCACAATTGGGATTAAATACTAGACTATTATTGCTAATTGTTATCATAAATGATGTGGGACCAGACATGACAAGTCTCAATTACTAGTGCACTTGCATGTGGTCATGTGACAAGAATGAGTTATTGCTATAAGATCTAAAAGTGGAAGTTCTAGTTTA
Organism: Torreya grandis; assembly: GCA_037957365.1. NCBI lineage: Eukaryota > Viridiplantae > Streptophyta > Pinopsida > Cupressales > Taxaceae > Torreya > Torreya grandis. Next base: position 1,407,133 of record JARHVA010000177.1, read on the forward strand.
TTGGTTTGCTTGTATACACTCCCAAGTCAATAAGGATTATCCATGTAAGTTGGTTGAATGTTATTATTTATCAATGGTTTAGACTGGTTAGTGTTTGGTCTAGGATTAATGGAGATGGTATTAACACTACCCCCTGAAATATGACCTATAACCCTATTGTAGTCATGTGCAACTGCATGGTAGGTTTGTTGGTTATTACCGTTTTGACCTTGGTTTTGTCCATTGTCTACCATTATGGATTCTATTGGTTCGACCTTTGATTTTGTTACTATTGATTTTGCTATTGCACTGGCCATTATTGTTGTTGTTGCTAATTATTTTGCTATTGTTGATTATTATGTTAGGGAAAGGGGTTTTGATAGATCCCAAGAGTTTGATTAGAAGTGGAAGCACCATTATCTAATGTTATCTCCCCATTCTCCAACATATTCTCAAATAAATTATGCCTATTGACCTAATGACAGTCACATAATTTATTTTCATGGTACCAATTAGGGTAAGGAATACCTTGTAGATAATGCTTTGGTAAAGGCCAAATAATTAGATTAGTGATAACAAACTTGAAAAATATAGATTCAATAGGTTCTCCTAGGTCACTAAAGACACATCGTGCAGGCACTGTTCTCTTAGGAGGAGGTGTTTGCAATGGTAAAGGCTGCTATATTTATTGTGCAAGTTTTGGTTATTGTGCTTGTGGCATTAGTTGGAGAGGTTTTTGGGTAGGAGTAATTTGAAAAGGTAGTGTAAATGAGGTTTACATAGTTTTCACATGATGAGATTTAGTTATTCAATTTCCCACAACATTCCTATTTTAGTTGAATTACTTTGGTCTTTCTTGATTATTAGCCTGTGTTAGTTGTGATGCTTAATTTTAATTAGGGTGTTGGTCATTTCCCTTATTGGTACCTTGATTTTGATTAGTTGAATTAAGCTTGATGACTCCCTTATTGATGAGTGCCCTCTTGATCAACAAACCTTTATGAATGATCTTTTTGAACGTATGCACACATTACAGTTCCAGATGATAGGTTATCTCACTATGCAAATTTTTAGTAAACATAATGGTTAATTATTTATCTGGTAAACTATGGGTGAAATGGCTTGCAAGGGCTCTCCATTACTATAAATAAATTTCAAAACTCTCCCCATCTTTCTACTTTGCTTGTGTCAGGTCTACCAATGAAATCTCATGCTCAAGATTATAAGAAAAGTGTTTCATAAATTTATTAGAAAGATCATCAAAGTCTATTACTAAATTCTTAGGCAACTTCAAAAACCACTCTAAGGCTTGGCCAACCAAGCTCTTTGGAAACAATAGTAAAAGGTATATATCGTTATATGCCATTGGTTGACATGCGATAAAGAATTCAATCAATTGAGCCTTAGGATCACCTTTCCCTTTGTATTTATCAAATTTCGATGGTTCATATCCTAGAGGAAATGGTATATGAAAATACTCCATGTTGAATGGATAGGAACATACGTCATCCAATTTGAACTTTTTGGTCTGCTTCCCATCCTGAATGACAATAATTACATCCTTCATCTGTTGTAACTCTTGGGATAGGAAATTGGAAGGGATATTGGTTTGAGGGAGAATGTTGGTTTGGGTAAATGGTGGAGAGGTCACAAGTGGGACACTTTGACTAGGGTATGATGGAGACACCTATTGAGGTATATTGTCTTGGTTAGGGAATAGACCAAGAATATGCATACGTGGATTAGGATGTACATGAAATTGCACATTTGTCTACGTAATGTTCTAGTTTGTGTTGGTGATAAAGGTTTGACTTGGAAGATTTTGTGATTGGGATGGGGGGAATATAACTATATTATGCCTACTATTGTTGAAAAGGGACATGTTGTCAACTAATCGAACCTTACTATTGAGTGGGAACTTATGGACCAAGACCCTGTCTCTAAATTTGTGACACATTTTGAACCATTGATTATCTAATAGGTACTTAAGAAACATGAGGACCTCCTTGTTGCATGAATCCCTATGAGGAAGTGAAAGTAGGTCGCATATTCAACATCTATCAATGACCTATATTTGCACATTGTTGACTGGTCATTGCTTGGTTTTGAATTGGCATATTAGTCTGTGACTAAAGAGGTATGTTTGTTGTTACTTGGTGAGGAGGAATATTAGTTGCCCCTAATTAAGGTGGTAATGTATTTGTCCTTTATTACATTGATATACTAAGTTATGTTTGTTATTCTGGAATACTACTCATTACTTGTTGATGAGGAGTAGGATTCATCAAATTCTATCGTTAGGGCATGACATTGGTCATTGTTTGATTACCTAATCCCATAGGTTGTACAATTGAGGAATCATTTGGTTAAGGATGGGGTGAAGAAACTCCTATTCCTTGGTATGATGATTTGCTCATGGGATTAACTATAGGTACATGTTGTTGGCTAGTTGTTTGTGCATTAGTACCACTTTGATCAAGATTGGACAATATTTTCACATTAGCCATTATGTTTGGCTCACTATTTAGTGTAGAAAATGAAGACACTTCTTCAATAACTAGCATATGCATCAAGTTATCTATTAGATTAGTTTGTACGAATGGGTTAAAACTTAGATTCTTTTGTCCATTTAAGTCTATCAACACTCCTATTGAAAGTACTAGGTCAATGAGAGGCTTACTCACCATGTTCATCAGATTGAAATCATGTGCTAAATTCATATAGATTTGGTAGGCTATTTGCATTTGGTTAAAGTGATATTTCGTAATGTTTTTGCCTTGATTAGATATATTAAGATCTTGATATGTTGTTTGGACTAGAGCCATAGGATTGATAGAAAAACCCTATTGATCGTAAATGATATTGTAGGGTACTCTTACTAGACTTGGTAAATTTTCATGGGGGAAGTCTGCCAGAAACTTGGCCCCTACCTTTATGGCTCTAACCAAAATCTCATCTTTATTCTCTAATAAATGTCACTCAAACAAAAATAGATAATACATGGAAGTTGTATCAGTAGAATATGACTATTGAAGAACTAGCTCATCCACTAGTGGTATTGTAGCTAGGTATTACATGATTTATTATTGGTCCTATTTTGAATAAGGTGGTGTGTTAACCAAATAATTAGCTAATGGATCTTGGATTTGTTCCCCTAATTGAGTATTATAAGAGGGATAAGAATCCATCTCATAAGCAATGTTATCCGCATAGGGATCTTACATCATTTATTCTTGTGTAACTACATTACTAATCCCTGGATTGTACATGAGTCCACTATTAGTGTAGGAATACATGTTGGGATCCATAGTCAATGCCTTGCAATAAATGGTCAAAGAGTTCTACAAAATTTAAAGAGGGTAGAATATAAAACAATTGATGCCTTCAACTTGGTATAGATTTGTCAAAAGGATCAAAAGGTTTATGCAGATATTTATGAGGAAACGAGCCAGTGTAAAATATCTAACATTTCACTGTTCACATAAATATAAGCAAGTAAATGGATCAAAAAATATAAATGCCAAACTTTAAGGTCAAAGTGTTTCAAATTAGTCTAATCTAGGAATTTAAAAGTTGCCAGGTCTTTTGGTCAAATGTGGCATCAAAAGTTAAGCTCAAAAAAGGCATGTGCTAGGACTCTTGGCCAAACATCATCAAAAGCTAGTCTTTGAAAATAGATGAATATTTTAATCTAATAGATTTGAAACACTTCTAACAAACACTAGACATTAGATTCTTGGTCATGAACTTGATCAACTAGGTATAAGGTATGAAATAAAAGGCACTTTAATAATAGTTTATTTTCTCATAAATAATGGTATAAAACTTGGTTCTTTTGACAAATAGGCTAGACAAAGGTGAATAATATAACTATGTTTTTAGACAAAAGATCAAAAGTACACTTGGATTGATTTGAAAACATAAGAACAGAATTTGGAATTATATGTAAGAGGGTCCATGAAATAAAGTTTGAAATGATTTGGGTAGTGTAACAACGCTATACTACCCAAAAGGTGTGACAAAGAGTTTGTTTCAAAAACTCTCTAAGGCAAAGACATTTTCCACAATTTTAATAGCATAACACTACTTTTATTAACTCAAAATACAGTGGTGTATAGACTTAAAGTGTAAGTGTTTAGCATAAAAAAACTTAAGTCTATCAAGTGATGATAATGATTATGAGTCTTAAATGACCTTTAACCCAAATTGGAAATCAAACCTAAGTTCCCTCAAGTTTAGTGCAAATGGTGAACCCACTTAACACATCAACCCTATGAACTTGAAAAGGTGTAATTCAAAATTTGGATTATAAGTGAAGGACTTTAAACAATGTTGGTAAAGGTCTAAACTCAATTGGTCAGCATAACTGTGCCAAAGTGGATGATATGACTCTCAAGCTTTTGATGAAATTTGAACAAGGCAAACTAATGACATCACGTGGGTAGCATAATGCCTCTTTGTTCAAATGAAAATTTGGACTATGTGTTTGGTTTAGGATTGCTTGTTTACACCAAGTTTTGACTCCAAACAAGACTTTAATCTAGGACAAGATTAACTAGATAACAGTTCTTAGATCCTAAACTGACAAGGTTGCTTGGTATTGTTGGAATCCATCAATACATGTCATTTGAGAGGATTTTAAATGTTCATCCAAAAGTAAATGTGCATTACATAGTAGGGTTTTTACACCCCCTTCTCTCAAATGATAGTACTATGACATTGACCTTGAGGCACACCTTACACTAATAATACTTATGTGGCAAGTGGGGATTTGTCTAAACTCTAACAAGTTTTTGAGTGATCTATGTGAATCAATTGCATAATGAATTTCATGCCAAAAAATTAAAAAAAGCACAAATTTTGGGCTTGTATCACTTAGCTTGTTGCAAAAAGGTCTATTCCTTTTTACAACCACTACATCCTGTTATTCTCTCAGTGTAGTGCAATGTCCAAAGTGCCACTATGTCCTATGTGCAACTCCAAAGGAACCAAATGAAGTCAATGCCAAGAGATGAGACCTTGGGTCAAAGCTTCCCTAAAGAACTTGTGGGAGGTGATGAAGTCCCCCTCATAAGCCAAGATGCATAAAAATAAAGAAAGCATGAAACTAGAAAGACTTTAGGGTTGTTTTCAAGGTCACCCAAACTTTGATGAGTTTTTTTGGGGAGTACTTTAGATGACTTTCTTTTTAAGCTTTGGACTAAGATACTTACAATATTAATGGTGATTTTGATTCCAAGGGTTCCTTATAGGGGACAAATGGAAGATCATACACGCAACACCCCTCTTTTTGCCAAACAAAAATCTAACTAAACAACTATTGCAAGCAAGAATTGAAAAGTGTGTTCAATTTTAAACCCAAATGAAATGTTTGGTGGTGTTCATTTGA